>BSBM01000410.1:6215000-6815000 GCA_027924585.1 Larix kaempferi
GGAATACTACAATAGAATACATAAAAATTGAAAGTTGGAGCATAAGTCATTAAAGTTTTTAATTTAATAATCTAAAGATTAATACAAGTTTACATCATACATCAAGTGAAATAAAATGAAATACAACCATACATAAGCTATAATTGATAAAACAAATTCGGAAATACAACCATATTGAACAACGAAATGAAATTGAGGCTAATGTGAAGGAAAATAGTGGACGGTGTGGCCCTTTATCATTTATTTTTTGGTAAAAAATTGTCAAAGGAAACGTGGGGACACCATTTTTAGGAGGGAAACGTTTCCGTTCCGTGTTTCCTTGAGTTTCCTTCAAACGGGGACGTGTGGGGAACGTTTCCAATGGAGTTTCCAAGTTTCCGGGACGTGTGGGGGCGTGGAAACGTGTTTCCTACCCTTGGAGACGCGTACCCGTGTAACACTGGTACACTCTCCTGGGCTCCACCATGAACTGACTGAGAGTGTTAACTGCAAAACTCATATCTAGCTTGGTGTTGGCCAAATATATCAACGAACCAATCAACTGACGATATAATGTAGGATCCACCAACTCTCCCTCAGAAGCATGAAGCTTCGTCCAGTTGGTGGTCATAGGTGTGGACATGGGCCTGCAACCCTCCATCTGAAATCTCTTCGGAATGTTTGTAGCATATTTTCCCTGACTCACGAAAACATGTCCATCCTCCTGCCATACCTCCATCCCCAAATAATAATGCATCAGTCCAAGGTCGGTCATCTCAAACTCCGAAGCAAGATCTTTCTTACATGCTTCAATCAGGTGCTCTCCTCCTGTAATGAACAAGTCATCAACATATAGTAGAAGAATGAGCGGAACACCACCAACCACAATGTAGTATAGGTTGGGATCCGCCTCACTCTTCTGAAACCCAATCCATAGCAAATGAGAATCAATCCTAGAATACCAAGCTCGAGGGGCTTGCTTCAGACCATACAAGCCCTTTTTCAGTTTGCAAACATGTGAATCTCTCCCATGAATCTTAAAGCCCTGAGGCTGCTCTAGATATACCTCCTGTAGAAAACCGTTCAGAAAAACGGTTTTCACATCCATTTGATGAATCCTCCAACCCATCTTTGCCACAACGGAGATCACTGCTCTGATCGAAGAAAATCTAGCAATTGGTGCAAAGGTCTCATGGTAATCAACTCCCTCTACCTGTGAGAACCCTCGTGCAACAAATTGAGCTTTGTACTTGTCGATGCTGCCATCTGCAGCACGCTTGATTTTATAGAGTCACTTGGAAGTCACCACTGACTTCCCCTCTGGTCTTGGAACAATCTCCCACACCCCATTCTTCATGATGGATTTATAATCTCCCATCTGGCATCTCTCCAAACCTGGTGTGGGTTAGCCTCCTCAAATGTAGTAGGCTCAGAATCACTCAAGCTAGTCACCATCGCCATATAATTGGAAAATCTCTCTGGTGCTTTACTCTCCCTGACCTCCCTCTTGGGCGGTCCCACAGACTGCTCAACTTCCTTCACAAGATCCTTAAGCCAACTTGGCTTACGTTTCTTGGAAGTAGCTTCCTCCTGTAGGTGCTCCTCCATAACCTCCTCATCAAACAACTGTCTACCTGAAGAAGTACCAGTGGCCTGAGATCCTGTACCTGAAGATCTTGAACTTGTACCCCTCAAATCACTTGAAGGTGAAACCTGTGACTCGTGAACCTGTCCCTGTGCCAGAAGTCCCTGTAGACTGAGTCCCCGAAACTGAAGAACCTGTAACTTGTGACCCAGTCACACCTGAAACTTGTGATCCTGAACTTTGACTCTGTGAACCTATCACTTGTGGAGATACAATCAGAACAATATCACCTCATTCAGTAGCATGCATCCAAATTGTACAACAATGGACCTCCAAAGTCTTCAATTGCATTTAAAAATATTCAAGATTACAATGGGCAGAGGTTTTATGCATCCCCCCCAAGAGAGGAGCAAAGCCTTGCCTATATAGTTTCTGAGAGAGAGGGGCGGGGGCCTCTATGGGGAGGGCGCATCACTACAATAGGGGAGCGATTTGAGGAATGATCCATGTTTGAGGTTGATACGATATGGATCCACATGAATGAGGGTGCACCACCTCTCATGACGTAGACGACCTCCTTCTAGTTTGTAATGCCACTCCAATAAATAGCCGCCATATGCACATTCCGTTTGGAAGAAGGGAAGGCACATCACCACATGAGCTCCACGCACTATATGTTTTGACTTTTTCAAAACACATGCTTTAATACTTACTTGAGTCGCCCTCGACATGTGATTATTTGCCACTTCATTAATCACATGCCAATTTCCCCTTTTTTACTATATATTTTTTAATTTTGACACTTTATCCATTAGTGCAATTTGTTTTTTTTTAGCATTAAAATGCCATTTTGTCGCATCTTCAAGGAATAATGCTCCCAGAGGCGATGTAATCACCCATAACATGGAAAAAGTGGGTCCTAGGGTAAAGAAGATGCTTTGAGCGTGAAAACGAGCATCCCCACGCCAAATTCCGCCTCTAGACCATGCTTTTATTACACTTAGAAATTTTCTAATTAAACCTTTAAAAATATTCTAAGTTTACGGAAAAATTTATTTTTGCCGGAATTGACTCAAACTCCTAGGGGACCTAGTGCATGTCCATACGACTTATTATTGATGGCTAGCATGTAAAAAATACATAGACACATAGACTTTAATAACCTCCCTAGGTTCGACCACCATGTACAATACTCCAGCTTTGGAGGTGTGAGTGAAAAACTTAAGAATTATACGCCACTGAAAAGTAACGCATAATAATCATGCTTAGACCAACTTATTAGAATTTCCCCATGGGGGTTTGGACATGCAAATTTTACGAAGGGCCAAAAAATTGGTCTGATGGACTTTGGAACACTGATGATGAACAATGTAAGTTGTTCAAGTCTTCGACGGTTCACTCGGAATCCATTAAATGCAATTTAGTGGATAACAAGAACCCACCACTTTAAGCAGCAAGATACATGAAAGATCGGGTGAATCTTGGAGTGATTTGGCAGAACTAGCTTCTAGGCCACTTGTCCAATGTGTTGGATGATCTTGTAAGGTTGTAAGTGTTAAAGATAATGCAGCTGCTAGAGCCATTCTCTGGGAGGATGGCACCCTAGTCAGTTAACTAGGGTTATTGTTTAGTTAACCATGCAGTGTAAGTCCCTAGCAGTTGTCTAGGGATCGTGGTTTGGGACCAAGCAGAATGAGCCATGGCAAAAGTCCCTAGCTGATCACTTAGGCCTCTTGGTCAGTTACACCAAAGAGATTTTTGGTCTGGGACCAAGCAGTGCATAACCCTAGTAGATATCTAGGGTACTTGGTCTGGGACCAAGTCAGATAAGTCCCTAGTAATTATCTAGGGCCTCAGTTGATCCCTAGGGAACCTGGTCAGTTAACCAGGTGGATCTTGGTCAGTTAACCAAGATGATGATATGTGATGTCGTTATCTCCTAGGTCTACGAGATGGTTGAGCTAGTTTGTTTCCTCAAGGGACTGGCCACCCCTTGATGGAGTCATTGGCATTTGACCTTAGGAGCAGTCAGGAGGATCAAAGGATCACATCATCTAGTTTGGACCTTCCTTATATGGTGATGATAGAACTTCCAGTTATTGCATGGGACACATGTGGACAACATACCTTGAGAGAGAGGGTTTAGGGGTTGTTGCTCCTTTTGTTTAGCCCTGTGTTGAACCTTGGTCGCTCCCTCCTTTGTTATCCTTGTGGTTAACCCTTTTGTTGATTTGTGGTTAGAAGGATTGTTTTCCCCACCTTGTAGCCCTCTTGTTGACTTATAGTTTTGTGTGGGTTTAGTCTTGTGTTGACTCCTCCTTGGTTATGTGAAAGTGCCCCCACTTTGAGTGTGGTAACTTAGCCCTTTGATTTGTCCTTGGTACGCTCTCCTAAGACGTCATAACAATGAATTATAATTTTATAATTGGTAACCCTCCTAAAGCTTGTTGTCTTGAGCTTCTTTTTGGGTGACTCTAACCTCAATGACCAAATAGAAGGTGGAACCTTCTAGGGGTCATTGAGAGGCTATAAATTCAAGCCCAGCCTTTCATTATGAAGACATCTTGAAGAGGCAACTCAACTCTGATTTTTTGAGACACATGATCTAAGGTTTTCAACACACTTGTCTTGGGTGACGTCTATGGTTTCAAGGCACTTTATGCTTTAGTGTTCACTTGGTTTGGAGTCTTGGACTCTCCTTCACACAACACTGTTATTTCTGAGGGTTCTAACAATTGTTTTTTCCTCCCTCCTTCCACACGTGTGAACCATGATTTTGCTATGATTGTCGTCTACTGTTTGAAGACTATCTAGTGGTTGCGTATGTTGGTTAAGGGCTGTGTTGACTTGTTGGAGCTGTCGCCCTCTGGTAAGGTCTGATATAGGGCTGCCATTCACTGTTTTAGGGCTGCCATCTACTGTTTTGGGCCTACGTGGACTTCCCGGGGGCTGCCGCTGCTTGTTGTGAGAGGGATGCTGCTTGTTTGAGGGTGTCGTTGCTTGTTTTGAGGGAGCTGCCACTTGCTGTGAGGGTACCGTTGTTGTTGAGGTCTCATCTATAGAATGCCGTTGCTAGTTAAGGCCTGTTTTGGTCCTGTGTTGACTACCGAAGGGCTGCCCTTGCTTGTTGAGGGTTAGTTGGGACTGCTAGGTGGCTACCATTCACTGCCGTGAGGGTTTTAAGGTTGTTGTCCACTGTTGTGATATGTTTGAGGTTGCTATTCACTGTTGAGTATTTGTTGGCTGTCTTGGTTAATGTCTTGAGCTTGATCTTGGATGTACTGTACCCTCAGTAAGCTGCTGTACCTTCTACAGTAATTGTCTAACCCTATCCTACAACACGTATCTCTCTCTCTCTCTCTCTCTCTCTCTCTCTCTCTCACGTATGTGCATACCTTCAGATAAGGGTCAGTTATTTGTTCCATTTGTTGACTTGCCTCTGAGAGGCAAGATCTGATCTGAAAATTAACTTTGAGTATAAGGAAGGTCCTCATCATCAAATAAGTTATCATATCTATTTTATTTTGTTAATTAGATTTTATTTATTGCCGTTGTCCTATTGTTTATGATTTTGTACTGTTTTACTGTTCATGATTTTAACTGTGTGCATCTGCATTATTTTTTATTTTTAAAAAACCCAAAAATAACCCTAATTTCAACAGATAGAACTTTGGAGCTAGTTTATGGTGGAGGTTATTCTTGAGTATGTTTATAAGGTTGAAGTTGAAGAAACAGTTGATCCCCTTCTGCAAACGAATGCTCTGAGTGATGCTGATTTAACTGTTGTTTCATTCTATTTTGAGCCATAGCCCAAAGTGTGTCGAGAATAGATGCTCGAGTGCATAGTATGCTATCTACTTTGTGGACCCTAGAAATGCCTTGTAAATAGGAAATCACATACAAGGGTTTTTGGCCATATACTGCTTTAGATGGGGTCATTTTGGTAGCTCCATGATAAGCAATATTATACCACCTGTTGCCGCCTGGTTCCACACTTGGGAAAACGCAGCAGAAGTCTTCAAGCTGCTGGTGTGGCCTTGGGGGCAAGTCAGAGTCAAGTGCTGTCACCTGAAACTCGACTCCTCCGTCTAGGCTTTCCTAGCGAAGCCAAGGGGGGGTGGACCCTAAAAGTGAAAGTAAACTATGGTGTCTAATCTATGAAAGACAAAGCATCTAATCTAGGAGTTAGAATACTTTTTGTAAACCAAGATATTGCAACATATATATATAAAGCAAATGTCATTCATCATCATTGAAATATAACAAAATAGACCAGTGCCGATAAATGGAGTCATATATAAAGCAAATGTCATTCATCATCATTGAAATATAACAAGATAAACCAGTGTCGATAAATGGAGTCAAAAGAATGCTTGAACTGAAAAGACAATTTTGTGCGATTGTTCTTGGTTTATTTTATTTTTAATGTGGTAATGATCTTTTTATTAAAGGCTGGTGGATTCCCGATATACACAAAGGTACAGGGAATATATCCGGAATTCAACTGTGTGGTTTCTCACTCAGACATGTGGGCTGGATCGGAGTCTCAAGGAGGTGTTCAAATGCTATACCAACGAGGGAAAGCTTAACGGTTTCCAAGAGGTCACTATCCAGTGTTATCCCACGTCCTTTGAGAAATTTGCTCACAATAGAAGAATATTCGCTTTGTGCCGGATTTTCACAAGTAGGTTGTTTATTTGGGATGTGTTATAACCTATTACTACTCACTAATTCCTTTCTGATGTGTGCCAACATGTTCAGACCGAGCTGCAGTGGCCACAGAGCATATGGGAAAAAACCTTGGAAATTTTAAAATTTTTTAGAACCAATATTTTACTTTTTTAGAGCTCCAAGAGTCCCTTTTTGGGCCAGTACTCGGGCAAGCCCTTATCTTGAAACCTTACTTCGGGAAAGCAAGGGGGTGTTTTTGAATTTGTAGAAAAAAAATGAAAATTGTAAAAAATGTGAAAAAGCTAAGTCATGAGTGAACTTGTGGCCCGCCAATGGAACGGACTAACAAGGTAAATTTTAATCCTAGTTTGATTTTATTAGATGCGGAAAATGAATGCCAACATGTTCAGACTGAGCTGCAGTGGCCACGGAGCATATGGGGAAAAGCCTTGGAAATTTTTAAATTTTTTAGAACCAGTATTTTACTTTTTTAGAGCTCCAAGAGTCCCTTTTTGGGTCAGTACTCGGGCAAGCCCTTATCCTGAAACCTTACTTCGGGAAAGCAAGGGGGTGTTTTTGAATTTGTAGAAAAAAAGTAAAAATTGTAAAAATGTGAAAAAGCTAAGTCCTGAGTGAACTTGTGGCCCGCCAATGGAACGGATCAACAAAGTAAATTTTAATCCTAGTTTGATTTTATTAGATGCGGAAAATGAAATCTAAACTAAAAAAAAATGCAAACCATGAAAATTGAGTCGACATAGTTTCCCCCCCTGGGGGATGGGGTGTGGGCGCTTGGTTAGCCCACTTGCTCTCGTTTAATATTTTAGTTACAATGCAATAGAAATGCCCTAGCCTTTTATTGACTTAGTGGCTTACAAAAATGGAGAGAAAAAAATATCCGGTTTGAAAAAATTTAGTTCTAGGTGCTCCGGATGGCCTGAATCTTCAATTTTTGGCCAGCATCTCCTCCTACTTGTTCATCAAATGCTACAAACCAGCAAGCAAACATTAGTAAAAGATGCCCAAAAACACTTTAAGAGTGTATTTGAGACACCTACTAAAAACACAAAAACAATTCTAAGTAAAATGCGAAAAAATGACTAAGTGAGACAAGCTGTGAGGCTCGTCTCCTTAGGATTTTTGCAAACTCAATGAGCTGCAAATTACTAGCTCTTATGACAGCCAAACAAACATTTAAAACAGATCTAAACACTACCTTTCACACTTTTTTAAGATTTGACAACTTTTTACTAGTTGAGAACAATGTTATCGGAACCAGACCGGTCATCGAACCGGCGAAGCCCAAAATGTGAACCGGACCGGAACTGGCAAAAAACCGGGTAAAAAACCGGCCGACTAAAAAATACATGAAATATTCATATTTTGTAAAAAAACATATATATTCATGTGCATACATATGAATCCAAACCATTAATACACAAATATGCAAAGTTTCTCATATATGCCCAAACTGTAGCTGCAAACCACTGAAAAAACACAGCTGAGAAACACTGTAAAACTGCCCACCAAACTGTCCTCTCAAGATTGCAAAAAGATAAGCAATGAATAGTGTGAGTAATGTAGGGGGTGGGGGGGTCTTTAAATAGTGTTAGGATAGGCTTATGGTTAGGTTAGATGCATAGGTTAGGGTTTTAATTTTGTTTTATTTTTTAAAAATTGACATCCATGGGTCCCCAGTCTGCGGTCGTATGGCAAAGTATGGACCGGCCGGTTTTCTCCCCGGTTTGATGCAAAATCCGGTTTTTAAATTTTTTTTAACTGATCGGACCGGCCAAGCCTGTGAACTGGTCTTACCAACCGGTTTTGCTGGTTCCGATAACACTGGTTGAGAAAAGTAAAATGTTAGATAAATGAAAGATCTAATCTATTAATGATGAATACTTTGCAAATGGAAAAGATCAGACTTCTAGAGTAATAAATCAGAATGTAAAGTTCAGAAATGCAAACCACTATTACTCTATACTTGTAACCAGTGACCAAGTTGAAAGTATGAGGTAGAAGAGAAGGAGATATGGAGAGTTTTTCTTATTATTTTATCAATATTTTTTGAGAAGAAGCCTTGGATCCTTCTTGGTGGAGAACTGAGGGGCTACGTCTGCAAAAAGATGTTAGAAAAGTAAAGGAAACACGCAAGATCCTCCACTCATCCACTTGAAATAACCTGCAAATCACATCAACTTGAAACCAAATGATCAAATCTAGAAATATACATATGAGAAATCAAAAGGAAATGCTCATAAACAAATGACACATTAAAATCAGATCTCTACACATGCATAGATAAAAGATAAAATAATAAACAAATTACTTAACCTCTCTTATAAATCAGTACTGATCCTTCCCAAAGCTAGATTTAGATGCAAAAGAAAACAAGTAGCTCAAATACATGTTACCTCAATGAAAACCATGACATTCACCCACTCATCAAAAGCACTACACCAAGCTTGACCTCCAAAGTCTCTTTATTTTTATTAACAACAATAAGCAAATTACAATGGTACTCTTGCTCGGAAACTCCAACTAGAGAAAATGGAGTGGGCAGCCAAGCTTAAATAGCCAAAGATGGAGAGGAATGGGTGGAATTGATGGAGTAACTCGTGGAGCAAATGGGGCTGCCCACTCCCATGTAATGGGCTGCCAAAATCAGTCCCAAATCAACTAGAAATCAGCCATGTGACAGCCCATAAATATAGCTGCAAATTCCATGATTGAAGGGGCCCAATTTTGGGAAATGCGGTCTCCTTTAGTGGGGAGTCATGCCCATGATTTGGGTTGTCCAAATCTCTTACAAATCAGCCTAAAACACTCATCTTTTATAGCTGAAAAATTCTGACTTCCAATTCCATAAAATTTGGAAGTTAATTTTTCATGATTTTTTGACTTTTTTCAATTTTTCCTCAATTTTTCACTTTTTTGGGATTTTTAGTCATAAGTGAAAAATAAATGGATCTAAGACTATAGAAAGTGGGTTTAGGGGTAAGGTGGGTGCTATGAGTTGGAAAACGAGCACCCCTCAAGGCAAAAAAAGACCCCTAGACCACACTTTTATGCCGATTACAAGTTTTTTAATTAAACCATTAAAAATTGGCTCAATTACGGGAAAAATATTTTTGGCCGAAAATTAAAAAACAATCTAGGGGGACTTAGCACATGTCCATATGACTCAAAATTAATTTCTAGCATGTTCATATACATTGACCCATGGACTTTAAACCCCCTAAGGCCTGTTAACCTCACCAGGGATTCCAGCTTTGGAGGAGCAGGAGAAAAACTCAAAAATTATGTTATGCAAAGTTGTAAGACATAATTCTTAAGTGAAAAAACTCCTTGGAATACCCGACTTGGCCAAACGGTCATAGGGAACCAAGTCTTTTACAAAAAACCATGCTAGGACATTTTATTACAAACCCCGCAGGGCCATGGACATGTGGTAAAAAATTAAAAAAAAAGGGGCCCTCAAAAAGGTCCGATGGTCATCATATCATCGAAAATGAACATTGACATGTTCAACTTTGCTCGCTTGCTTGATAATCCAACCAAATACAACTTAGCTAGTAACACCACCATTTTGAAAGAGGAAGTCATTGTGCCCATTGATGTGGCCTTTTTGACACAAAGTATCTCAAATAGGTTTCCAAGCACTTATAATTGCTTCTATTTGACCATCTGTTTGGGAATGATAGGCCGTGATGAGTTTTAATTGGGTACCTTGAAGTTTAAATAACTCTTGCCAAAATTTTTAGCCCATGGGGGGTAGAGCAATTGGTAATGAGTAATTGAGATGAGAAGTTGTAAATGGAAGGTCACAAGTTCAAATCCCCATGGGCATACCATAAAAAGATGGGCATACCATGCAACTTAAAATTCTGATCGATGAAGACTTGGGCCACTAATGATGGTGTAAAAGGGTGTGACAAGGTACATAAGTGGGCAGTTTTGTAAAGACAATTGATGACCGCCATGATGATTGATTTATTACTAGCTCTACGAAGCCGTACTCTAAAATCGATAGAAATTTCAATCCATAGATGGGTCGAAATTGGAAGTGGTTGCAAGGCCCTTTGTGACTCCATTGTTTTACCCTTATGTCTTTGGCAAGTGTCGCAGTCTACAACGAAGTTTTGGATGTCTGTTTTCATGTTTTCCCAAAAGAATGAGCGCTTAATCCTTTCATTGGTTTTATGAAAGCTCGAGTGACTTGTTGATGGTGATGAATGTAACTCCTCTGAGATTGTTTGTTTTAAAGCTAAATTCATTGGCATAAAAATGTGATCTTTATAACATAATGTATCTTGGTGCCATGTATGCCCTGTATAAGGGTTCATATCTTCCTTAAGCCATTGGATGAGTTGCACCATGGTGTCATTTGCCATCCATTCTTAACATGCTTCCTCAAGCCAACCTGGAACTGGTAAAGATAATGCAAAGAGAGAACCCTCCTCTTCATATTGTGTAGACAACGTATCAACCACCACATTTTCTCTACCCTTGTATATAATCACATAATTATTTTCAACATTTAAGTAACCCACTTATGTTGCTCAGGAGAGGACAATCGTTGTTCAAGGAAATATTTTAAATTATGATGGTTGGTCTTGATCTAGAAGCACCTCTCAACTAAATATGAGCGCCATGTCTCAACTGTGTGAAGTATGGCTATCATCTCTTTTTCATATGTAGATTTGCCCAAATTCTTATCACATAATTGCTTACTAGTGAAGGCCAAAGGGTATCCTTGCATCAATACTACTCCAGGGCCTCGTCCCAAGGCATCACATTCTAAGACAACATTCTTAGTGAAATCAAGCATTGTTAAAACTGGAGTAGTGCACATGGCATCCTTTAAGGTGGAGAAGTCTTGCTCAACTTCTTCGCTCCAGACAAATGCGTTCTTTTTGAGCAATGATGTTTACTAGAGCTGTGATTTTGCCATAATTTTTCACAATCTTTCTATAGTTATCAGTTAGTCCTAGGAATGCAAGCTCTTGAGAGTTTTGGTGCTTAGCCAATCTTGCATAGTTGCCTCTTCCCTTGGGCCCACCAGTGCTCCCTCATGATTCACAATGTGACCCAGATATTCAACCGTAGTAACCCCAAAAGCACATTTAGAATGCTTCACAAATAATTGATGGTCCTCAAGTAATTGCAAGGCACAATCAGAATGCTCCAAGTGGTCTCCCATGTGGTGTTGTAGATCAAAATATTTTCAAAGAAAACCAACACAAACATGCGAAGGAAAGGGTGAAAAATCTTGTTCACGAGGTTTTGAAAGGTGGATGGAGCATTGCAAAGGCCAAAAGGCATTACTAAGAACTCATAATGACCTTCATCGGTGAGAGTCAGACCCAAGGTCTAGTTTAGTGAAGAACTTGGAACCATGAAGCTTATCCAAGAGATTATCAATGCCTGGAATGGGAAATTGATATTTGATAGTTAACTTATTGAGGCCCATAAATTTGGACACATGCATTAAGTGCTTTCCTTTTTCAATACCCTAACCACTGTCGAGGAATACGTGCTTGTACTAGGAAAAATGATGCCAAACTCCAACAGGTCTTGAATGATTTTTTCTATTTCATTATTTTGGGCAAAAAGGTGTCGATAAGGGCATGCATTAGGAGGTTGGCTGTTGGGAATTAGTGGAATCCCCACGGGCCTTTGGTAAATCCTTGGGTATTTCAAAAGCCTGTGGATGTTTGGAGAGAACCAGTTGCAAATCAGGCTGAATGTCTTGTGTGGGTGTTTCGACAAATTGGATGGCATTGAGTTGTGCAATGATTCCAGAGTGGCTCTACTTTAATAACTTCTCCATATGGTGGGAGAAGATAATTTTTAGAGAACTTGAAGCATGCCCTTTGAGATGATGTGTCTGCCCTTCCTTAGCAAAACTGATATATAGTTCCTTGAAATCTAGGGCGACTAGTCCCAAAGTCCTTGGCCATTATGCTCCTAGAACTAATCATAGCCACCCATATCAATAGTGAACACGTGGGTTTTAACATGGTAGTTGCCCATTTGGATTTTCACATTTTCAGAACGACCACCACATTTCATTGAACCCCCATCTGTTATCATAATTTGGAAATTGGATATAGGCCTAACATAGTAATGGGTTTCTTCAGACACTTTCCTATGAATGAAATTATGGGTGTTACCACTCTCAATTAATACAATGACTTTACGATGCTTGATGTGGCCTATCAACTTCAATGTCTAGGGTGTGGAGAAACTTGATAAGGCATAGAGCGTTATTCAGGGTTCCTCCTTGGGAGCTTGCACATTGGCGTCATCTTCACAGGGTAGAGCAGTGCTCTCCACTTCTGGTTCTTGAGTGTCCTCCATGGTTGTGTTTTTTGGGTGCTCATGTGGTGATACATCTATTTTGGAATATTTTCTGTTCTTTGCATTTATGCCTCTGAAATATTTTTCATCACAGTTATAGCAAAGTTCATGGCGTTGATGTTCGACCATTGCATTTGGGGTTAACTTTTGGATTCTTAGTGGTGGTTGCTATAAGTAAGATCCATGGGGGACACCATGTGAGGTAGAAATGAAGGTCATTTGGGTTGGGTGTTGTTCACCATGTTACCAACTATTTTGTATAAAATTGAACTTCTATTGAGCCACCAGTTATTGAACAGGGGTTTAGTTGTACCGGATTTGGCTTATTTTGGCCATCTTTTTATTTTTTGTCTTGAAATGACCATGCCCCATGGGGTTTGTAATAAAGTGTGCTAGTATGGGGGTCTGAGTGACTCGGTTCCCTAGGACTTGACAGTGAAATACGTTATTCCAAGGAGTTTTTTCACTTGTCGATTATGCTTTGCCTTTAGCCGAGTAATAATCGATGAGTTTTTCTCCTACAACCTCCAAAGCTGGAATGCCCGAATTTGGCGGTTAGGCCTTGGGGGATTATTAAAGCCCAACTGTAAAATATGAACCTACTAGACACTATTTGTATGTTCTATGGTCATTTCGTAGGTCCCTTGGTGGTTTAAGAAATTCGTCCGAAAGTTTTTTACCGGACGTGTTGGATTTTTATTTTTTATTATTTTAATAATTAAAATTTTCAATTAATTAAACCATTTTTCCTATGGTTTAATTGAAAAATTTCAAATTGTAATAGTTAAGTGATTTGGGGGTGGATTTTGGCAAATAAATGATCATTTTCTAAGCCAAAGTATCCAGTTAACCCCTAAACCCACTTATCCTAAGTTTCAGACATTTATTTGGCCTTATAATTAAATATTTCCTCAAAATCAATAAATGAGGAATATTTAATTAAAATATTCAGAAAATATTATTTTGGAGAAAATCCAAATCTCTCCAAAAAAGTCCAAATTGAATAAATAAAGAGGCTAAATGACATGGCACTGGGCATTAAAGATGATTCCAATCACCACCAACCAACTCCAGATCAGTTTCGGAGCACTGCAAGCTCACTCTCTTGGGATTTGTGCCCTCCCTTCATGCACTCACGTTTTGGCTTGTTGGCATCTGTGGATTGGAGGGGTGATATTCACAAAGCATGAGGGTGGGTGCCTGCCTTGCCTAGGTGGAGGCCACCTCACCCTCAGACTTCAGTTGAGAGCTCAGTTAACTCTCCAATCATGCTTTGGTGCTCTCCTTCTATTGGTCAAAGTGCATGGCTTGGCTCTCTCTTCACCAATTCGACTTAGGTATTTGGTACTCTCTCATTGTATAAATAAGAGGCCTTTGGGCTCTCTTAAGGGTGGATAAAGTTTGCAAAGGAACTCTGCTTGATTATTGTAATGCTTTTTATTGAATAAAATTTGGATTTGGAGGCTCATCTTGTGTTGTGATTGGATCAATTTCTTGGTGAATGAGGTGACACTATTCCATACTCTCTTTTTCTTGTTAAATTGTGGTTAAGTATTTCATGCTTTAGAGGGCTTATTCAAGCACATAAGATCAAACATTTGTAGTTTCAAGTTGCTTGATTATTTATTTATTTTTAGAGATCTAAGAGTGTAGTGTCTTACTAGTTTGTAATTCATGCCTCTTGTTTTCAATCAATGAATAGTACATGTCTAACTCCATTGTTTGCAAGTGTTTGAGTGTTTATGTTTGCAGATCATCCCATCTAATCAAGTAGGATTGCGGAGCTAGTTTGCATCCCTTCCTCTTGAAGCCAAGCAAAGGATCCAACAAGCAATCATCAAGTGGAATCCAAACTCTTATCAAGATTCAAAGAGCTAAGTTTTATCTTCTTATCCTCCCTTTCAAATTCAAAACTTTATCAAAATTGGTTACTTGGCAAAGTTCTTGGATTTTCAAGGCCTCATTTTTCAAAACTTTGCTTCTCCTTTAGTAGGTTTCCTTCTTGTTTGTTGGTTGCCCTACCTTGCTCTTTTTCTTCCTTTGTCTTCGTTCTTGTTCTTCTTTTTCTTCCACTTCTAGCTTTCATTGTCTTCTTTTTCATCTCTTGCTTTGCTTCTAGTTTTCTTGCCTTCTCTTGTCTCATTTTATTGCCATTTTCCTCATTTTGTTTTCTCTATTTTTGTTGGTCATTTTCAGCCTTTCAAAGCTCTGAAATTTGTTATTTTTTTGGTCATTTTCAGCTTCTTTTAGAGCTCTGAAATTTCTCGATTTTTGTGCATTTTCAGCCCCATTTAGAGGTCTGATTTTTGCATTTTTTTTTGCTCATTTTAAAGGTCTGATTTTTGTGCATTTTCAGCCTATTTAAGAGGTCTGATTTTTGCTTTTATTTGTCAATTTCCAGCCTTATTAAAGGTCTGATTTTTGACTCATTTCGCTCTTTTTCCATCCCTCTTCTTCTTTGTTGACTTCCTCTCTTCTTTCTAGCCTTTCTTCTCTTTGAATGTGTTTGCTTTATCGTCTTGTTCTAGTTTGTGTTTAAGGCTTAGTTTCAAGTTTGCATTTAGTCATCTTAAACTTGCATTAGTTTAAATCTTATTTGTAGTTGCATCATTCTAGTTTCCATATTGTACTTAGTCTCATTTTCATACTTAGAGATTCACCTAGTTTTGCACTTTGTTCACTCAAAATTTCTTAGTCATTAATCTTAGTAGCATTTGATTTTGACTAATCCATAACAAGCCTTTGTTTAGAGCTCCTACTTTCAGGTGAACAACTAGAGATCAAGTCAAGATCCAAAAAGAGGAGCACAAAAGCAAGCAAGCAATAAAGCGCCTTGAAAAAGCACTTCCCCCATCCTTTGTGCTTTCAAGTGAAGAAAACCAAAAAAAACATTGTAAATTAAAAAAATTAGCTAGTGGGATTACGGCTCCCACACCCCACTTCCCCCATTTGGGGGAAGCTTGTAGTGTTGTTTGTTACTTTTTCGCATTAGGCTTAGTTTTACTTCCGCATTAGTTAGTTTCATCTTTTGCAAAAAGCTTAGATCTTTGATATACTCCTAGATTAGTTTCCATTTGATAAATTGTTAGAGATTGTTAGATTTCATTTTTGCTTTCATATAAAATTGTTAAAACTAAAAAGAATCCAAAATCTCTTGAATCTCACCGAAAGGTGGATTAAGAGTGGTCTCTGTCGGAGAGTTTAGTTTGCTTGTTCTTTGCTTAAGATTTTCACTAACCCCCTTGCTTTCCTGAGTACGATCTCAGACCTGAAAGAGACTCTTGGGTAGATTAGATTTCTTTTCAGTTTTTTTACGTCTCATAAATCTCTTGAATCTCGACATAAGGCGGATCAAGAGTGCTCTATGTCGGAGAGTTTCTACAATGGTTCTTGTTTCAAACACAACCCCTTAAAATTGGAATTCATTATTTTCTATGCCGCGTATGCTCTACCCAGATTTGGGATACTCAGAAACGGTGTAGGTTCTTTAATTTTCACATTTAATTCCAACTTTAACCTTTTATAAAATTCATTCCCGCAAAACCAACAAAAATCCGGCGTTGATCGTCAATACTCGAAGGTGGGAAATTCTTCCTGGGGACGCTGGATCACTATACTTAGATCTTGGGGGCACCGTTAGATTGCATCCTTGGTTGGTGTAGTGTTGAACACTCTCTAGGGACTTTGGCAGCCAACATGTCCTTGTACGGAGCCACTTAGAGTATTTTCCGAACACATTTCCAGTATCGAAAAGGTATATCTTGGAGATATCCCTCACTCCTAATAATCAACTCACCATTCAAAATTTACAATAAAATTTACAAAGAGCACTTGCAAAACGATCTCAAACACACGAACATTTGTATTCAGCGTCCCAAGCACTCAAAGATATTTACTCCATAAGGCACTGGTCCTTCAAACACATCATTTATTTGCTTATTATCTATCTAGAGCAATTTGCTTTACTTGTTAAATTGTATTATGCTGTGGATGCTTCATATTTGAATTGTTAATTTATCAAGTGGTTGTGTATCTTATAATTTTGAAAAGTATATCTTTGGAATCTATAACTGTTATTGTAAATCTTGAATAAACTCCTAAACAACACCCTTCCGCATCACACATACCATCAAAAAACACTTTAAAATCAAGAGCCTTAGTAACTCTTTGTAGGGTCTACCCCCCTTGGCTTCGTTAGGAGTTAGCCTAAACAGAGGAGTCGGGATCAGGTGATAGCACCTGACTCTTTGCTTGCCCCCAAGGCCACACCTTGCCCACTTGGGAAACAACTTTCGAAATATTTTTGCTGCTGGTGTGCACACACGGCGGGCAACACACCATTTCAACTTTTGTTCACTCTTTTCTTTCTTTCATGGTGCATTGTATCTTTTTATAAGAGACCGTTTGGTTCTCCCGCTTTGTACGGACATCATTGTAATCAATAGTCCCTTTGACCTACTTTGTGGTCATTAGTTGGACATTAATATAATTATCTTATCTTATCTTATCGTATCTATCACAAACTGCTAATCATGTTTTAGGGTGTTGCATAATGGCATGTGCTCGAAATGCCTCCTTGAGACCACTGCTGAAGCATTCTTGGAAAAAGGAAATCAGATAGGCCCTCTGTGCAAATTGCCAATTGTTAAAATGCTGTAATATAATCCATAACTGTGTTGCTTTGGTGTAATTTGGTCAACCTTCCCAGGTAGCGAGTGTCCCTTTCAAAACAATTATGAAGGGTTTTTAAGAATTGGCTCCAAGGGACTCCTTACCATTGCCACCATTGCCAGTGTTCCGAGTATAGATATAAGACTCCCACTTTGAGCTTTTTGAGATCATCCTTAATGCAATGGATAGCAAAGTAGTGTTCCATCTAGGTGACCCAACCGAAGGGATCCTAACCATCAAATTTGTGCATGTCCACCTTTTGGGAAGTGGTGCCATGAATTGTTATCCTACTATGGTGGAGACTAGGTGTCAGGAAAGAGAGTGTAAGAGCCTTGTTCTTCATTGAAAACATCCTTGGACTGATCTTCTGGTGTGGTATCTAGACCCACATTTTTAGTTAGGATGTTCAATACTTGTCGTTGGTTAGCTTGATCAAGGTGGATTTGTTCAATTGTCTACTGTAAGGCCATGGCCATTGTTGCAAGATCTTTGGTGTCTTTGAGTGGATGCTTGATTGCATCCTCCATGTTTTTTTGGTTGTTGGTGTGTACCATGGGACCACTAACTGGTGACAGAGGGTAAGGCGTTTGGGCTCTCGAGGATAAGAGATTGTGAGGTTCTATAACTCTTTGATATACTTGTAGGGTCCAACAGTAATACTCGGTCCAATCTTTCAGGGCACTAACTAAGGAGGCTCAACTATGAAGTACCCAACTACCTAGGTACTAGAGAGCATAGTGGAAAGAATCGACATCAGCAAAAAATCAGCAAGGGTCCTGAATACAACTTCTCGGCAACATCGGCGAAAAAATCGGCAAACCGCGACAAACATTAAAAAACACAAAATATATTCATTTTTTTCATAATTTTAAACATATAAAGCAACATCAACATCATATAAATACATTGGCACATATATATATGGAGAAAACACTAATATATATCATGTAGTCATGCCAACTATAAAATGATACATCAAAGTCGATACTGAAAGTTTGAATCCTAGCTGGCATCTTGTGGAGAGTTTGCGGTAGGTGAATTCATGTTGTCTACGTTTCGAGCCATCCTTGGCTCATCATCAGGACATAAGCGATGCCCAAAAGCTCTCCAATAGTTACATAGTACTCAAAAGTGGACAACCAATGGTCCAATACAAAATGACATCACCAAAATCACAAGTGACAAAACTAGCAGCTAGCTATCTGTCTCTGATATCAATGCCCTCTTCCCCTTTTACGGGAAAAGATCATGGGCTGTTTTCCAGGCCTGCCCCTAGCAGTAGAAGGTCCTGGCCCTGCACTAGATGTCGGAAGGTGAGTAATGGCCATGGGTGTCAATGAGGGACTAGATACATCAACCATTGTAGAAGGTGGTGCTAATGAACCCTCCATGAAGTCCTCAGGGTCAAACTGGTCCTCCTGCTCCACCTCCTGCTCCTCCTGCTCCTCCTTCTCCTCCTGCTCCTCTTCCTCTTTCCCTTGCCGCTGTTGCTCCTCCTCTAACCATGCAGGTGCCTCCTCCATGATAGGCAACTCAGTCTCCACCTTCCAATTGGACAATAGATCAATATTGTCCAAGGAAATGGCACCCACCTCCGGTGTTTTCTCTACTTGCTTCATCCACTGTCGGAGATTGTAATGGACATACACCAAGTCATTCAGGCATGGGAAATCCAACCTGCAAGAGGGTGATACAAAAAATTTAATGAGTATTGACTCTTGAGGCCCGAGGGAAACAATATGATAGAGGATAATAAATTACAATGAATTTAATTGCTTTGTTCAAGTTCTTACCTGGTGCATTTCTTTGAGTATATTTTATCAAATACACTCCAATTACGCTCACATCCAGAAGAGCTACAGGTTTGGCTGAGGACTCGGATGGCAATTTTTTTTAAATTTGGTGCCCTTCCACCATATGTTCTCCATCAAACACTTACAACAAATAAGAAAGAAAGAGAATTTGATTACATAATTCAAATTTCAAATTTCAAATGAAATGATAAAGCACAATTAAAATTTAAAAATTTAAATTTCTAAATAAATTCTAATTTATAATCACTTACTTGGATTCAAAATGGTCCTTGCATGATAGCATCGACAAAGCCAAATAGTCCACTAGCCTCCCGATACATCTCCATCTCGTGGTTAATACTCATGCGAGTCTCAACATCAAGTACCGTCCTGTTAATACATTCGATGAGCCCTTCCATCACCTCGCCATCAAAATCAAATTTACTCTGGTAGGAAAAGGCGGGATTGAGGTAAAGTGCAGCTGCATGAATAGGTCGATGGAGCATCCCGGTCCAAAGGGTATCAATCAAATCCCATAGCATCATGTGTCTATTGTATCCAGGGGCACCCTTCCCCACATAATAAGACCGAATAGCCTCTTTGGACCTATCCATGGCCTCATACAAATAGCCCATAACGAGCTTATCACTGCTAACTAATCTCAGAACCTTTACCAAAGGTTCACTAATTGAGCACACTTCCTCCACTCCTTCCCAAAAGGAGTCGGTGTACACCAATATGGCAATGGCCCTCCCATCCTCTCTCCTGCTATATGTGCAATCACGCCACTCATCACAAACAAACATTTACTTTAGCTCAAACTGAACTCGAAGCAAAGACTGAAGAGAAATGAAGTTGGTGGCAAACCGTGTGATTCCAGGACGTAGCAACTCCCTGTCTCTTGTGCATCTCCTCATGAGGCGAAGAACAAAAGCATGGTTATATATGAATTTGGTGATACTCCTAGCCTGATTAATGACCTCCTTGATGAAGGTAATTTCCCCACATCCTCCAACATCATATCAATACAATGTGCTGCGCATGGAGTCCAAAATAGTGAGGGATGCCTCTCCATAAGCAATCTACCAGCAGCCACATTCTTAGCTGCATTATCTGTTATGATCTGCACCACATTGTGCAAACCGATCTCTTGGAGGACCCCATCCAACAATTCACATAACAATGCTGCTTCTTTTATCTGTGCCGATGCATCAACGGACTTGATAAACATGGTACCTTTAGGGCAATGTACCAAGAAATTGATAAGGGTCCTACCCTTCTTATCTGTCCAACCATCGGACATCAATGTGCATCCTGAGGTCTCCCATGACTCTTTGAATTCCTCCAATCTAGTGTTGATGTCCTTCTTCTCTGCTTGAAGAATAGGCCCCCGAATCTCCTCATATGTAGGGCACTTGTACCCTGGGCCAACAATAGCAATGGCATCACACATTGGCTGAAAAAAGGGATTGTTTCTTGTGATGGTAAGAGGCAAGTCGCTCCAGAAAAGCATCCTCCCCATAAGCCTATCTGCTTCTTCCTTCTCCTTTTTTTAAGCATAGACTTGATGGAAGGTTGAGCACCACTTCCGGTCCGTGGGACAGAGAAAGATGAGGCAACCCTCATGGTAGGTGAATCCATGGCCGTGGAGCCCCTACCACTAGCCTCAGTGGGATGATCATGTGTCCCTGAACTCCTAGCCACTCCACTAGCTGCAAGTTCAACTCTATTTGCAGCTGACTCTTCCCTTCTTCTATCCTTTGAGTGAATTGCATCATGGGCACTTCTCATAATCTCAGGGGTAACTGCACTACACAGCCCCACATCATTGCCAGGGAGTTTTGCCAAATGGTACTTCAACTTGCTAATGCCTCCTGTCATATGTTGCCCACACAATTTGCAATTCAATCGCTGCCGGTTTGTTCCATCTTTAGGCTCCCCATATTGCCAAAATGTGTCCAATGCCTTTGGCATTTTTGCAATGGAAATGGATCCTAAAAAATCAAACCCGAGGCACAAAAAAACAAAAAAAAGACATTAAACCACGATAGGAAAAGACTAACAACATGTTGGTTTAGAGATAAAATGAAGGTAACTGAAATAAAATTGTTATGCAAATTTTAAATTTTAATAAAATTTTAAACTTTATATTTATAATATATATTTAATTTTAATACATGGTGACAGGTCTTGACTCTTGAGAGTGGTGTTGATGGAGGACTTTGATCATGGAGAAGAAATGGTTGGCAGCCAACTATTTATTCTCCATGATCAAAGTCCTCCATCCTTTGATCATGGAGAAGAAATGGTTGGCATTTCTTCTCCATGATCAAAGGATGGAGGCATTGATGCATCAAGAAATGGTTGGAAGCCATTATGCACAGTCCATAATGGTTGCCAACCATTCCTTGATGCATCAATGCCACTCTCTAAACTTTAAAGAGGAAAAGATTAAACTTTAAAGAATTAGAATAATAAAAAATTAAAATCGTTAAAAACTAAAAACTAAAAACTAACCTGTGTATAAAGTTAAACCGTAAACGTGTTCACTGGCTGTCGGCTGGCTCTCCTCGAGTATAAACTTGTTCACTGGCTGCGACCTCGAGTCTTAGCTAGCCCTCTTTGCCCAGTTGGATAATGGAGACCACAATTTGCTTGAGATTAAGGGTGAGATTGAGTCGTGCGACGTGAATGCCCTCCTTGCTTCGAAATTTCGAATGAGCAGATCACAAATGTGATTCATGAACCTAAAAATCCGCCCAAAATCACTTTAACAAATGTTTAAAACTCTCCTGCCGTGAAATTGTGCCCTTCTCTGCTCGTTCTCCAGGTCAAAATGACCGAAAAAACCCCCAATTTGCCTTTAACAGGCCAGGCAGAAGCGTGACGATGTTTCCTATCGTGGCGCGATTTTTTCGAAATTTCGCGTGGTACGATTTGTTCTAAAAACTGCGATTTTTTCGTTGGAAAAAATCGCCGACCCGAAAATCTCGCGATTTTTCGGGACATCGACCAAAAAACGACGATTCTTTCTTCTATGCTAGAGAGCAATCTCTACCTGAGTGCTATGCTTGGTGCCACTATAGCAACAAGACAATTGATTGAACTATCTATAGTTGGTTTATGGTTTCCTAGGGGGATTCCAATATACTAGAGGGTACGTGGAAGTGAGAGTTCGTGTACAAGTGCTGTCTGATGTGGTATGTACCAACAAAGGTTAAAACAATGTCCAACAAATGTAACTAAGTACCAATTGTATTCTACGTGTGTATGCTTCCCTAACTGCAGGTTTACCGATTGAACGACATATCATTGTGTTATTTAAAGATGTTGAAACACGTCTCTAGCCTAAAAAAAGTGAAAATTTTGGATGTGTGCTGGCTCAAGAAAGTGCTTTGATACAAGATGTTGTCCCTTAGTAGCAAAATAGGAAATTCAAAGTAGAAATAACAGAATAGAGTAAGATTTTAGAATGAAAAGGGCAAAATGACCACAACAATAGGCAATTGTAGATAACCAAATATCACAATAGAAATACCTTTATTGATGAAAACTATGTTCACTTGCCTCTTCAAGGGGGCAACTTCCAAATGAAGCCAAGCTCCAATCACAAAATACTTTACACGACATCTCATTCCATTGCTTCGACTTCTTTACATAGTTCTATCTAAATTCCTAGGTACTTTCCAGAGAAGGAACATTCTAGTAGGTGGAACCTTCTAGATATTTCTTAGAGGAGGAATCTTCTAGTAGGTGGAACCTTCTAGTAAGTCTTCTTGCAAATTATTGCTTTTCATACTACATTTACATTATGGGCCTTCTTTAATAGAGTTGGCCTCAATACATAACATCCTATCTATATCTACTTAGGGGGTTAGGTTAGGGCCCTAATATGTCCTAGTCATGGATGGGGGGGTTATTAGGAGTCTTATTTAGGTCGGTAGAGTTCAAGGAGTTCAGTGCATTGTTGCTGGCGGGTTCTGTAGAAACTACTAAGGCATAATGATGCATTTTGGTATTGTGGATGGAAATAGGGGTTATTGGAATCAAAAGGTTATCCTTTGACATAAAATGAGAAGCCATAGAGTTGGAATGAAGTTGAGTGATGTCATTTGAATGGGCACAATGTTTAAATTGTTGCAGAATAAAGTGAGAGGAGAGGAAGGAAGTCAGTAATGATTTTGAAGTTGAGATAAATGAAAAGTTGTGTTGGGAAATCAATGTTAGTATGGCTTTTATGAGGTTTATCATTTGAGATGAAACGGGGAGCCAATGAGTTGGAATTAGGTGGGGTGATGCCATTTGAGGGGGAAATCATGTTTAAATTATTATGGTTTAAAGTAAGAGGAGAGAAAGTCATTATTGACTTTAAAGGTGAGTTAAATGAGAAGTCGAAATAAAATTTCCATGAGAAGAGTTAAGATTTAGAGGTTACGAAGGGAAATTGCGAGACGAAGGTTATTGGTTTTGCAAAGTTGTGCTGGTTTTGGGTGAGAGACTAAGGTTGGCATGGGTAGAAGGAAACATGTGGGGGGTGCTGGTTAATTTGTACCTTTAGATGGGTTTGAATGTTGAAAGTTATCAGGATATGAAAGGGTAATGTTTTGGAATTTGTGCATTGTCTTTTCACGAGAATCAGATTGGATGTTATGAGAGGAATTGGAAGTAAGATGTTGGTTACCACTTTGCATTTGTAAAGGATTGCCTAGATGACCGAACATTGCTATTCGTTACAAAAATACGTTTCTACTTGGGACATGTAGAAAAAATAAGATAATTTTATGAATGTCCAAAAAGATGACCACAAATAGGTTAAAGGGATTGTAAAGTACAAGAGTGTGTAATACAAAGTGGGAGTGCAAAGGCTACTTTGTAAAATAGATGTAAAAGCAACAAGGTAAAAGCATATCTAAACTACACCCTCGTAAGGACTTGGTAGTTTGAGCTTGGGGTGTCTCTTTGGTCCTCACAGATCTAATGCATGACAAAGTGCTACTATCTACTTGCTTCTTGGTGTCTCTGCTTGATGTGAGCACTAGAAAGAACAAAGTGATCGACCTGGAGATTTTTTCTTTGTGGTGGTGGTTGCATATAGTGAGTTCTAGGCCCGAGGGTATCCAACATGTATAGGACTAGGCATCTCCACTTCGGGGACCAAAAGAAGATGGAGAGAGTTTCAAGATTCCTTGAAAAGATAGAGAAATGTTCCTCTAACCTCATAATATATGGGGTACTTGAGGATAAAGTGCTCCTCTATCTTTGTCTTTTGAAGATGATAGAATTGGGAATCTTGTTGTCTCGTGTTGTATAATGATCTATCTTGACCTGAAGATAATGAGAACCCATTGAAAATTACCCAACAATAATCTGAAGAGCATGCATGTAGTGTTTAAGGTAGCTAAACAATAAGGCCATCCCTTAGCTCCATCTTAGCTCCATCTTAGCTCCACAAAGTGCTACTATCTACTTGCTTCTTGGTGTCTCTGCTTGATGTGAGCACTAGAAAGAACAAAGTGATCGACCTGGAGGTTTTTTCTTTGTGGTGGTGGTTGCATATAGTGAGTTCCAGGCCCGAGGGTATCCAACATGTATAGCACTAGGCATCTCCACTTCGGGGACCAAAAGAAGATGGAGAGAGTTTCAAGATTCCTTGAAAAGATAGAGAAATGTTCCTCTAACCTCATAATATATGGGGTACTTGAGGATAAAGTGCTCCTCTATCTTTGTCTTTTGAAGATGATAAATCTGGGAAATCTTGTTGTCTCGTGTTGTATAGTGATCTATCTTGACCTGAAGATAATGAGAACCCATTGAAAATTACCCAAGCATAATCCGAAGAGCATGCATGTAGTGTTTAAGGTAGCCAAACAATAAGGCCATCCCTTAGCTCCGTCTTAGCTCCATAAAGTGATTGGCATGAAAGGTCATCTTGGTGTTTAAACCCCTTGTAGGATCTACATAGGTAACTTGAATACATTTATGAAGATTTCCTCTTTGATAATCTAATTCAACTCCCACTTGGTTGGTAAGGGTCGATCGAGGGCATTACGAGAATATTTGAGTAGGGGGAGGTGGTTCATTGAAATCCCAACCAATTGAAGTAGAGAAGTGACCTCAACAAACCAACATCGAGCACGTTTGGAAGTACTGGAAGTGGCTATGTACTCTGAAGTGTAGTGAGCAAGGGAAGGATAACGATCTCATTTAGTTAATGAGTCAACATAACATTTGACTTGGTGCAGAAGGGAGACCAGATGAAAAATGGCTTCAAGCTTGAAGGGAAGGACCACGAACCTTTTGCTTGAACAATGATTTATGGAATTATCCTCTTGCATCTGATTTGGATGGGACACGAGGATGTGAACTCTCTTGGTCATGGCCCAGTTCGACTCAAGTAGATTAGGTTCCCATACCTTGAAACCATATAGAGAACTATAAGTCTGATAATGTTGTTGATGAGATCCATCTTAGATGATATGTCTTGGACGTGGATACGAAAGCATTGGCCCTCAAGGAGAACAAGGGGGCCATAACTTTTGCTGATTCAGAGTTGGAGGGCTTTTCTCGAGCCCTTGGAGAATTGAACCCTTGGTATGTGTATGCAGTGGTGATATCAA
This sequence comes from Larix kaempferi, assembly GCA_027924585.1. Lineage (NCBI taxonomy): Eukaryota > Viridiplantae > Streptophyta > Pinopsida > Pinales > Pinaceae > Larix > Larix kaempferi. The sequence continues at coordinate 6,240,680 of BSBM01000410.1, forward strand.
CCTCCATTGGAAGTAAAAATGTTACTATGAGAGAACATTCTTCATCTCGTTGAAAAGCATTACCTTGGTTTTGCCAAGGCTGATCCTAATTTGGCGAAGATTGCAAAGCTAGTGAAGGCATCATGTTGTCTTTGTAACCCTTTCGAGGGGGAGAACAAGAGGATCACATTGTTACCAAAAAGGAGAATGGAGATTAAGACTTGGTGAAGAAGGCACCCAACAAAAAGGAGAATGGAGATCAAGACATGGTGAAGAAGGTACCCATCTATTGGCTGTATATGCTCTCGAAGAAAAGACTCCAAATCATTGATGTAAATCCCAAATAGTGTAGGGGAAAGAAGGAATCCTTGTTTCACCCCAATGGTACTCCCAATGAACTTTGAAACTCCATGAATTGTGAGGAGTCTGCCAAGTATGGACTCATGGAGGTGCATGATAGTCGTGATGAATACCTTTGAGATGATGTCTTTATGTCTCTAGAAAAGGCCTCCCTTGGGATTGAGTTGAATGGCTTTCAAAAGTAATTAGAGCAACATAAAAGTTTTGAAGAATGCACGGCATAGGACCAAAAACCAATCATTTGCAATAAACAAGGGCAGATTTGGTGTTTTCCAGTCAAGATAAAGGTAGACAAGTAAAAATGCGTAGGGGTGTGTGTGGGTAAGATGTTTGGATCCAATGGGATGGATAAGTGACAATGGTTTGGCATTCTACCAGAGTTTATCAACGACTCCTTTTAATAGATCATAGATTATCCTTCTCTCTCTCTCTCTCTCTTTCATGTATTTTTAATTTATGAACATTGAGTTCCATTTGGATTTGAGCAAGGTTGCATGCATTCTCCTTTCCAAATTCCATTATTGTTCCACACACACATATAATGAAACAATCTCTTGTCTATATCACCAATGTAGTTTATTGTTGATCTCGACGTTCCCAGTGGAAAGCAAATTGATATATGTGTAGACAACAAATATCTATTCCTCTTAACACGATATATTCTATATTGGTCATATTTGAGCAATCTAATTTATGTTTTACAAGATGGATCATGGTTCCTTGGTTGGCACTTCAATAAATAATCACAATTATTAGGTTGGGGTGCTTGGTTGGCCACACTTATGATTGGTAATGGCATAACAAGGGGGGGAGCATTAGTGTTTTGGATAGAAGAAGGTTATGTACTTGCCAGAGGTAAAACATGGTATAGAGCTAAAGTGGGGGAACTTGTAGGCTGTAGCTAGGGTGGTGTTTATGGGGGTTCACAAGGCTAAGTCCTTTCACCTTGATTGCGAATCATCTCGTGGTGACTCATAGAGGATGGTGCAAATAACAATGAAATTGGGAATATGGATGAAAAGAATGTCCATAAGCAAATTGCACCATTATTTGTTGTTTTTGGGTCCTTTTGTTCTAATCACTTAGAAGAAACAACTACATGCAATTAGTGCTTCACCTAACAATAGTTCCATCATACATCTTTATTGTTTACATCATATTCAACATCTTCATTGTTAATGCATCTTTGCTTTATCAAAGCTCGAGGACATCGTCTAATCATGAGAGTAGTATTCCACCACATTGTTGGACCCTATGCTCTTATGTACTCCCCTTTCATTGCCATGACCCTATGCTCTTATGTACTCCCCTTTCATTGCCATGGCCAACCTCAGAGCCATAAGTTATCAAAACGATGAGGTTATGAGGAAACTACTTTTTTCTCCTTTGTGTCAAGCTTTGTGAAGAACTCCATTCTATTTCTCCCTCGTTATGTGTAACAAAGTGGGGCTGTTCCCTTATTGTAGACAGTTTCATGAACCTTTCTTCCATTTTGAATGGGCCACACTTTTTCATAGGAAGCATAAACTTGCCCTTGTGCATATTGAAAACAATGTTTGCAATGGATAAGTTTGGGATAGTTCTGACAAATGATTTGGATAGAATAAGAGAACTTATATAACACCCAAAATTGGTGAAAACTTCTATTAGAACACTTTAGGTCAACCTAACCTCAAATTTTAAGCTCTTATACATATATTATTTTTCCTTCTTGTCATCGTTAAGACGTGATTGGTATAGTCTTCCATATTTTTAATCTTGTACATAAACTATGGACTTACATAGTTTTTGCTATTATTTTCCTTTTGCTGCTTTTAGCCTGCTGCATTGCATCATCATTTGTTGGTAGTAACCCATAACATGCACATGCTTTCTTATTATTGTCATCGTTAAGACGTGATTGGTGTATTTTTCCATAATTTTAAAAGCTCTCCTATAGAAACTATGTACTTACATAGATTTTGCTAGTATTTTCATTTTGCTGTTTCTAGCTTGCTGAATTGCATTATCATTTGTTGGTACTAACCTATAATATGTATATGCTTTCTTATTATTATTGTTTTTGTTTTTTTTTCATTGTCCATAATAGCAGGTGGCTAGATTTTGTCTTTGTTATTATTGTTATTTTTGTATTTTGATACGTTTTTCTAATAGATTTTTTTCCCCTCTATTGGCGCAATATTCCTGAATGAAATCAGATTAAGAAGTTTCAGTGAGAATATTTTCTGGCATTTTCAGAATATCAATATCGTAAATAAATGAACAATATAGGAAGACTTAGAGGTGGGAGAGTGATAGTTCATCTTTTTCTTTGAAAAGCATGCGATTTTTTAAAATGGCTCTGCAAATGTGACCTGGTAGTTCTTTGCACAAACAAAATCTTGAACTTGTGGAAATTCTAATATGATAGTTCTGTTATTTCTTGTAGGTAGTGCTGACTGCAATTGATTGCCATCCTCGATTGCTTGTCAGTCATCTTCCTGGATTAGCTTCAAGCAGGGATGTACCTTTAATTTGTATTGCAGACCATGGAAGAGGTTCACTGCGATTAGGTCAACTTTTGAAATTAAAACGGGCAGGTGCTATTGGAGTCAAGGTCAGTTTACTTTTCAAAAGTAATCTGCTTTAACATGTTATCTTATTATAATAGTCATTGCTATATATCTTGTGTTTTTGTTGTTTTGTAAAGTATAAAAGTTTGATTACTCTCCTATGCTTTATCATTCAGTGTTTGCTTTGATTTTTTCCCCTTAATTAATGATTGCCCTCATTTTATGCCAGTCAGCAATTATCTTAAAGTGCTGATTGGATACCCTCCAAAATTCTTTTGATTGCTTTGATTTTTTCCCCTGAAATAATGATTTCCCTCATTTTATGCTAGTCAGCAATTATCAAGTGCTGATTGGATTCCTCTCAAAATCCTTTTCCACTTTGTTGTTCCTGGCGAGTTGGTGGCTCAAAACCTCAGGGTTCCTCTTTTTAACTGCTATATCCTGCCTCTGCATTCTCATTCCATGTTTTTAGCTTCCATGGCAAACTGAAGGAGGCCATCCAAACCTGTCTTGGTTTATAACTTTATATAGAGGTCGACATTCTTAAGATCAATATAACTTTGAGTTAACTATGGATCTGTTTGGTTTCCTATTTTATGCTATATTATATACCTATCAGGTTGTTTAATGTATAGTTAACCCTGGTAATTAATCTTCGTATATCACATACATGAAGTGACTGTTATTAAAATTTCATCTTCAAATGAATTTTACGAGACTTAATAAATATCTTTAGTGTTTTTGTTGTTTTGTAAAATAGACCAGTTTGATCCATTGTTGAAAAAATTGGCACCGGCAAAAAATCAGTGAAGTGTCCGGAATACAACTTCTTGACAACATTGGGGAAAAAACGGCAAACTGCGGCAAGCATTAAAAATGCAATTTTTTTTCAAGTTTTTTGAATATATAAATCAACAACATAAAATAAATACATTGGCACATAAATATAGGAAAAACACTGATACATATGTAGTGGATGCCAAATAAAAAATGATACATGGAAGTCAGTACTAAATTTTGAACCTTGATAGCTGTCCAGTCAAGGACTCAAAAGTGGACAACCAATACAAAATGACATCAAATATATAAATTAATCTCATCAACATGAATCATCTATAATGACAAATCTAGCAGCTAGCTATCTTGGAGAATCAATGACCTCTCCCCTTTTTACGGGAAAAGGTCATGGCTCATTGCAACTAGAAGTTCATGCATCATCTATCTGATGTCCATTAAAGGGTGTAATTGTATCAATGTGTGTAGAAGGTGGTGCTAATGCTGCCTTGTCACCCTCCATGATGTCAAAGTCCTCTACACCCACTCTTGCTGTGCCTCTCCTATCCTCCGTGCCTGTTGCTCCTCCTCCAACCATGCAGGTACCTCCTCCATAACAGGGTCATCGTACTCCACCTTCCACTCAGACAATATGTTAAAATGGTCCAAGGAAATGGATTCCACATCAGGTATCTTCTCCAACTGCCTCACCCATAGTGGAAGATTGTAGTGGACATATAACAAATCATTGAGACATGGGAAATCGAACTTGTAAGGGGTTCATAAATAAATGTAATGATTCTTGAGGGTCATAAACATGTTAGAGGGTAATAAATTATGACAATTGTAATTGCTTAGTTGAAGTTCTAGCTTGTTTTGTTTTTTTTTAGTGTGTTTTGAAACACACTCCAATTGTTCTCACATCCTGAAGTGCTACATGTTTGGTTGAGAACCTGAATGAAAAAATTCTATAAAGTTGGTGCTCTTGCATCATAATTTTACCATCAAACATCTACAACAAATAAGATTAAAAGACTTAAATTGCATATCATTAAAATATAATTCAACTTACAAATAAAAGATGATTAAAATTTTAGCCCCTAGGGGTAGCTCAGTTGGTAGGAAGGACGACACAAGGTTGAGGTCGGGGTTTCAATTCTCTGGGTCCTTCGGGGTTAGGCATCGAAGTAATGCCGACAGGGGTGAGGCGACTTCAGGTGGGGCCCCTTGGCTTGGATCCGTGGATGTAGCTAGCTCTAGGGCCATGAGCCATATTGAAAAAAAACATGATTAAAATTTTAAATTCTAGTGGCTTAGGTTGTATCAAAATACTCATTTCAGCTATAGCATTGGCAAAGTCAAATAGTCCACTAGCCTCTCGATACATCTCCATCTCGCGATTAAATTATTAATTGTTCTACGACCATTGGCATTAGGTACCATCCCTCTGGAGATACGTTAGGTAAAGTGTTGTTGCATGGATAGGTCGATGGAGCATCCTAGTTCATTGATGATCAACCAAATCCTATATCATCATGTATTTATTATATCCAGGGGTGCCCTTGCGAACATAATAAGATCGGATAGCTTCTTTGGCGTTATTCATGGCCTTATACAAGTAGCTGTTAATGTAATTGTAACTTCGGAAGATATTCACTTGTATATTTTATGTTGTATTTGTATTTTATTATTGTACCTCCGACATAGATGTTTATTCCTCCGGTCGGAGAATTCATTATTGTATTTGAGTCATGTAAAGTCATTGAGGTGTTGATGTCCAAAAAATCTCAGCACCAACAATAGTGATTCTCCGCGGTAAATAATCCCAATTATATCACTCACCTTTTGGTGTGGGGAATCCGTCCGGTTAACGGTCCGACTACCGTAGGTTTAATTGTTTAAGTTCTTTATCGGTTGCGGTCCGGTTCATCGTTTATGTGATTTTATTTTAAAGTATGAGATGCAAGTGCCCTAATTAAATGCATATAATTGACAGGTAGAAACCACAATAGTGATGCGTAGGTTCTTACCTCCCGTCTTACCTCTCCTACTTTATCAATTATCTATTTCTAACCTAAACTAACTATCCTATCCCTGCAGGGAGCAAATTTGAATTAAGAGTAATATGCTGGAAATGTTAATATAAGTCTAACATATAGTTGTACCAACACAATATTCACATTTACAGCAGAAAGAATACCAAAGGTAGCTCTGATATGATTAAAAACAAATTAATATTTCATTTTACACATAAACATTTGCATAGAAAGTAAAATCATTCATCACCATTGAAGTAGTTCAAGAAAGTTAGAACGAACTCACAGTATGAGTTACGAATGCAAGAAGAAGTAGTTCCACATTAAACATTCCACACATTCTAGGCAAAAATCTCTGTGCATGCTTTTCCCAGCAAACGGAGCTTTCTTATTAGCAAAAAAATAGTTCTCTTACAAAATGGTCCAGCTTCTATTATGCTAGCAAAAGTCTTTTCTCCTTGTTCTCCTCCTCTATTTATCTTACAAAAAATTTGTCCTCTAGTGACTCTTCATTTACCCTAAGCCTAGGATTCCCCAAAATTTGTCATTTAGTGCTTACATAGGAAAATGCAAAAAAATATTTACAATTTGAAATTAGGTGGGCCCTGCTAAACTAGAAATATAAGTTGCCCACGCATTAGCCACTTTAGCTATGATATTATATTTGAAAGGCTCCAATACGTGTAAAGTCACTTCATGAGTTGACAAATGTGTCTCTATATTCGCCAACTCTGCTGTTGCAGCCTTACAACTATCTTCCAAAAAATACGCATTTATAGATGCTTGTCCTACAAAGTGTGTTAATTTTTAGTGCAGCTGCGAGACCCATTCTCAGAGAGAATGGTACCCTTGTCAATTAACTAGGGTTCCTTGTCAAGTTAACCAGGCAGAGTAATGAGTAAGACCCTAGAAGGTACCCTAGGGCCCCCAGCTGTCTCCTGGGGTTCTTGGTCGAGGACCAAGCAGATGGATGCCATGGCAAAGTCCCTAGCATGTAGCTAGGGCCCCTATTTGTCTCTAGGGTATTCTGGTCTGGGACCAGACAGTTTCTTGGTCACGAGTACCAAGCAGATCCTGCAGGTTGAGACAGAGACATCCTAGGTCCTGCAGATGGTTGATCAACATTCTGTCTAGGACTGAATGCTCAGCTTGAGGCTGAGGACCATTCTCTGGGAGAATGGAGAACCTGGTCATGGACCAGATGGTTGATCAACATGTCCCAGTCTAGGACTGAGGCTCAGCCTTGGGCTGAGAAGCCATTCCTTGAGAATGGAGGCACTTGGTCAGTTACCAAGATTATGATGTGTGATTTCCTCTTCTCCTAGGTCTTCGGGATGGATGAGTTGGTTGGTCTTCTCAAGGGACTGGCCACCCCTTGTGGAAGCTACTAACATTTGACCTAAGGAGCAGTTGAGAGGACCACATGATCACATCATCTGTGTGAACCCTTCCTTATACAATGATGATGAACTTTCAGGTTATATGGAACATTGTACATTTGAGAGAGAGATGACTGGTTGTACCTTTCCACCTTGGGTGATTTACTTTTGGTCCTTGCACCTTATTGTTTATTAAGTCTTGTGGTACCCTGTCTTTGATTTGTGGTAATTAGGGTCATTGACCCACCTTCTATTTATACCACCCTTGTTGTTTTGGTCTTATGGGTACTTGTCCACTTTTGGAACATACCCTTGGTTATTAGTCTTATACCCACTTATTTGGTACATGACCTTAGTTTATATCTATTCTTTTATTTTTACATTTTTATTTTTGTTATCTTTTATTTTATTTTATTTTTTTATTTTTATTTTTTATTTTTATTTATTTATTCTTCCCTAAATCTATGGAACCCCAAGTCATTAAAGAAATATAAGTATGACCCTTCTAGAAGCCACCAAGACAATATATAAATTCAAGTCTATCTCTTCACTTGAATATCATTCATTACAACATATCTCAGCCCTGATCTAATATGACGTCAAGGGTTTTTACTGTAGTCAATCTGGTGTGACGTCTAAGTTGTTTTATCTTACTCCTTGCATGGGCGCTCCTTGGTTCTTTGTTCCTCTTGACTTGGCTGTCTCATACATGTAATTCATAAGCAGTTTTTTTTTTGGGACTGTTAGAGGTAGCCGCTATTTGTTAGGTGCAGTCTTAGGGATGCCATTTATTTGTATGATCAGATCTAGGGTTGCTTGCTATCCATATTGAAGTTTTGAGGGGATCAAGTCTTGCATAACTGATGCTGCTCTTTATTTGACTGAGCCATGAGTCTTGAGCCCTGTTTGTTACCTGCCTTGAAGGTGATTGCAGCCCTAGGTACCTAGACTGTTTTTGGTAATGGCTGCAGGTTGTTTAGGGTTGCTATTGCCCTAATTGAAGAGGCCGTGACTGCCATGACTTGTTTCAGCCGGTTTTAGGGCTGCTTGGTGACATTAGTGGAGGCCGCAACCCCTTGAACTGTTTTGTGATCATCCTATTGTTATCTTGTGAAGGCCGTGCCCCTGTAGACTACTGTGTGGACAATTTGCTGTCATGTGAAGAGGCTGCAACCCCTGTAGACTGTGTTATGGTCAAATCTATTATCTTGTGATCAGATCTTTGTGCTGAGTCTTGTTTGTGGACTGACCTATGTGCTAAGACTTGTTTTTGATTAAGATCTATTATGCTGAGACTTAATTATGATTGTCACTGTGTTCTTAACTGTCTTTGACTATTTGACTGTATCTCCACCTGTCATCTCTCTCTCTTTGGTTTGTACTACCCTCTTGTAGGGTCTGATAGTTTCCAGATTTGACTGGCTTCTCTGAGGCACAGTGTTTACTGAAAGTAAGTAACTCTTCTGAGTATTTTTATAGGAAGGGTCCCACACACAAGTAAGTATCTTCTCTTTTATTATTATGTGGTTAAATTAGTTATTGCTGAAGATTAATTTAGCATAGTGACCTAACTGGTAGTGTTAAAAGTACTTTAACACAGTGATCGACCTGAGAGTGCTAAAGGTGTGAAGTTGAAAGAGATGAAAATTATGTTAGAAGTTATTGTTGTACTATTTCATATTTAAATTCAGTATTTGTTTATATACTTTGTGCATTAAAGTATGATGAATTGTAATTTTTCTGTACATAACCCTAACTTGATGAAATTTCAACAAAGTGATGGATGTCTTCTTCTATGAGAGCACCCAGTTTTTTGACATAGTCAAGATCTTCCCGCAACCCATTCTTTAGTTGTGCAATGCGTTGGTGTTTTGCAAGAATCTCATTCATCTTTGGGACAGAAGGGAGGTGACATTTCTCATGCACTTGGTGGATTTTCTCGTAAAATTCATGGCACTTTTGGATAGTCTTAGGAATTTCGTTATTTAGCCTCCTAGTAGCTTTCCTGCAAAATTCCAGAAGTGCCATATCCGACTTCAGGCCTTCTATTGTCTTCGGGGGCAGATGATTAGGGAATTCTGAGTTAGTTTCCCTCCAGGCCATCTGGTTCTTAACCTTATCTGCAATATCCAACAAGTTATTCCTGAATGTCAGTGACTCCGCATTTATCACCTTCATTCTCGCCATCAACAACTTCATCTTGTAGATTTCATCTGTGAGAATTTCTTGAGAGTGATATATTCGTTCATGAATCTTGCAGGCTTGATCACAAAATGGAGTTATGTCTTGCTTTCTCTTATCTTCCAACTCCAGTTGCTCTGCCAAAGAGTCCTTCTCTTTAACCAACTCTTCCATTAGAGCTTTCAATTCTCCGACCTGTTGGTTTGCAGCTGACTCTCTTAACTCTAATAGAGTGATTTGAGCTTCAAAGTCAGTTCTTTCCCCTTCCATAATCATTAACTGCACAGTTAATGCCTCCTTTTCTGCGTCCAAATTCTAGTATTCATTCAGTAACCTTTCCTTCTCGGATAGAATGGCGTCATGTTTCCTTTTCAGTTCTATCCCTTCTGTTCGCACTTTCACCAAATTATCTTTTAATTTGAGCATCTTCTCTTTGTTTCGCTCAATGTTGTTTATCAATTTGTCAACATTATCTGCACTTGCTTGCGCAACAGCTATGTTGACAGATGACATGTAGAATTCTGCCTTCTTTTGGGTTAACCTCCCTATGCAGCTGCTATTGACGATGACAGGCTGTCCGAGATGATGTCTGGCCAATTGAAAACTGTGCCATGGAAGGCTATGTGATAGATTAGAGGTACCCAATTTAGCTTGTAGATAGTCCCATCTGCCTTGCTGAAAATTCTGAAAGTGGTCGTCAAGCTTTGACACTCATATTCTCTGCTCGCTTTCTGTCTCCGCTGCTTTCCTGATACTATCATTTTCTTAGCATATTCGAAATGGTCCATGTTTATACCTTTGATCCAGTCTTCAGTTAACATGACCTTGGGTGGCGGTAGCTTGTATGCCGCTGCTACATGAGTTGGATGGAATGAGGCAAATGCTTTGCCTTTGGTGTCAAAAATGATTCTTGATATGGAATCAACTTCTGGCAGGATCCATCCAATGAACTCTGAGCAGGGAAAAAGTTCTGGGCGTGTAACCGCTTTGGTGATGCCTAATCTCGTGATATTTTGATACAAGATCATTTCTTCAAGAGCTGCATCAGGGATATCTTGGTCCCGGATCATCTGATATAATTCTCCCCATTTGAATTCAGGGACAACTCCTGTTACTGCTTTTGTATCTTCGAACATGGTTTTTATCTTGGTGTCTAATATATAATCTCCACGTTCGATTCTGATTCGGTTACCTTAGTTTTCTTCTTGGCACCCTTCTTAGGCATTTTCAAATCCCGATGAAAAAGAAGAAACACGGTATAAGCAATTTAAACATAAGTTTGTAAAGCAATTTCTCAAACTACTGGCAATAGGTTGAGTTGATAGAATAATAACTTCCATGTAGTTTGGTACATGCTACCAAAGCTTGCTTAGCTTAAACTCACGATATCATGTGAAGGTCTCAGATACAATTATGAGAGCAAACTAAGGATGCTCATTTTAAGGTTTTTTTAAAAAATTCTGTTGACTCTAAAGCCCCTAGTAACCAATGTGAATGACGGGACAAAACTTTTGGGTTCATCGGCAAAAGTTTCAAGCTTCAAACCTGTCCAAAGAGTATGTGCGAAAAAACAAACTCGGTATGCGCCAAAGGGAAAGATTAAGACGTAGGGTTAAGTGTGTGGAGGAAAGCGCTGTGTTTTAGTTCGGCTGTGTTCTAACCGTGGGCTTGACAATACCGACGAGAAAAGTAAACCGACCGAAATCAGCTAAGAGGTTTGAACCGCGGCAAATGACCAAAATAAAACACTAGGTTTTTCACTAAAACGGAGAGAAATGGCTTATTGAGCACTGGACGAGGTGAACTTGGCAGCCTTGGGTTGAGACAGTTATCTGACACAAGGTCCGTGACCAAAAATGCACAACCGGAAATGAACAGGGTTTTAACTACCAAACGGAACTAGAGAAAAACGCGAAAACCCATGGCAAAAACTGAATGAAAATGCCAACAATTAAAACAACCACTAAGGTAGGGCAGTGGCCTACTTGTCAGTCTTGGTATGGTCGTGAGAATAAGCTGAACGACGTTTCGACATTCGGAGATTGGTGGAGGCGAAGAACCTTGAGAACAGTGTTTTTGGTAATGTTAAACAAAAAATGACTTTGCCCTATAAATAATAAAACCAAAAACCTAGTCATTAATGCGGGGTTGGTGGGATCATTTATGCGAAGGTAGTGGGGGTTGGTGGGGTCATTTATGACCAAACCTCGTTTTGGCGTCAAAAGACCATTATGCGTCTCTGCCTTTAAAACTTCGCCGCCGACTGTTTCGGCGAGACTTGCTCAGTTCCATGAAACGCGTCGGCGGTTTTCTCAAAATTATGCCGATGACGACTTTCAGCATCCTTTCAAGAGTTTCATCGGTGCCATTTCGCGAGCTTCATTTTTCTCTTGCGACCGTTTCAAAGACCTTTTATGAGTTTAGCCGAAAATTCGGAGTTGCTTGCCTTTGTAATCTTGCGTCAGTGCTCGCTTCTTTTCTCTTCGTTGGTGAGTTTTCAAGTTTCGGTGGCGACCGTTTCGGCAAAACTGGCTGAGTTGTTGCGAAACGGATTGCGTCCCTTAGCAGTTTACGCCGATTACTTTCGTCGAGTGTCCATTGGTGTGATGGGATATTTCCGCTGAACCGTTTCGGCGTGATTGAGACTTTATCACCGAAACGGTCGGCGCTACTCTTTGTTTTCTTCCGACCAGATGCGAGAAAAAACTCTAAGTTTTATATCGGTGCGAACTTGACGAAGCTCCGACCGTTTCGGCTGCACATGCTGAGTTGCTCCGAACGCGTCGGCTGAACTGGACGAGTGTCTCCGAAACGGGGACTTCTCCAAAAGCAGGTTTCTACGCCGACCGTGTCAGCTCTAAAAGTTGAGTTGATCCGACTGTTTCGGATCGAAAAGTTGAGTTTTACTTAGTAAAATTTTGGCTTTCTTTGCTTGATTCTTAGGAAAAAAAACTAAGTTTGAGGGTGGGATTCTTTTAGGATGACTTGAACTCTAAAACTCTTTTAAACTAGGGGGGGCCCTACAATGTTTTAGAAAAAATTTGGGGATCAAGTTGCAGCAGCAACAATTGGCGATTCGCTGGTGAACACAGATCTCTGAATAATCTCCTTTCTAAGGTAAAAAAAAACTTACATGTTATTGACCCTATATGTAACATAACTTTTTAAAAGTCTAGATTTTATATAGGGGAATAGTCCCTTTTGTATCATGTTGGTCATTGGGGAAGAAGGGTAACTTTGAACCAGATTTCTTGACCACTCTCTTGAGGCCAAAATGTGGATTTCATTTTAGTTCCATCTTTCGGATGCCTACCAAATAAGACTCCACAGGATTGTAACGAAATCAAATAGATATTTTCATTTGTTCCTCATTCCCATGCTGTCAGCATTTTTTTAGATGCTTTCTTTATTGACGAATTTTGTCGTCGGAGTCTTCCATGATAGCTTTTCTTCAATCTTCAGCATTTGACGTGGGTTCTTCCATCCATAATGTTCTTTTGTGTGAGCAAGAGATTTATTTGTTTGTCATGCTCACGGATGGAGAAGAGCCTTGCTGAACTGACCACCAGGGCAACTTTCTTGATTGGATGTCTTCGTTTTTTCACAACCATTTCTTTGATGGAGAAGAAATTTTTCGAAAATGTGACTCTTTGATATAAGCTCTTTTGGCTTTTGATTTGCAACATGGGATCATTTTATAAATGCCATACATCTGTGAGACCTGCTTCTTTCCGTGGGTCCATCATAATAAGCTGCCTAAGATATTTATTTATGGGAGATGAATGGAGCCCCAAGATAGTAATTCAGAAATCATAAGTCTTAGTTATTTTACAGGGGTTGGCATGACTCAATTATGAACCTGAAGCGGGTTTTCCCTTTCTAAAAACTGATCAGCAAATGACAGTGTCACATAGAGAATTCTTTTTTTATAAGTAGATTCTGACCCTTCAAGAGATGCCCTTGAGATTGTTCAGATTCCTATATTTCCATACACCAAGATGTTGAGCTGGGGTTTATTGAAACAAAATAAAGGAAAACAAACCATAAGCAAACAAAACGAAGCTGATGAATAGAAAACAAGACAAACTAGACTAATCAATTCAGAAAACAACAGATTAGAAAAATAAAGAAAGGCAAAGTTTATTTATGTACAGAAGTGTTCCTAAACCTATGTAAAGTAGTGATTAAGAGCAAGGCCGTTGACAGGGAGATTCTCTTCCACCCCTTGTAGATCTTGCAGTTTTATGTCGACGAGCTAAGCTTTTCGGCAATCTGATAGGGGCCAATCCATAAATGTTGAAATTTTGTGTGTTTGCCCTTTTCATCATGCGGGTGATCCCATTTTATAACTAAGTCTCCTACCTCAAAGCTTCTTTTACCGGACTTCCGTTTATCAAACCATCTCTTGACAATATCTTGATGCTGATGGAATCTATCCTTGGCCTTTTGCCGTGATTCTTTGAGTTTCAGCAGGGTATTGATTCGTGACCGTAGGATTTCACTACTGGAACCTCCAGAGGCCTGGGCTAGTTGCAGGCTAAATCACCGGATTCGGCAATTTTTCGCCTTAAAATTCGAAATTCGTCGATTTTTTGTGGCAGACGAACTTATTCGTTGAAAATCGTCAGTTTTATAGATGAATTCGAATTCAAATCATACACGGGTTTCAGGGCGAATTAAATCTCTAAATAACCGGCCTGAATTTCCCAGATTCCATGTAAATTCGATAAATTTCGTTTATTTTGTGGGTTTGGGCAACCGGTGGGTAAACCCTACCAAAAATACCCCCGCGAGTATACCCTGTGAGGCCACCTTGTGATCCGTGAGATTCCATGATTGTTGAAGTGTGAAGCTGTGAGCAAAGTGAAGTGTGAAGTCACAGCTTTAGCCGGCCCTCGATTTCGAAGCAGGTGTTTTGTGGGTTAAAGTTTTGGACAACCGCCAATGTGAGACTTAGAGGATTGGTGACGTGAGGTCTCAAGGTATTGGTGAAGGCTGAGTTTTGGACTCGGTAGTTAATAGGTTCACATACCCTCGGCGTCCAAGTTGCGCATCATGAAAGAGCTTTTCCCTCTGCCTGACACCCTTTTATTAATTGGGAACTAGATATACAATTTTATTGCATATTGAATTTTAAAATTAAATTAAATTGCATAATATAATTTTATAATTTCATATTAATTAAATTAAATTAAATTGAATATATATATAATTTTATAATTTCATATATAATTTTAATTACATATTGAATTTTATTAAAAAATTCATATATATATTTTTATTTTCAAATTTTATATTCTCGAATTTAATGCCGAATTTTATCACCAAAATTTTCATTGCCGAATTTTCGTCGAACTTCAAGATCGTCGAACTCGAACACAAATTCGAACCAGGTGACTTGGTTTGCAGGGATGGGAGTAGTGTGTTAGGTGGGAGTATAGCTTCTTTCCCATAAACTAGTGTATAAGGGGAAACTCCTAAAGAATTTTTTGGAGTAACCCTATCTGTCCATAAAGCGTTTGGAAGTGCTATATGCCAGTTCTTCTGACTCTCAATAACAGTTATCTTTTTGATTCAGATGAGATTCTTGTTTGTAGATTCAGCTAGTCCATTTCCCCGGGGATAATAATTTGCTGAATAATGCAATTTAATTCCTCTTTCTTAAGCAAATGCGGTTAATTTAACAGATGAGAAGTAAGTTGCATTATAAAGAACTAAAGAAATTGGAACCCCAAACCTGGTTATGATGTTTTCTTGTAGGAATCCGATGACTGTGTCTTTGTTCACTTTATGTAGAGGAGCGGCTTCTGTCCACCGTGTGAAATAATTAGTGGCTGTGAGGATATACCGGTGTTACAACGAAGAATTTGGATTAATTTCTCCAATAACGTCAATGCCCCACTGCTAGAATGGTTCAGAGATAATAACTAGCTGCAATGGTCCTGCTGCTTTTGGCAATGTGCCAGCACTCCTTTGACATACATCACATTTTCTGGCATGAGCATGAGCGTCTTTGAAAAGAGTAGGCCAATAGTATCCGGCGCTTAGTATTTTGTGAGCAACAGTATCCCCAGAATAATGTCCCCTTGTAGGGCCATCGTGTAATTCTTTGACCACTTTATCAGCATCCTCTTTCTCAAGACATGTAAGAAGTATCCCATCATAATTTTATTTTCTGAAGAGTACTCCATCAATTATCTGATAAGCTGTTGATTTTAATCGGAGTGCCCTTCTCTGCTTAGGACTCCAGTGTTCTGGTAGATATCCTTGTTGTAAATAGTGCACCAAATCCCTATACCAAGATTCTGGAGCAGTGAAGATAGGACATACTTCAGTTAGATTCAATTCAACTTCATTTTCCCACTCATGATCTTCGCTGGCTGGGTTTTCAGTGAGCAACTTACACTGGCCTTGAGCTTTAATGATAGTGGTTGGCTTGATTTCTTGATCATACTCTTGTAGAGCAGTTACCCAGTTTCCTCTTCTTTCCCCCAATTCCTTTTGCACAAATAAAGATCTGACGGCCGGGTGAGGTACTATGACTTTCGTTCTATTTTTCAAAATGTATGGCCTGAACTATTTTACCGCTTTGAACACTGCATATGCTTGCTTATCCACGGCTGGATAATTCAGTTCAGCCCTTTGTAACCCAGTGCTCATGAAAGATATTGGATATTCGTCTCCCAATTCTCCTTTCGGAGTTAGCACCGTTGCGAGAGAAGTATCGGAAGCAAAGGTGTATATGATAAAATCTTTTTCAAAATCTGGACTTCTTAAAGAAGGTGCGTGAGCTATGACAACTTTTAGTCTTCTCGATGTCAGTCCATTTAAATTGCACACTTTGCTTCACCATTTGTTGCAAAGATTTAACAATTTGCGCGAAATTAGGCACAAACCTTCGAACAAAATTAATTGTGCCCATAAATGATTGCATAGCTTTTTTATTATGGGGCATGGGAATCTGACTTATAGCCTGAACTCTCTTTGGGTCTATCGAGATTCCCTTTTTTGAAATGATGTGGCCCAAAAGTTTTCCTTCAAGAACAACAAAAATACTCTTCTTTGGGTTTAGAGATATGCCATATTTTCTTTAACGGTCAAAAATCTGTTTTAAGTGGAGAATATTGTCTTCTCGTTTCTTGGAGAAAACTGTTACATCATCTAAATATATGACCACGCAGTGGTCGATTAAACCTCAGAATGCAATATCCATGGCCCTCTGGAATGTGGCTCCAGCATTCATTAGGCCAAAAGGCATTCTCCAATATGCGAATGTTTTCCACTTCGTGCAGAATGTAGTTTTCAATCGATCTTGCTCAGCCACCAATACTTAATTGTAGTTGGAGAATCCGTTTAATACGGAGAACAATTCCGAGCCTGATACCATTTGTAAAATTTGCTCCATTGGTGGAACCGGATAGTTATCTTTGTTTGATGCTTTATTCAAGTTACGAAAATCAACACACAACCATATCTCTCCTGATTACTTCCGTACCGGGACTAGATTTGCCACCCATTCGGAGTGTCGAACTTTGAAAATAATCTTAGCATCCAACAATTTCTTCAATTCTTTTTGGATTAAGGGTTCTAGCAGAGGGTGCATCTTTCTGAGCTTTTGCTGAAAGGGCTTCACACCTGCTTTAATGGGTATCACATGCTATATGATGCGTGTATCATAAGTCTTTAAATCTTCATAAGTCCATGCGAAGACATCCTTGTACTGTTGAAACAACTTGATGAACTTGTGTCTTTCTCTAGGTGAACATCATTTACCTAGATTGACATATTTAGTTTCAGATTCTGTTCCTAAATTCACCAATTCATACTGCATCGAAGAGCTGTTTGTCTTAACGTTAGCTGGTTTTCTGAATTTATTTTGCAAGTCAAACATCCCTTCAAGGGTTCTCACTCCTTTTGGCATGAAATTTCCCTTGACTACATCCTTGTTTTGCAAATCCGATTGGTGCTCTTCTTCATCAACTATAGATTCTTTGAAAGCCTCTTCATTTGTTAGAAAGCTAATAATCTGTTCAACATCGTCGAACACCCTCAGATTCATAATATTGTCAGGTACCGATGGCCTGAAAATTAGTTTGATAGAACACTTGTTATTTGTCGGAACTAATCTAGAAGCAGAAGTAGCTAATAAATCAGCTGCAGCATTTTGTAATCTGGGAATTGCATTTATGTTAAAAGCATTGAATTGTGATATTAAATTCCATAACTCAGATTGGTATCCTTTAAGATGCAGAGATAAACAATGAATAGTATTTCTAATTTGTTGGTCAACTATTTCGGAATCACCAAAAACTTTCAATTTTTTTACATTCAATTCAATGGCTCTTTTCAAACCTTGGACTAGAGCTTCATATTCTGCAGTGTTATTTGTACATTCAAACTCTAGCCTACAAGAGAGAAAATGTTTATTTCTTTCAGGATCAATAAGAACACAACCGACTCTTGATCCCTCTTGTGTCTTGGAACCATCAAAGTACAAAATCCAAAACTTATTCTCTAAATCAATTTGGTTAGTGGTATCTCCTAAGTTTGTAACTAAGTCCACTATGTTACAATCAATTTCATCAGTCCGTGAGAATCGAAGGAGATTGGACTGTGTGTTTGACTCATGACTCGCTTCTTCCGCTTGATAATTTCCCGATTCAAGCTCTAAAAAGTAATTTCCTAACACTGAAGATGAAAAATTTACAGGCTCATTCTTTTCTTCAAGCTGAGTTACATTTTGCTTCATGTGAGGCTCTCTTAGTACTTTAATCTGATTTTGCTTGTTCTGATATGGCAACCACAAGTGAGACCAATCTGTTGAAAACTAACCATTTAGTTTCGTAGATTAGTCCCTGCTCAATATCAACCCATAAGCTTCAGGTATATCTACTACCATGATATCTATAAATTGACATACCCTCGGGTCTGAAGACAATCTGATAAGCACATCTTTCATCTCCCCTATAACCTTGACAACAGACCTGTCTAATTGTATCATTCTTTTCTTCAAGCTGAGTTACATTTTGCTTCATGTGAGGCTCGGTTAGTACTTTAATCTGATTTTGCTTGTTCTGATATGGCAACCACAAGTGAGACCAATTTGTTGCAAAATAACCATTTAGTTTCGTAGACCAGTCCCTGCTCAATATCAACCCATAAGCTTCAGGTATATCTACTACCATGATATGTATAAATTGACATACCCTCGAGTCCGCTGACAATCTGATAAACACATCTTTCATCTCCCCTAGAACCTTAACAGCAGACCTGTCTAATTGTATGATCTGGGAAGGAGATGGTATTGGCTGCCCATTGATTTTCTTAAAGATGGATAGTGGCATAACAGTGGATGAAGCTGCAGAATCTACCAAACAATTATGTACGTTATGATTACAAATTTCAAAGGTTAACAAGAAAGGCAGAGTCTGAGATTTTGATTTACCACCAATACTTGCTTCGTTTATCTTAGTATCTGACTCAACGGTCTCTATGGCACTGCGTGATTGTGGGTCAAAAGCTTCTAATAATTTCTTCCTCTGTTGTGGGAGATTACATAATTCAAATAAAGATATGTTTTCTTTAGTCTTCTTAATGTCCTCCACAATATCATACCCCATATTGTATTCTTCTGTGCTTTTCCCACCATTTCCTGGCTTGTTCACTATGACTTTCGCCTGTTTATTTATCAATGGGCTCGTTTCTCTTATAATTTCAGAATTCACTTTGGGTTGAGGCGGAGTGACGCCAATATTCCTTTTCAGAACTTCCTTTGTGATCTTCATCTTAGGCAACATCGGGCTTTGATCTACCATTGACCCTTTACTTCTAGTGGTGATGTTTACCGATGATACTTGGATTTCTTCAGCCTGCTCTTCTTCATTCAATCCCAAATTGGGTGCCCAGTCCCATAATACCATTGTGGTTTCCTCAGTTGGTTCTTCTTGTTCTTTTGTTTGATCTTCTTCTAGATCTTCCTGATCTATTAGCTGTGCATCTAACAATTGATTCATTACTAAAGTCATTGAATTTATCCATTGTGGGCAACTCTTTTCAGAATGCTATTCTTGGTGAAAAGTGTAGAAATGTTCCATGCCAACCTCATTCAAATTTAGGACAACATAATTAGTTGTAGGCGATAGAGGCTGTCCACTTTCTTCCCTTTTCTTGTAGAAGGGCTTAAATGGTTTTCTAGATGTACTAGCTCCCTTATCTTTCTCCAAGTCCATTATTTTGTTAGATAATTTCTGTACCATTTTAACCACATTTTCTAATTCATTCGAGGGTTCTTCTTTAGGTCTAGATAATATGAGAGGCTTCTTATTGGCCGTTGGTTTCACTTCCAATTCTAATGCGTGTTTTGAAATACGATCCAATCAGCTTCTACCTTCTTAGCTTCCTCATAGTTTTCTATCAAAGTAGCCTTAATTGCTCTTTTGACAAACATAGCTATAGGTGGATACAGTGCTGTAGTATAATATTCTACCAAGGATTCCTCAGCAGGTTTTGTTGCAATACTAAAATTATTTAGTAGGGTAGTGAATCTCTGATTGAACTCCTGCACCTTTTCTTTCTTCTCCATCCTCATAGATAATAGTTCTTTCATGAGCATGGCAACGGTCTTCTGATTGCCAAATTTGTTTAAAAAACATTTTTCAAAATTGTCCCAATCTGCTATAGAATTAGCTTGTAGACTAAAATACCAAGAAGATGCCCTCGGCTCAAAAGTGTAAGGGAAAAGCCTACAAACCACATTTTCATGTTCTACGTTTAAAAGATTCAGAGCCAAATAGAAACTGTTTAGGTGGTCTTCGGCATAAATGCCTTTTCCAAGGTCGAATTTAGGTAGCACCCTCTCTGGATGTTTGGGCAGATCCTGTAATGGGGCAGCCAAATTAAGTGGCACTCTGGCTCTCCACGCAGGTTGGTTAACATTTCTAGCCATAATTTGTGGTGGGGAATGTGGTGGTGAATGATGCAGGGTATGAGAAATTTCCTGAGCTGGAGGGGATTCGGGTCCCAATTGATCAAGGGGATCTGTGATTTCTTGAAAAGATAAATCCAACAACTCCTCCAAATTTTCTACAAGCACTGGATCTCTAGTGTATGAGATCTCTTTTTTAGGAACTCGCCTTCTAGGCAACGCGGGAATTACGTTTAATCCTCCAAGCTTTCTCACATCAGAGCGTGTATGTCTTCGGAAGTGGTCTATCTCCTCGAATGGGACAACGTATAAAGGTTCTTTGTTTTCACCTCCAGAATTTAGGTTTTCTTGATATTTTGGTTCCAGAACGAAGTCTTCTGGTAAAGTTGTTTCAAGTGGGTTTCCAGAGGAATATCTTCATACAAAAGGATCTCTTTTGCCAGCCATGCATTGGCGACCCTCCTTCTAGTGCCAAAACTGTTGATGCCCAGAAAATCTCAGCACCAACAGTAGGGATTCTCCCTGGTAAATAATCCCAATTAGATCACTCACCGTTTGGTGTGGGGAATCCGTCCGGTTAACGGTCTGACTACCGTAGGTTTAATTGTTTAAGTTCTTTACCGGTTGCAGCCCGGTTCACCGTTTATGTGATTTTATTTTAAAGTATGAGATGCAAGTGCCCTAATTAAATGCATATAATTGACAGGTAGAAACCACACTAGGGATGCATAGGTTCTTACCTCCCGTCTTACTGCTCCTACCTTATCAATTATCTATTTCTAACCTAAACTAACTATCCTATCCCTGAAGGGAGCAAATTTGGATTAAGAGTAATATGCTGGAAATGTTAATATAAGTCTAACAGATAGTTGTACCAACACAATATTCACATTTAGAGCAGAAAGAATACCAAAGGTAGCTCTGATATGATTAAAAACAATTTATTACTCATTTTACACAGAACATTTGCATAAAAAGTAAAATCATTCATCACCATTGAAGTAGTTCAAGAAAGTTAGAACGATCTCACAGTATGAGTTACGAATGCAAGAAGAAGTAGTTCCACATTAAACATTCCACACATTCCAGGCAAAAATCTCTGTTCACGCTTTTCCCAGCGAACAGATCCTTATTATTAGCAAAAAAATAGTTCTCTTACAAAATGGTCCAGCTTCTATTATGTTAGCAAAAGTTCTTTCTCCTTATTCTCCTCCTCTATTTATCTTACAAAAAATTTGTCCTCTAGTGACTCTTCATTTACCCTAACCCTAGGATTCTTCAAAATTTGTCATTTAGTGCTTCCATAGGAAAATGCAAAAAAAATATTTAAAATTTAAAATTAGGTGGGCCCTGCTAAACTAGAAATAGAAGCTGCCCATGCATTAGCCTCTTCAGCTATGATATTATATTTGATTGGCTCTAATACTTGTAAAGTCACTTCATGGGTTGACAATTGTGTCTCTATATGCGCCAACCTTGCTGTTGCAGCGTTACATCTATCTTCCAAAAAATACGCATTTATAGATGCTTGTCCTATAAAGTGATGGATGTCTTCTTCTGTGAGAGCACCCAGTTTTCTGATATAGTCCAGATCTTCTCGCAACCCATTCTGCAGCTGTGCTATGCGTTGGCCTTTTGCAGGAAGCTCATTCATCTTTGGGACAGAAGGGAGGTGACATTTCTCATGCACATGGTGGATTTTCTCGTAAAATTCATAGCACTTTTGGATAGTCTTAGGAATTTTGTTATTTAGCCTCCTAGCAGCTTTCCTGCAAAATTCCAAAAGTGCCATATCTGACTTCAGGTCTTCTGTTGTCTTCGGGGGCAAATGATTGATCTGGGAATTCTGTGTTAGTTTCCCTCCAGGCCATCTGGTTCTTAACCTTATCTGCAATATCGAACAACTTTTTCCTGAATGCCAGTGACTTCGCAGCTATCACCTTCATTCTCGCCGTCAGTAGCTTCATCTTGTAGATTTCATTTGTGAGAATTTCTTGAGAGTGATATATTCGTTCATGAATCTTGCAGGCTTGATCACAAAATGGAGTTATGTCTTGCTTTCTCTTATCTGCCAACTCCAGTTGCTCTGCCAAAGATTCATTCTCTTTAACCAACTCTTCCATCTGAGCTTTCGATTCTCCGACCTATTGGTTTGCAGCTGACTCTCTTGACTCTAATTGAGTGATTTGAGCTTCAAAGTCACTCCTTTCCCCTTACATAATCATTAACTGCACAGTTAATGCCTCCTTTTCTGCGTCCAAATTTTGGTATTCATTCAGTAACCTTTCCTTCTCAGATAGAATGGCGTCATGTTTCCTTTTCAGTTCTATCCCTTCTGTTCGCACTTTCACCAAATTATATTTTAATTTGAGCATCTTCTCTTTGTTTCGCTAAATGTCGTTTATCAATTTGTCAACATTATCTGCACTTGCTTGCGCAACAACTATGTTGACAGATGCCATGAACTTAGGGTCCTTGTGGGTACCCTCCATGATTGTTTTTTCCTCAACAATAATGACATCGGGTTGGGTGCCCATTTTCAGTGTCTTCTCTGTCCTCCTCCTGATGGTCTTTCTTTTTTGATAAAAAATGATTGTGTCCAACTTGGCCACAGTATGTTGCTTTGATGGGGTGAAGGGGGTGAGTTCGAGCTCAGCAAATGGGAGGTGTCCTCCGGTGAGCGTTACACTAGATATCTCAAGTGGTATATGTCCATATCCGGCATACTTTGGCTTCCCTTCTCCACAACTTCCTTGGACTTTTCTTCTTCTTCTTTCGCTTTTGCTGTTCTGGCACTTCTCTTTGTGCTCTTTCTCTTATTTCTTCTTCCTCTTTTCGCAACCTCTCAGCTTCCTCCCTCTGCATTTTCTCAGCTTCTTCCTTTTGCTGCTTCTCAAATTTTTCTATTCACAACCTTTCTGCTTCCTCTTTAATCTTTCTTTCTGCTTCCTCTACTTGTAGTCTTGTAGCTTCTTCTCGTTGCCTCTGTAATTCTACTTCCTTGGTAGTGTTGGCAACAGTACTGGAACCAGCTCCGGTCTTGCGACGAAATTGTTTGTTCAGCTCGGTCATGTTGCTAGCTCTTCGGTACACTTCTTCGTCCTTGTCGAAATGATTGGTATATTCATAATTTATTTTGATTGATGCACAATGGTCGACAACCCTGCCGAGGCAATCATTTCTCCCAAAACTCTTTTCGCCAAAATGAAACGCTTCTAAATCTTGAACGAAAGGTTCGACAGTTTTAACCTTGGAGAACTTGTACGTCCCGATACAGAAAGGCAAAGGTGGGAATGAAGCTTTCTTATGATCATGCAGGAACTTGCCAATCCCATTAATGAAAACTTGCCTTACTGCTTCCTTGTGGACCACAAAATCGGTCGCATATTTGGGCAAAAGGGACGGAGCTCGGGAACCTCCAAACATTTTGATGTACGTGCCCTCCTATGAGAAGTAGTAGTCCCCGTATTCATTTATGACTTCCATTGCATTTTCAGACAAGCAGTTTGGTTCTTCATGGAAAATTAACCAGTAGAGAGGCACGATGAACTCTTCACGTATGAGCTTATACTAACCTGCATATATGTGGGCCCACATGGTCTGATAAGCCACGTAGATCGGAGATTCAACCCTATTCCAGATACACCCTAATTTAGGAAATGGGTGCTAGCTAATATGCAATCTATGAGGTAAGAAGACATGTAGAATTCTGCCTTCTTTTCGGTTAAATCTCCCTGTGCAGCTGCTATTGACGATGACAGGCTGTCTGAGATGATGTATGCCCAATTGAAAACTGTGCCATGGAAGGCTATGTGATAGATTAGAGGTTACCCAATTTAGTTTGTAGATAGTCCCATCTGCCTTGCCGAAAATTCTGCTCAGCATTAGAGCTATAATTCTGAAAGGGGTCCTCAAGCTTTGACACTCATATTCTCTGCTCGCTTTCTGTCTCAGCTGCTTTCCTGATACTGTCATTTTCTTAGCATATTCGAAATGGTCCATGTTTATACCTTTGATCAAGTCTTAAGTTAACATGACCTTGGGTGGCGGTAGCTTGTATGCTGCTGCTACATGAGCTGGATGGAATGAGGCAAATGCTTCCCCTTTGGTGTCATAAATGACTCTTTATGTGGAATCAGCTTGTGGCAGGATCCATCCAATGACCTCTAAGTAGGGAAAAGTTCTGGGCGTGTCGCCGCTTTGGTGATGCCTGATCTCTTGATATTTTGATACAAGATCGTTTCTTCGAGAGTTGCATCAGGGATATCCTGGTCCCAGATCATCTGATATAATTCTCCCCATTTGAATTCAGGGACAAGTCCTGTTACTGCTTTTGTATCTTCGAACATGGTTTCTATCTTGGTGTCTAATATAATTTCCACGTCTGATTCTGATTCGGTTACCTTAGTTTTCTTCTTGGCACCCTTCTTGGGCATTTTCAAATCCTGATGAAAAAGAAGACACACGGTATAAGCAATTTAAACAGAAGTTTGTAAAGCAATTTTTTCCCAAACTATTGGCATGTGAAAGTCTCAGATACAATTATGAGAGCAAACTAAGGATGGTCATTTTAAATGTTTTCTTACAAAATTCAGTTGACTCTAAATCCCCTTATAACCAGTGTGAATGACGGGACAAAACTTCGGTGTTCATCGGCAAAAGTTTCAAGTTTCAAACCTGTCCGAAGAGTATGTGCTTAAAAACAAACTCGGTATGCCCCAAAGGGAAAGATTAAGATGTAGTGTTAAGTGTGTGGAGGAAAGCGCTATGTTTTAGTCCGGCTGCGTTCTAACCGTGGGCTTGACAATACCGACGGGAAAATTAAACCGACCGAAATCAGCTAAGAGGTTTGAACCACAGCAAATGACCACCACAAAACACTGGGTTTTGCACTAAAACGAAGAGAAATGGCGTAGTGAGGACTGGACGGGGTGAACTCGGCAACCCTGGGTTGAGACAGTTATTTGACATAAGGTCCGTGACCAAAAATGCCCAACCGGAAATGAACAAGGTTTTAACTACCAAACGCAACTAGCGAAAAACGCCAAAACCCATGGCAAAAACTGAATGAAAATGCCAACAATAAAAAAAACCACTAAGGCAGGCCAGTGGCCTACTTGTCAATCTTGGTATGGTCGTGAGAATAAGTTGAACAACGTTTCGGCGTCCGTTGATTGTTGGAGGCGAAAAACCTTGAGAACGACGTTTTTGGCAATTTTAAACAAAAAATGACTTTGCCCTATAAATAATAAAACGAAAAACTTAGTCATTAATGCGGGGTTGGTGGGATCATTTATGCGAAGGTAGTGGGGGTTGGTGGGGTCATTTATGACCAAACCCCGTTTCGGCGTCAAAAGACCATTATGCGTTGCTGCCTTTAAAACTTCTCCGTCGACCGTTTCGATGAGACTTGGTCAGTTTCCGCGAAACACGTCGACTTTTTTCTCAAAATTATGCTGATGACGACTTTTGGCATCCTTTCACGAGTTTCATCGGCTCCATTTCGCGAGCTTCGTTTATCTCTTGCGATCGTTTCGGCGACCTTTTATGAGTTTAGCCGAAAATTCGGAGTTGCTTGCCTTTGTAATCTTGCGTTGGCGCTCGCTTCTTTTCACTTCTTTGGTGAGTTTTCAAGTTTCGGTGGAGACCGTTTCGGCAGAACTGGTCGAGTTGCCACGAAACAGATTGTGTCCCTTAGCAGTTTGCGCCGATTACTTTCGTCGAGCGTCCATCGGTGTGACTAGGATGTTTCCGTCGAACTATTTCGGTGTGATTGAGACTTTATCGCTGAAACGGTCGACGCTACTCTTTGTTTTTTTCCGACCAGATGCTTGAGAAAACTCTTAAGTTTTATATCGGTGCGAACTTGACAAAGCTCCGACCGTTTCGGCTGCACACGCTGAGTTGCTCCAAATCCGTCGGCTGAACTGGATGAGTGTGTTCGAAACGAGGACTTCTCCAAAAGCAGGTTTCTGCCCCAACTGTGTCGGCTCTAAAAGTTGAGTTGATCCGAGTGTTTCGACTCGAAAAGTTGAGTTTTATTTAGTAAAATTTTGGCCTTCTTTGCTTGATTCTTAGGAAAAAAAACTAAGTTTGAGGGTGGGATTCTTCTAGGATGACTTGAAATCTAAAACTCTTTTAAAATAGAAGGAGGGGCCCTACAATTTTTTAGATAAAAATTGGGGATCAGGTTGCAATAACAACATAAGGTTAACCCTGCATTGTATGTCGGGGCATTAGACCCCAGAGTTGAGTCATAAATGGGTTATTAGACTCTCCTAGAGAAGTCGGCTTAGTGAAGTACAACTAGGGGCGGACCTAGTTGGGTAAAAGGTCAATGTAAGATAAAGTATAAATAGAGAGGGTGCCTCTCTCATTTGGATCATTCACACACTCACTCACTTCACATTAGTGAGAGAGAGGAGAAGAGCACGCAAGTGGAGAAGAGAGAAGCTGCTGAAGACCATCTCTATTTTTGGGTTTTACTTTTGTGACATTGTATTGGTGATCATTCTATCTCTGAGGAAGTTGTGGGGTTTTCTCCTTTATGGTTTCCCTGAGGAAAATCTTTGTGTCTATTGTGTTTATGCTGTGCTTGTTATTCTCTCAGTAAGATCCTAGATAATTATTGATTAAATTGTGAAAAACTAAGATGGTATCAGAGCTAACCTGAGAAGGAGACACTGTGCAGTTGCAGAAGCTAGGGCTTCTTAATTTTTGGGTTTCTCTCCATAGATCATCTACAAAAGGAGGCTAGGCTAACTCGGCTAAGGAAGGCGCATCTTTCTGTCGAAGCAGAAGTTGATTCTGAGCATTTTCAATTTCTGGTCTGTCACTGCTGCGGGAAATTAGGGCTTTTCACAGAAGTGGAATTTTGGAGTGCAATCAGCATAGGGAAGTGCTTCTTAGCAAAATCGAAATTTAGAGACCAAGATCGAAGTTTTGGGTTGGGTAAAACTCCCAGAAAGTCAAACCCTAATTTGACTCTCTACTAGAAAAACTAGAAAACCAAAAAACCGGAAAAAGCCAAAAATTGCAGATCAAAATTTCCCAAGTAAATTTTTCAGTGGTCAATTTTTTTGAATTTTCAGAAACCAAGCATACGAGCCTGTTCGCCTCAGTCAAGCGCATCTTTCCATCCAGACATTAGTTTCAAATTCCAAGTTTGAACTTTTAGGGTTTCTTTGTCAAACCCTTAGCCAGCTCCAGATCCCGTTTCAACAATTCAAGTGGTAAGACCTAAAAGCTTTTCTATTTCCATTTGAGTTTCTCATTAAAGATGTCTCACCACACCAAGCTTGAGGATAAGCTTGAAGGGGCTGATAACCTCCGAGCATGGAAATATAGGATTGGGCTTGTCCTAGAAGAGAATGAATTGGACGCCTATGTGAATGAAGAGGTTCCAGTTGCGGAGGGAGATGAGGCTAAAGCCTTACTCAAGAAGAACTTGGTTAAGGCCAATAGGATCATTGTTGATTCTATTAAGGATCATCTTATTCCACATGTGTCATCCCTGAAGACACCCAAAGAGATGTTTGACTCCTTGACCAAGCTATTTGAAGGAAAGAACATAAATCGGAAGATGACATTGCGAAACCAGTTGAAGAATGTGAAGATACAAAATGCAGAGACCATGCAGTCCTACTTTACAAGGGTCTCTCAAATCAAGGAGCGACTTGAAGCTGTGGGAGAAAACATAGAGAATGGGGAAATTGTGATGACCACCTTGAATGGTCTCCCTAGATCATGGGATTCCTTCATTCAAGGGATTTGTGCTAGGAAGAAGTTAATCACATTCAGTAGGTTGTGGGAGGAATGCTCACAAGAAGAAGCTCGAATCATAGTTTGAGAAGAGAAGATGGGAGCAAATGATGATCAAGCTCTCACAACACACTCCAAAAGAAATATCAACAAGAAGGAACATTACCACAGCAAGAGGGAGAGCCACCACCATACTCATAGTAACCACCCTAAGAAGTTGAAGAAAGATCTATTCAATGTTAGATGCTTTACATGTGATGAGAAGGGACATTATTCCAGAGATTGTCCCAGAAACAGAAGTGGCTCCAACAAGAAGAAGACCAACAAGAAAAGGCACCATGCACACACTGTAGAAGATGATGAACCTCCAAGGAAGAGATCCAGAAAAGAAAGTGAAGATTCTTCAAGTGATGAAGAGTATGTCTTGATTTCAGCTCTCACAGGTACTGTTACACATGGAAGCAATGATTGGCTTGTAGATAGTGGGGCTTCCAAGCATATGACAGGATTTAAAGAATCCTTTGTGAACCTATTTGAACATGAGTCACCCCACAAGGTGAAACTTGGGGATGATTACTAGTACCCCATAAAAGGAAGTGGTGAAGCCTCTTACAAGCTAGACTCTGGGAAGTCTTTGAAGATGAAGGATGTCCTATATGTTCCAGGACTCGAGAAAAATCTTCTCTCCATATTTGCATTAGATGCAAAAGGTATGAGGGTTGCATTTGTTGATTTCCAAGTCCTAATTTGGCCAAAAGGAAAGACTATAGACAATGCAGTTGTGATTGGAGAGCAAGAGGGAGGTTTGTACAAATTGAAGGGCCAACTTGAACAAGCTTTGGTTCATGACTCAATGGAGCCAAACAATGGCAGAGGAGGCTTGCACATGTGCACTATAGAGCACTACCACTTGCAAGCAAAGCAGTTGAAGGTCTTCCAGAAATCCAGGCAGAGCATGAAGGCGTTTGCAAAGGATGTGCGAAGGGAAAGAACATAAAGAAGACATTTCCAAGTAGCGAGAGCAAGGCAAAAGTAATCTTGGAAATCATCCACTCCGATGTATGCGACCCAATGTCATCCAGTTCATTAAGCGGTTATGTATATTATGTTTCTTTCATTGATGATTTTTCTAGGAAGACGTGGATATATTTCTTGAAGAACAAAGATGAAGTATTCAACAAGTTTAAGGAATTCAAAGCCTTGATCGAGAACCACACAGAGAAGAAAATCAAGACCTTTCGATCAGATAATGGCGGAGAGTTCACATCTGAAGATTTCAATAAATTATGCAGAGATTCAGGGATTAAGAGGGAGTTGACTACTCCATACAATCCGCAACAGAATGAAGTTGCAAAAAGGAAGAATAGAACCATCATGGAAGCAGCAAAAGTGATGCTTCATGACCAGGATCTTCCAATGTATCTATGGGCAGAAGCTGCAAGGACAATGGTGTATGTACTGAATCGTACTCCACATAGAGTACTTGACAACAAGACACCAGAAGAAGCTTTCTCCGGGAAGAAACTAGAAGTTAGCCATCTCAAGATATTTGGTTGCTTGCTATACACACATATTCTGAAGGAAAAGAGGACAAAGCTAGATCCTTTAGGAAAGAAGGGCATATTCGTGGGATATAGTGAAAGCTCAAAGGCTTACCTAATATACTTTCCAGGGTTCAAGAAGATTGATATCAGCAGGGACGTGACATTTGATGAAGACTCAGCTTACTTCAAATCCAGAAAGATACTTGTTGAAGACATTGAAGAACCAGAAGCACCCAGGATCCGAGATACAACCATGAATAAAGCAACCCCAGAAGAATATGAAGAACGCGAGATGGAAGACACACATGAACGTGTAGATCCACCATGTGAGAATAATTCTCACAAGAGGAAACTAGCATGGGTACGAGAAACAATTCAAGATGCAGAGAGATATGGCGCTACAGAAGGAATCCACAGAGAAAACAAGAGACTGAGGCCATATTCCAGTTATGTAGCCCTGTTGTGTGACATCATTGACAAAGAACCTTCCAACTATGAGGAAGCAGTTGAGAAGAAAGAATGGAAGGATGCCATGATTGAGGAGTATCAGTTGATCATGAAGTATGATGTCTGGGATGTGGTCCCAAGACCAGTAGGGAAGTCTGTTCTGACTTCCAAGTGGATCTACAAGATCAAGCATGCTGCAGATGGCAGCGTAGAGAAACACAAGGCAAGATTTGTGGCACGTGGCTTCTCCCAGAAGGAAGGGATAGATTACGAGGAGACATTTGCACCTGTAGCCAGATACACTTCCATTAGAACAGTACTTGCTTTGGCTACAATGATGAAATGGAAGGTACACTAGATGGATGTCAATACAACGTTCTTGAATGGTGTAGTGGAGATTTTCAGCATTCATGACTCATGTGTGCAAATTGAAGAAGGCCTTATGACCCATTGTAGGCTTATCTCCATCAACCAAGTGGAAATCCTTTACCAAAAGTTCGCCAACCGTTCACACTTCTTGCATTCCTTCCTCTCGTCTTGTCTTGTGTTAAATGCATAGTCATGCCACTCATCACAAACAAACATTTATTTCAACTCAAATTGACATTGGAGCAAACACTAAAGAGAAATGAAGTTGCCGGCAAAACGAGTGTTTGTAGGATGCAACAATTCCCTATTTCTTGTGAATTTCATCATGAGGCTTGTTGTCGCATGGATGCATACCTAAGGGGGGAACACAAACTAAATCTTTAAGCCGTTCGGTGTGGCCTTGGGGGCAAGTCGGAGTCAAGTGCTGTCACCTGTGTTATCAACTGATTTGTACAATAGTTGAAACCTTATTGAGCCGCTAGTGTTGGAACACATCAGTGTTCACTTCCAGAGTATCTGGGTTTCAGATATTTGGGTCTAGCCAGTTTTGTTTTTTGAGTTGACATGACCATGGCCCCATGGGGGTTTGTAATAAAGTGTGCTAGTAGGGTCTGAGTGGCTCGGTTCCCCATGACTGGATTAAACAACTAAGGTATTCCAGGGAGTTTTTTCACCGTCAGATTATACTTTGCTTCAGGCGAGATATAATCTCTTGGTTTTTCTCCCGCTTCCTCCAAAGCTGGAATGATCGATTTTGGAAATTTGTGCCATGGGGGGTTATTAGAGTCCAACTATAATATATAAACCTACTAGACACTATTAGAATAGGTTTTGGTCATGTCCTAAGTCTTTAGGACCCCCAGAAAAAATTTCAAAAATTTTTTACCGGACGCGTCGGATTTGGGGTTTTTAATTTTTAATTATTTTTTAAATTTTAATTAAATTTCTCTATAGTTTAAATAGAGAAATTTGAGTCTGTAATATGTCAGTCATCCGGGGTCCGAATTTAGTGTTTGATGGCTTGTTTCATAAGCCAAAAATCACACATGACCTGTGGACCAGCTAAACCCAACTTTCGGATGTCAATTCAGCCTCATAATTAATATTTTCTCTAAAAAATCATTTACAGAGAAATTATTAATTAAATTAATAAATTTGAATATTTTGGAGATATCCAAAACTCTCCAAAATAATCAGAAATGATTAAAATAAAAGGCAAAATGACATGGCAATAGACATTTATGAAGATTCCAATCAACTCCAAGTGAATCCAGTCAACTATCCAGTCACCAGAAGATTATCCACTCAAGCTAATTCGCCCTTCTTCATGCAAAAATCGATTTGATGAGTTGTCAATTGATAAATGGGTTGGTGGTTTTGCATTTAAGTCTAAGGTGGGCGCCTTCATGACTCACCCAATCTCATAGCTTGGCTCCCTTTGCAAGTCACGAGTTAGTACCTACCACACTCCACTTGTCATCCCACCAACCAACTCGCCCTCCTCTTGAAGCTCACGCCATTCTTCATTAGCCTCACGTGTATCCTTGTTGTAACTCGCCTATTTGGTGGGTGATACTTCCCATGCAATCAACAAAGTCGAGTTGTGCCACCTATCCTCTTGTCACCTACCAACAAGTCGAGTTGTCCATTGTTTGGCTCTCCAAGCTTAGTTTTGATTGGAATTCGACCTTCATGTCTATGCCAATTCGACCTAGGGTTTTAGCTTGTAGTTTTACTATAAAGAGAGGCCCATTTGGGTTGTTATCTCATGGAATTTTTGTGCACCATTACTCTGGCAAATTTGTACTAGATCATAGCAATTGCTATCTTGAAATAAAATTCGACTTTGGAGGTCCATGCGATTTGTGCAACATTGATGAATGCTTCTCTTGTGAGGTGACTTCTTTCTATGCTTTCAATTAAATGCTTATGTGATTGATCAAGTAACTAGCTTTAGAAGTCTATATTCTAGAACATAAGATCTACCATTTGTGGTTTGCAATTTGGTTTATTATGCAATGTTGATCAATGAGTTATATGAATAGGATGTACTCAGTTATACTAGCATTGATATAACCTTGGTTTTCGTAGCATACTAGTCATATATTTGATCTCACTTTTGCATTGAGTTGTTTGTCTTTGAAGAGGTTTTTCCAGGTGTAGGAGGGTGTGAGCTCGGCTGCATCTAGCCCATCTTCATCATCACAAGTGATTTTTAACATTGTTGTCTTTCCAGGATCTACAAGGGTTGAGGTTGTTCCAAGAAGAAGCACAAAGAGATTTTGCTCCAAGATCCATCCTTAAAACAAAATCATTTTAAAAAAAACCTTGGTTACTTTAGGCTTCTTTTCTTCAAGCCATCTTATCTTCTCCTTGAAACCCTTTTGATTTGACTTGCTAGCCCTTTCATCTTTTTCCATAGTCCAGCCCTAGCCATCCCATCTCTTTCCTCTCGTCCCCCTCCAAAATTTCCTCCTCTTTTCATTCCATTCGCTCTCTCTCTTTGCTCTCGTCTTACCCTACCTTGAGTGCCCTCTTCCTCTTGATTCGTCCCATTTCTTTTTGCCCCATCTACCTTCTCTTCCTCTCCACTCGTCCCATTTCTTTTACCTTCTTCTCCTTCCTTCCCATTACCTTTTGCCTTAGATCTTAAGCCTTCACATTGCTCTCGTCCCATCTCTTTTTGGCTTTCTCTCTTTGCTCTTGTCCCATCTCCATTTGCCCTATCTCCTCCCTTTCGTCCCATTCCAATTCACCCTCTCTTCATACCATCTCCCATACCCCACTTCCCATTCGTTTTTGCCCTCCTTCTAGCTTTCGTCCACCCTTTAAAAACCCTAAAACACAACAAAAACAACAAAGAAGTGTTAGTCATAGTTAGTTTTGCACTTAGGCATCTTTAGTTTAGATCTCATTTGAATTTGTTTTTGAATTTTGCATTTAGGATCTTGCATGTAGATTTAGATCTAGGACTTAGCTAGTTTCAAATTCTATTATTGTTTTATTTAACATTAAAGGGTGCCTTGTTAGATGATTTGAATTGATGTAGGTGTTTTTCAAAGGAGAAGAAAGTCAAGAAGCTTCTAATACAAGAAGGCGATCCAAACCAAAAGACTAGTATTTATCCTTTGTAAAAAGCCACTAAGGCTTGTTTCATTTCATTTTCAAGTTTCGTCAAAAGGTTGAAATCCCTAAATATTGTAAAAGCTTAATAAAAGTTAAGTGGAGGAGGCCTCCACTTTTTTGGGTCTTCTTCTCCATTTGGGGAAGAGTGTCGTGTTTTGGTTAGCCTAGATCTGTTCTTTCATGCTCTTAGATTAGTTTCCATTCCAGTAAGTTATTTTTGTTATATTTTCCGATTTACTTACCCCCATGCTCTCCCGAGTACGGTCTTTGACTTGAAAGAGATTCTTGGGTAGATTAGACTTCATTTCCTGTTTAGTATTTTATTTTTATCTTGTCATTTCTTTTCCAAACCTTGACCAGAGTAGAGCTAACTTTGGGATCGTATCCCAAAGGCCACATAACTTTGTGGTAGCTACTCGTTCCCCCATCAGCTTCTTGTGGACATCCAGCTAGCTGGAAGGTTTCCAAGACTGGTGGCTTCTAGTGGTTGATCTTGTTCGGAGATTGATCCCACCTATTAGATTAAAATTTGTGTGTTAGAACACTAGATTTTCCAAGTTTTCATTTTATTTTGCAAGTAGTATTAATAGCAATATTCCATATCTTACTGATCTATCACATTGTTTAAATCATTTCAAGTTGAAGTATATTGCTTTTACAAACTACTTTTTGCTTCTTAAAACGAACCAAAGTCTCTTGAACTTGGCCAAATCCAAGTCAAGAGCACTCTCTATCAGAGAGCATCTTAGTTTTGCATTTTTCCTGCATTAGGCATTTGTTAATTAGCAAGTCTCTTGAACTGTGGTCATAAGATCAAGTCAAGAGCGCTCTCTGTCGGAGAGTTGAACAAAGTGCTCTAATAATAAAAATTTTCCACACATTTTTTCCCTTTTAATTAATTTATCTTGGTCTTGTGTCCTACACCCGTATGCTCTGCCAACCGGAAACGGTTGGGCTAGTACTCAGAAAGGTGTAAGACTTGTTTAATTTCACAAGTGATAACATTAATTAAAATTTTACCCCAAAACCCCAACCAAGGCAAAATCACTGAGAACTTCCTGAAGAGGTGGTGCCGGGAATCCACTGTCAGACTCGAGGGCGGTCAAGCCGTAAGCACACTTGCCCTCTTTGCAATCTGGGTGCTCCCGACCTATCACCTAAAAGGTTGCCAGTTTGTTTTTCTTGGTTAAGGTTCCACCTTTTTGAATATCCTTGTTCTTAGCTATAATAATCAAGACCACTAAAATCTTTAATTTACCAAGATAAGCTGCAAAACGATCTCAAAAACTTTTATCTCAAACACTTGTATCAAGCATTTCACAATCACTTTTACATTTTTGAATCCATAAGGCACTGTTCCTTAATCACAATATTTTATTTGCTTATTTATCAATATTGGAGCATTTGTGTTAATTTTCGTAAAAAAGTGATTTATTTCTGATTCAGTGTATCTCTCATCTTCTATTTTGCAACGTGGATTGCGTTATCTTGTTTTTCATTAAAGTATTATTGTGTCTCTCACTTTCAAAAAACTCCTAAACAACACCCATCCGCATCATAACACCAAAAACATTTTAAACACACAAGAGCCTTAGACAACTCTTTTGTAGGGACTACCCCCCTTGGCTTCGTTAGGAGTTTGCCTAAACGGAGCAGCTGGGATTCAGGTGACAGTACCTGGCTCATTGCTTGCCCCCAATGCCACACCTCGCTCACTTGTAGTGAAGAGACAGCTTTCGAAAGATTTCCGCTGCTGGTGTGCAATCTGGCGGACAACAACTTGATAACTCGACTCCTTCGTCTAGGCTTACTCCTAGCGAAGCCAAGGGGGGTGGTCCGTAATAAAAGAAAAGTCTACGGTGTTTAATCTACGAAATAGAAAAAACAATTAATCTAGGAGTTAATTAAAATTTCCAACAACAATAGCAATAATGATATCAAGAGATCAACATCATATCACATAAATCATCATCATCTTTGCATAAACATAGACAAGCTCAAGATATTAAGCAAAAATAGACCAGTGCCTGAAATAAACAAATGCAAAGAAAGAAAAGTGCTTTGGAGTGCTTTTGTTGTGTTGTGTAAGTATTGCAAGTGTCTCAATTGGTAAATTTCAAGATTATTAACAAGTATTAAAGGAGTGGGTTAATTGAGGATTTGGCCCAAATGAGCTTAACTCTTTGAACTGAGCACTTCAAGCAGCTTTACCAAGTGTCCAACGGGGCGAGGCATAACCTGCCTAAAGCAACCCCTCGACTCTGTGGTAGTCACCCTTCGCGACCTCCCGAGTTCTCAAAGGAAAACTTATTCGGATTGTCCTATTTACTCTATGCACTCCACCCTTTCTGGTTGGCCAACTGGTTAGACTAAGCTGCAATGGTCAAGAGCATACAAGGAAGGAGCCATGGTAAGTTTTATTAAACAAATTTAAGTTTTCTACTAAAGCTAATCCTAGAGGTTCTTTCTCGACCGAACTCCAGTACTCGAGCAAGCTTTTTCCGTTGCACCGTACTTCGGGAAAGCAAGGAAAAATTACTCAAACTTTAAAGCAAATTGTAAAAAAAATGGAGAAAACTAAGTTCTGAGTGCACTTGTGGCCCGCCGTTGAAATGGAACCAAGAAGGTTAATTTTATTAGTTGAGAAAAAAGGAAATCTAAACTGAAAATTTCACAACCACGAAAATTTGGAGTCGACACAGATCCCCACTTGCTCTCGTTTATTCCTTTTACAATGAAAGTAGAAATGCCTTGGTCCTTACGGAAATGGACTCAAAGGCTTACAAAATTCATAGAACAAGTATCCGGTTGAAGCGGAATGGATCTGGGGTGCTCTGAATGGTCCAATCTACCGAAAATCGGCCAGAGTCTCCTCCTACCTACTCATAAAATGTTGCAAAACAGCGAACACATGTTAGTAGAAAATGCCCCAAAACACTTTGAAAGTGCTTTGGGACAGTGAACAAAAATTACTAAAAAATTCAAAGTGTTAAGGATGAAAAAAAGAAAGCAAGACTTAACCACTGAAACAAGCTAAAAAGCTAGTCCAATGGGATCTTTGCTTGCCTCTGTTAAGATGGCAAGCAAATTTAAGCACTATTATTGCTAGATTTAGATTTAAATTCAAAACTAAGCATTCTAATCAAGCTTTAAAATAGATGATTATGATAACTTGAAAAAATGCTTAACTAATGAGATCTAGAGTAAGAATGATAAGAACTTGCAAATTAAACTAGATCTTAAGCAAAAATAATACTAGATCTTAAGCAAAAATAATACTAGATCTACTTATGATTAAAACAATAACACATAGATCTATTATTCTAATTGCATAAAGAAACCGGAACAAGAAAGGGGATAATAGAGAGAGGGAGATAAGAAAGACCTTGTTTGAGAAGAAGTTTCTGAGCCTGCCGGTGGGGAACCGAGGGACTATGTCTGCAAAAGAATGTTAGAAAGATGAAGGAAGCAAGCAAGATCCTCCACTAATTTAACTGAGATAACCTGAAAATCACATAAACTTGAGCACAAAAGATTAAATCTAGAAATAAACAAGTAAAAAATCGAATTAAAAGTGCTCATAAACAAATGAAACACTAAGATTAGATCTCTACACATGCATATATAAAAGATTAAAACAACAAAATTATTGTCTAACCTTCCTTATCGATCGCTAGCAATCCTTACAATAAGCTAGAGTTACCTCATTGAAAACCATGACATTCATCCACTCATCAAAGGAACTACACCAAGCTTGACCTCCAAAGTCTTTTTATTCTCATAAAAATATAAGCAAAAGATACAATGGCAAGCTCTCAATCCAAGACTCCAACTAGAGCCAAAAGGAATGAGAGGCTTGCTTAAATAGAAATGGCAGCCCATGATGGCGACTTCATCAAGAGAGGGCGAGTTTACAAGTCGCTGCCATGTGAGGCGAGTAGGAGAGAAGTTAGGGGTTGATTGATGAGTTAATACCAAGAGAGGGGCGCCACCTCTCATGAGTTAGGTGCCCTCTCCAATCTAAGTTGCCACCTCTCACACGAATTCGCTCCCAATGGAGAAATGCATCGCCATGAGAGAGATTCACTCCCTCTAATGATGGAATGCGCCCCCCTTTCATGGGGATTTGATCCTCAATCAAATCAATAAAAAATTTGCTCAATTTTTGCCTTGGATTTGATTGCCAATCATCGGAGATAAGGATCCGACAAACTTCCTCAATCTGTGGGATCTCAATTTTGACTTTAGTATGTCTTATTTGGCCATTTATTATGTCTTTTTTGCCTTTTTCGAGTAAATAATAATTTTGGAGATAAATACTTACTCGAAACTTAAGAAAAGTGGGTTTATGGGTTAAATGGGTGCTCTGGATTAGAAAACGAGCATCCTGCTATCACCAAACTTGTAGGTGCCCCTAGAGATGGATCCAAGATGGATGGCAGAAGGGATGGGAAACCAAAGAGGTGCAACCAAGATAGCCTCGACTCCCAATGGATGGTTGTCACGCCAATCGATGCAATCTTCACTTTATGTTATCTAGCCCAATACAACAAAGGGGGAGACTCAGATCTACTCCCGACAGGAGAGATCAGACCAAGACACTAGATCAAGTCAAATGATATTGAAGTACGTAAGGTGTATGGTAAACTCTAGATCTATGGATGAAGTAACAATGTAAGTAATGGGTTGGATCAAGGGGTTTAGACAATGTAGATTTGGTCCAACATGTTTATGCAAGTGACTTATGAGATTTAGAATAAGATCCAGAATCAGGATACTAGTCAATTGTGAGAAAATCCACTGCCTTGGGAACCGTGTCCAATGCAGGGTAGTTAAGGACTGAATTGGGGCTAACCAGTACCAAAAGTGAACTTGATTGATTGATATGATAATGTCAAGGGGTTCAAGTAGCCAAAACAAGGATCACACCACAAGCCAACCCAACAATCTAGGGAAGTCGAATGGGCTTGGAGAAAGATCAATGCCTTGGGAAATGGGCCAAATGGAGTCGGATGTCCACCAAATTGTAGATCTGGAATGTTGAGGTGTTGAGGTAGGTGGATCTAAAAGATTAGGGTAATCCAATGGCTAGATCTCAGTAGATCTGAGATTGAAATGTGCCACAAAGTGACCCAAGTGGGGCTCAACCCTCAAAATGAGGAATGGGGCCCACAAGGTGAAAATCATTAAAGTGACACACTAGGGGTAGGTTATTGAATGTGTAGATGAAGGATCAAGTGGGATCTCACCTACCCAGGTGCTAGATCCTAGCAAACTCTCCCATGAAGTGCGACCTCCCTTGGAGAAGCTTCGTTGCCTTGGGAAATGGGTCAAATGATGGCCAATCCACACCAAACTATAGATCCGAATCGCCGTGGATACTATAGAGGTGGGTTTTAAATTTTATACCCAAAAGCCAAGTGGATCTTTCTAGATCTGAGAAAATGTAAAATGAGGGTTTTGAAATTATGAGGGTTTGAAGCATTTAAACAAATGGATAGATCATGGAAAGAGAAATTACCTTGAGATCATACTTGAGTGATGGAATGAGATGCCTTGTTGTTGAAGAAGACTCCTGCAGAGATCAAATGAGAAATTGTTGAATTTGCTTGCCGAAATGATGCCCTAGCCCACAAGTGCGACCTCCTTTACTTGTCATCCTTTACCTGTCAAACCAAGGAAAATCGATTCAATCAGTTAGATCAAGTATGGAGGAAATACAAGTAAAATGCAATGATAACATGAAATAGAAGGTCAAAGACAGTAATACTCCCTGTTACCAACGAACAAACCCAAGGAAGAAGTAGGGAGGGTCCTCCCCTACCAATATGTCCTCAAATGAATTCGGCCTCCACCTGTAGATGCAAAAACGTGGTACAAAAATATAGTAAGACAAAATCTCCAAGAACCCAGTGCAAAGGAAGAATCAACGAACGAACTCCAAAAGCATTCACCACAACACAACAGATAGATGCAATAATAATTCTCTATCCCAATAATCCAGAGCCAAAAGTCCCCTTTACAATGAGAAGTTCTCTCCTTTAAATAGATTGGAGAGAGGCCACAATTCTAACCACTTTTTGAATGAGTGGCTAAGATTAAAAGATCAAAATATCTAATCAATTGTTGAGATGAGCTCAACAATACAATACATGGATCAATAATAAAATATAACAAGAAGTGGACAAACTCACCCTAAGAGAGGGGATCCCACCAAATCATAATGATAAAATATAAGAAATAGCTCATGGTGGGTTCAAAGGGTAATTTCTAACACCCTTGGTCAATCCCCATGGCACAATATCCAAGAATAAGTGATCTAGACACCAAATAGTGCCTTCTCTGGGAAAGTCGTGAGCTTTAGGAGGCTCCTGAAATCATCAAAAAGTGCCATAAGTGATGGATGTGGGTCTCGATGAAGCTGAAACTGCTGGAGAAGGTGTGGAAAACATCCCACTCATCATCACTGATCATCCCATGCCATAACCTTGCCTTAGTAGCCCAAATCAAATTCCTTTGTAGCCATTTTCACCATTTTTGGACTGCCTCGGGAAGTGTGAAACTGCCCAAACTGCCTCCTGGAGTGCCTGCGCTGTCAAGGTGAGCTCACAAATGAGTCTGGGAGGGGGGTAATATGGTAATAACAAGTGGCTGGACCACCCCCTCCATGCACAACGCCCTAGGTGAACCAAATAAATCTCATCATTGCTCTGATAGGGCCTCTGACAGGCCAAAACTGCACTAGGATAGCCAACTGAGGCTCAAAGATCACTATAACTCCCCGAAACTGAACACAGAGTGTCTCATTGGACTCAGAAGGTCCAAATCTATCTAAAGTGTGTACTCATACACCACATAGTCCTCTGCATGGTCCAAAATAAATACTCATCATATCCGGTAGACCAAATAATAATAATCTGTAAAAGTGCTAAAAAGCACAAATCGTCATCATAAGCTTGAAACCACTGCATACGCCCACCATGGTGACCTGTACCAGACCATATATCATCTATCTGTAACATCTGAGGTCTGCCACCTCATGTCCTGTGGTTGACTTTTGGTCAAACTGGGTTTGACCAAGTCAACATGACCAAAATATAACTCAAACTGTCATCAAGCTGCTGCAAGGTGTCCAAGGTTAAAACATGCTTTACAATCCATTCAATTAGCAATTATAACAAGAAGTAATCATTATTGGCGATCTAAATCCAAATATAATAAGTCATAATTATTATTTATTACTCCGACAAGACTTTCAAGGTCATACTCACTTCATAGTTGTGATCAATTTGCTAGTGAAGGGTGAAGGCTAAGAAATAAGTGGCTAAGTCAAAGGATGACTTACTGACTTAACATTGTGACACTTTGGAACTGGAAAAGGGAATACACACCATAGCATATAGTGGACAAGCAATAACATAGGGAATGGCGGTGTCTCACAAATGGATAAGTTGTTGAAAGAGTGTTTATTCACCTTTCACAGATGCGCACAATCCATAATACAAATGAGGCCAACAATCTTTTTGATATAGAGTTTAAGTTCCATTGCTCTTTAGGCCTATAGTTTCCATTGCCTTTGATCTATGTGTGTTTATAAACACATTGCATAGATTTACATTTATTTAGGCTTCTTGCTGCAGGTGTGTTTTTAAGGCACTTGATTACCTGGGCACTTCTAGGTGTATCATATACAACTTGTTTACCTAGGTATTTACATTTCACAATAGATATAACATTTGATATTTCATAGCCATTTTCATTTGGCTTGCCTTTCATTCATGTGTGTTGAGAAACACATTGCATGAATGGGCTTTTAATACAAGATACAACATTTTATTCCCATACTTTGCATTAATGGCAGCACTAAAAGTTTCAGGTTTAGCCAACAACATCTTTAGTGACTAGGGGGACTTCTCAAGGAAATCCAACTCACCAAAGGTAAGTTTTGTCACCAACTCAGAGCCGAGACACAATAAACAGGGAAACTTATCCGATATAAAGGCTACAGTGGGGAAAGGTCCTCCATGCCACTGGTCAAGTAGTAAGTCAAGGTATTGAACAAACTTGGTAAGTCATGGATGGATGAAGACAGTGAATAATGAAACCAACACTAGCAAGCCAAAGTATGGCGGGAATGATCACCTCTATTCTCCCTAGGGAGGGTAAAACCAATGAATATAGGCCAAGAACTTCTAGGTTCGAGTAGGGACAAATATGATATATATATAGTACAACCAGGTCCAAATATCTATATGATCACCAGATCATGACACTAAATGCTAAGACATGCTAATAAAATGGAAATAAAAGCAATATAACCACAACACCATAATATACCTGCCGAGTCATATACCTGAATGCTCATCATCTGAACCAACATCTATCCTCTAAAACTGCTGCTGTAACTCTGGGCACTACTGACTGCTCTGTACAAATGGATAAATAGCTACTACATCGGTCATCTCTCTGAGTGTCCTGAGACTCTGTCATGGCATGGGGAATAAAACTGCTGTCCAAAATCTGATAGTGATCCATAGTAGATGCTCATCTCAGAATCTCAATGCAAGGGAACTGGCTGAAAGTGTACTGGAATCAGAAAAATATTGTATTGTAGCCCGGCTACTATATATGTGATAACACATCCCATTGACAAATTTTGCCCACAAGCCACTTTTTTATTACATTTTTAATTTTCCTAATTAAACCATTTAAAATGGCTTGATTTTATGGGAAACAATATTTTTTCCAAAACTTAAAAATTGCTCTAGGGGGACCTAGCACATGTTCATATGACTCTATCCTAGTGTCTAACATGTTCATATAAATTGACGCATGAACTTTAATAACCACCCCCTAAGGCCTAACCACCAAGATGAGTATTCCAACTTTTTGGAGGAGCAGGAGAAAAACTCGAAAATTATGCCTTGCTAAAATGCAAAGTATAATTAACAAGTGAAAAAATTCCTTGGAATACCTGGATTGATTGCTAAGTCCTAGGAAAAGCCAAGTCTTTTACATAAAAATACCATGCTAGCACACTTTATTACAAACCCCATGGGGCATGAACATGTGAAAAATTAAAAATAAAAGGGCCCTGATGGACTTCAGAAGGCGGATAGAGAAGATGAAACATGTTCAACTTTGGCACACTCGCTTGAAAATCCAACTAAGTACAACTTATTTGGTAACAAGGCTCGAAACAAATAGATGGTTAAATTTTGTGATGCTCCTTGCATGATTCTTGACCTTGATGAAGAATATTTTTCCCACATCTTCAAGCATCAAATCGATGCAATGGGCATCACATATAGTCCAAAACACTGTGGGGTGCCTCTCCATTAGCATCTTGTTGGCATCCACATTATTAGCTGCATTATCTGTTATGATTTGCACAATATTCTCCAAACCAATTTCTCGGTTGAACCATCCAACAATTCACAAAATAATATCACATCTTTAATATGTGTCGATGCATTAATGGATTTAATAAACATTGTACCCCTAGGACACAGTACTAATAAATTTACAAGGGTCCTACCATTTCCATCTGTCCAACCATCAAACATCACTGTGCATCCTGTGGGCTCCTATGACTTATCTAGGACCTCCAATCTAATATTGATGCTATCCTTTTCTGCTTATAGAATTGACCCCTGCAACTCCTTGTAGGTAGGGCACTTATAGCATCACACACTGGCTGGAAAATTGGATTGGTCTTTGTGATGCTCAAAGGTATGTTGCTCCATAAAAGACACCTCCCCACAACCTTGTATGGAGTCCCTCTCAATGCCTCGTGTCTTAGATCTGCTTGTGGTTCTTAAGGATCTAGCCATTCCATCGGTGGCGTTGTTAGCAACTGCCTCTTCCCTCTTTCTGTTATTTTCATAAATAGAATCATGGGCAACCTGCGTAATCTTTGGGGTTGATTCATGACAAATCCCATCATCGTGCCCTAAGATTTTAGCCAAGTGGTACTTCAACTGGCTAACCCCTCCTGTCAGGTTTGCCATACTAGCAAATTGGATCCACAAAAGCTTTGTTATGTTGGCAAGGCAATATTGAACATTCAACTTTGAACCTTAGGGCCAAAAAATGGAAAAGAAAGAACATCAAACAATGTTGGAAAAAAACAGTTTGCTGTTAAAAAAAACAAACTTCTAGATTGTTCTTTGAGCATGAAAAATGATAATAAAAGGCAAGCAACATGGACCTTGAAAACTCTGCAAAAATCTTGAAAAAAAGCTAAGAGTGGAATTTGAAGAAATATCTGGGATTTGAGTCTGGGGAATATTAACACCATAGGAAGCTAGCAATTGATCCATAATCCAATTAAAAAAATTGATGGTGATGAAAACACAGTTTTGGTCCTCAACCGGCTGGTTGATGATGGTAAACCCTCTCCTTCTCATTCCCCAACAGGTGCAAAGCATAATGACCCAGAGAACCAAAATTTGGCCTTTCAGTTGCCTAAACCCACAGCAGGCAAGAAAATCACTGTTTTACCTGCAACTTTGGGCTTTTTCTCAGCCAAAAAATCAGTGAGTTTTTCATCTTTGGTATGATCGTTCTCCTATACTATATCTTTCAATGATTGCTTTGATTATTTTCCCCTTAATTAATGATTGCCCTCATTTTATGCCAGTCAGCTATTATACTCAAGTGCTAATTAGATCACCTCCAAAATCCTTTTCCACTTTGGTGTTATCAGCAAGTTGGTCGTCCAAAAGCTTTGGTTTTCTTTTTCTAACTGTTATATCTTGCCCCTGCTTTCTCATTCATGCCATGTTTTTGGCTTCCATGGCAAGCTAAAGGAGGTTGTCAAAACCTGTCTTGGTTT
The DNA here is from genome assembly GCA_027924585.1 of Larix kaempferi. NCBI lineage: Eukaryota > Viridiplantae > Streptophyta > Pinopsida > Pinales > Pinaceae > Larix > Larix kaempferi. The sequence continues at coordinate 6,284,949 of BSBM01000410.1, forward strand.
ATATAGAGGTTGACATTCTCAAGTTCCATTATAACTGCAAGGAGTTGGAAAACCGATAAACATAATTTTGAGTTAATTATGGATCTGTTTGGTTTACTATTTCAGTGCTCTATTATATACCACTCAGGTTGTTTAATTAGTTCATACTGGTAATTAATCTTTGTATATCACTGATGCGAAGTGACTGTTAATAAAATTACATCTTCAAAAGAATTTTATAAGACAAGTGTATGTGACAAGATCTCATCTAATCTGATTAGGGGTAAGGTAATAGTTTGATATATATTTAGAAAGCATATACAACTTGGTTTCTTCGTCTTTTGGAGATTCATTTTGTTAAGAAGGATAACCGTTTGCCAGCTTCTAATGACTCCATGCTTATGGGTTTTTGCATGGTCTTATCTGTAAGGATTCTGTTACATAGAAAAGGCTCAATACTTGTGGTTGAATTCAATTTTTTGGATGCAAAGCAAATGTTCTGAATCATCTCAATGACCCTTTGGGCAGGTTGGACAATCTACGATTAACAAAGCTATTGAGGACATTATTGATCATCAGTCAAGGGGGCATAATGACAAGGTGGCTGTAAAAGCGAAAGATATAGCTTCAGATTGAAGGAAATTTTGTCATATTTAAATTTTAAATCGAGTCAATCATTGGGAGACTTTGGATTGTCACTAATGCAATTGAAAGATGCTCTTTGGGTCCTAATACATATAGTCAGATTATAGAGTATACAATTGAAATATGGCCTTTGGATTACTGGTACGATCAGATAGATTATAGTCTTACAATCCATGTAATATTTATATGGGAATTTGTTACGGAAATGATATCAGGTAGAGTGCCACTGTGTAGAGAGCCACTGTGCTTTGGTGTTTCACTTCCGTGCAACATGACAAGCAGTTACAAAGAGGAGGCTTTGCCAAGCTAAGAAACACTGTGAAAGAAGCACGCACCTTGATTAACTGTAATTATTATTGCGGAAAACATTCTTTTAAGTAACAGTATAACTTTCTACCTAGCTAATTTTTAAAGCAGATAGGGTTCCTTGTAACCATTTGCAGTAGCTTTGTGTTTTAAATGGAGCTGTAGGGTAAAGGCATTGGGAAGGTGACGGATGAGAAAAAAGGTTTTAATTAAAATTGAAATGTTGCATCTATAGAACTGGCAGTTTATCATAAAGCTGACAAGACCTCGAATTTATTCTCTTTTATGTGCAGCATTGCATACTTTTTGGGGTCTTGGTTAATATTCAAATTTATCTTTGTCAACATTTTATGCAACATTGTTCTAGTGCATATTTTTTTTTCTTCATACATTCTGGGGCCAATAAAGATCACCCATTGATTGTTATATCTGGGAATTTTGTCACTTCTGTTTGGAGGTCCAATGTTCAGTTCTTCAGTTCACCGGAATTAAAATATGGATTTTATGGACGTCATAGAAAAGCATCATGCACCTTTGGACGTGTATTGACTGAAAAGGGTTGCATGCTTCCCTCATTTAACTATTATGTACTTTTTATGGTATGTATATTTTGCGAGTTCCACTAATGTAATATATGGGTGGCATGCGATTGGTTACAGATTACACCTTTCTTTCCAGATCATAATATACTATCAACGAAGTATGCTAGTATCAGTAATCATTTTTTGCCCAGTCCATGTAATGACCGAGGCCATTGTCTAACACTACCTCGTGGTGTACATGGGATACTCAAAAACAAATTATGGAAGTTATTGAAGTATTGATATTGTCTAACACTACCTCGTGGTTTACATGGGATACTCAAACAAATTATGGAAGTTATTGAAGTATTGTAATCAGTGTTCCAAATAGCATTTTGGAGAATACATCATCAATGGTTTGGGTAAGGGCTTATTGAAAATATAAGCTTTTTATTTACTTTTTAATTTCTTAGAGGATAAGTAAGAACTCTGTACATTAATTGTCAATCTGGGGTTCGTTGGGAACTTGCGAGTTACTGTGCACTGTATATGCAAGCCACAATGTCTTCTTACATTCGTTTATCTATATTGAAATTGTAGTTCAATAACCTTACAAACAATGGTATGAACTGTTAGCCAACTGAACAACTATTGAAACTAAATTGCAAGGAAAGTAAATCACACCACAATAAAGTAAATGCTAAAACTAAATTCATACTTTACTTGAAAATAAACTCTAAACCAAGTCACACTCTCTTAGAAAGTAAGTTCTAAACTAAATTCACAAGCTGCCGGAAAGTAAATGTTAAAGCTAATTTACACTGTAGGAAAAAGTAAATTTTAAAACTAAATCATACTGTGCGGGAAAAGTAAATTTTAAAACAATGAAATCTAAAAGCCATCATTGCCAAATACAAGTAACTGTTTATGTTCTAAAGTAGTAAATAACATTATTGCATTAAGCATATTCATTGCATTCATGAATCCTAAAATAAACTTCTCAATCACTAATCTATAGATTAAAATTACAAAAATAAACTACATAACGAGAAAAACAAAATTATCTAATTAAAACAAAGCAGATAATTAAAATTTACAAATTTACAAAATAAATAAAATCACATTAAAGAAAATCATAAAAATAAAATTTCTATTGGATCAAGATGAAATCGTAATCTATTCCATAATTATTTGGATTGTTGCTCTAAGAGTCCTCTTGGAATCGGTAAAGAGTTTTTATTTATACATTGGTTATCCATAACAAATAATAAATGAAGATCCAAAATATCACCAACAATTTGCTAATAATTTGGATTTCAAAACTAATTCATAACTAATTCCAAGATATTTGTTAACTATGTGCTATTTATGATACTTTGAAGTCAAATTCAAATTTATAGAGAGACTATAATAAAATTGTCAAAACTCATCCCAAATGTATCCCAACAACTTTTGTGCCATTTTTTTGCAAATCATTCTCTCTACATCTTCCCTACAAAAACACACATACGAAAGTCAAAAGGTCATTTCAATTTCACTCCTACCAATCACTGATTTCATACTTGTTAAGCTAGTATGCAGGCATAATTCTTGAAGATGTTCTAGTAAAACAGTGACAAAACTTTAATACTTTGTGCATGTACATGGACACTGTTATCTTCTCTCCAAAGAAATAATCTAACCCCACCTTCCCACACTTTAATGAAGAATGTGGTTGCTGGTACCAAGGCATCCTTGTGGAGCTCTCTCCTGAATTTTCAAATGGAGTCTTAAATTGCTTTGTATATGTACATGGGCACTGTTTTTCTATTCTTCAAGGAACTAAGCTCACCCTACCTTTCCACACATAAGTGAAGAATGGGGGTTCTGGTACCAAGGCTTCCCCGTAGAGTTCACCCCTTATGAATTTCCAAATGGGAAGTGGATCGACCACCAATGGCACAAGTGGCTAACCCATGGCTGCTACCAATTGTGCTAACCATTGGGTACTACCCGGGTGTTGTTTTTTATATGGACTGTGAATTATTAGAAAACAAGTATTGAAAAGGAATATATGTGCAATTGTGGCTGCCGTTTGTTAGCTCACTTTTGTGAGAATGCTTTTATTTCATGTTAAGGGTGCATGCTTATAACATATAAATGAAAGAACAAAAATTAATTAATGATACAGTAAAGATCAACTTCACAAAAAGCCCAAAAAGTAATATCTTGATACACAAAACTCCCAAAACGCATGCCAAACAAATGTAAGCCCATGCATATAGATATGATGGTTTGCGCATGTTTAATAGGGTGCTTTTCCACATGGGGACAATAGCACGTTATTTACAGTTTATAGGTTTCTTTTATTGCGTACTCATTTAGTTGATTCAATGATCCACACTTTATTTTCTTGGTGACCAAGTGATGTCTAGTAGATGACAAATGAAATAATACAAATTATTTCTTAAAGAAATTTGAGAAATCAACTTTGCGAAAAAGGAAATGGTTTTAATGATTCACAAAGCCTTTACCACAAAAGTGTTTTAAGAAACAAACGTAGGCCAGTGAATATAGATATCATGGCTAGCAGGTTTGGCACCGTCACATGATCTATTAATTCCATTATGTATTGATTTTGTTTGGTCCAATGATGCACACTGGCCATTATTGGATTCAGTGTTACCCCCATCCGTGGGAAAGAATAAATGACAGGAATAAACGTGAAAATAGTTTTTTTTAGCAATACAATGGGGTAACATTTTATGAGAATCATTCTTGTTTCTGTCGAAAAATTCGTAATGTTCCATTTTGATAAACCCAGAACAATCGACATGCAGAGCATGCGAACCATAGCTCAAACGCATGCATGCAACTCAACTGAAAAATAGAAGAGAAAAGTGACTTAGGTATACAAAAGTTAAGGCATGCAATGTCAAAGTTATAAAATAAAGATAAATTGAGTTACTCGGTATCGATTGTTATTATTTATTACTGAGAATTGGTCTAAGAGCTCTGAGAGCTGATTTAGGGGTGAGGGCGAATAGCCCTAGCCAACATTGGTTTCGACAGTGAAATCTATCCGTCATAGTCAATTTCTTGGATAGATCATTCCGATCTATCAATGTGTGCTTCATTGCGGAGTAGTTTGTTGAGTTATTGAGCAAAGATCGAGTTTGTTTGAGTTTCTAGGTCAGAGGTTGAGTTTCATGGCAGCTGGGCAAACTATCACTACTGTGGTTTGCTATTGAAGAGGGTCTGCTATTGAGGTCACATTCTCCTTGGAAACCTGAGTACAAGGCACAACAAATAGAGTCACTATAGCAATTGATCAAAAGCATATTCATCACTGTGGGAGCAGAGTTTCCATCTGTATCAGCTGTGTGGTCAATCCTTGAGTTCGTGTTCTCATTTCACAGCTTCCTAATAGTGTAACAAGGCAGCAATATATGATTTAGGGCAGTGTTGATAGTACTGGGGGCGTGATCTACTGCTGGTATCATCATTCTTCACTATTGGGCATGTCCTTCAGCTCTGATAGCAAGCTACATCCCTTGTGGACAGAGGTACTACCGCTTATGAATTTGGTTGGACGCATTTCAGCCGCTAGTTATACATTCTTTGCATGGAGGGCGTATGATATATATGAACCAGCTATATTACCACCGGTGTAAGCCTCATCACATGACAGTTTATTATCAGTACTAATCCTCCTCAGCAACAAGAAGGCATAATCTCTGTGATTGGAGAGAGCTTCACAAATTAAGATCTGGAATAATATCTTTATCAGCTGTTACAATCATTAATCATTCTTCATCATCATGGTTTTAAGGTCAGAATTGTTATATCAATTAATATCTGGTTATTATTTATTGTTTGAAGCAATCTGGTTGTAATCCATTGGTCTTCACCAAATTGGATTCGTTGGGGTTTAGTGTGTTTATTTACAATTATATGGCATGCAATCAACTGCTGAATACTCAGATCCTTATGCAAACCATGAAAGCTACCTATTAGCCACTAAACTAAAAATTACCAAAATCAAGTGAAGCAAAAATCAGTCAAAGAAGTCAGATTCCACTACTTGGTATTGTTATCACCCAAACTGTAGTTACCCCTATGGATGTATCCACTCATGGATGGCAATAGGGAAGGGCAACTCAAAAGGTGCAACCACGATCACCTCGACCTCCAATAGATGGTTGTCACGCCAGTCGAGGCAACCTTCACTTTATGTTATCTAGCCCAGACAACAAAGGGGGAGACCCGATCTACTCCCGACAGGAGAGATCAAAACCAAGACACCAAATCAAGTTATTTCTAAGTGAAGTAAGGTGTATGGTTTATCCTAGACCTTAGGATGAAGTCACAAGACAAGTGAGGGTTTTATTGAGTATAGCTTTGGTTCATTGTTGATGTGAGAGTGACTTATAATAATTAAAGGTAAGATCCGGGATTAAAGTACTAGTCAATGTGAGAAAATCCACTGCCTTGGGAACCGTGTCCAATGCAGGGTAGTTTAGGGGTTGAATTGGGGCTAACTAGTACAAGTGACAAGCTTGATCATGATACATGATGGCATCAAGGGTTTAGTTCACCACACTAAGGTCAAACCACAAGTTAATCCAACAATCTAGGAAAGTCTAATTGACTTGGAGAGAAACCAGTGCCTTGGGAATTGGGATAATGGAGTCAAAGTAAGGTTAGCTTGTGGTTAAGGACTCCTATTGCATGAGACAAGTGGGCAATTAAAGTCTTGATGGATGAATAGGTCTAGATCTAGGTTTGACCTAAGTGGACCACAATCCCTTAAAACAAGGAATGCTATCCCCAAGGCAAGATTTGACAAAGTGACCTACTAGACCTAGGTTTTGAATTATTCCCGTTCCAAATCCATTGAAATCTCAAGTACCCATGTCCTAGAAGTGGGACAACTCACTTCTCCAAGGTGGTGCGACTTTACCCAAGGACGCTTAAAAGTGGGATAAGTGGGGTCAAGACAAGTTCGATGGCACCCAAACTTTAGATCTTAGTTTAAGCAAGTGAGAGTGTGGATCTATAATTTCATGGCAATCCAATGGCTAGATCTTACTAGATCTGAATTTGAAGATACCAAGTGGTCCAAAATGGGGATTAAATCCCTTAAAATGTGGAATAGGGCCCACAAGGTAGAAATCAGAAAAGTGACAATCTGGGGGTAGGTTATTGGATGTGTAGATCATGAATCAAGCGGGATCTCAACTACCCACATACTAGATCTAGGTCAACCCACCAAACTAGGAAGTGCGCCCTTGCTTGGAGAGGCTAAATGCCTTGGGAAGAGGGTCAAATGGAGGCCAATCCTCACCAAACTATAGATCCGGGATGCCGTGGATACTATAGAGGTGGGTTTTCAATATCTTACTCAAGAAGCCACTAGATCTTAGTAGGTCTGAAAAATGTAAAAATGAGGGTTTGAAGAAATAAGGGTTTTATCAATTTATGAGTTATGTCAATGGATTGGATCAAGGTAAGAGAAACAAACCTATGGATCTTACCTGGGTAACCTTGTAGATGCCTTGATGATGATGATCTATGCAAACCCGATCAATTTGAGAAGCTTTGAGGTAGTTTTCTATGCAATCGATTTAGTCCAAGAAGCCAATGCGCCCTCTCTCCTGCACAACAAACGTCAACAATATCAGATTTGATGTAATCAAGAGATAAGACTAGTGCCACAAGAGAAGTAACAGAAAGATAGCATATATCACAATGATACTAATGATAACCCCCTGATACAAGCAAATGCCAAGAAAGTCGATTTGAAGAAGCCTTGCAAAATCGCCCTTGTTGAAGTCGCCCTCCTGTAGACAAGACAATGATTTCCAAAATAGATAGATCTTACCACAAATTCTAAATGCTAGGTTGCAATAGACTTTCCAATCACCATCTAAGAACACCAGATGCAAAGGAGACCACAAGAATTTCCACAAGAAAACTTTTTTATACCAATAATCCAAGAGCCAAAGACCCCTTACAAATGAGAAGCTCTCTCCTTTAAATAGGAAGGAGAGGCATCAAAATCCTAACCACTTTTTGAATGAGTGGCTAAGATTAAAAGATACAAATGTCTAATCAATGGTTGAGATGAGCTCAACAATAAAATACATGGATCACTAATAAAATATAATATGAGTGGACAAAATCGCCCTAGAAGAGGGGAATCCCACCAAATAATGATGACAAAATACAATAGGAAGCTTATGGTGGGTCCAAGGGGTAATTTTAGCCATCCTTGGTCAATCCCCATAGCACAATAATCATAAAATAATCATCAATATACCAAATCATGCCTCCATGGTCAAATCGTAGGCCTCAAAAGACCTCAGAAATCATTAGAAAGTGCCATAAGTGATGGATGCGGGCCCCGATGAAGCTGGAACTGCTGGAGGAGTTGTGGAAGACATCGATCTATCATCACTGATCATCCCATGCCATAACATTGCCTCAGTAGCCCAAATCGATTTCCTCAATAGCCATTTCAACCAATCCTGAAATGCCTCGGGAAGCGTGAAACTGCCCCAAAATGCCTCCTGGAGTGCCTGCGCTGTCAAGGTGAGGGCACCAGTGTGTCCGGGAGGGGGGTAATATGGTAAAAACAAGTGGTTGGACCACCCCCTCCAAGCACAGCGCCCTAGGTCAATCGGATAAAAATCACATCTGCTCTGACAGGGCCTCCGATAGACCAAAACTGCACTGGGATAGCCTACTGAGACTCAATCATCACTGTAAGTGTCCGGAACTGAAAATAAACTGTCTCATTGGACTCAGAAGGTCCAAATCCATCCAAGATGTGTACTCATACACCATATGAGTCTCTGCACGATCAATATATATATCCAATATACCGGAACAGGGCAAATAATAATAATCTGTAAATGATCAAATATTGCTGTAAACCCAGAATCATCATCATAACCCTGTAGCTGCTGCATAGAATCATGATGTACATGTACATAGACCATATATCATCTATCCATATCATCATAAGGTCCAACCATCTCATGTCCTATGGTTGACCTTGGTCTAGCCAAGTCAACATGACCAAATATAACTCAGACCATCATTGGAAGCTGCTGCAAAGTGTCAAAGGTTAATGCATGCTCTACAACTTATTCAAATAACAATTATAACACAAAGTAATCATTACTGGCGATCTAAATCCAAATATATAATGTCATTAATTATTATTATTACTCAGACTAGACTTTCAAGATCATACTCACTTCATAGCTGTGATCAATTTGCTAGTGAAGGGTGAAGGCTAAAACAACTGGCTAGGCTAAGGGATGACTTGACTGACTTAACTTTGTGACACTTTGGCAAAGGGAAAGGGAATACACACCATAGTATATACTGAATGAGCAACAACACAAGGAATGGCGGTGTCTCACAAATGGATGAGTTGTTCAAAGAGGGTTTATTCACCTTTAACAGATGCGCACAATCCATAATACAAATAAGGCCAACAATTGTTTTGATATAGCTTTCAAGTTCCATTGCTTTTTGGGCCTGAAGTTTCCATAGCCTTGGTCTATGTGTGTTTATAAACACATTGCATAGATTTACATTTATTTTAGGCTTTCTGCTGCAGGTGTGTTTTTAAGGCACTTGTTTACCTGAGCACTTCTAGGTGTGTCATGGACAACTTGTTTACCTAGGTATTTACATTTCCAAAAGATATAACATTTTATTTTCATGGCCATTTTCATTTGGCATGCCTTTCATTCATGTGTGTTTAGAAACACATTGCATGAATGGGCTTTTTATACAAGATATAGCATTTCATTTTCCAGATTTTGTATTCATGGCAGCACTAAAAGTTTCAGGTTTAGCCAACACAACTTTAGTGACTAAGGGGAATTCCAAGGAACTCCAACTCACCATAGGTAAGTTTTGTCACCAACTCAGAGCCGAGACACAATAAACAGGGAAGCTCATCCAATACAGAGGCTACAGTGGGGAAAAGTCCTCCATGCCACTAGTGAAGTAGTAAGTCAAGGTGATAAACTAAAAGGTAGGCAATGGATGGATGAAGACAATGAATAATGGAGCCGACACTAGCAAGCCAAGGTATGGTGGAATGATCACCTCTATTCTCCCTAAGGAGGGTAAAACCAATGAGTATGAATAGTGAACTTCTAAGCCTGGGTAGGGACAATATAATATATATAATAAGATCAACCAAGCCCACATATCTATATGATCGCCAGATCATGACACTAAGTGCTAAGACATGCTATAAGAATAAGTATAAAAGCAATATAGCCATAACACAATGATGTACCTGCTGAGTCATATACCTGAATGCTCATCAACCTGTACCATTATCTGTCCTCTGAAACTGCTGCTGTAACTCTGGGCACTACTGACTGCTCTGTACCAATGGTATAATGGCTACATCGGTCATCTCTCTGAGTGTCCTGAGACTCAGTCATGGCATGGGAAATATACAATGCTGTCCACAATCTGATAGTGATCCAATATAGATGCTCATCTCAGCATCTCAAATGTAAGGGAACTGGCTGAATAGTGTACTGGCATCAGAAAAATAATGTATGGTAGCCCGGCTACTATATATGTGATAACAGGTATAACAAGCTCAAACTATTATCTCGGAGATCTTTGGGAAGGATAAGATTGATATCTAGCAGCTGGGTGCTCTTCGTGATTGACATAATATCAACATCATATACTACAGTTTTGGGTTTTGCATGTTAGCTACTACAGCCATGGAAACCATGTAATCTTCCGCTGTCATTCTCAGGTCAGATAAGCTTGATGCGGTTGATTTGATATGCAATTAATAAGGTTATTACAGCTGTAGTTTACCATTGTTATTTTCAAGCGTTCACGAGTTGCCTTTTGGATAATAAATGCAAGCAATTATTGTTCTATGTGCAACTCTATGTCCATTGTTATGGTGAATGCAACCAGAAACACAAACTGACAAACCAACTTGAAACAATTGCGAAAACCAAGATAAGAATCAGATCCAGAATCTTATAGTTGTGTCAGAGCATGTTCCTCGCCAGCTGTGGGAAACATGCATCTTTAAGCAGTTAAATAAATCCAACAGATACAACTATTGCCTCAGTGGTTACATCCATGGTAGTAAGGATAGAGGAAATGTAGCCTAGTTGGAAAGAGGTAATGAAGGGCCTTGCTAAGACACAACAGAGGTTAGAGCATAACTTGCAGCAGTTTGAAGCGTCCTTACCTAAAAACAAGAAGGGAAGGTTGAGTGTGTTTCTAAAGGAAACGTCCAGAAGTCTCTATGATGAGTTTGGTTTAGTGTATGGTGAATGAAAAGTTATTATTCATCCGGCATATGAACCTAGGAAGATAAACAATCAATTAAGAAGAGATGACCCTTGTTTCGCATGTCAGGATAATTGGACACCTAGTTGCACATATGGAAACCCTAAAGATGAATATCTCCATGCATCTACAATTGAGGAACATGTAACACTTCTAGGTGGCTACAAGATTGAAGAGGAAGTGGCGAAAGATGAGCATGCAGTAAGCTTGACATTGAGTTGACAGAACATGATGAGGATGTGCATGAAGAGTTAGCATTAGAGCTATCTTTTGAGTTTAGCGACACCAACACAATTGATGGATTGATTGGGGACAAGCCGTGTGATGAGTTGGAGTTTGTACACTCTTCATCATCCATAGTAGGAGTCCCAACATTTATGACAGGCGAGATACATGCAGAGAGGCATGACTCGGAGAGGATTGACTCTATACATGCTAGGCATGATGGAGGTTATGATTCACCTCTTGTGGAGGGGCCATTGATGGCTCCACATGGAGCGACAGATGTGTTGATGGGAGACATGCTCCAGGGACCATCCGACAGTGACATATACACACTATATTTTCCAGGATGAGTATAGTACAAATGTGTGGGATCCTGGTTCAGATGAGACCAACAAAGTGAGCACACAAGAGGATACCACAACACACACATGATACAGGACATCGATAGCACATGATGGTGGGAGTGCCACTCATGATTTGAGAGGACAACCTCCGATGATGATTCTGCACGAGGAGCATTTGGAGTTTGGTAGTCTGCACGAGGAGCACTCAGAGTTGCAGCTGACTAAGGAGAGATTTTACACAGAGGATTTGGATCAGGACACGTGGGATTGGCTCACGATGATTATCCCTGATTGGAAGTCCCACCTTTTGGTGGAATATTCCAAGGATTGCTTCGCATGTGAGTTTATGGATGGGCACATCCAAGATGACCAGTACATAGTAGTGGACAACATCATCTACTACAGAGACACCATATACCTTACCTCAGAGTCTGCACTTAGGACCGAGATCCTGAGAACTATACATGAGACACCTTTAGAGAGACACCTCAAGACCTGTCAGTGGATTAGAGAGAGATTCTCTTGGAAGGATCTTGAGTATGATATGACGAGACACAGGAGGGAGTGTCTGACTTTCTAGTTGCACGAGTCAGAGCAGGATTATCTAGTCAGACTAGGGCATACCACCCATGAAAAAGTAGAGAGGATGTGCCAGCACCTTGCAACACAGGTTCATCAAAGATGTATGGTAGGATTGACATTGCAGGGATGATATTAGATTGGTTCATATGGAGCACAACCGACAGAGTAGGAGGGAACATCATCTCCCATAGAGATTGCTCCAGTGTCGACCCTGAGTCCTTACTTAGGGAGAGAGTCACGAGGGCCATGCGTGATTTGCATTGGGTAGGGCATTCTCAGTACTTGCATGAGTATGAGACATCGCAGGTGGTGGAGCTACACCCCAGGGAGTTGCTTAGATCCCATGGATTACTTGAGCACCCTGATAGTATGGGGGTTAGCAGATGTATAGATGCAGTTTGGTGGGAGTTGAGTAGAATAGCAGGAGTGGAGTCAGTTCTTAGTACTTGGTTTCTACCAGAGGATTACATTGAGACTCCGATGACTATCAGCATGGTATGGCAACAATTCGTTGGAGGGGGGTTGGTGGATTCCTTAGTTGGTGGTGGGATCCAGGCATTCATCTGCACGATGAATTGTTTCAGATAGTAGAGGTGATCGACAGAGTTGTGAGGGTGATTGAGCCATTATATATATGGGATGACAGTGGAGGAGTGGTTGAGACTTATTTATGGCAGAGCAAAATTTCTTTCTTGGTATTCATAATCCAGCTTGGCCGGGGATCCGATACAAATGAGACAGCCAGTCTTCATTTTCTAGAGTTCACCCTTGAAATACGTAGGCTTGGGTGCATAGAGTATTTTTCTTTTGAGGTGTTTGTGCAACTTATGGTTACTTGGTCCTTCAGGGGCCGAAAAATGGAGTCTTGTGCTAGTATTTGGTAGACCAACGCGACGTATAGAGAGTGTTTCACACCTTACAGGACAGTGTGGGACCTTGGTGACTTTACCATTTCTGGGCAGGAATGGGAAAGCATGTGGTTAGAGTACATCACAAGTTTGTCGAGGGCGCATGCACAACATGATAGTTGGATGGTTATGAGCAGAGGGGCACAACATCAACACAATGGACTCTTTTTGGGGCTAGCCTAGGATCCGAGAATTGCAGTAGTGGACAATACAATAGTGGACATGGAGGAGAGAGTTAGCTATCACTTTCAGGAGCCTATCCATATGGAGCAATGGATTAGTGTCCTAGGGGGAAAACCCTATGAGGGATGGATACAATGTTTATTGGCTTGGCTATTTTGGAGTTTATAGGATGCTCCTTGTGTGGATACTACGCAGGGTAGTGGTGGATGCAGTATGTACTCTGTCATTCTCAGATTGATTTGTGACCTCGGGAATACAGTGACTGGTAGTTCAGTGGTTGATAGAGATGAGAGGATCCTTGTTTATTTTCAGGTACAGGGAGTTGAGGCTTTAGTAGAAAGATTTTTCGAGGAGCTGGCTGAGCTTCCACCGTGGTTGATTATTCTACTTACAAGATGCTTTCAAGACATCTCTTGTGATGGTAACTCACATAATAGTACCTTGAGTAGAGGGTGCTATAGATCTCCTAGGATGATCTGGGAACCTAAGATCACCCCAGGATTTAGTTGGTTCAGTTTGATGGATTGGAGAGTTGCATTGGTATTCCTTGAGGACAAGCAATCTTGGCGAGGGAGGACTGTAATGTTCCGTTTTGATAAACCCAGAACAACCGACATGCAGAGCAAGCCATAGCTCAAAAGCATGCATGCATGCAAAAAGTGAGGTGCATGCAACTCAACTGGAAAATAGAAGAGAAAAACGACTTAGGTATACAAAAGTTAGGCATGCAATGTCAAAGTTATGAAAGAAAGATAAAGTGAGTTACTCAGTATGGATTGTTATTATTCATTGTTGATAATCGGTCCGAGGGCTCTGAGAGCTGATTTAGGGGTGAGGGCAAATTGCCCTAGCCAACATTGGTTTCGGCGGTGAAATCCATCGTCCTAGTCAATTTCTTGGATAGATCCTTCAGATCTATCATTGTGTGCTTCATTGCGTAGTAATTTGTTGAGTTATTGAGCAGAGATCGAGTTTGTTTGAGTTTCTAGGTCAGAGGTTGAGTTTCATGGTAGCTGGGCGAACTATCATTACTGTGGTTTGCTATTAAAGAGGGTCTGCTATTGAGGTCGCATTCTCCTTGGAATCCTGAGTACAAGGGGCAACAAATAGAGTCACCATAGCAATTGATCAAAGGCATATTCATCACTGTGGGAGCAGAGTTTCCATCTGTATCAGCTGTGTGGTCAATCCTTGAGGTCGTGCTCTCATTTCACAGCTGCCTAACAGTGTAACAAGGCAGTGAAATATGATTTAGGGCAATGTTGATGGTACTGGGGGCGTGATCTACTGCTGGTATCATCATTCTTCACTATTGGGCATGTCCTTCAGCTCTGATAGCAAGCTACATCCCTTGTGGACAGAGGTACTACCGCATACGAATTTGGTTGGACGCATTTCAGCTGCTGGTTATACATTCTTTGCATGGAGGGAGTATGATATATATGAACCAGCTATATTACCACCGGTGTAAGCCTCATCACGACAGTTTATTATCAGTACTAATCCTCCTCAGTAACAAGAAGGCGTCATCTCTGTGATTGGAGAGAGCTTCACAAATTCAGATCTGGAATAATATCTTTATCAGCTGTTACAATCATTAATCATTCTTCATCATCATGGTTTTAAGGTCAGAATTATCAATTAATATCTGGTTATTATTTATTGTTTGAAGCAATCTGGTTGTAATCCATTGGTCTTCACCAAATTGGATTCGTTGGGGTTTAGTGTGGTTATTTACAATTATATGGCATGCAATCAACTGCTGAATACTCAGACCCTCATGCAAACCATGCAAACTACCTATTAGCCACTAAACTAAAAATTACCAAAATCAAGTGAAGCAAAAATCAGTCGAAGAAGTCAGATTTCACTACTTGGTATAACAAGCTCAAACTAATATCTCGGAGATCTTTGGGAAGGATAAGATTGATATCTAGCAGCTGGGTGCTCTTCGTGATTGACATAATATCAATATCATATACTACAGTTTTGGGTTTTGCATGTTAGCTACTACAGCCATGGAAACCATGTAATCTTCTGCTGTCATTCTCAGGTCAGAGAAGCTTAATGTGGTTGATTTGATATGCAATTAATAAGGTTATTACAGCTGTAGTTTACCATTGTTATTTTCAAGCGTTCACGAGCTGCCTTTTGGGTAATAAATGCAAGCAATTATTGTTCTATGTGCAATTCTATGTCCATTGTTATGGTGAATGCAACCTGAAACACAAACTGACAAACCAACTTGAAACAGTTGCAAAAACCAAGATAAGAATCAGATCGGAAATCTTACAAAATTGAACTGTGCAAAGTAGCCAAAAAGAATATGCCATGTGTGGATTTATTGTCTGCTGAATATTATACACATTAAATATGAAGCATTTGACAAAATGAATTAGTGATTAAAACATAAAGAATAACTAAACTTCTTAGAAACTTAGCAAAGTGCGAGGGAAGTTCATTGAGTGTTTTCTCGATGTCTTTTTTCAAACTTGAATGCTAGTGATGAGAAACTTGTAGACAAGTACAATGCGGGCACTTCATTCAGTGTTTTCTTGATGCCTTTTTATGAACTTGATGCCCAGATTTAGTCTTTATCTGTGGCATTATTCCATTAGGAGGAAATTTGAGCAGCGGGAATTGGATCATCGTTATTGGTCCTTTGAGTGTTAGTGACATTGGCTTTCTCTGGTTCATTTGGAATCTTTCCATCTTTCTTACTAGCCTGTACGCCTTGAGCAGCTTTGACCATTACTGCTTTAAACTGTCAGAAAGTTTAAAATAACACAAGTCAGGATTTGGTTCTTAAAATTGCTATACTGGGAAAACAAAAATATTGTGGCACGTGGGGTTCTGTAATTGTGTCATCATTATGCTTTGTCAATATTTGAACCTTCTGTCATAAATTTTAATATAGCCTCCCTTTGAAGAGCTGAAATTGGGTCTTGCTTTTTGTTTGGATTATATTTTACAATAACAATTAAATTCTTCATATTGATCTGTCTAATGCCAGGGAACTTTTGCACAGCACATTGAAGAGAAATTAACATAGGGGAAGGATAGGAAAGAGAGATCTGAAAAGACATTTATATTTGGCAGATCTAAAGTAAAATTAACTGAAAACAAACAGCATGTTGTTAAAGAAGATGAACAAAGATTACTGTCAAACAAAAGCATGTAAACACAAGCTCTACTGACTAAAGGGCCTTTTCCACTAAACATAACATTTGACAGCACCACCTGTCATGTTTGGACTCAAACAAAATCGTCACATCCAAAAGTTCAAAATTCATCCTCAAATTGAACAAATACAAAATCAGCATATCTAAATTGACATTATGAAGGGATATATTTGGTTACATAGCTGATATTTATGATGAGAAATATTTAATTGCATACACAGGTGACAAAAAAGCAGTGAGAAGGGCAGTAGATAAACCTGGTAAACAGAGTAGATAACATTCCGCCGAATTTTGGCCATCATATCCAGAAATAAATTGTAGCCTTCAAGCTTGTACTCTATAAGCGGATCTCGCTGAGCATATCCTCGCAAGCCCACTGCTTGTTGGACAAACTTCAATGCTTGCAAGTGTTCCTTCCATAGTCGATCAATATTGGTTAATATAAAATAACGCTCAGCTTCTTTCATCAAACCGGGTGACTCTTTCTCTACCTCCTCCTGTGATGACAGCCAGCAGGGGGTTGATCATTTTCTTCTTTAACTGGTTTTTATGTTAATAAAAGAAAATAAGTGATTAATTTGCTGATGTATTTGCATTTCTATTATAGTGGTTGATATCTTTATGAGGTGGCTATAAAAGCTTGCAGGTTTCTGTGTTCCTTAGTTTGGACCTAGAAAGCTCAGCAAAGCAGGTAAGGTTTTCTGGTAGGTGGTGTATGGACCAATGTTACCAATATCCTGTCGGTGAATATATCGTCTAGGGTCCAAAAATAAATTATCGGATTTATCAGCGAAAATGTTGGCAAACATCAGCAATATATTGACAAACTTAAAAAATACAAAATATTTTTTTTTTCAATTTTCTAAACATCTAAAGCAACAAGAACATCAAATAAAAACATTGCCACATGAATATGGAAAGAAAACCAATATATAAGATGTATAAAACGTCTAGTGATACATTACACATCAAAACTGAATCGTGTCCTCCCATGAATCACCCAAAAAATACAATCAATGTATCTCATATACAACGAAATCAAGTAAATAAAGTAAACTATTGATTCCCTCTACCCCTTTTACAGGCAAAGGTAATCGCTCTGGTAATGGCTCTGCCTCTAGAGCTAGAAAGCCCAGGCGGTCGTGGGGGACGTCGTGGACTTTTTAGGTTTCACCATTCATAAAAAATTGTCTGCTTATTTCAAGTCTGGTGCATTCTAAGAAATATAGTTCGAGATTGGGCTCCAGAGGTAATTTTACTTTCAGATTTTCTTTTTCTTCAGAGTAAGTTTTTTAGGAAATAGTATCATTAAAACTTTGTTGTATCATGTATGTGCATAATTATTTGAATCATATGCAACATTTATGGGCTTGCAAAATTATCAAGATCTGTATACAAGTATATGGTTTTTAATTCTTTCAGGGAGAGACAAAACGCAAACAGTGCTACAAACCAATACTTGAAGAACTTCAAAGACAATTTCCGACACATCTGAGGGATAGGTATAAGGAAATTTTAAGCATATGTGTTTGTTTAATCTGTTAATACATATCTGTAGAAAACCCCAAAAATCACTATTGAGTGAAATGAGTAAAAAAAACCCCAAAAATCACTATCGAGTGAAATGAGTAAAAAACCCCCCAAAAATCACTTTTAAAGAAAACCCTCGCGGGTGGCCAATAAATTCCCTGTCGACTCATGATAAATTCAAAAAATTGCAAAAATATCGTGATAATATCACCGCAAAAATTGTCGGCCAGTTGGCGTCGCGATATATCTTGATGTTGCTGATAAATCAACGATATTTGTAATAGAGGTGTGGACAGTACCGTGTTAAGAAAAATACCAAACATATAATTTAGGAGGGTATTTGGTAGTAGATGGGAAAATATGTCATGATGGGAAGGAACTCCACGAAGCTGTAAGCAAAGGTGTCTTAGGGAAGAAACTCCATGGAGGTGTGCACCCCCAATCCATCAAAAACTCCATAGATGTCATCTTCTAAACCCCTGTCAATTGTGATGAAAATCTCAAGCGAAACCCTCATACAATATGAGGAGTAACCACTGGCTCCAACTTGGGGACTTGCTATGAAAGAGTACATGAGAACTCTAGAAATCTCTACTATACACATTGAGAAGAGTACTGAGAAAGCAAGAGA
The DNA here is from genome assembly GCA_027924585.1 of Larix kaempferi. Taxonomy (NCBI): domain Eukaryota; kingdom Viridiplantae; phylum Streptophyta; class Pinopsida; order Pinales; family Pinaceae; genus Larix; species Larix kaempferi. The sequence goes on from BSBM01000410.1 coordinate 6,303,324, forward strand.
AAACAAGTGGTAGGATGGATCCTCATCCATATCCTAAAACCATGCATACCTATGTTGCAGGAAATGTCATCCCCCCCCACGTCCCCAGGCCGTTTCTTGCTTTAAACACGTGTCGTACTGCGTGGAAACACGTTTCCATACGGATGGGCACGTTTCCTGAGACAAAAATGTGTTTATGTACGGAAGGGCATGTTTCCTTAGACATAAACGTGTTTCCTCTGTACGGAAACACATTTTCGATATGGATGTGGTCCATAAGGCCGCGTTTCCAAAAAAAACTTCGTCCGACTGATAAAAAATATCACCCTATTCAGTAGTAATTGGTAGTACTAAATGGTAATATTAAATTCTTATCTTTCATTTCTATCCTATTACTTAAATTTTTAACATTACCATTAATTGTTTCAGGATGTTTGAGAGTGGTTCCAACCTCATTGAACTTCATATGCAAAAAGTAGAATTTTAGATCCCATTCAAAATTCAACAGACTTACGAGTTTTTAAGACTTTAGGATTCCAAAGTTTCCATCAGTTTCTATCATGTATGAGGGTATGGGATTGGCATTAATCAAGGACATCAACCCTTGTATGCACCTTGATGTTGGTGGTGCTGATTGTTGAACTCCTCTGTCATGATCTTAATAAAGATGTAACTCTTCACTTAAGCAAAATCACTTATTAAGCATGGGGAAATTTTTCTACCTTATTTTAACGTTTTTATTAGGAAGTTGCATCAAAATTGTAGGGTGTTGAGTCGTTGACTAATCCTTGGAGGATCAAATTTGAGATTTGTTGCCACCGGAACACGCACCCGTGGGTTATCGCAGCAGAAATCTTCAAGCTGCTTAGGTGTGTAGAAATTTCACTTCCCTAACAGACTTTCAAGTTAAACTTAGATTAACAATGTTTAATAACCCATCTCATTCAACCAAAGATAGCTGAAAATGAAATTTCACCCATAAACACATCTGAACTGGAAGCACAAGAGAATTACTACCAAAATACTGAGAATAGTATTAACATAACAACCATGCACAAAAAAAATTTCAGACTCAGATATTTTAGCCAAAATGGCCCAAGCAAAACCCCAAAGGGAAAACCTATGAGAGAGGTCTTTAATTTTATTTCTTTAGCAAAATAAAAAATTTTGCAACAACATAATTACAACTTATCTCAATAGCAAAACCTAGAAATTCTGTCTTGGAATCTATGCCAAACCAACAATATATGGACTGTACAGACCTCGAAATTTGTGCCCAGAAATTAATTTTCTGCCTTGAAAATCATGCCTATCTTAGACCTCGATTTTCGTGCCACTGTACGGAATTAATTTTTTGTGCCTGCCTCGAAATTTGTGCCACTGTTTTCTTCTCGAAAAATGTGCCCAGAGTTGTTGTACTGTCTTGGAATCCATGTTGTACCTTGTCTTGGGAATGGAGCCGCTATCTCAGACAGCTACCTTCTCTCTCTCAAACTCCAACTCAACTTGCTTTCCAACTCTCTTGGAATATCTTCACTTCTCCAACTCTCTTGGGATGTGTGCAAATGAATGAGGGAGGGCTTATTTAATTCAAAAATCTTGTCTCTTGGTTTGCCTCTCAAGGGTAACTGAAAAGTCATCTAATCCAAGGGCCCACATTGGTTTAGATCAATGGATGAGAATAAATGCTCATTATTCTCTCCATAAATTAAATTCATTCACCTACCACTTAAATAAACCAAAAGTCACTTTATAATAATAAAGTGAATTAATTGCTCATCCCAAGCATTTAATACAAGGGTCATGTCCCCTTTTCCCTCATTAATTACTTAGGCATAAAATGACTAGGAGAAGACTTCCTAGTACAATTTCAACACTCCCCCTTACCAAGGAAGATGTTCTCACTGACAACCAACTTAGCTCTGAAGAAGATAACCTGCTTCCCCACCAAAGCTGGTAAATTGCTCATGTGCTTATCGCACAATATCAAAGTCTGCTCATGTGCTTCTCACACAATATCGAAGATGCCCACCCTTTCTAAACTCTGCTCTAGAAAGGTCAAGTCAAGTGTCCCTTCATGTTAGACATCATCACATGAAGGACATCATCCTGAGCTACAAAGCTCAGTGCTTCCGCTTCATGTGGGAAGACCCTCTGGCATATCCTCTGCCAGAACCTCTCTCCAGTCTCATATTATCAACAGTAGAAGCTCCCCCTGTCTCTGGAATCTGTCATGCATCCTGCACTGATGCTTCATGTTGAGACATCTCATCTCGCTCGTCCATTAGTGACAAGCCATACCAGCTGACCCTCCTGCCAGCACTGGAGGAAGTACTGATTCCTTTGAATAGAATATGAACTACTCGGTACCACAATAATCTCTGGAGCATCTCGCTCTCTCCTCTGAACCGCGAACTGACTACTCGGAGCCACATCAATCCTCGAAGCATCTCGCTCACTATTTGTCTCAGACTCGGGCTCTGATATCCACCCAGATCCTCCTGCTGTAGGCTGACCACGCACTACATACTCTCCATCTCTCCGATGACCTATAAGCACAGGGTCAACCAGATCCACTCCCAATACATAAATGAAGATGTGTTCAATCTTGAACAAAACTGCATATCCTGCTCCCTCCAAGGCTGGAATTGAAAGTCTGCTATCCCGTAGCCCTGGAATATAGAGAACTCTTGTAATCTCCATAATCTCTCCAAACTCAAGCTGGAACCGTACTCGTTCCAATCCTTTGACTGCATGCACTGTCCCATCTCTATCCTGTACGAGCTGCTCTGGAATAGTCTCAAAAGTGAGGAAGGCATCTCGCCTCCCAGTCATGTGACTGCAATAGGAACTATTCACAATCCACTTCCCAGTATTAACTGGTCTGCTATTACCGCAACTCGAAACAACAGTGGCAAGAGAGAACTCTGTGGCATACCACTCAATCTCTGCTGTAGCTGCAACCTGCTCCTCTTTCTCCTGCTTGCTCTTCTTCTTCTTAGGACATTGGCCTGCATAATGGCCAAAATCATTGCATGCATAGCACCTGACTCTGCTCAAGTCCCTCTGCTGCTTAGCCCCTCCCGAGCCCTTCTTGGACTTCTTGCCTTTAGCTGATAAGGCAACATTTTGCTCATCATTATCCTGCTCAGTCTTCCCTTGAGACCCTTCTCAGATCTCCTCCTGAGTAAAATCATTCCACAGTCTTTCCCAAGAGGGAAAGTTCTCTCTGCCAACTACACACTTGACGAACACATCCCACTCCTTAGTGAAGCTTTTTAGCGCTATCCGCACTAGCTCGGGATCGGAAATCACCTCACCAACTGCACCCAGTTCATCTTTTACCTGTTTGAGTCTAGTGAGGTAAGAGGCTACATTCTCACCTCTCGCCATCTTTGTGCCATGAAGCTTATCCTTTAAAGCCATTTTACGATTTTCATTCTTGTTCTCATACAACCCTTTCAAAGTATCCCACATCTCCTTAGCAGTATGTTTCTCTGCCAAATGTGGGATGAGGTGATCTCGAACACCATCCAGAAGCAGTCTTTGCGTTCTGGCCTCCTTCACCTCATGTATGTCAAGGGCTATAGGATCAGCTGTGGGAGGAACCACTGTGGTAGTGAAGAAGGTACATAACTTGTTCTCCTTGAGAACAACTGTCATTAGGGCTTTCCACTGCAAGTAGTTGGAAATCCCTTCCAACCGATCTTCATACCGGATGCAAGCCATCATTCACTTCTGCTCTTTTTCCAACAATGCACACTCTGCCCTGATGTCTGAAAATTTATGACTGTCAATCTGCCCTTAATAGGGATCTGATACCATGTAGAAATTTCACTTCCCTAACAGGCTTTCAAGTTAAACTCAGATTAACAATGCTTAATAACCCATCTCATTCAACCATAAACAGCTGAAAATGAAATTTCACTCATAAACACATTTGAACTGGAAGCACAAGAGAAGTACTACCAAAATATTGAGAACATAATTAACATAACAGCCGTGCACAGAAAAAATTTTAGACTCAGATATTTTAGCCAAAATGGCCTAAGCAAAACCTCGAAGGGAAAACCTGTGAGAGAGGTCTTTAATTTTATTTCTTCAGCAAAAAAAAAATTGCAATAGCAGAATTACAACTTATCTCAACAACAAAACCTAGAAATTCTGTCTTGGAATTTGTGCCAAACTAGCAATATATGGACTGTACGGGCCTCGAAATTTATGCCCAGAAATTAATTTTCTGCCTAAAAAATCGTGCCTATCTCAGACCTCGATTTTCGTGCCATTGTACGGACTGTACGAAATGTACAAATTGTGCCTGCCTCGAAATTCGTGCCTCTGCCTGTAAATGCATGCCACTATTTTCTTCTCGTAAAATGTGCCTAGAATTGTTGTACTGTCTTGGAATCCATGCTGTACCTTGTCTTGGGAATGGAGCTGCTATCTCAGACAACTACCTTCTCTCTCTCAAACTCCAACTCAACTTGCTTTCCAACTCTCTTGGGATGTGTGCAAATGAATGAGGGAGGGCTTATTTAATTCAAAAATCTTGTCTCTTGGTTTGCTTTTCAAGGGTAACTGAAAAGTCATCTAATCTAAGGGCCCACATTGGTTTAGATCAATGGATGAGAATAAATGTTCATTATTCTCTCCATAAATTAAATTCATTCACCTACGACTTAAATAAACCAAAAGTCACTTGATAATAATAAAGTGAATTAATTGCTCATCTCAAGCAATTAATACAAGGGTCATGTACCCTTTTCCCTCATTAATTACTTAGGCATAAAATGACTAGGATAACACTTCCTAGGTACAATTTCAACAAGGTGCGTTCCTTGGGTGGCAAGTCTCGAGTCAAGTACTCTCACTTGATCTTGACTCCTCCGTTTAGGCAGAACTCCTAACGAAGCCAAGGGGGGTAGTCCCTATGAGTTACTAAGGCTGATTAAGCTTTAGGTTTATGATCGGGTAAGTTTTTTAGGAGTTTTGAATAAGATTTAACTGGAAGAAAAAAAGTCACTTGCAAATATGAACTAAGATCAACATCATAGGATAGTTATAAGCAATACAATATCTGATAAAAGATTGAAATACTATAAACAAGATCAATGCCAAAAAATGGAGTCGATAAATGCGTGCTGTTGTATTGTAAATGTTTTGCGAGTGCTTCTTGGTCAGTTTTATTTTATTATGAGATGGGGTTTGATTACGGGAAGGGGGAGCTCCAGATATACCGTGAGGTACAAGGAGTATTGTCCGGAAGTTAACTAAAGGTGGCACCTCACGAAGACGTGTGGGCTAGAATGGAGTCTCAAGGGTGGCGTTCAACACTACACCAACAAGGGTGTAGCCTAACTGTGCCCTGAGGTCGCCTCCCAGTGGTTCCCGCTTCTAAGAAATTTCGCCACACAATGATTAAGGTCTGAGAGCCAGATTTTCACTATGTTCAGGGTAGTTAATTTTATTAGGATGAGTTTTTATTAGATGTGAAGAATTATGGAGAGAATAAATGTTCATTTATGGAGAGAATAAATGTTCATTATTCTCTCCATAAATTAAATTCATTCACCTACCACTTAAATAAACCAAAAGTCACTTTATAATAATAAAGTGAATTAATTGCTCATCTCAAACAATTAATACAAGGGTCATGTACCCTTTTCCCTCATTAATTACTTAGGCATAAAATGACTAGGATAACACTTCCTAGGTACAATTTCAACAAGGTGCGTTCCTTGGGTGGCAAGTTTCGAGTCAAGTACTGTCACTTGATCTTGACTCCTCTGTTTAGGCAGAACTCCTAACGAAGCCAAGGTGGGTAGTCCCTATGAGTTACTAAGGCTGATTAAGCTTTAGGTTTATGATCGGGTAAGTTTTTTAGGAGTTTTGAATAAGATTTAGCTGAAAGAAAAAAAGTCACTTGCAAATATGATTTAAGATCCACATCATAAGATAGTTATAAGCAATACAAGATTTGATGAAAGATTGAAATACTATAAACAAGATCAGTGCCAAAAAATGGAGTCGATAAATGCGTGCTGTTGTATTGTAAATGTTTTGCGAGTGCTTCTTGGTCAGTTTTATTTTATTATGAGATGGGGTTTGATTACGGGAAGGGGGAGCTCCAGATATACCGTGAGGTACAAGGAGTAATGTCCCGAAGTTAACTAAAGGTGGCACCTCACGAAGACGTGTGGGATGGAATGAAGTCTCAAGGGCGGTGTTCAACACTACACCAACAAGGGTGTAGCCTAACTATGCCCTGAGGTCGCCTCCCAATGGTTCCTGCTTCTTTTGAGATATTTCCCCACACAATGATTAAGGTCTGAGAGCCGAATTTTCACTATGTTCAGGGTAGTTAATTTTATTATGATGATTTTTTATTAGATGTGAAGAATTATGGAGTAGTTGCAACTTTTTCTGATTTCCCACAGGCCCAGGCAAATGCCCGCAAGGGGAAAGAGCATACTTTGAGTTGGAAACTAAATATATGTTTTGTTTGATTGCAAAAGGTAAATAAATAAAGTAAATTGTTATGCTAATTATTACAAGCAAGGAGTCTATTTTTTGATCATCCGATCACGTACTCAGACAAATCCCTTTATGTGACGGCGAGAGTATACTTTGGGAAAGCAATGCCAAATTTATTACTTTGAAGCAAAAATTGAAACGACTAAAACAATATTTATAATGTTTTAAATTTAAAAGTATATTGCCTGTTGTGTGTGTGTGTGTTTGTGTTTAAACCGAAAATAAAACTTGTTAGAAAAAATCACGCCATCAAAAAAATGCGAATCCCCCCTGGGGGGATGGGGTTGGGTGCTCGATATCCCACTTGCTCTTCCTTTATTTATGATTTACAATGAACTTTTTGGAGAAAATGCCTTGGATCTTTACAGATCTAGATCCAAAAAGCTTACAAAAAATGCAAAGGGTGAATGCCGGATGAAGCTGGGATGCCCCGGGAAGCTCTAGAATGGCCCAAACTTGAATTTTTTGACCCAAAAGTGCCAAAACCTGCTAAAAAATCAAACAGGACAGCGAGCTAATTAGTCTTAGAAAATGTCCAAATCACTTTTAAAAGTGATTTGGGCAACTACAAAAATTATGGAAAAAATTTAGGCTAATCTACTTGTAAAAATTGAATGAAAATGATTCAAAAGGACAAGTCATTTTGAGGATCTTGGCTTGCTTTCGAGGGAAGCCAATGAAGCACTTTTAAAATTGCTAAATAAACTTTAAAACCCAATATAAAGCTACTCTAACATGCCTTAAGACTTTTCAATAAATTACTTGCACGAGGAAGCTTAAAAATGCTAGATCTAATGCGGAATATAAACTTTTGGAAACTAAGATCTAAGCAAAATAAAAAATCAGATCTATGTATGATATTTATTTTCAACAAAAATAGATCCGAGAAGAACAGTAACCAAGGAGATTTTCTTTAAACTTAAGAAGAGAAAAAAATAAAGAAAGGAAGCTTGGTGTTGGATGGATCAACTGAAAAGACTTCTGGTGACAATTTGTGGACTATGTTGGATGAATCCTTGGAGAATAAGAGAACAAACTTGTTCCAATACTTTTCCACGCTTTGTAACCTGTAACTAATTAGAAATTTCCCAAAGAGATTGTGAGATCCGGTAATAAACACATAAGAAATCAAGAAAGCATGTCAATAAACTTATTAAACAATGCTACATTAGATCTCTAGATGTGCATGATTAAAAGAAACTAGCAATAAGCTTATTACTTGATCCTTTTCTATCAATTGATACCAATCATTTCAAGGCCAAATTCACAATACGATTGAACAAGAATCTAAGGATACATGTTACCTCAAGCTAATACAACAATGATCATCCACAAGAGAGCATGGCATCATGTAGCCTCCAAAGCTTCAACTTTATTCCAACAACACATAATAGAAAGTATTACAATAGCAAGCTTTTCTCAACACAACTCCAACTCTATAAATGAGAGAATGAAGCTTCATTATATAGCAAAACCAAGAGAAATCCTCTTTGACACTTGGAGAAATGAGTTGATACACTTGGAAAAGGCTTGTTGACACATGTGAGAGGTTTGGGGAGGTTAATGACACCATTTGACACCTCTCCTACGCTGTTGGGAGCGGGAGCGAAGCGGGGAGCGGGGAGTGGGAGCGGGAGCGAAAAGCGAAATTTTCAAAAGCTTCCGTTTCAGGAGCGTTTTTTATATAATATATATTTTAATATATTTTGATGCATATAAATTAACAAAAACATGTATTATGCCAAATTAGCTATAGAAAACATCAAAACATAGAATCTAGATATTCATATAACCATTTAGTACACATTGAGATAACATTAATCATCTAGTCTTCTAGATTCTAGGAGCTATAACTTATAACATTGTCATTAAATGATTATCATCAAATCATCAATCATCAATCATCAACAACATCAACCTTCAAATTTCAACATATAATATTTGCCATCAAACTAGGCCATAATGTTTACAAAATAGGCCAACCGCCAAAATAAACATGAAAATGAAATAAAAAATACAAAGTACTATGAATCTACTAAGCTTTCCACTTGCCACGAGTAACTTCCAATTTCTTTTCTCTTGTTCTAAGTGGAATAGGTGCTGGTGGAAGTGATCGTGGAACATGAGAAGAAGATGAATGGCCCCCACGGGTTGAAATTGGACGTTGTGAAGCTAAAGGAAAAACGCCTGCATCCGGAAAGCTGCTTCTGCTTGGGGTGGCATCTCTGTATGGGTAGTCTGAATTGGATCATCATGATCACCCAATAGTTCAGCCTCTAACCGCTCTAATGCTATGGCTCCATCCTCCACATTAGCCTCCTCTGGATTGTTGTCCCAAGTCAAAAATGTTCTATCATTCTTGGCCGCCTCACAATAGTGGGACAACAACCTCAAGTTGTAGTGCACATAAACCAAGCTTTCTGCGCGATCTACATTCAGACTGTTTCTCTTTACACTGTGGATGAAATTGTAGGTGCTCCAACACCTCTCTACAGAAGAGCTATTAACAACTTGTGATAGCACCCTCAACGCCAATTTATGCAAATATGTGGCTCCAGAGCCATGCATGTTCCACCAATGGATAGGATCCAATCTGTCTCGATCTTTGGTTGCAAACAGGGAACCAAAGCGTCCATGTTCACTTATGTATATGCTCAATTCAGTCCGTACTTGAGCGCACTCTTCCTCATTAGGGACCAACTTCTCTAATGCTTGCATATACCCAGCAGCAACCTCTGGATCTGTGTGGTGTTTTTTCCTAACTCCACCCCCAGGTGCAGGTTGGGCCAACCAAATTGGAGAATAGTATTTTGGGGTGAGGACATATGCAAGGGCATGGAGTGGAACATTTAGATTATCCCACCTTTTGACCACATGTTTATGAATATGGTCATTCAAGACTGCATCTCTTTGCTCAACAATGTCTTTGATTTGACCAAGCATGCTATCCATCTGCTCATACACCTCCCCAATCACCGGATGATCTGTATCTGCAAACCGAATCATGTTATAAACTGGCTTGGTGAACTGCTGAACATACCTAACCTGTGACCAAAAATGACCTTCAAGAACGGTGTCCTCCACCTCCTGAAAGTCACTTCTATCTAATGCACTTGCAGCTCTGTCTTTCAATTCCTGCCATGGATCACTTGAGACCATACTAGCCAATGCCTCTCTTACCTTCAAAAGCCTCCTGAAGGTGAGGTAGTAGCTAGCAAATCTAGTCTTTGCAATCTTCAATAGCTCCAACTTAGAGTGATTGCAAAAAATGTGGTAATATATTTTATCATTTTCTTACCTCTCTTGTACAAGGCACCAATCCATCTCTAACTAGGGTCCTTCATCTTAACAATATCATGTATCAAAAGGTTCAATGTGTGAACCAAACACCCTGACCAAAATATGTTGGGATACTTATCCTCAATGATTGCTCCTGCTGCCTTACAATTAGTAGCATTATCAGTGATGACTTGAATGACATTGTATGGCCCAATCTCCTAAATGGTTTTAAGTAAAGGTTGTGCAATATTAATAGCAGTCCTGTAGCGATCTGAGTAGTCATGGGTTGAAAGGAAGACTGCACCGCTAGCAGAAACGCCAAGACTATTTATCAATGGCTTGCCTTTAACATTTGTCCACCCATCAGATACAATGGATACCCCATAGTTGGACCAATCATTTGTGAACTTTCCAAGAGCACTATTGATTTTGGCTCTTTCCCTGTCAAGTCCCACGGTTCTAGCTTTGTCATACCTAGGGCTTCTGTATCCTTGAGGGCCACCATTGATGGCTTGTACCATTTCATGCCAATAGGGTGAGCGAAGAACATTGAATGGCACACCACATGCATAGAGAAACCTATAAACTTTTGAATCCACATCATCTCTACAACCTCGGTCAAGGAAATCGGATAATGTTCTTCATATAGGCGAGACTCCATGGGGAGATGAGGCTCCCGATCGAGCCGATGATGATCCAGCTCCACTACCAAACATTCTCTGTGGGGATTCAAAATCAACTTTCGATCTCTTGGAGTTGTTTTGAGCGGCCTCTTCTTCCATCTTGTATTTGCTTCTCTCTTTAGCTCCCACTTTGTCACAAGTTTTGACTCCATGAGACTTACCTACATCGCATGGCATAACCCCACACAAATGCTTTCTCACCCGGGTATATGAACCTGTATATGTTTTCCCACAATGGGGGCATCCAAACTTTGTGGTTCCACCCCCTCTCCCTCCCCCTTGCCTTGTCACATACTTCCACAAAGGTGTTGTGTCTTTTTGTTTTTGCCCCACATCACCCTCATCCTCATCATCATCACCCTCTTCCCCTTCCTCCTCTTCTCCTTGGTATGCATCACTCTCTAACTCTTCCCCCTCATCACTACCACCACCACATCTACTTCCCAACACCATCATAATGAGAAGAAGTGGAATGAAAAACCAAAACCACATACCCATCATGTTTCTTGATTCAAGATGAGAGTCACTTGTTCCCTGCAATAGAATGATGGAGAAGAAGAAATTGGAAAGAGTAGGAGAAGAGAACATTGCAAGTTTTCCATTTTTTAACATACTGAAAAAAAATTGCAAAAACAAACAAAGATGAGTTTTTAGAACCTACCTTTTAGCTCTTCAATGGTGGTTGAATGTCTCTATGGAAGCTTCAATCTCCCTTGAAAGCTCTCCCCTTCAATCTCCCACTCAATGCTCAAAGCTCTCAAACAACTAGCAAACTCACTCCAAGCTCAAACTCTTCCCAATCAAGCAAATGAGTAATGGAATGAGTCCAAATGGACCTAGCCCTAAAAAAAAACCCCCCAAAAAAATCCAAAAATCAATTTTTTTTTCCAAAAATCCGCCCTGTCCGCGGAATCGATCTCGGGATCGTTTTAGGGTTCGATTTTTATGCCCGGGTTTGATCAGGGTTCGATCCGGAATCGACCCGGAAGCTACGATTCCGCAGCGAATTGCCAAATTCCAGGGATCGTTTTTTTTTCTCCCAATTCGCGAATTACAAAATTGATTCCGCCCGGAATCGATGAGGAATCGCAATTCCGGAATCGATTCCTCATCGATTCCGTCCAGAGCGTGAATTGGGATCGATTCGATGGGGGGGGGGGGTCGATTCCCAACAGCGTAGCACCTCTCCAACCACAAATTCGCCCCCCCCTTTTTGGTGGATATCAAATCTTCAATCAAATCATCATTTATTTGTTCAATATTCTCCTTGATTTGATTGCCATTCAAAGGAGATTTGATTCCAACACATTTCCTTGATCCGTGGGATTGGGATTTTGCCTTTATTATGTCTTTTTTGCCAATTAAATTGGTCTTTTTGGGTTTTTTGAGTAAATATTATTTTTTGAGATAAATACTTACTCAAAACTTAGGATAAGTGGGTTTATGGGTTTAGTGGATGTTCTGGCTTAGAAAACGAGCATCCACTTGACAAATTACGCCCACAAACCATTTTTTATTACGTTTTTAATTTTTCCAATTAAACTACTAAAAAATAGTCTAATTTTATGAGAAAATTTATTTTTCTCGGAATGTAAAAAACATTTAAGGAGACCTAGCACATGTCCATATCTAATGTCTAGCATGGTTATACATTGACACTTGGGCTCTAATAACCTCCTAGGGTCGAGAAATCATGCTAACCACTCCAACTTTGGAGGTATGAGTGAAAAACTCGAAAATTATAAATCGTTTATTCAACAACGTATAATTGACAAGGGAAAAACCACTCTGGGCTAGTCAGACTGATATCTAAGTCCTAGGAAAGACGAGTCCGTTACAAAACCATCACGCTAAGACATTTTTTACAGTTTCCCTGCAGGGCATGGACATGTGATTTTATTTAAAAAAAAGAGCCAAAGTGGCCTGCTAGGACTTCTGATTTTCTAAATATGAACAAGTAAACTTGTTCCATCTTCACAGGCTCACTCGGAATCCACTAAGTGCAATTTAGTGGATAACAATATTCAAGTCAGAGGCAAGGGCTAGAGCCTAGAGGAGGGAGGCATAGGGTGCCATTGATGAATAGGATCCCAATATAGACAATGGTTCGCTGACATGTATGATTTATGATTTATGTTTCACATTCATTTTTTAAATGTCTTTACTCATATATATATATTGCGTTTCCCCGTTTCCAAAATTTTTGGGGATCACGTTTCCAATGCGTCCTCATTTTGGAAACTCGTCCCCGTTTCCCCGTTTCGTGCAACATAGCTGCATTCAAAATTCTTGTCCACACTACAAAATTTCTCAAAATTGGCTTTACAAAGAAAGGCATAAGCCAACAATGCCAAAGATAACATGAAAATAAACCTAAACCTAGTGCTCATAGATGTTGAACTTATTGATCCTACCTTACTCTAACATATGAAGGTGAACAAACTAGGTGAAATCAAACAACCAATGTAACCATCGAATTATCTCATCAATATCATGAGATTTTCCCTTGTTTGGTCACAACCAAAAGAAGACCACATAAAAAATAAGATGAATCAATGCTAGAATCCACCTGAGTGCTAAGCTGAAATCTGAAGTAGGATCATGAAGATGGCAAAGAACCCCAAAATCTAAAGTGTATGCTCGCTCTATCCATATTTGGATGGGGCTGATGTAATTCTTCAATGAGTAATATGTCATGCCCTCAAGCAACAAGGACTTAGGTAGCTCCACAAATCTACAAAAAAACTACTAGCTTCCATTTAACAAACATGTATATAAAGGATCAGATCTGGGTGTTGTCCGCCAGATTGCACACCAGCAGCGGAAATCTTTCGAAAGCTGTCTCTTCACTACAAGTGAGAGAGGTGTGGCCTTGGGGGCAAGCAATAAGCCAGGTACTGTCACCTGAATCCCAGCTCCTCCGTTTAGGCAAACTCCTAACGAAGCCAAGGGGGGTAGTCCCTAAAAAAGAGTTGTCTAAGGCTCCTGTGTGTTTAAAATGTTTTTTAGTGTTATGATGCGGATGGGTGTTGTTTAGGAGTTTTGAAGGTGAGAGACACAATAATGCTTTAAATAAAACCAAGATAACGCAATCCATGTTGCAAGAGAAGATACGAGATACACTGAATCAGATATGAATCACTCTTTATACGAAAATTAAAACAAATACTCCAAATTGATAATAAGCAAATAAAATATGTGATTAAGGACCAGTGCCTTATGGAGTCAAAAAATGTCTGAGTAATTTATTTGTTTGATACAAGTGTTTCGAGAGAAATGTTCGTGAGATCATTTTGCAGCTTTTCTTGGTAAATTAAAGATTTTAGTGGTCTTGATTATTAAGGCTAAAACCAAGGATATTCAAGAAGTGGAACCTTAACCGAGAAAAACACTGGCAACCTTTTAGATGATAGGTCGGGAGCACCCAGATTCAGAGAACAAGTGTTCTTACGGCTTGACCGCCCTCGAGTCTGACAGTGGATTCCCGGCACCACCTGTTTCAGGAAGTACTCAATGATTTTGTCTTGGTTGGGGTTTTGGGTAAAGTTTTAATTGATGTTATCACTTATGAAATTAACAAGTCTTCCACCTTTCTGAGTACTAGCCCAACCGTTTCCGGTTGGCAGAGCATATGGGTGTAGGACAAAGACCAAGATAAATTAATTAAAAGGGAAGTATGGGTTGAAAAGTTTTATTATTAGAGCACTTGTTCAACTCTCCGACAGAGAGCGCTCTTGACTTGATCTTATGACCACAGTTCAAGAGACTTGCTAATTTAAAATGCCCAATGCAGGGAAAGATGCAGGTCTAATAATGCTCTCCGATAGAGAGTGCTCTTGACTTGGATTTGGCCAAGTTCAAGAGACTTTGTTCGTTTTAGGAAGCAAATAGTAGTTGTAATAGCAAGATACTTCAACTTTAAAATGCTTAAATCATGTGATAGATCGGAAAGATATGAAATATTGCTAATATGCTACTTGCCAAATAAAATGAGAAAACTGAAAGATCTCGTGTTCTACCAAACAAATCCTAATCTAAAGGTGGGATCAACCTCCGAACAAGGTCAACCACTAGAAGCCACCAGTCTTGGAAACCTTCCAGCTAGCTGGATGTCCACAAGAAGCTGATGGAGGAACGAGAAGCTACCACAAAGTTATGTGGCCTTTGGGATGCAATCCCAAAGTTAGCTTACTCTAGTCAAGGCTTGGAAGAGAAGCGACAAGATGAAAAATAAAATACTGAACAAAAAATAAAGTCTAATCTACCCAAGAATCTCTTTCAGGTCAAAGACCGTACTCGGGAGAGCATGGGGGTAAGTAAATTGGAAATATAAAAAAGAAAAACAACTCTCCGATAGAGAGCACTCTTGATCCACTATCGGTGAGATTCAAAAGATTTCTACTTTAAACAGTTTATTGAAATGGAAACTAATCTAAGAGCATATCAGAGATCTAATCTAGAAACTCAAACCAATCAAAGACACTACAAAACTTCCCCAAATGGGGAAGTTGGGGGTGGGGGATTAAAGACCCCACAAATCAGAGATTTTATTAAACAAGTACAATATTTAGGAATTTCAACCTTTTGACGAAGCTTGAAAAAATGAAAATGAAACAAGCCTTAGTGGCTTTTTACAAAAGGAAAATGATTGGCAATTTGGTTCAAAATCCCAACAAGTTTGAGTCTTCTTGGTTTTGGTGCTTGATTTTGGGTTATGCTTCTTCTTGTCTTTTGCCTTGTTTGTTATGGATCTTTCCTTTAGGCACCTACACAACAAAGCTTAAGCACCCGTCATTCTTAATCAAATCAAAATAAAATTTGAAACTAAACTAATCTTAAGATCCAAAATGTAACAATGAAATCTAAGATCTATACTAGAAAGTTTGGATAAACAAATGCAAGCCTAACTTTAACAATGAAATCTAAGATGCAAGTTTGATTAACAAAATAGACTAGATGCAAACTAGATCCTAGCAAGACCTAATGCGAAGTATGATAGAATCTAACAATGCCTAACTATTAACTCCTCTAAGCATGAGATCTAATCATTAACAAATACTTAACAAGTTTTTTGTGTTTGTTTTGATGTGTTTTAGGGCCTAAATGGGGATGGACGAGAAGGGGAAGAGGAGCAAACTTAAGGGCAAAACGAAGAGGGTGAAGGAGCTAGTAAATGGAGGTGGATGAAAAGGTAAGGGATGACAAGGTAAAGGGATAAAGACAAGAGGAAGAAGGCACTCAAATGGGGTAAGACGAGAGCAAGGGAAAGATGGCAAATGGAATGAAGAGAGGAGACTAGAGGGGGACGAGAGGAAGGACTTTGAAGGGGGACGAGACGTAGAAGGAGGTTTTTCTAGGGTTGACGAGAGCAAAAACGAATGGGAGAGGGAAGCTCAAAGAAATTGGACGAGAAGGGATGAAAAAAGAGGCCAAAAGAGTGGAGAAAGAGGGGAATGATGAGGTAGGACAAAGGCAAGCTTAGGGAGAAAGAGATAGGACGAATGGAGAAGAAGAGAAGATGGATGGTAGGGCTAGACTAGGGCAAGGGAAGAATGGGCTAGCAAGTCAATGCAAAGGGATTCATGGAGAAGACAAGAGAGGCTTGAGGAAGTTAGCCTTAGGAACAAAGTAACCAATTTAAGAGTCTTTTTGAATATTGGATGGATCCTTGAATCTAACACTTGTCAAATTTTTGATGTTATGAGATCGACTTTGGGAGATCCTGCAATGCACAAATGTTAGGAAAAAGGGGCCCTTTAAAGAGATGGAGGAGACAACCGAGTTCCAACTCCTCTTCAAACCTATGAGATCTGCAAAATGTATCACTTACAAACAAGTTTTGATCAAATCTAGTATGCAAAATTGAAAGAGATTATAAGAGTATTAGTATTTCCGACTACAATTCACTACTTCCAAATCACAAACAACCCAACATCAATGGACAAGTTGAACTCAAATGCCCATCCTACGGACTTAAAAAAGTCTTCTAAGCTTTAACAAACTTGATCAAAACAATGAAAATGTAAGCAAAAACATGGAACAAGATCACCTTGATTAACTTGAAGCAATTTCCATGAACAAGATCAACACACCATATGGACCTCCAAAGTCACTTTATTTCAATTAGCAAAAGCTATAACACATCTACAATCTGACAGAGTAAGTTTGCCAAAAATTCTCCATGAGATAATAACCCAAATGGGCCTCTCTTTATAGCAAAACCAAACACTAAAACCCTAGGTCGAGTTTGGCATGAGAGAGAGCCAATGACAATAGACATGAAGTCGAATTCCAATCTAAACTCAATCAAATGCTTGGAGTGGTGGTGAAGTGGCAAGCTCGACTTTGGTGATTGCATGGGAAGGTCCACCCCTCCAATGGGCAACCTCCAACTAGGATCCACGTGAGCACAAGGCAAGGGCGTGAGCTAAATGAGGGATGGCGAGTGGGTTGGTAGGTGACAAGTGGAGTGATAAGGTAGGTACTAACTTGAGTTTGCAAGAAGAGCCAAGCTTGTGATTTGATGAGTCAAAGAGGGCGCCTACCATAGGCTTAAATGCATATCAACCAACCCATTTAACACTTGACAACTCACTAAATCGAGTTTTGCATGGAAGAGGGCGAATTAGCTTGAGGAGATCTCTTGTTGGTGACTGGATAGTGGTCTGGTTGATGACTGAGATGATTGGAATCTTCATTAATGTTCAGTGCCATGTCAATTAGCCTTTTATTTTATTCATTTCTGATTATTTTGGAGAGTTTTGGATTTCTCCAAAATATTCAAATTTATTAATTTAATTAATAATTTCTCCGTAAATGGCTTTTTAGAGAAAATATTAATTATGAGGCTGAATTGACATCCGAAAGTTGGGTTTAGCTGGTCCATGGGTCATGTGTGATTTTTGGCTTATGAAATGAGCCATCAATCACTAAATTCGGACCCCAGATGACTGACATATTACAGACTCAAACTTCTCTATTTAAACTATAGAGAAATTTAATTAAAATTTAAAAAATAATTAAAAAATTAAAAACCCCAAATCCAACGCGTTCGGTAAAATTTTTTCGAAATTTTTTCTGGGGGTCCTAGAGACTTAGGACATGACCAAAACCTATTCTAATAGTGTCTAGTAGGTTTATACATATTAGTTGGACTCTAATAACCCCCCACGGCTCAGATTTTCAAAATCGGGCATTCCAGCTTTGGAGGAAGCGGGAGAAAACCTCATCGATTATACATCGCCTTAAGCAAAGTATAATTGACAAGGGAAAAAACTCCCTGGAATACCTTAGTTGCTTAATCAAGTCATGGGGAACCGAGCCACTCAGACCCTACTAGCACACTTTGTTACAAACCCCCATGGAGCCATGGTCATGTTGACTCAAAAACAAAACTGGCTAGACCCAAATATCTGAAACCCAGATACTCTGGAAGTGAACACTGATGTGTTCCAACACTGGCGGCTCAATGAGGTTTCAACTATTGTACAGATACAGTTGATAACACTGGGAAAAGGTTTCAACCCATAATTTAGGGCTTGCTACCTTCTTTTTGATGGCTGGAAATTTCTGCAACAAAGCTCAAACTGAAAACCCTGCTGTCCAATATGATTTTCAGCCATAAAAACAAACTTTCCAGCTGAAATTTCACATTCAAATATACCAAAATTTGAAGATGTTGGATGGAAACTATTTGCACTTTTTATCATAAAAAAACATGTCCCATAATCTGAAATTTCTGCATTATTCACGGAAAAACATGGCTGGAAATTCATCCTTGATTTTCTGTATATACTTCCAATACATTAGGCTGTCCAAGGGTTAAAAAATCTACACTTTCATTTCTAGAAACAGCAGCATCAGTATCATAGACAGAATTCCCATAAAATTTCTAGCAATGCCTATCCCAACTATAATTTACCAATCTGAAAAGAAACATTCATAACTTCATGCCCTTGACTGCCCTCATCTTCATCGCATAATAAGGCAGATACATCTAAAAATCCGTCATCTCTCAAGGGTTTTCCATCAAGAACAACCCTTTCCAAATCATCAACAAGTAAATCATCAAATTCAAAAATTTGCAGAGGACTATAGCTTATCAAACCCTTGTCTTCATGGGAGAATGAAATGGACACTTGTGTGCTCTCATGGCCAAGATCTTTATGTGGGGCTGCAATAGAAACTTTAATTACCTCATCATCCTTATTTTCTTCTAGATCTGAAATATCATCCAAAAGTGGCTCATGGGATAAGGGAGAAGGCTGGTCATCTTCAAGCTTTGCTAGGGGTGGCACACCACATTTTCTTTTAATATAATCACCCAATAACATAAAATTACTATATCTCTTATTTATTTCAGCCAAGAGAGAACTTGAAGGGTTCTTCTCATGTGCAATTATCAAATCAACAACCTTCATTTCTATTTTAGCACAAATATCAACCAAAATGCATGCCTCATACAAATCTGCGACATGCTCCTCTTCATTAAACCATAAATCCAAAATTTCTGATATTCTTTGAGAAAATATAGAATTGACTTTATTTCCTTTAGGCTGAAATCACAATACCACTCCCATGGACATTTTCCATTCAAGGAAGATGCAAATGCTTTCATCAAGACATCTCCATGGAAAATGCAGAAATCTACAATAAACTCAATGAAGGATGCAAGATGCTTTGAAGCCAAATGAGGATGTCCACATAACCTTGGAAGATGACGAACCCAAATCTCATAATAAGGTCTATGTGGATATCTAGAAATGCTTGAAAATCCAAGCGGTAAGCAAATTGTCCTAAGAATTTCCTTTGGATGGTGCCATACTTTTCACTTTAAAATCTTGGTGTTCATAAAAAATCTGAAAATACACAATCACCATACCTCATACCGATGCCAAAACTGTGGAGTCGCCAATGTGAGTCTTCAAGTATGTGTTGGATTCCCTCACCTCTACAAACAACAATTTCTTCAATGGTGGAGTCGCTAGATGAGGATGTGATCTTCAAGTACAAACCCTCATCAATGAATGTAGCTGATCTACAAAATCTTCAAGAAATAGAATTTATCCCCAACAAAGCTGCCAAAATGTTACCTCTTGACCTTGCACTTAAAGTGGTAAAGCCCTAAAACACAAAGTGCAACCCCATAGGAACTTACGAAGGATGCCCATTATCACCACAACAATTCTTCCTCTCACGTCAGGTCAATTCTCCTCTAGCACAAGGTGGGCTTCCCTCATTAGGATTACTAAAGCGATGAAAAGAAGGCTCGAGGTGGGCTTCCCTCATTAGGATTACTTTGGTTAGATTTCGTGTGGGGGAATTCTGCTTGGGGACGTGGGAACTACTGGGAAGAGACCTCAGAGCACCAACTAGACTACATCCTTGTTGGTGTAGTGTTGAACACTGCTCTCGAGATTCCGTTCCACATGTCCTTGTATAGAGCCATTGATTTCTAAATTTCTGGACATTCCTCCCTGTACCTCACGGTATCTCGGGAGTTTCCCCTTTTTCCTTAAACAAGATTCATATCATAATAAACTAAAATTTACCAAGAGACATTTGCACAACATTTCTCTTTCATTCAGCATCATTCTGTATCGACTCCATAAGGCACTGGTCCTTTGCACTTCTTATTTGCTTATTATCAATCTCAAGTATCGTGCATCTATTTTTTGCAGTATTTCAATTTATGCTGGTGAAAGCATCTTTAACTCTTGTTGCAAACATATCTTGGAACCTTTTTAATCATTACCCAAAAACAACTCCTAAAAACATAAAAACTATTTCATGGAAACTCTAACAACCTTAGAAACATTCCTTAGGGACTAACCCCCTTGGCTTCGTTGGGAGTTTTGCCTAAACAGAGGAGTCTGTAGGAACAAGGTTCCTTAATAATAGAATAGCCAGTACAAGTAGCGTAAGAAAGCCATAAATGGCTAAGTAGTAATGTAAAAATGTAATGTATGATAGATGATTTCAAATTACAAGGAAGCTTGCCTTTTATTGGCTTTGAGCATGTGTAGTGAAGGGTTACACCCTTTCACTTAATGACTAATAAACTATAATTAATACATTATTTTATAATCGTTACATTGCCTTCCCCTTAAGGGAAGCTTTGTCCTCAAAGCTTATTTGACGACAATGATTATGTCTGATTTTTTTTTGCTTGTAATGTTATTTCTTGATCTTTAGTCTTTGTGACATTAGATGAAATGAGGCAATACGAGTTACGAACTCCCCAGAAGAATTGTGGCATCGTCTCTGATGTGTTCCATCCCAAATCTAATTTTATCAAAGCTATTTGATGGCCCTGTGGGATGGGTCTTCTTGTTTGTTGTTTTGTATTTTGATTTGATGTTCTTGCTCGTCTGACATCATCTCTCCTCTATGTTTGTTCATTTCGACCCTTTCGTTGGTCAAAATGACGTTTATAATTGGGGTGTCAATAAGGAGTTTTTGTTGTTTGTTCTTCTGCTGGACTGACTTCTTTTTTATCTGTATTGATGACTGGATTTGCATTTGCTTCTTTTTCCTCAACTTGTTTTTTTGAGCCCAAAGGTTTTGATGTCCTCTTTTGAATGTTCGCCAACTTGTTTTCAAGTGAATCTTTATCATTCTTAAGATTCCTGATCGTTTCTTCTTGCGATTTTGCATCGTCTTTAAGCTCTAATAGTTTCTTCCGGAGATCTTGATTTTCCTCCTCTATATTTTGATGGTCCTGTGCCCTATCTTTTGCTTTCTTGACTTGAAAGAGCAACTTCTAATTATGATCTCTTAAATGCGATATCTCTTCTTCTTTGTCCCTGATGACTTTGTCTAATTCTTTCTGCATCTTTTGTCTTGATTTTTGATCTTCTTGTGAAATCATCTTCGAAATATTCAGATGACATATCCTTTGAATCTGATTTCATTGAAACATCCTGCAGTGTGATTTGTTTTTTCTTGTATGAAAACATTAAAAACTTTTTCTTCATATTTAAGATAAATGATCCCAATGTTTCCATCCAGGGTGAACCTAGAATGATGTAGGAACAAGGTTCCTTAATAATAGAATAGCCAGTACAAGTAGCGTAAGAAAGCCATAAATGGCTAAGTAGTAATGTAAAAATGTAATGTATGATAGATGATTTCAAATTACAAGGAAGCTTGCCTTTTATAGGCTTTGAGCATGTGTAGTGAAGGGTTACACCCTTTCACTTAATAACTAATAAACTATAATTAATACATTATTTTATAATCGTTACAGAGTCAAGATCAAGTGACAGCCTTGACTTGAGACTTGTCCCCAAGGGCACACCGAGCAGCAGCATAGATTTCTACTGCATTAACCAGGTGTGCTAATCCAGCGGCAACACAACTCAACTCCAAAAACACAAAAACTTACAAAAATAATTGTTTGCAAGTTATAAGCGATAACACTGAAGTTGAGTCGACCTTCAAAAATGTTGATGTCAATTACATGCGTTTGATTGTCTGCTTGAAGTTGTTGTCTTTGATGCGATTGATAAAACTCCTTATGACAATTTTGCAATCACCCTTATAAATTCTTTGAAAAATGAACTTTATTGTTCCCTTGTAGCTTCAAGTATGAGTATGCTTGAGTTTTGAATTTTATACTCACATCATCATACCATATCAAAATCCACCAACCACTCAAATATCACCCTTTTGTTTTGTATCATTCCCACTTTTTTAGTTTTCAAATAAGTACTTTCCACATATTTATTACTTCATAAAAAGGCATTCAAGTTATGTTAAGTGCGGTGAACGTATCCGTTCACTAATTTAATAGTCGAATCCGACTCTCATATTGAATAATGAATAAGAATAATATATTGGATGATGAAATACAATGGATATGGCCGCCTTAAATATGGCTGGGCCATCCACTATTGAAGAGACATTCCTCTTCATAACTATAATAATTAATTACTATTACTAATAGTATATAACATATTTATTTACTAATTTATTGTTGTAGCATTGCCTTTCCCTTGGAAAAGCTTTGTCCTCAAAGCTGAGTTTCTCATGACGTCTTTTATTCTGGCTCTATGTCGCACTGATGACTTGAGAGATGCGATTTTGATTACGACCATTGCCTCCTTTGGGTTATTTTGTCTTGGTATTTGCATTACATATGAACTTGGCGAAGTTTTGTGTACGCTTTTTCTACTTGTGTGATTGCTTCTTTTAACTATGTTTTTCGTCAATTGAACATGCTCAACATACATTATGACCTTAACTATTTCCGTGTTGTTATTCCCAAAACATTTTGTGTCAGTCCCTTTGAATGGGCTCTTTGTGCTTTTAATGCGCATAAGAACACCGGTCTTATCTTGTGTCTGATAGATATTATAGTTGTTCCAAATGATGTTCTTCATTCTGATCCTTATGAAGAAATCCGTACTTTGCTCACAAGGTGGGATTTGGTTTGAAAGCCTAACTATATTGATGCTTTGTTTGAAAATTTTACCATCTAGGTGGACACTGGACTCCGTCACTTCTATCCTTGATATTAGTCCAAGCATATTTAGGATGTCATCATGTGTTATTCCCTTTCTACTTGTCTTGTAAGATGAGGTCTCACAATCATCATATAACATTCTTGGATTTGAAATCACCATATAACTTCCATTGAGATTCCTTTGAGGTGAGAGGATAGTTAGGGTATAGGTTGAATCTGGAATATTTACTTTCTTAGACTTGACTTCTTCTGCACATTGTAGGATCCATTCCTTGTCATTGCATTTATTATTTTTATTATTATCAACACTGGCTTGTCTCTTATCACAATCTTGGTCAAGATCATCTTTCTCCTTGTCAAATATTTCATTGTTGGTTTCTTCATTAATAGGATGTGCTGTATATTTGTCTTGCATATTATCTTGATCAATGCCATTACTTTCATCATGGTTGACATAATGGTCTACTACATCTTCTTCTTTTACCTCAGCTTTAGTGGCTTCTTCTACGGAATTTTCACATACATCTTCATTTTCTATAAGTGTTAAATTGTTAATAGATTTTTTTATTTCATTTATATTCTTACTGATTTGCTCAAAAAGCTTGATCAATTCTTCATTGAATGACGCCATAGGTCTTGTAGAGGGAGATATTTTTTTTGTTTGCTTTCCCAACCTTGTACAATAACTTTTTAATAATATTAACAATAATATTATTTATTAATAATATTATTATAATTTTTTTTTTAATTTTTATTGTAAGTTTAAACTATAATGATAATAATAAAATTAATAAATTTTTATTATTATATTATGTGTTTTTGAATTAGGGTTTAGAATGATGGCGTGGGAGGGGAAGCACCGGAGTAATGCGCCGTGGGGAGAACTGCAGACGGTAGGCGCTGGGCTATGGACTGCATGTAGGTTGGACGAGGGACGGGAGATTGGTGAATGAAGGAGTGTGCAGGAGAGGGTGGCGCTGGAGGGCGTGCAGAGGTGGCAGGGAGCTAGACGAAAGCAGGGGTGGGATGTAGGACGCAGGGTTGTAGAGTGTGGGAGGACTGAGATGACGAGGAGCAGTGCGAGCAAGAGGATAAGAGGGAAGTGGTGTGCGGAGATGGGGCGCTGGGAGGAGGATGGAGGATGGAGGATGGGAATGAGTGTGCAGGCGGGGGGTGACAGAGAGAGTCTGCGTGGAGAGAAGGCGGTAGTGGGGGATGTAGAATGGAATATGGCGTGGGGGTAGAGGGGAGCGCGGAGCGTGGGGTAGGGCTGGCTGGGACGAGAGGAGGATTGGGGGAGGTGCTGGGAGTGAAGACTGTGGGAGAGCGTGCAGGGAAGTGTGAGTGACGAGCGAGGAGATGCAGGAGGGCGCGAAGAGATGAGGAGAGGTGAGTGTGGCATGTGGACGAGAGGGGTGGGGGTGGAGGAAGGCGTGGATGGAAGTGCAGCAGGCGGATTGGAGCGAGTGATGCAGCAGAATGGAGGGATGAGCCGAGTCCGAGCTCACTTGAGGAGGAGCGAGTCTGCTCTGAGTGTGAGCCGAATCCGAGCTCAGGTGGAGGAGCGTTCCGCTCTGATACCAATGCTATATCCGTGTCCGGATATACTCGGAGATTATTCAAGCGAATAATCCTCCAATGGAAAATAACTCCATTTGATAAAATAATAATATATATAATTGATGATGATCAATTACAAAGGATATGGTTGCCTTAAATATGGCTTGGCCATCACATATTGAAGAGACACTTCTCTTCATAAACTATATTTTAATATTATTAACTACTATTAGGAATAGTTACCTATTTATTACTTTTTATTGTTGTAGCATTGCCACTCTCTGAGAGAGGCTTTGTCCTCAAAGCCTTATAATTTTGTCGCACTGTTCTTTGCGATGTCGTGGCCGCCGAAATATGTCGATACGAACTGCTAAGTGTAGAGCATAACTTCCGATATGTCGACGGATGAATCCATCCTGAATTGATTTGTTGTGGACTGATGGGATTCCCTACTGATGTGTCGTTAGGAGATTTGATCACATTAGTACCATTATCTTTCGACATTTCCCACTTTTTCAAATATCGGTTTTTATGGTTGGGGTGTCGATAAGGAACTTTCACGATGTCATTTTCGTTTACGAATGTCGCCTTTAGAGCATTGATTTGAGTTGGAAGTTGTATTTTCGTCTCTTGAGGATTTAAGTTTTTGTTCTGTATCTTTTCCAACTTGTTTTCTAACTGCCTATTATCATTTTGAAACTTCTTAATCAATTCGACTTGCGATTTTCGGTCATCTTCAGATGTCTTAAGTTGTTCCTTAAGATCTTCATTATGATTTCTGATACAACTATTTTCTTCCTGTTTGTCTAGAAGTTTCCCTTCAATGTCGTCCATAGATTGTTCTATCTTCCGACTATTTTTCAACTTCTTAATTTTTGTGACTAGTATCTTGTTATGATTTCTTAGTCTAAAAATTTCTTCAGCATTGTTAGATAATGCTTTATTACTCTTCGCGATCTCTGACTTATGTGTCTTTTTAGAGTCGTCATTTTGTTGTTGAAGAACTTTTATCTGTTGTCGACACTGGCCGACCTCTGATTCTTGACTTTCTAATTTATGTCGTAACTGCATTAGTTCTTCATCTTTGTCGCTAATGATTTTGTTCAAGCGTATTATTTCTGTTTCGTAATTATTTATTTCCTTCTTTATATCTTGATTTTTCAATCTCTGATTGAAATCACTTTCATCTTTTAATTCCTTGATTTGCGCACATAATTTTTCTATGTGATTTTTCTGGTTGGACATTGTGTGTTCATTGAACCGTTCTTGTATCTTATGTAGTTCAATCTTTATTTCTGATTGTGTATTAATGTCTCGTAATTCTTCATTGTCTTTTCGATAGCGCTTTAACTTGGCTTCTAATTTCTCTCGCAAATCGGCTTCCATGGTTTCTGTCTTCTTCGACGGTGGAATGATCTTCTTTGATTTCTTTGATGAGTCTTTCTTAAACTTGGTCGTTCTTGTCGTTAACGTGTCTCGACTTCTTGATGAGCCTTCCTTTACTTGATTTTTTCATTGATAAATAACTGTCCTTGACTTTGATTTCTTCGGTGATAAGTGTTCTTCGACTTCTTTGACAATAAGGAGTCTTGCTTGGACTTCTGGTTTTTGTTTTTCTTGGCTTTGTCTTAATGTCTTCTTGACAATGACAACTGGTCCTTGGCTTCCTTCAATGATAATTGATCTCTTTTTTTTTTTTCCAAAAATAATAATTATAAAATAATTATTATTATTTCTTTTTTTTTTAAATAATAACAATTATTAATTAATTAATTAATAATAATATTATTAATATTTTATAAACTATATATATATATATATATTTTTCAAATAAAAAATATTAAACAATATAATGATACTATTATAAGGTTTAATATTTGATTTAAAAAAAAAACGAAATTTTGGGTTTGGATGATGGAATATGGATGGCGGGGAATGGGGGCGGAAGTGGTGCGAGATGGAGGTAGGGATCCGTGGGGAGGAAGGGAGGAGCAGCGGTGGTGAAGATGATGGAGGGAGGTGCGATGGAAGGTAGGAGGAGTTGCGGTGGAGTGCAGAGAGGGAGGCGCAGGTAGGGTGAGGGCGCAGAAGGGCGGAGAGGGATGGATGGGAGCGGAAGCGCGTGGGGGTGGTGTGGGGCAGCAGGTGGAAGTGCTGCGCGGGAAGGAGGTGATGGAGCGCGGTGGTGGAGGGCGCGAAGATGGAGATGGTCGCAGGGAGTAGCGGCAAGGGGGAAGGCAGTACGGGGGTGGCAGCTGTTGGAGTGTGGAGCTGCGGAGCTAAGGGTGGGCTGCGGCCTGGAAGAGGTAAAGGGGATGGAGAGGGGAGCGTGCAGCTGACGGAGGCGGTGCTATGCGGTGGAGGAACCAGTCGATCAGGCTTGAGCAGCGTGAGCTTGCTGGGCGTAGGAGTATGGAGAAGGGAGTTGAGGGCGAATGGATGCCGCAGTGGGTGAACGTGGAGAGGAGAGCAGAATGGGGAGGAGGTAGTTGTGGCGTGGGAATGGTTGATTGGGGAATGGAGTGGAGGAGAGATGAAGTGCGCGGAGGGAGGAAGGTCAAAAACCTGCAGCTCAGGGAAACCCTGAATTCCTTAGACAAGGTCTGAATTTGATGACCACCGGATCAAGCAACGAGCGCTCTGATACCAAATGCGGTGAATGTATCCGTTCACTAATTTAATAGTCGAATCCGACTCTCATATTGAATAATGAATAAGAATAATATATTGGATGATGAAATACAATGGATATGGCCGCCTTAAATATGGCTGGGTCATCCACTATTGAAGAGACATTCCTCTTCATAACTATAATAATTAATTACTATTACTAATAGTATATAACATATTTATTTACTAATTTATTGTTGTAGCATTAAGCCTATTTTAGGTGCCACGTACCCAAGTATGTCCACTACTATAAAGAATATAAAACTTGACAATTTGAATGTTGGAAAATAATGCGCAGAGCACGAAAAAATACATTTCAACCAATGCCTCTGTTGAATACGATGCCACTCGTTTTACAACTCCCGCCAGGTGTGCTTGTTCTATTGCTGTATGCGTTTGGGTGACTGTCTGCATGTTCTAGTTTTTATTCCATGCGCCTCCAATGTCTCGATTGGCGTTTTTATTATTCCCCTTGTTGTCGTGGTTACGTGTGGTGTACGATTGACATTACTGCCATGTTATCATTCTCATGCCTGCGAACGTTTGCTTTCCACACAGAGTTACAATTCTCAATGATATCTTCACCTCAAATGCAGCAATAGCAGTTGCAACTTCAACAATTGCAGTCGCCTCTTCAAATCTGAGAGAGAATTTAAACCAGAGATTTCAAGAGCACCAAGTGGGTCATGTGTCCTCCATGTCGAAGCAATTCTGTCATTGAGCTGAGGGTTTTCGCGAAGTAGATAACATGGAAGGTCATGACCAGTTGGTTGAGAGTTTTCATGAGGCAAATAACCAGGAAAACCACGACTAGTCCAAATGCCAGCTGGGGGAATACCACCTCTTTTGGCAGAGAATTCAAACTAGATTTTGGAGATTTCAATTGCAGATTTAGCAATACTTTACTCCAATGCAGTTCCAGATCGTAGCAAGAGAGAGACATTCACCAAGAGAGAGCCCTCCAAGTCGCAACTCTCCAAAACACGGACTCCAAGTCGCAGCCCACACAAGTTTAGGGTTTCCACCACGTCTCACGCAAAGAGAGACCACGTCATGGTCCAAGCATTAGCGTTCCGTTCCAGCATCCACATAAAGGTGGTCTTCAAACGCGGCTACAGTGAAGGAGGATCACACCACGCAGCAACAGTACTTAGTCTTCAAGCAGTGGCATGCAGCAATAGTATATAGTCTATGCAGCAACAGTATATAGAGTTCAAGAGAGCTCCACACTTCTGGATAGACAGCCGAGGGTAGTGTTATCACACAACTTGTAGTTGCCCCTGGTGGTATCCCATCCGGGACGGTAGAGGAGGCAGGCAACTAAAGAGGTGACCCAAGAGATGCAACGGTTCCCAATGCAAGGTGGGAGTCACGTCAACCGAGGCACTCTTCGCTTTAGGTCAAGGTGTAACTAGACCAAGGGGGAGACCCTATAACCAATCACAGTTGATTGGATCCAAACACAGGTTTCTAAGGGTAGGTAAATGACAAGTTACGGAAACCAATGCAAGGCTAAGTGGACCTAAGAGTTGAGGTATGGTTGAAGGTGGTGTAATGGATTGTTAGTGTTTCAACCTATGTATGGTTTAGGCCACATGATGGGGTATGATGACTAGGTATAGTACCATATGTTTACACAAGTGGGTCTTGTTTTCTTGGGAAGTGTGAAATGGTTCTAGGTAGGCCCACAAGGTGAAGTTAGGTGTGAAGTTGGTACTATCGGTTGGATAAAGGCTAGATCTATGACTCTAAGTTGATTCTAGGAGTACCCATGTACTAGATCTAGGGTTTGACACAATTCCCAAGGAGTGTGACTTGCTTTAGAGAAGGACTAGTGCCTTGTTAGATGGGCTAATGGGGTCAAAAAGTATGCCAAAGTGTAGATCGGGACACCTAGAAGCCAAGTCAAGTGGGTTAAATGGGATCTAATGGTTGGATCTTACTAGATCTAGGTTTTTCAAGTAATGACCCTAAGTGGACCACAATCCCTTGAAACAAGGAATGCTACCCCCAAGGCGGATCATGACAAAAAGACAGTCTAGACCTAGGTTTCAGGGTATGGGCATTCCAAATCCACGAAAATCTCAAACACCCACCTCCTGGAAGTGGACAAACTCACTTTTTCAAGGGAGTGCGACTTGCTCAAGGAAGGCCAAAAAGTGGGTTTGGTGGACCAAATCAAGTCCAATGGCCACCAAACTGTAGATCCAAATAGCTAGTACCCCGATCTATGCATGTTCAAAAAATCAAGTCAATTCAAGGGCTAGATCTTAGTAGATCTGAGTTTTGAGGTATCAAGGAATTCAAAAGGGGGTCTTAACCCCTTAAAACATGGAGAGATGTCCACAAGGTAGATTTCACCAAAGTAAGAATCTGGGGGTAGGTTATCAAGTGTCTAGATTTCAAATCAAGTGGGATCTCACCTACCCATGTGCTAGATCTAACCAAACAAGCCTCTTACAAGGGAGTGCGATTTGGGTCAAAGAGGGCTTTTTGCCTTGAAAAGTGGGTTAATTTTAAGCCAATCACCACCAAACTATAGATCCAACTAGGGGTGGATGCTATAGAGGTGGGTTTTCAATATCTTCTCAAGAACAAGGCTAGATCTAAGTAGATCTAAGAAATACCAAAATTGGGGTTTTAATGAATTAGGGTTTTATGACCAATGAAGATAGAATGGATGAAAGAGGCACATACCTTGTAGATCTTACCTCAATTGCTTATGGCCACCTTGCAAATTGATAGCATTCTCCTATGTGTATATTCAAGAGTGAGATCCAAGAGCTCCAACCAAAACGTCCTTCTCCAAGATAGCCAAATCGTCCTCCTCCTACAAGACAAGATCAAAGAAACAAGTCAAGCAAGATGATTATGAAAATGGTAGAAAGATGTAATAGAAAGCATCAACTATGTCACGAAGATACAATAATGATACTCCCTGTCACAAGATAAACCCAAGAGAGAATATGTGGATCCCTCCAACAATAACCCTCATGAAGTCGCCCTCCTCTCCACCAATTCGACTTTCCTGTCAAAAGATTAGAAGAAGCACCAAAATCCACAATGATACATAGAAGAAATACTGTATATTCAATATGCAAGAGAATCCACAATGCAAGAGAGATGTGCTCCACAAAAAATCTTCTATTTCAATATTCCAGAGCTCCAAAGGTGAGCTTTACAATGGGGGGTCTCCTCCTTATATAGGATAATAAAGACCAAAACCCTATACCACTCCACAATACTACATCAAATGAGTGGTTGAGATTAAAAGATCTCATCATACAATCAATGGCTAAGATGACCCATAACAATATATCACATGGATCACTCAATATAACAATAGCGCCCCCACTAAATGGTACAAAAAGGGGGTGACGTCATCCACTAGAGAAGAATAGGTGCCAAAATCCACCTCATGATGACTAGGACATGATAATATAAGCACATGGTGGGGCTAGGAGGCATCAATCCTTACTAGCTCATCCCCAAGGCACAATAAAATAATAAAATATGTCCAAGATAATATAAATGATCAAAACTGTCCTCAGAATCCATGACAGTCAAGCAGTAAATGTCCTCCTGTGATCAATCTGGGAATACCCACATGGTGAAAACTGACTGGAAGGTAGTGATGCCACCCTGGAAGACCTCTGTGAAGACCAAATGCCAAAACCTTGCCTCAATTGCCCAAATCGATTTCCTCAGTGACCACTTTATCCCATTTTTAAACTGCCTCGGGAACTGTGAAAGTGCCGAAACTGCCTCCTAGGGTGCTAGCGCTGTCCATCTGAGCCCACCAGGCTCTCCAGAAGGGGGGGTAAATGGTAAAAACAAGTGGCTGGACCACCCCTTCCATCATCAGCACCCTAGTGAACTGGCCTCTCGGGGCCCCTGCTGCTCAGGCTGGGAAATCAGCCCCAAATCTGGTCAACAAGTGTAAAACTGCATCAATCACTGTCAGAAGTGCCCGGAACTGAAAGATAAGTGTCTCATTGGATCCAGAAGACCCAAATCCACTAGAAATGTGTACTCATACACCATGGGTTGCCCTAATGGGCCAGCTGTAGGGTCCACCATATATGGACAATGTATAATCTGCTGATCTGAAGTAGTAATAAACCTGCTGAACTGGATCAAACATCATCTGCATCATATGTCCATCATATGATATCATCATCAAGCATGTGGGCCCATCAATCATCATCAATAATCATCCATACATGGTCCAGATCATCACGGATCCAAGAATATACAACCAAGGATAAATCACATCAGTAGACTAAGACAATGCCTCTCTAATCATTCTCACAGCTAAGCTCAAAGTATAAATTCCATTCAGTGGCATTAATCAAGTTAACATATTCCGTTGTTATATAAAATTGCTTGCACAATAGTTCAAATGACAAACTCACCCATTGGACATGGTCAGGCTGCTAGTGAAGGGTGAAGGCTAGGAACAAGGTTGGGCAAAGAGGTTGACCTGTCTAACTCAACTCAAAAATACTTTGGACTGGGAGAAAGGGGAAAGCTACAAACTCTGTGCTGGACGAAAGAACACGGGGGATGGCTGTGTCTCACAAATGGATAAGTTGTTTAGAGAGTCCTTATTCAACTTAGGCATCATGTCTACATCAAGTTGATCCAGGTTCATTAGGATCATTCAATTTTATTCCATGGCCTTTTTGGCCTACATAACCCTTCGGATTTCAGATGTGCTGAGAAGCACAACTAGTTGCAGCTTGCATCCAGGGCATGTTTTTCAAATATTTATAAGGTCAGCAATTGTTTAGATATAGCTTTTAAGAACCATTGCTTTTTGGACCTTTCTTATACTCTTCGAGGAGTATTTTTAGCTGTTCATCGCTCTTGCCCTTTTTTTTTGTTTCCATGGGCGAATTTATAAGTTTCCATAGGTAGAACATGAGCTTTCAGTTTTAGCCAACAACATCTCAAGTGACTAGGGGGAGTTCGAGCCAATGCCAAACATCGGGACAACCGACCAGAATGATTTAGGCCTACAATCCAACTCACCAAAGGCAAGTTTTGTCACCAACTCAGAGCCGAGACACTGAATAAACAGGGATGCGGTCCAAACACAGAGGTAGAAAAATGGGGAAGTCCTCGGTATCAGAAAGTCAAATGAGACAAGTCAGGGTTTAAAGTCAAACAGGAAGGTCATGTATGGATGGAGTCAAGTGAATATGGAGCCTACACTAGCAGACAACTGGTGTCGGGAAAGACCATATCTATGTAAGGTGAAAAACCAGTGGGTTTTGTTAAATGACCTAAATGTGCAAGCAATCGTCCATTTTATGATTTACAGTTCATTTTAAATAGTTTGCCACATCAGGAACAATATACCAAGCACATGCTATGATCATGACTAAATCAACAAGATAATAATCCACAGTCAATGATAACATATCCATAGATCATACAACATCATCGTAATAATAATCATCATGCATCATCTGAAACACTGCTGAAATACATCTCTAGGCACTGAACTGAAACTGTATGGGATAAGTGGTCACATCAGTCATCAAATCTGAACTCTCAAGGCTCAGCCTTGACACAAGGTCATACATAAATCTGAATAATATACTGCTCTGATCATGAGTGATCCAAAATATATAGCCATGCTCTGGAATAATGGAAGCTCTGGAATGTGCAGATATCTGCTGTACAAGAATAGTAGCC
Source organism: Larix kaempferi (assembly GCA_027924585.1). Classification (NCBI taxonomy): domain Eukaryota; kingdom Viridiplantae; phylum Streptophyta; class Pinopsida; order Pinales; family Pinaceae; genus Larix; species Larix kaempferi. The sequence continues at coordinate 6,336,198 of BSBM01000410.1, forward strand.
CTGCTACTATGGTGTGATAACAGGTAGCAGTCCGCAATGGTCTCTACGCACAACGCCCAACAGTCATGAAGGATTCCAAGAGAGCTCCAACTTTGAATAAGAAAATGGGGAGTTTTCTCCTCATTCAAAACTGTTGATATCCACAGGACCACACCCACAGTCTTTATGCACTAGCAGCATGAACCCAACAATGGAGGAGACCACTAGAACGCTGCAATACGCATTCACTATGGTTTGGTACTGGAGATGCCTAGGCATCAAGTCTTCAATGCAATATGGAACGAATATGCATCAAGTCTTCAACGCAATATCCACTATTTTCAACACATTGATAGCACAGGTTGTTGATTTTTTGTACCCACGAAAGTGTTCCCCGAGGTGTACATTGATAGCACAGGTTGTTGAATTTTTGTACCTAGGAAAGTGTTCCCCAAGGTGTTTTTGCCTTAGTCACCAAAAAGGAGAAATAAAGTGACCCTTGCATTAAATGACTTGAGATAAGCATTTAATTCCACTTTAGAGATTAAAGTGACTTTTTGATAAATTTAAGGGAAGTGAGTGAATTTAATTTTTATGAGAAATAAATGTGCATTAATTCTCATCCACTCATCTGATTCAATCTGGGCCCTTGGATTAGATGACCTTTCATTCACCCTAAGCATTCACACAAAAATGCAAGGGAAAGGCATTTTTCATTCACTTGAAGAATTGAGAAAGAGAGAGAGGTTGACTTCTTGAGATGAGGAGTAGGACGCAGCAGGAGAGGATTATTGGCACGATTCCCAAGACCACTGTACAACATTAATTCACAGCACGAATCCTGAGGTAGTCTGGGCACAAATTTCGAGGTCCGTACTGCAGCATTTATTGCTGAGTCCGTACAACACATCATGATTTTCCAGGCAGCAAATTTATGGGTGTGATTCCCGAGGTAGTGGGCACAGTTTTTGAGGGCCGTACAACAACATTAAATTGCGGATTCCGTACAACAGAACTGGGTGTGATTCCCGAGGCAGTGGGCACAAAATTCGAGGGCCGTACTTAGCTGTTATTTATGGCACAGTTTTCGAGGTGATGGCTGCACAGAAATCGAGGCAACTTGCTGAGTGTTGATGGTTGAGATAAGTTTATTCCTGACTGATATATTGTTGTACTGAGTTTTTCTGAAGAAATAAAATATTCTTCTCACTCTAACAAGTTTTCCCATTCTGGGTTTTGCCTGGGTAGATTTGCCAAAAATTCCTGAGTCTGAAATTTATGGTGTGCATTTAATTTTTTAAATTCTACCTGTAACTGTGAGTTTCAATTGTGTTTTTTTAAGTCTGAGAATTTTAAGTTATTTTCCAGCTCTTAAATTTCACTAGGTTGGGCATTAAACTTTCATGAAAAGACTTGAAACCAGGTTGGGTTGATTCTCATAAAACTTTTATGGTATCAGAGCTTGGGGGTAGAAAAGAGTAGCTATTTTCAGATTGTCAGTAAATTCTTTTGTCAGTGGGCAACACCTTGTTGAGTTGGCATTGAAATGGCTACAAGACTTAGGTTGGAAGATAGGCTAGATGGAGCAGGGAATTTTGTTCCATGGAAGGCTAGGATAGTGCTTATTTTAGAGGAAAATGAACTTTGGGATGAAGTGGTAAACAATACAACGACAAATCCAATTGTAGTTCCTACATCCACCGATGCACAATGATGGGGGCGAAATCGACCACAGCCAATCCAACCCGCACCTTCCCAGGAAAATAGGGTGATTCCTGAATCGAACCCTTGACTTGGCTAGAGTCAGCCAAATCCTTCTCAATTGCGGCCCCGGCCTTCGGGATGGGCCTTCCGCAACGTCCTGGCGTCTCCTTCCTTCGGAATGAGCTTTCCGCAATGTTCTTGCGGAAACACCTCCTTCCTGCAACCACGACGTCCTTCCGCAAATCACCTTTCCGCAACGACCTTCCGCAACAGCCTTTCCGCACTTGCGGGTTGCGGGTTGCGGACACACTCCTCGTGCTCTCTCCGAAAATATTTCCGCAACTCTCTTCCACAATTCCTCACCGATATCCCCCGCACTCCTTTCTTCTGCGGAATGTCGCCTCCGCCGTCGATCCTTGCGGATTTGATCTCGGCCGCTGATCTCTGATCAATGCAGAACCCTTCACTTTGGTTTGCGGAATTGCTAATTCCCGCGCACGTTCAATTCGTGCAAATTTTCCTCGTCGTCGATCTCCTCCTCGACCTCGATCTGAGCCGTTCGACTTCAACTCGCTGGATCTACTCTGTTACGCTACGCTTTCTTGGCTGATTGATTGATTAATCCAGCTCAACCCTCGTCTGGATCTAAGGGAAAATTAAACACAAACAAGAAATCTACTTAACTACTTAATGGTGATCGGTCTGCAAACGATCGGGGTGTTCTTCACTGCACATGGGACTCACACAGATGCGAAGTAGAGACTCATTCACACAGAAGTCAGGCCAACAAATGCACACAGCTCTACCTGACGGAATCTCGATGTATTTCTCGATCAAATGTACAGTAACCTTCTTGAACACATAGAACTTCTAATTTCATTCACAGATGAACATGAAAACTACAACCCATCTAGGGCGATCAATCCATAACCGACCAAGCCCTTTCTCATTAAGCTCTTCCCTACTTATTCACTCGGCTCCCCCAAAACAGAATCCCGAACCCCCAACATACTAACAACTTAACTACTGACAACCTTCCATGACGGCGGTGCCTTCATCATTATTCAATAGACTTCCTAACTGGCTTGATCTCCATGTAGGGAGTATCAACTTGCCACTATGTCCTAGCTTCTAAAAAATGGACAACACATCGGATGGTTACATGCTTTGTGAATCAGAATGATTACATAAAACCAAGGTTACACGAACCGTGGGTGCGATCGGAATCGGCTAAAGAATCCGATACGGGATTCGGCATCCGATACGGGATTCGGCAATCTCCAAAATTAGGAATCGGGGATTCGAAACCCTAACCCTAATTTTTTTATAATATTTTTATTTTAATATATATATTATATATATAAAATAAAAAATAAATTAATAAATAATATATATTTAAAAATTAAAAATATAAACCTATGGCTATAGGCAATGATCATGATTCAGATTCATACATGTTGATGTAACATTTACATCATATGATCATAGTATGATACATTCAAAGTTGTAACATGAAACATCATATTCTAATTCGTAACATGAAACATCATAGATTCATAGAACCATACATGCAATTTTCAGATTTGAAACCAAATTGAATTTCATAAAATAACATATTTCATATTTGATATTAACAGTAGATCAGTAACATAAAACATTATGATCATAGATTCATACATCAATGCATTGAGCAATAGCATCATAGATTCATACATGTAATTTTCAGATTTGAAATCAAATTCATAAGTAATGACAAGTCACACATGTTATATCATATAATGTCAACATGGCAATGGTAAATGACAATGATAAATATCAAAGATTCACGAAACAAGTCTATAGTTCTTCAAAATAACAAAAAGTGAGCTTATCTAGAGAGCTCCACAAGTCTGAAATGAAAGACAGTAACTGAGTAAAGTGTAAACTAGAACCATGAAAATCAAGAGTGACTCAGTGAGATAAACTAATCGGAAAGATAGTCATCTCCATCCACATCATCCAATGGAACAACACCTAGTTCCCCAAACTGATGATATAAAGCAGCAGGGGAAAAGGATGCCACATGACTAACACTCTGCCCACCAGCAGCAGAAGAAGAGGAACCTGGCACAGTCGAGCTAGTCCTAGGAGTGGAGCTAGTCCTAGGCATGGGTGCCTCACTCAAATCCCCAACATCAAAAGGATCTGTATAATCAACCAAAGAGAGGTTGGCCATCAAGCAATCGGGTGTATCCAAATCTGCATCCTCGGGATTCACATCCCATAACTTCCAAGGACCCTCGCTATAATCTGTCTTTGATCGAGAGATGAGGCGAAGATTTGAGTGAATGTACACAAGATCTTCTGCCTTTGCTGATTGAAGCCTGTTTCTCTTGACTGAATGGATGAACCCATAAGTGCTCCAGTTTCTCTCTGCTGCTGAAGAACTGCAAACCTGTGAAAGAACTCTAGATGCAAGGGTCTGTAACTCTGGAGCTTGGGCACCATAATATCCCCACCATGCAAGAGGTGTCATAGTTCCTCTATCTGCTAGTGCATTTACATTGCCAAATACACAACTCCTTGTAATGAATGAAGTAAACTGGTTCTTTAGCTCTGCAAGCTCCAACTGATCATAGTAAATCTTTGAAATAGCTGCTCTAAAACCATTGGCCACCTCATTGTCTTTGTGTGGGGCCTTCCTCTTACCCCCAAATTTAGCCAAGTAGGCCTCATCATAGTACTTTGGATTTAAGGCATAGGCTAAAGCATGTAGATTGGTATTGTATTTGTTCCATCTACTAATTATGATGTCCTTTATGGAACCAAGCAAAAGAGGGTCATTCTCTTCAAGAAGTTCCTGAACTCTTTCCAACATACGGTCGGTTCCCTCATAGATGTCACCCAGCATAGGCACATCCGAATCACAAAGTCTCAGGAAATCAACAAGTGGCTCCAGTATGGAAACAAAAAGCTCAGCTTGAGCCCACCAAGCCTCATCAAGAATTGTACCTCTAACCCGCATTGCTTTTTCACTATTGCTTTGTTTCCATGTCTGCCACCGTGGACTAACAACCATAGAGGACAAAGAATCCCTCATGTCTACTAATCTCCCGATCATTATATAATGTGATGCAAATCTGGTTTCTGCAACCTTAAGAAGTTGGAGTCTAGCAAATTCCCTGTACATAGCTTGTGCATGTTGGTGGTTAGTGATAAAAATCCGAATCTCTCTTGCTTCTTCACATAGTTTTTTCATCCATTCAACTTCAGTAACAATGGATAGAGGACAAAGAATCCCTCATGTCTACTAATCTCCCGATCATTATATAATGTGATGCAAATCTGGTTTCTGCAACCTTAAGAAGTTGGAGTCTAGCAAATTCCCTGTACATAGCTTGTGCATGTTGGTGGTTAGTGATAAAAATCCGAATCTCTCTTGCTTCTTCACATAGTTTTTTCATCCATTCAACTTCAGTAACAATGGATTTGAAAGCAAGATTTAAACTATGGACCACACATGGTGTCCAAAAAATATTGCCATACTTTCCCTCAATAATTGCCCCAGCTGCTTTGCATGAACGTGCATTATCTGTTATAACTTGCACAATGTTTGAAGGCCCCACATACTCAATTGATTCTGAAATTTTTTCAGCAATCCATTCGGCAGTCTTCTCCTTCCCTGAAGCATCTATTGCCCTCAAGAAGTATGGGCCTGCAGGAGACATGACAATAATGTTCACCAATGGCCTATTGGCCGTATCAGTCCAACCATCAGATATAATGGATACATCATTGCCACTCCAAGAGGAACAGACCGGTGCCAATATTTTCTCCACGAGCAATTTCTCCTTCCGTAGAAGGCTTGTGCGCACCTTTTCAAAGTTTGGTCCCATGTAACCCCTAGGGGCTTCATTCACTGCCCTTATCATGTCTTGCCAATATGGAGACCGCACTACATTGAAGGACAATCCACAAGCATATAGAGCTCTTGCAACTCTACTGTCCGTCTCATCCCTCCCTCCAATGTCAAACATTTTGGTCAAGGGTCCAATGTTTTGTCTCTTGCGGGCTTCTTCAATAATCAAAGGAACATCATTTCCCCTTTTTGAGAAGGAGGGATGTCTTAAACTCCTCCTTTCTGCCTTGGCATTATCAGCAGCATCTTGCTCTACTTGAAATGCCTCCACATCCTTTCGAGTGATTTTTTTGCAACGGTGAACTCCATGATCACCTTCCAACCAAAGAAAATGGGCCTTAACCCTTGTGTATGACCCTGTAAAATTAATTTTGCACCTGTTGCAATTCCACAAGCAGCTGCCACCACCTTTGTTTTTTTCTTTTGGCCCAATCTTGGTGACATATTTCCACAAGGGAGAGTCAACAGGGTATGCTGGTAATGGTCCTGCAGTTCCTGCTTGTTGCACATTCTGGTTTTGTTGAGTTCCACTTCCTCTCCCTCCCCTAGACTGCCCTGGTTGACGTGAGGCCATTGCTAGTGTGGTGTAAGTTCGTAATTGTCAACTCAACTGTGTTCAGTTCACTGTTCAGTAAACCCCAAGTATGTTCAGTAAATTACTAAATAGTTACTAACTTACTAAAGATCAAGTATGCTAGCAAAATGCAAATTTTTTTACTGCTGTGTATGCTGTTAGCGTTGCTGCTGCAGCAGGCTAAAAGCATACACAGCATCGTTGCTGTGTATGCTAGCAAGCATACACAGTTCATTGTGTATGCTGTTAGCCTGCTGCAGCAGCGCTAACAGCATACACAACAGCACTAGTATGCTAGCATGCATACACAGCGAACGCTGAAGCCTGAAAGTGAAAACAAAAAATAATAAAACATAAAATAAAAGTTAAAACATAATAAAATAAATCTAAAAGACTAAATTTAACTTACCTGAACCTCTGAAACCCGACGGCGATCTCTGTTGAGGATAAACACTTAAACACTGAAAAGTTCCAACTTCCAAATCAAATGCTATCGCAAACGCCAATGCTCGACCCTCCTGTAGCTCATGAATCGGATGAAAGCCAAAGGTAAAACTCCCGCGTTACTCCCGCGAATGGATGAAATGAAAGGGCATTTTATGATTTTATTTATTTTAATGATGATAGGTTTTTTTTTAATGAAAAGGGGAATCAGATCCCATTGAAGGATCCGTTTCTCGAGGGCCGGGATACGGATCCTTCAATGGGATCCGATTCCCATCAACACCAAAACCGTATCCATTTTTGGAAACCGGATCCCCCAATACTGGAACCGGAAACGAATCCGCAAAAAAAAAAACCGTATCTTGGAAAATCGGAAACGGATCTTCGGGTCCCCGATTCTTTGCCGATTCGGAAACTGATTCGAGAGGTAAATGGCCGAATCCGGTAACGTTGCATAAAACAGATCATATTGTCCACATCAAAACAACTCGTTCCCATGCTAGCCACAACATGTGACCACGCAATCACATTGTTGACTCAGCATTGATGCTCCTGCATCACACAAGCACTAGCAGCTTTCAACAAAAAGGACATTAAGGCTAGAAGGATCATTCTAGATGCAGTTAAGGACCATGTTATTCCACATATTACAGGCAAGGACCGTGCATTTAAAATGTGGGATGCTTTGACCAGCTTATATCAGAGCTCAAATGAGAACCGGAAAATGGTCTTGAGAGAGAAGCTGAAAAGTGTTAAGATGAACAAAGCAGAGGGAGTAACATCCTATCTTACTAGGATATCTCAGGTGAGAGATGAGCTTGCAGCAGTTGGGGAGGTGGTTTCTGGCACTGAGCTAGTGCAGACAGCAGTGAATGGTGTGACCAAACCATGGGTTGTTTTTGTGGAGGCTATAGTTGGCAGGGAAAACTTACCTTCCTGGGATCGACTCTGGGATGACTTTGTGCAGGAGGAGACCCGGAGAGGTCTTGTGCAGGGGAGCTCTTCACATAGTAGGGAGGATGAAGAAAATGTGGCTTTGACTGCAAAAGGGAAAAAGAAGTTCAAGAAGGGTCCCAAGCAAGGTGGGGCTAAGCAGCAGCAACAGCAGGGTGGACAGAAGAAGGATTTGAGCAAATTCAAGTGCTTTGCTTGTCAGGGGTTTGGGCACTATGCTTCACAGTATCCAAACAAGAAGAAGAAGAAGCAACAAACAGCAGCCTCAGCTGAGATTGATGATTTTGGAGCGATGTTTGAGAGAGAGTTTTTTCTTTGTGCTGGACATGTTGAGAGAGAGAGAGCTTCTATCATCACCAGCACTGATTTAGATATTGAGAGGGAGCATTCTTTGTTGACTGGCCATCAGATGGGTGCATCTACCACCAACACTTGGTATATTGACAGTGGAGCTTCGAGTCACATGACAGGTGCTCGAGAGATGTTCTCCGAGCTTTCACATACGGGCATAGATGTGGAGGTTGTATTGGGAGATGACAAAGTTGTCAGAGCTGTTGGTCATGGGACCATTACTTTTCAAAGGGGGTCCATGAGTCCTATGATTTTGAGGGATGTGTTGTTTGTCCCTGGGCTGAAGAAGAACTTGGTATCAGTTTCCACTATTGAGGATAGAGGACTTGGGGTCTGTTTCCTAGACGGACATGTGCGTATTTTCCCCAAGATTGCAGGACCATCTACCTCTTTTGTCATTGGGGTTAGATGTGGGAAACTATACAAACTCTTATTTGAGCCCCAGCATGCTTTGGCACATAGCAGCAACAGTAAGCTTTGCGAGCTTTGGCATCGGAGGATGGCTCATTTGCATCATCCAGCTCTAAGATTGTTGAGGAGTATGGTTACAGGTCTGCTAGAGTTCAGCACGGAGCAAAGTGATGTTTACAGAGGGTGTGCTTTGGGAAAGTACACCAAGACTGCTTTTCCTAGCAGTGACAGCAGGTCAGCAGGAGTGCTTGATTTGATTCATTCAGATTTATGTGGTCCCATGTCATTGGTTTCCTTGAGAGGATTTGAGTATTATGTGACATTCATCAATGACTATTCCAGGAAAACCTGGATCTACTTCTTGAGGAGCAAGAAGTCAGTTGATGTCTTGCGGATCTTCCAAGAGTTCAAAGCTCTTGTGGAGAATCAGACAGGGAGGAGGATTCGGGCCTTGAGATCAGACAATGGGGGTGAGTATACCTCCAATGAGTTCTATGAGTTTTTTAGACAGGAGGGCATACAAAGACAGTTGACAGTACCATATACTCCTGAGCATAATGGAGTAGCTAAAAGGAAGAATAGGGCTATTGTGGGAGCAGCGAGAGCTATGCTTTATGATCAGAGTCTTCCTTTCTTTCTTTTAGCCGAGGCTTGTAGTACAGCTGTTTACCTTCAAAACAGGAGTCCCCACCGTGCCTTGGGAAGAAAGACTCCTGAGGAAATGTTCACAGGCAAGAAGCCTGAGGTTGGTCATTTTTGCATATTTGGTTGCTTGACTTACTCTCATGTCCCTTCAGAGAAGAGGACAAAGTTGGAGCTCACTGCAGAGAAGGGCATCTTCGTGGGTTATGATGAGACTTCGAAGGCTTTTCGTACTTATCTTCCTGCACAGAGGAAGGTTGTTGTGAGGCAGGCAGTGAGATTTGAGGAGGAGAGAGCCTTTAGGAAGTCTAGAGAGTTGGAGCATGAGGAGCCACTTGCTTCCACACCTTTGGTGACACAGGTATCTTTAGTTCAGAGTACTGGATCACAGGTTTTCAGAGTGACTGGGCCACAGGTTACAGGAATAGGTTCTACAGGTCAGTGGTACAGCCAACAGGTATTTCGGGAACAGGTTCTGGATCTCAGGTCATAGGTTCACCAGTTGCAGCTTCTGGATAACTGAGTTCACCAATGGCTAGTTCACCAGTTATTGGTTCACAGGTTTCTGGGCCATCTAATTCTGGTAGTTCTTCAGAGGATGAGAGACCATTTTGGGAGCCACCTTCAGGGAAGAGGAAGCCTAATTGGCTTCGTGACACCTTGTAGGAAGCAGAGTCATTTGGTAGTCCCCAGGAGCCAGTTAGGACAGGTCACAATAGTGATGCCTGACAGATTGGGTATGGCATTAGTTGCTAGTCTTCGTGAATCAGAACCTTCTACATTTGAGGAGGCCTCTCAGCATCAGGTTTGGAGAGATGCCATGATGGAAGAGTACCATTCCATCATGAAGAATGGTGTATGGGAGATTGTATTGAGACCAGAAGGGAAGTCAGTGGTGACTTCCAAGTGGATTTACAAGGTGAAGCATGCTGCAGATGGTAGTGTGGAGAAGTTCAAGGCTTGTTTTGTGGCATGGGGGTTTTCACAGATAGAGGGAGTAGATTATGATGAGACCTTTGCGCCGGTTGCTTGATATTCTTCTATTAGAGCAGTGATTTCCATAGCAACAGAGATGGGTTGGAAGATCCACCAGATGGATGTGAAGACCGCATTTCTCAATCGTCTTCTGCAGGAGGAGGTTTATTTGGAGCAGCCTCAGGGCTTTGAGATTCATGGGAGAGATTCTCATGTGTGCAGGCTGAAGAAGGCCTTGTATGGTCTGAAGCAAGCTCCTCGAGCTTGGTATTACATGATTGATGCTTATCTGATGTCGATGGGATTTCAGAAGAGTGAGGCTGATCCCAATCTTTACTTCATTATGATTGATGGTGATCCACTCATTCTTCTATTGTACGTGGATGATTTGTTTATCACAGGGGAGGAGCGTCTCATTGCAACTTGCAAGAGAGATCTTGCTTTAGAGTATGAGATGACAGATATTGGGCTGATGCATTATTATTTGGGGATGGAGGTTTGGCAGGAGCCTGGTCATATTTTCCTGGGACAAGGAAAGAATGTTGCAAATATTCTGAGGAGATTCCGAATGGAGGATTGCACGCCAATGGCCACACCTATGATTACCAATTGGAAGAAACTTCATGCTTCGGAGGGAGAGTTGATAGATCCTACATTATATCGTCAGCTCATTGGTTCATTGATGTATTTGGTCAACACCATGCCAGACTTATGTTTTGCGGTGAACACTTGCAGTCAGTTCATGGTGGATCCTAGGAGAGTGCACTGGGTTTCCGCGAAACATGTATTGAGATATCTTGCAGGGACAGTGGATTATGGTTTGGACTATAGGAGTTCGGGTGGAGTTAGTTTGGTTGGATTCACGGATTCAGATTGGGCAGGTAGTGTGGTGGACCGGAAAAGCACTTCCGGTTGTTGTTTCAGTTTGGGCTCGACAGTAGTGTCGTGGTTCAGTCAGAAGCAAAAGCCCGTTGCTTTGAGTTCTGTTGAGGTTGAGTACATGGCAGCCAGTCAGGCTAGTTGCAAAGCACTATGGCTTCGCAAGTTATTGGTGGACTTATTTGATGTTGAGCTTAGGCCTACAGTGATTTATTGTGATAATCAGAGGTGCATTCAACTCTCTGAGAATACAGTATTCCATGACAGATCCAAGCACATTGAGATCAGGTACCACTTCATACGAGATTATGTTTAGAGAGGAGCTGTGGAGTTACAGTACATTTCGACTGATGAGCAGGTAGCAGACATTCTGACAAAATCCTTGGGGCCGGGCAAGTTTGTCTTCTTCACGGACAAGTTGGGAGTGGTGCAGAACATCTTCCTCGGTAAGAGGGAGTGTTGAATTTTTGTACGTAGGAAAGTGTTCCCTTAGGTGTTTTTTGGCTTAGTCACCAAAAAGGGGAAATAAAGTGACCCTTGCATTAAATGACTTGAGATCAGCATTTAATTCCACTTTAGAGATTAAAGTGACTTTTTGATAAATTTAAGTGAAGTGAGTGAATTTAATTTGTATGAGAATTAAATGTGCATTAATTCTCATCCACTCATCTTCAATCTGGGCCCTTGGATTAGATGACCTTTCATTCACCCTAAGCATTCACACAAAAAGGCAAGGGAAAGGCATTTTTCATTCACTTGAAGAATTGAGAAAGAGAGAGAGGTCGACTTCTTGAGATGAGGAGCAGGAAGCAGCTTATTGGCACGATTCCCAAGATCACCATACAACATTAATTCACAGCACAAATCCCGAGGCAGTCTGGGCACAAATGTTGAGGGCCATACTGCAGCATTTATTGCTGAGTCGATACAGCACAGCACAATTTTCCAAGCAGCAAATTTATGGGCGTGATTCCCGAGGCAGTGGGCACAGCTTTCAAGGGCCGTACAGTAGCATTAAATTGCTGATTCCGTACAACAGAACTGGGCGTGATTCCCAAGGCAGTGGGCACAGAATTCGAGGGCCGTACTTAGCTGTTATTTCTGGCACAGTTTTTGAGGTGATGGCTGCACAGAAATCGAGGGCAGCTTGCTGAGTGTTGATGGTTGAGATAGTTTATTCCTGACTGATATATTACTGTACTGAGTTTTTCTGAAGAAATAAAATATTCCTCACTCTCTAACAGGTTTTCCCATTCTGGGTTTTTCATGGGCAGATTTGCCAAAAATTCCTGAGTCTGAAATTTATGGTGTGCATTTAATTTTTTAAATTCTGCCTGTAACTGTGAGTTTTAATTGTGTTTTTTAAAGTCCGAGAATTTTAAGTTAATTTCCAGCTCTTAAATTTCACTGGGTTGGGCATTAAACTTTCATGAAAAGACTTGAAACCGGGTTGGGTTGATTCTCAGAAAACTTTCACAGGTATGAATAACAAAGGTTGCGTTGATAGAGATGGAGGTCTCTAGGGTTCTTATGTGCAACAATGCAGCTGGTAAGAAGAGACAGTATGCAGGTTGCTTGAGGTCACTGGAGGAGAACGCAAATGCAGAGAGGGTAATCGAACAAAAGTTTGGGAGAATGAAACGGCTAGATTATCTCTGATAAATTACAGGATGCCAGACTGAGGAGAATATGTGAGAGAGAAGACTCAGCAGTGGGCAGAAAGCAGACTGCAAGATAGGCAGAGCAGAACAGAGAAAGGAATATGGCAGACTGATGGGACAAGATTCTAATCACAGGCCAGAGGGCCAATTAGCTCTGATACCACTGTTGGAATGCCCAAATGGGCACGTAACCAAAGACAAATAAAAATAGGTGTGAAAGCACACTTTGTCATTAAGATATGTACATATAATACATGGAGAGTGGCCCTTGGTTTCATCTTCCAAAGTCCCTTGGACTCCCAGTGGCTGTTCACATTTTCTCTCATAAATGTGAATGGTAAATAATAATACAATAATATGCTTAACCCTAAGGATTAGCTTCCCATCATCATTTATGTGTATCATTCTTATTTTCTTGCAAGATGACATGTTACTTAAAAAAACTATATGTCTATAATTTTGTTATTTTTTATATACTGCATTTCCCCTGCATACTCATTTTTGGGGGGTCACATTTCCAGGCGTTTTTGTTTTGGAAACTTGTACACGTTTCCATGCTTCATGCAACTTAGGGTCAAAGCTTATAGTAGTGGATGTAATAAAATGTTAACAATGACAATTAATATTGGTGCAGCTTTGAAGCATTCAACCAACTAAAGGAAAGATGTTCAAACTGCAAAGATAGTAATCATAAGATAATTCACATTTTCTAGACAGTAGCATTTGCATTCACATCACAAAGAAACACTATAAAGTACAAACCCTTTTTTGCAAGTACGCCTCCCCACCACGAAGTTGAAGATATTCCCGCAGGCTATCATAACTGCTGCACTTTTCTGCTAGCACTTCAGGTGTCAAATCATTTAACAAATAACAGTACCTGTAACATTGAATCCTGTAAATATTAGCATTTGATTCTGATAATTGAACATGTGACATGACGTGCAGATGTGCATTGTATTTGGACTGGATTTGATATCCCTTTTTCTCTCAATGGAATTGGGATTCTCTGTCAAAATAGCTATTGTACAATAATGGCATGAGAAAAGATCAGAAAATGAAATCTTAAAAAATCTTACTGCTGTAATTTTGTAACAAGAGCTTCAAGATTCCAATTTTCTTTAGGAGTTTCTGGACTAATGTTTGCCTGTTCACATAACCAAAGGATTATATAAGGAGATCAATAGACGTATGGATGCAAATGATAGGAATGGAGTAGCAAATTATAGCAATACTCAAGTACAGGTAGTGTGAAAAGATTGAAAATATAGGCAAGCATTTCCACTCCTCATATTATTAACAGTCTGCATGATATGAAAGCTAATATCACCATGAGTTCTGCATAGCATGATCTAATATCAAATTTTATGTGCACCACTTACCTCCAGAATATCATCCATGGTAAGTTCTGCATATTCTATCATTTGAGGTTGAAGATTATCAGCTTCAAGAGCACGCCTGCGCTCTGTATAAATACGATCACGTTGGCTATTGAGGACTTCATCATACTCAAATAGTTGTTTCCGAATCTCAAAAAAGTAGTTTTCCACCTTCCTCTGAGCCTCATCCAATGATTTTGTAAGCATTTTCGACTCTATTGGTAAGTCTTCAACTCTAAATGCCCTCATCAAACCCTGCACTTGGGTAAGGATCCAATCTTCACTTAGTGATAAGGACTCTGTACAAAGCTAGCATGACTGCTATCAAGACATGTGAATTCTCACTATATGTGAACCAGTACATTCTTCTTAAAATATTATAGAAATAACATTACTGTAAAATCTGGGTCAAATACTCCCATGATACATGACCAAATAACTGTCAACAAATGCAAATCTTTTCTAAAATATGAAAATATGCCAGTACCAAGAACATATTTCTACAAAGTCCTTCAAAAAGCTGAAGTCCATAGAACATATCCATGAGAAGTTGAACATTAAAGGTTGATATTAAGTAATAGTGATATCCTTGTGTTATTTGATGCACATCTCTGTTGCACTGCTCAAGCCGGTGGCTTATTGGAGTACTAAATGCACCAGTGCAGATATGTTTGGGGACTGTTTTTTCTAGGTTATCTGTGAGACAGTTTTGGAGAGCTCTGAATACTGTTACTCCATTGCATGCCCTAGCACCATGCTTATGGTTCATTATCATATGTTTATGGTATTTTGTTGTCCCTTTGATCCAGTGTTGAAAAAATTGGCCGGGTTCATCACCTCAGAAAATTGAAAATTATTGGGAAAAAATTGGCAAGCATTAAAAGATGCAGAATATATCATTTTTTCATTTAGATTTAAATATAAAAATCAGCAGGTATTTTTAATAATTTTCATGGGTATGCGATTTTCTCTAAAACATCGTGTTGCCGCCTAATACACACCTGGGGGGGACGCGGCAGGAAACCTTCAAGCTGCTCGGTGTGTCCTTGGGGGCAAGTGAGAGTCAAGTGCTGTCACCTAATTACTTGACTCCTCCGTCTAGGCTTACTCCTAGCGAAGCCAAGGGGGGTGGTCCCTATGAAAAATAAACTAAGGCTTTTAATCTACAACAAAAGATAAAAGTCTAATCTAGGAGTTATGAGATGATGAGATGAAAAATTAACAACTAAGCACCGCTTACAAATTAAATCAATTGATTAACCCAACACAAGATAGATAAGCATTCACGACATTTATGATTGAAACTTAAAACATGGAAAATTAAAGACCAGTGTCGAGAATGTAAAAATGCTTGCGATTGCTGCTGTGTAGGGTTGCTTGTGTAGTCTCAGTGAAAGTATTGCAGTGTCTCAGTTGGTAAATTTTATGATTATTAAATGAGTGGATTAAGGAGTGGGTTAATTCTTGGTTTGGCCCAAAAGAAACCTAAACTTTGAACTGAGTGCTCTGGCAACCTTACCAAGTGTCCAACCAGGCGAGGATGAACCCGCTTAAGAACCTGCTGACTCTGTGGATTCAGTCTATGCAACCTCCCAAGTTCTTAGAAGTACCTTGCACCCATTTCTGATTGAGCCAACTGTTCCGACTAAGCTGCAGTAGTCAAGAGCATACTCCGGGTTTGGGGCGTTGTTCATTTTATTAAAATGTGTGAGTGGATGATTAATCTACACTAAACCCCAAGCATATAGCAAGGGGGGTTAATTTCAGGATTAAATTTTAAGAACAGAATAATAATTGAATAAAACACAAAAGCATATAAAATGATAAACGGGTCCTCGGAGGACGTTGTGTGCTTGAGTGAGTTGTTTAATTACTACTGCTCAAATGAAAATTAATCAAAAACGAAAAATTAGAAAAAGTGCAAAAAACTGAAAAAGGTGCGGATCCCTCCTGGGGGGATTGGGGTCAGGCGCTAGAATTGCCTGCTATGCTCTTTTTATTCTTTGTGTTACAATCAAGAAAATAGGAGAACTACTACTTGTCCTTTATCATTAGGGAACAAGACAGTTTACAATAAAATATGGAAAGCGAATGTGCTTAAAGGGGGTTCTCCAAATGGTTCTGGGAGCTTCCAAATGTCTTTCTTATGAGTTTTTTAGCTCCAACTTGTTAAGACAACGAAACATACGAGCGAGCGAATGTTGATTAGAAATGACAATCAAAACACTTTAAGAGTGTTCTGACAATGCTACAAACTGTCAAAATTAAAACTAATGCAACTAGTATGCAAAAAACTTGTCTTTGGGCAATTTTTTAAGTCTTTAAGTGACTTTTAGTAAACTTTTAAATGTAGGACTGTCATAAAATGGCACAAATTCCAGCGAACAATAGTTTACTGAAAACTACCGAAACACACTTTAAGAGTATGTCCGGTTTAGATGCAAAAAATGGAAAATTTTTCTAACTTAGCTACTACAAAAATGAAATTAAATGACTAAGGAAAGTGAGCTAGAAAGCTACTTCCCTTAGGATCTTTTGCTTGCTTTTGGAAAAGCTAAGCGAACCAAAGCACTTAAATGCCAAATATACTTTTCAACCAAAACAACTTTTCCTATCAAGAACTCTAGATTTTATGATAACACAAACTTGAAAAGGAAAATTTGTAAAATTAGATCTACTTTCAGATTTGCTTGATAAAATGTAGATCTTAAGGCAAGTAACCAGTAACCAAAGATAGCAGAAGAAAATTTGATCAGAGAAATGGAACCCTTGGGGGTTGAGTGTTTTGAAGAAACGACAATGGAGTCAAGCTCCCTGATGCACTGGTAGGACCAAGACTTTGTTCGAATTTATTGAATGAAGATACGATCTAACATGTTCGTGGACTTCTTCAACTTAGGCTACCTGTAAATAGCTGCAAACAACTAGCAAGGGGATACGAGCATATGTATAAACGATTGAAAGAAAGCAGTAAAGCAATGGATTCAAACAAGAAATCACACTGCTATTAGCACCCTAACATCATTGACAAGAGTAAGCAACCTATAAAGCATTACTTACAGATCTTTAAGAAGATAACTTCCCTTTAAAAGACATACAATTTCGACAATACTAACTATGCAACACGATACAATTTACCTCAAATGTAACAAGCATGAAGATCCAACCAAAGACAATCACCAGACTAGCCTCCAAAGCCTTCTTTATTAAACTCAGAAAAATATTACAATACACGAGTAGAGGTTCCACCTTCAGATGAATAATAATGGACCTCAACTCCTCAATTTATAGCAAACCATGAGCAAACTAGGGCACAAAACCCTAAGGAGCTAGATTGTAGAGTAAGGAAATCTCTCATCCAATGGTGAAACTCTACTCAAATGGCAAAAGCACTCTGGAATGGGAGATGCCGAATTGATGAAGAAGCTGCCAACATGAAGGAAGGCGAATGGTTGATGTTTCCATACTTGGAATGAGCTTTTTAGTATGAATTCTGATTGGTTGATTCAATTAGAAGGTTGTCCAATACGATTTGCAACCTCATGATGTAGCTGTCCCCACCACTTAGCTTATCAAACATCAAACCGTAGTCATGGCTACCGTGGAGAAATATGGCCCACGTGAAGGTGTACGGTTTCATGATAATACAATGCTCATCTTTTAACTTAGCACATTATATAAGATGCTTTAAACCTTTAATGCAATAGTTTATTAAACAACAAACTTATGCCATGTCACAAAGGGTGGCCCCCTCCTCAAAATTAAACTCACTTACCAGCAAATCCATACGGCCCACGTGAAGGTTGAAGGTATTCGTATGGCACTTGAAACTTTACCACCATCACACAAATTATAATATATGCTTTAAACTTATGTTTAGTTGCCAACCTTATGAACTTGTCCACAACCCAATCCACATACGTCCGTGTGTAGAGGTGGTTGGCCCACATGTGAAGGAGAGGAAGGGTATGGTTTTGGTTTAATATAACTTCATCAAACTTTAAATTTGACCACCATAAATTAAAAGCTTTGAACCTTTACTATAGTTGCTCACCTTATGTGATGTCATGCCACCTCAATTAGCATGTGCATTATTCAATTTTTTAATAATTTTGACTTTTGACCATAGTGCAATTTGATGCTCTTTTAGCATTAAAATGCTAAATTGTACCTTTGATAGGCAAAACTGCTCCTCGGGACACTCTGATCACCCGAAACATAGGAAAACTGGGTACTAGGGTAAAGAGGATGCTCTGAGCTTGAAAACGAGCATCATTGCGCCAAATTCCGACTCCAGATACCACTTTTATCACCTTTTGAAAATTTTCAATTAAACCATTAAAAAAATGGCTTAAAAATGCGAAAAAATTATTTTTCTTGGAATTGACTGAAACTTTAGGGGAACCTAGTACATGACAAAACGATAAAATTCTAGCGTCTAGCATGTTTATAAACGTTACAAATGGGCTCTAATAATCTCCTAAGGCCTAACCCCCACTTTGGGCATTCCAGCTTTGGAGGTGCAGGAGAAAACCTCACCGATTATACTCAGCTAAAGGAAAAGCATAATCGACAAGAGAAAAAACTCCTTGGAATACCTTCTTTGGTTGTCAAGTCCTAGGGAATCGAGTCACTCAAAGACCACCATGCTAGTACGCTTATTACAAACCCCGTGGGGCATGGTCATGTACTACAAAACACTAAAAAAAAGGGGCCCTGAACAGGCCAAGCTTGGAACTTCTGAACACTGAAAAGCACAAGTGATTGTGCAACACTGGCGACTCACTGAAGTCCAACTAAAGTGCAACTTTAGGTGGTAACACATCAGATTTTTTTCAATAACATGGAAAAATCGCAATTTCTTCTTGACAATTGATTAGGAAGGGGAAAAGATCCATGATTTTTCTGTTCCAATATTTTGCCAATTTTTTCTACACCGCTTCGTCCTCTTTGTATTAAAGAATTAGAAGTATTTACTCCAATGTTGCCAAAGTGTGGGAGCGAAGCGGGAGCGGGAGCGTGGGTGCGCATTTTTCAAAAAATGGTCAGAAGCGAAGCGTCTCAGAAGTGTTTATATATATATATTAAAAAAAACATGTAGAATACCAAACTAGATGCAAAATTTATGAAACATGTATGTTTGTGCTACTTCCAATATATGAAATGCCATCTAAATTCCATAATTCATGATTCCATTATAAACATACAAAGTTACGAATTGAAAATTGAAATACATTTTACAAATACAAATACAAACCATTTAGATTCTATCAATTACAAACATACAACCTTTAGAAGTTAGAACCATATAATAGGGAAGTACATCATTAACTTATGGAAGTACATCATTAAGTACACCAAGCCAACACCAAGACTCCAAGAGCTCCTTCCCTCTCCACTCCAACTCCAAAATGAAACAATGAGGAAGAAAGAGGGGGATATTTTGCCTTATCTCCCCTCTCTAACCCTAAAAACACCCTAGGGCCCACCCACAAAACCAAAAAAAAAACAAAACTCACTTTTTCGGCCATTTCCGCGGGTTTGACGGACTGCCTCAGGAAGCGCGCAGGGTTCGATGGCAAAGCGTTGCCGAAGCGCTGCCGGTTCGACCTCAAAACATTTTGGTCGGAGCTCCGAGCGTGCCGAAGCGTGAAAGCTTCCGACAGTGGCAGGAAGCGACTTTATTTTGCCCAAAGCGAGCTTCAGACTTTTGGAAGCGTGGTTCGAAGGATGCTTCAGGCACGAACTCGCTCGGAGCGCGAATTTGCTCATGGAACCGGGGGGGGTACGCTTCGGCAACTAGGATTTACTCAATGTGTTAAACACTAGTTTTGTTCCAATTTTTTCTACACTGCTTTGTCCTCTTTGTATTAAAAAATTAGAAGTATTTACTCAATGTGTTAAACACTAGATAAGGAGATAATATAATTTTATTAATGTTCAACACATGACCAAATAGGTCAATGAATTATATAAACTGTGTTCATTTATATCAAGTGATCCATGGTTCTGATGTAATGTAATGCAATGATATAACTAAGATGTATCTTGTATATGTAAAGGGCCAGTTATAGCACATACTCGGCTCCCCTATGACGGCTGCACAAAGGGAATGTCTCTTGAGTGTCTTTTTACCAAGGATTATTTACATTTTTTATTTTTACTATTGTAAATCTTCCAAGGTTTTTTCGCGCGAAAATCCTCCAAGTTGGGGACATTTCCTAGGTGCAATTCGCCATATATTTGAGCACTTGAGCCTTATGAGTCATTGCAATGTAATTGTTATCACATCCATAGTAGTCGGGCTACCATGATTGTAGAGCAGTTCAGTATATATTCTTGAGCTTTGCCTTTACACAGTTTCAGTGAGATCAACTATGATGAGCAGTATTACACTTTTGATCACTCACACATCAAAGCAGGTCCAGATCAGACATGCAGTGGACCTTATGCCATGACTGAGCCTCTTGACCTCAGATTTGATGACTGAGATGAACTTTTTATCCCATACAGAGCAGTGCAGTGCCTAGAGTATCAGCAGCAGTGTTTCAGTGGTTATAGGTGATCCAGATAGCAGATATAGGTATATGGCCCAGTAGGTATATGATGTGCATTGGTTTTATTATCTTGCTCTTTTGGTCATTTTGATAGCTTGACTTAGTATATAGTAATCATGATCTGGCAGTATATCTATATAAAATGAATATGGTTGTTATTGATTATCTAAATGGTTGTATTATTTACATGTGGAAGCTCTTGTTTTATAGTCATTGGTGTTACCCTCTTAGGAGTGTGGACATGATCATTCCCACCTTTTATGGCTTGCTAGCTTAGGCATCACTTTCACTTTCTCCATCCATCCGTTGTCTTTCCCACTTTTTGTTTTTACCTTGACTTACACTTCAGCGTGTGATATGGAGGACCTCCCCACTTTTGCCTCTTTGTTGGATATCATCCCTGTTAGTTTGTGTCTCGGCTCTGAGTTGGCAACAGAACTTACCCTTTGGTGAGTTGGATTTGATACCTTCATCACTCTAGTCGGTTGCCCCGATGTTTGGTCTTGATTGTAGAGAGTCCTCCTAGTTGCCTGAGTTGTGTTGGCTAAAAATTGAAGCAAATTATACTACCATCATTTGTGGAAACTTAAATGAATAAACACCCTGGATGAAAGCTTGAGTAGTTGTGTTGCTAAACACATGCAAGATCCCTAAAAGGGTTGTGAAATTGAATGAATTGGAAACTAAAAGCACCCTAGATGAAAGCTTTAGTAGTTGTGCTTCTAAGCACATGCAAAATCCCCAAAAGGGTTATGAAATTGAATGAATTGGAAACTAAAAGCACCCTGGATGAAACCTTTCGTATTTGTGCTTCTAAGCACATGCAAAATCCCTAAAAGGGTTATGAAATTGAATGAATTGGAAACTAAAAGCACTCTGGATGAAAGCTTTAGTAGTTGTGCTTCTAAGCACATGGAAAATCCCCAAAAGGGTCATATAGGCCTAAAGAAAGCAGTGGTTAAATATATGCTAAATCCAAAGATTGTTGGCCAAGGAAATGAAATGTAATGATGTGATTTGTAGACATTTTCCAAGGTTGAATAAGCACTCCTCTAAACAACTTATTCCATTTGTGAGACACTGGCATTCCCTGTTTGTTTATTATCCAACACATGCTTAAGTGTATATTCCCTTTCCCTTATCCAAAGTATCACAGTGTTGAGTTAGTTGAGTCATCCCTTTGTCCTAGCCTTGCACTTTTCACCTTCACCCTTTGCTAGCATATTGATCATGTCTACAGAATGAGTATATCCTTGAGGTTCTTTTGTAAAGTAAATAATTATTTGAACTTATGCTTTATGCTATTATTAATTAACTGCCAGTGAAATGATGCTTAATACTTTAAGCCTTGCTATGAGAATGATTAAAAGAGCATGTATTAACCATTTGCACTTGCAGCAGTAGGCTTTTCCAGCCTGGGTCATATTTTGATCAGTCTTGACCTAGTCAAAGCCAGTTTGACCTGGTCAACCTTGGGATCCGTGATGAGTTGGACCAGTGATGATGCATGATGATGATATATGGTCTTTTGATACACCTTTGATGGCTCCATACAGTGGACACAGGTTTTAGATGATGGTTGATGTACTTTTTTATTGGTTATTATTATTTCCAGACCATTATATTATTATTGTCCGGGTATGGCTGACGCTACAAATGATCTTACAAGTTGCCATAGGGTGTATGCGTACTCATCTCTGGTAGATTTGGACTTTCTGAGTCTATTGAGACACTCAGTTATCAGTTTCAGGCACTCTCAGAGACGATTTGGTCAGATTTCCACCTATTTGCCAGTTTGCCATGCAGAAATGCCCTGTCCAGCAGCAACATTGATGAGGCACGTTTGCCTAGGGCGCTATAAAGGAGAGGGGTAGTCCAGCCACTTGTTATTACCTTATTACCCCCTCTCCAGACATGATGGTACAGTTAGATTTTGTGCCCGGGCATTCGATAGTGGGTTATAGGCATTTTGATGGTTTTTCAGGTGGAATAAAAATGGAATAAAAAGGTCATTAAGGAAATCGATTTGGGCTATTGAGGCAAGGTTTTGGCATGAGGTCTGTTCAAAGGTCATCTGTGATGTATCCCATTCCTTCCAGATCAGCTTGCAGCATTCAGTAGGGTCCACACGCTCTCCGGGTTATCATTTGATGCATTCTTCTCTCAGTTGAGGGGGCCACGATTTGATCATTTGGTCACGTGGACATGTCATTGAGTCATAG
Source organism: Larix kaempferi (assembly GCA_027924585.1). Classification (NCBI taxonomy): domain Eukaryota; kingdom Viridiplantae; phylum Streptophyta; class Pinopsida; order Pinales; family Pinaceae; genus Larix; species Larix kaempferi. The sequence continues at coordinate 6,358,828 of BSBM01000410.1, forward strand.
TTTATATCATTGTGCCATGGGGTGATGCTAGTGAAGGATAATAAGACCTCCTAGCCCCACCATGTGCTCCTAGTCACTTGTCCTAGTCATCTTATGTGGAATACACTTGTTTTAGTCATCTTTATGTGGTGCGCACCCCCCTAGAGCTTCTTTTAGTGAGTGCGCACCCCCTCATGTGAGTGGATCCATGTTATATTGTACCGGCTCATCTTAGCCATTGATTGCATTGTTTATATCTTTTGATCTCAACCATTCATTCATAAAGTGGTTAGGGTTTTGGTCTCTCTCCTCCTATTTAAGGAAGAGGCCCCCCCTATTGTAAAGGCATCTAGAGACTTTTGGCTCTTGGTTATTGGAATAGAAGAAATATTTTTTGAGTAAATGCTTGGATCTTGAGATGAATGCTTGGCTATGATGATTGTAAATGCTTTTCCATTGCACTGAGGGAGTTTGGTAGCTATTTTGTATTTTTGTTCCACTATATCGATTTGCAGGGCAAGAGGACGATTTGGAGGAGTGTGCATTGGTGGGGAGGCCTACCCTGCAAGCTTCTGTCAAATTTTGGTTCAAACAGGGAGTGATTTTGTCTTTGTACCAATTTTTCTCTATCATTTTCTTCTTACTTGCATCTACCCTCATTGTTGTTTGCTAATTGAGCTTTGTCTCCTTGGTTTTGCAAGAAGAGAGGGATGCACTAGTGGACTTGGGCAAATCATGTGAGCAAGAGAAACTACCAAATCTTTCATTTGAACTTTGCGGGAGTAATCCTCGTCATAATCGACATCCATTCTCATTATCCAGGTACGCTTGAGAGGTACGTATTTTATTCTTCTAACTTATCCATTTGTTCTCTAGATCTCAAACCCTCATATCTCAAAACCCTCATTTTTTTATTTTTTTAGATCCTATGAGATCTAGCAATTGCTTGGGCTTAATAATTAAAACCCACCTAAATAATAATTAATCAACCTTGGATCTAAAGTTTGGTGGGCATCCGACTCCATTTACCCCCTAATCTAAGGCACTGGGCTTCTCCAAGGGAGGTCGCATTTGTTGGGTAGTGGGCTTTTGCTAGATCCATCACTTGGGTATTGCTTGTTCCTTGTCAAATCCATAGATCCATAGAGTAGCAATCCTTCTAGTGCCATTTCATCTTGGTCTTTACCTTGTGGGCCCCATTTTGACCATTTCCATATTTTAAGGGTGGGCCTCACTTGTGTCTTTCTATTTGGCATTAGATCTATCTAGATCTACTAATTCAAACCCATAAGTGGCTTAATCTTTCCTTGGTTGAACATTTATCCATCTCATAAGCCTCTTCAACCAAGCCCTAACTCCTTGGGTCCACTTATCAATCCTAGATCTAGATCTATTCACTCCTGATCTCTTCCTATTTTCATCTTTCACATTTCCCTAAGAGGTCTTGAGTAGGTTCGCTAGCCTTCATTGGTTAGCTAGGATATCCCCCTTGGTCAAATTACACTCTAGTTAACTCCATGAGGTGTCATATGACACTAGTTCACTCCACTTCATGAAATTCACCCCCCTCTTCCTATTTTGCTATTTAAGCGACCTCTCCCCTCTCTTTTCTTTGTTGCTTGTCAATTGATGTTTACACACAAGTCTTATTGTACTCTTTAAGGATTGGAATTGAACAAAGTGAAGACTTTGGAGGTCACATGAGGAGTTGCTTGCTAGTATGTGGATGTTATTGTCTTGTTCTTCATATATGAGGTAATTTGTGTTAGTTTCATAGCTTGTAATTATTTTTTCATCATTGGCCTTTGAAAGGATATTACTACCCAGTAGGATAGGATCCGTTTAACTTGATTACTTATTAGATCTTATTGTAGTCTTCCAGTGAGGATATTAATTTAAACATTATTTTAGTTGTATCTATGTTTTATTAACCCTCTCCTATAGGTTGCATCAAAAGAAGTTTGGAGAGGAGATCCAATCTCCTCTATAGTTGTTTAACTAACTTATAGGTCCTCATCCATTAAGAAGGTCGTGGTTAGCCTAGCGCAACCCCTTCAACTTGTTGGTTTTAGACGGACAAGTCCCTCTTTGCAATTCTTTGATGACTCTATAGTCCAACTTGAAAGAAATTCCTTTCTCTTCTTGCAACCATCCTCTTCTATAAAGCAAGATTTTCAACTTGGTTAAATGCATGCAATATAGGATCTATAATTTTAAAGCCAAATAATCAATAGATCTATAGTTGCATGTTGTAGATCTACTTTGCATTCAAGTTATATCATTGAGATCTCTTTGAAAGGTATTTCTAAGTGCATACATAAAGGCTAGATCAATTTACACTTAGATCTATAATTTTTTATGTATAAAAATAGCTTCAATTTAGTGGATTTGAGTTATTTAGCTCACTCTAAGTAGCATGGGTACCCGTACTTGGGGGTCAGGGATGCATACTCGTATTGAGTATCCGTACCACTATACCCAGTACGGGAACGGGTACTCCTAGAAGCACTCGAGAGGTACCTGGTACTTTCCACTGTCCAATCGGGTACTGGTACTCAAAAAAAGGCAAAGTACCCTGATTTTGGGTACTTCCAGCCCATAAATCTCATCCTGTGGACTTCAAAATCCAATTTTTTTTAAAGTTTTGAAGTGAAGAGGGGGTAGGGTATGGTGGGGCCCTCTCCCAAAGATGTCCAAGTCTACAGCCATTTTCTCCAATGACTTCCACAACACAAATAAACACATTATCTCAGTCTATTGTTACACAATTTCTGAACAACAATAGACATACTTATGCAACTACGTTGTTATAAAATAATAAACCTATAATTTCATGTTAGTGCAACACGTCCCTTACACAAGCTAAACGATTCTTCTTACAAATAACTTTCAGTCTTTGAGGCATATCAAGGCATATGTATCATGATCGACGTCTCACAATTCTTACATTACATATTCAAATTAGATGTATACAGTGATGTTACAAATGCTATTGACCTAGCATAGATGGCTTGAGGAAGCCAAATCAGCTATGATGTTTAGTATTTTAGTATTTTGTATTTCATGTTTGGAAATGTGGCAAATGCCATTTGTCAAATTTTGGATGTAGTATGACAATGGACATATATCATGATGATGATTCATATCACTATCAATATGCAATTTGAATTTCAAGCAATGTGCAATGCCAACATGTGTTGCAGTTTACTCTTTACTTCTTGAACAATGAAAACTTAATAATAAATATTAATATATAGTATAATTTATAAACTTGAAAATTATATATATATATATATAGTCTACAATACCCCGACGTACCCAAGTACCCTGTTTCAAAAAGTGGCGTATTGTACCCGTACCCAAGTACCCTAGCAACTTAGAGCTCACTTCCCTAACAATGCATAAATAGCAGAAGAAAGCCCATTTACATTGTTGTTTATTTGTTTCTTCAACCCCCTTAACAATTTGTGTTTAGTTGTGCTTTTGACAAGAATGATGGTTCATTTGCAAGCTTAGGTGGCAACTAAGTAACAACCTTGACTGAACTTTTAGCCGCTGCCCAAAGCATTCTTTATGCAGGTTTGACAGCTAGGAGGTGTTGCCGCCGGAACATGCACCTGGGGTTTATCGCAACAGAAATCTTCAAGTTGCTTCGGCGCGTTCCTTGGGGGCAAGTCTCGAGTTGAGATACTGTCACTCAACACTCAACTCCTCCGTTTAGGCAGAACTCCTAACGAAGCCAAGGGGGGTAGTCCCTATGAGTTACTAAGGCTTTTAAGAGTTTTAGTTTTGTGATTGGGTAAATTTTTGAGGAGTTTGAATAATATTTAATTGAAAGCGAGAAAGTCACTTGCAAATATGAATTAAGATCAACAACATAAAATAATAAAAAAACACATGAGATCTGAACCAAAGACTGAAACAATGTAAACAAGATCAGTGCCAATAGTGGAGTCGAAATAGCGTGTTGTTGTATTGTAAATGTTTTGTGAGTGCTTCTTGGTCAGTTTTAATTTGTTATGAGATGAGATTTGATTACGGGAAAGGAGAGCTCCAGATGCACCGTGAGGTACAAGGAGTAATGTCTAAAAATTAATCAAAGGTGGATCCTCATGAAGACGTGTGGGATGGAATGGAGTCTCAGGGGGATGTTCAACACTACACCAACAAGGATCTAGCCTAACGGGGTCCCGAGGTCACTTTCCAGTGGTTCTTGCTTCTTCTGAGAAATTTCCCCACACAATGTTCAATTGGCGAGTGCCAGATTTTCACTCTGTTGCCAGTTGTTAATTTTATTAATATGGGATTTTAATTAGATTTGGAAATAAAGAAGTTGTTGCAACTCTTTTATGATTTCCCAAGGACTGAGCCAATGCCCGCAAAGGGAAAGAGCATACTTCGAGTGACAACAAAATATTTGTTTCGGTTAATCAAAAGTAAATAACTGAAATAAAAGTGTTATGCTAATTACTAAAGGCAAGGAATCTATTTTCTGATCATCCAATCACGTACTCAGGCAAAGCCCTTTATGTGACGGCGAGAGCATACTTCGGGAGAGCAATGTCGGGTTCGTTACGTTAAAAAAATGCAAAGACTGAAAGTAAAGTGAACTAATTACTACACCACGAATATCTTTTCCCTTTCAGTACTTCGGTAGAGCATGGTGGGTTAGTGTTTATTACTTCTGCAAGAAAATACTTGAAAGAATTGAAACTTGATAAAATTGCAAAAGTATACAGCCTACAAAAAAGATTAGATGTTCCTATGTCCTGATTAGGTTTTGAAGGACGATATTTGGATCGAACACTTCAAAAGTTAATTTTAACTTTACTTTGATTTATTAAACTGAAGGAAAAAACTAAGTAAGTAAAAATTGAAAAATCACACAGACGCAAAAGCCCCCAGGGGGGTTGGGGTGTGGGTGTTGGGTAGCCCAGTTGCTCTTCTTTTTATTTATGATTTACAATAAATTTTTAAAGAAAACGCCTTGGATTTTTACAGATCTAGATTCAAAGGCTTACAAACAATGCAAAGGGCAAAATGTCGAATGAAGCTGGGATGCCCCGGGAAGCTTTGGAATGGCCCAAACTTGAATTTTTTGACCAAAAAGTGCCAAAACATGCTAAAAAGTAAAACAGGACAGTGAGCTAATTAGTACTAAAAAATGCCCAAAATCGCTTTAAAAGTGATTTGGGCGACTTAAAAAAATTATGGAAATATTTCTAAGCTAAACTATTTGCAAATTTGATTAAAATGACTCAAAAGGACAAGTCCTTTTGAGGATCTTGGCTTGCTTTTGAGGACATCCAATGAAGCACTTTTAACTTGCCAAATAAAACTTATAAAAGCATAAACTAACTTCTACTTCAAGCCTTGAATTTTTCTATGGAGTGACTTGCATAAAATGAAGCTAGCTAAGTTAGATCTAGAAAAATGATACTTTTAATTTGAAAGATCTAAACATATATCCAGATCTAGAATGATAAATAAATTTTAACTTAAAAGAGTAGCTAGATCTAAGGGTAAAAGAACCGATAACCAAGAAAAACTTGTTTAAAGAGGAGAAAGAGAAGCAGAAGCGATCTTGATGCAGGATGGAGTTTTTGTACAAACTTTTTGGTGGAATGCAATTGGACTAAGCCACATGAAAGCTTGGAGAGAGGGAGAACAAGCTTGTTCAAGCTCCAATCAATGGTTACCTGCAGCTATTTCGAAAGATACTTGAAACAAAGTTTGTGAGATCTAGTTACACATGCATGAGAAAAACTAGAAGCATAATAATAAATTTATTAAGATGTTAGATCTATATTATTCAACATATATGAGCAAAAAGAACCAAGAAATAAACTTATTAAATGATTCCTTCCTATCGGTTGAGAACAATTCTACCAAAGCTAGATTCACCATACAAAATTGCAAGAAAAATTTAATTAAATACAAGTTACTTCAAACATGTATGGCCATGATCATCCAACACAAAGACACTACACCAATGAGCCTCCAAAGCTTGAACTCTTTATCCAATAATGCAAAGCATAAGACAATTACAAATAGCAAGACTACTCTTCTCCACAACTCCAACTAGTTTGAATGAGAGAATGGAGCCTCATTATATAGAAAAACCAAGAGAGATCCTCTTTGACACTTGGAGAAATGAGTTGATACATTTGGAAAAGGCTTGTTGACACATATGAGAGGTTTGAGGAGGTTAATGACACCTTTCTCCAACCATTTGACACTTTTCAACCTCCACTTCACACCTCTAAAACCACAAACTCGCCCCCCCCCTTTGGTGGATCTCCAATCTCCAATCAAATCATCATTTATTTGCACAATATTCTCCCTGATTTGATTACCAATCAAAGGAGATTTGATTCCAACACATTTCCTTGATCCGTGGGATTGGGATTTTGCTTTTATTATGTCTTTTTTGCCAATTAATTTATTTTTTTTGGGTTTTTTGAGTAAATATTATTTTATGAGATAAATACTTATTCAAAACTTAGTAAGATAAGTGGGTATATGGGTTTAGTGGATGCTCTGGCTTAGAAAACGAGCATCCACTTGACAAATTATGCCCACAAACCATACTTTTATTACATTTTTTTCTTTTTCCAATTAAACTATTAAAATATAGTCTAATTTTACGGGAAAAAATATTTTCTCTGAAATTAAAAAAAAACTGAGGATTTAGCACATGTCCATATGACTCAATTTTAATGTCTAGCATGGTAATATACATTGACACTTGAACTCTAATAACCTCCTAAGGTCAAGAAATTATGCTGACCACCCCAACTTTGGAGGTATTAGTGAAAAACTCAAAAATTATAAGTCGTTTATTCAACAACATATAATTGACAAGGGACAAAACACTCTGGGGTAGCTAGACTAATATCTAAGTCCTAGGAAATCTGAGTCCTTTACAAAAACCATCATGCTATGACACTTTTTACAATTTCTCAATGTTCCACGGAGTTTCCGGGACGGGGCAGCGCGGTACTGGGGAAACGCACAAGGGGGACGTGTGGAAGCAACCCCAAATTTTAGGGAAATTTCGGGGAAATTGGGAAACGTCGGAGTCATCAAAATTAATTTAAAATACAAATATTATTAATCCCAACAATAACTATTACCATGTAAAAAGTAAAACTTAAGACTAAATTCATCATTATGGAATGTACATCTATTAGTTATTACCATATCAAATTTCAAATTTGTAAATGATAATGAACTATGTTACTATTACCATGTAAAAACTAAAAACTATTATCGTTATGCAATGTATATCTAAATTCAAATTTCAAATTTGTAAAAGATAATGCAACAGATTCTGAAGTTTGAAATAGTCAAATAGATATTGAATAGTTAACACAGAGAAGTTAGAACAGTGAAATAGACAAAAGTGAAAAGTCTAATAAAAGATTAAAATTTCTTAAAAAATACTAAATAGTAAAGAGTCAAGGATTGTCATCAGTATCTAGTATCTACTATCTAGAGTCAAAATTGAAACAATGAAAAGTAACTTAAATGAATCAACATCATAATCAAATAAGCATAAAGTGTGCTCCATTGACTGGTGTGAGAGGGTAGATTTTAGGAAGGTGTTAGACTCTTAGGTTAGTCTAGGATTTAATTTAATTTTGGTTTAATTATGTTTTAATTTTTTAACATTTTTTCATATTTTAATTTGCATTTATTTTTATTGTAAAAGATGAAAATTGGGGGAGGCTTTTGGGTGTCCCCCTAGGGGGGGCTTCTGGGCGGACGCCCGGAAGCCCCCCATGTGGGGGGATTCCTAGGAGACCCCCCTGGGGGGGAAACGCGTTCCACACCTGGGGAAACTTGGGGAAACGCATTTCCCTTAGTTTCCCCCAAAAGGGGGACGTGGGGACACGTTTCCACAGGAGTTTCCTCGTCCTGAAAGCGTGGGGGGAGCGAGGGGGCGTGTTCCCTACCCTGGGGGATGCATCCCTGTGGAACACTGCAATTTCCCCGCAGGGCATGGACATGTGATTTTATTAAGAAAATGGGCCAAGGTGGCCTGCTAGGACTTTTGATCTTTTGCTTATGAACAAGTAAACTTTTTCTATCTTCGTAGGCTCACTCGAAATCATCTAAGTGTAACTTAGTTGATAACAGGAGGCATCCCCTAAGGAGGATCTCCGTTCCTGGAAGAGTTGTGGTCAAACTGGCAACCCTTCACAAAATTGACCTCTTTGGTCCTGTTATCACCTAAGTTGTACTTAGGTGGACTCCTTGTGAACCTCAGAAGACTTGAACAACTCACCTTGTTCATTGCCAGAGTTTAGAAATTCATCAAGCCAAATTTTTTGCCCTTTGTAAAATTTGCATGTCCAAACCCCCGTCGGGGAATTGTAATAAGTTGGTCTAAGCATGGTACTTTTGTAAAAGGCTTGGCCTACCTTAGGTTTAGCTATCAGGGGGATACTCTAGAGTGTTTTTTCCTTAGGAATTATGCATTGCACTTCAATGGCGTATAATTCCTGAGTTTTTCACTCACACCTCCAAAGTTGGAGTATTTTCCATGGTGGTCGAACCTTAGGAGGCTATTAAAGCCTATGTGTCTATGTTTTTTGCACATGCTAGCCATCAATAATGCGTTGTATGGACATGCACTAAGACCCTAGGAGTTTGAGTTCATTCCGACAAAAATAATTTTTCTCGTAAAATTAGACCATTTTTTAAAGGTTTAATTGGAAAATTTCAAATTGCAATAAAAGTATGGTCTAGAGGCGTATTTTGACGTGAGGTTGCTTGTTTTCACACTTAGAGCATCCTCTTTACCCTAGGACTCACTTCTCCTATGTTTGAGTGATTAAATCATTGCTCATAGCATTTTTTCCTAAAGAGGTGACATAATGGCAAGTAAATGCTAACGACTCGACAAAATGCACCAAAATATTAAAAAAATATTATAAAAAAGGCAATTGGCATGTGCAAATTGAGGTGGCAACTAAAACATGAGGAAGGCGACTTAACAAAGTGAATAAGGCACACGTTGGAATCAAACCAAATTGAATGGATCTCATTCAAGTGAGGCGCCCTCCATCATGCTCCACGTGAAGGTTAGAGTGGAGAGCATATCTCATGAGAGGAGCGAATCAAATGAGGTGGCGCCCTCTTGTAGGTTGGTGGAGATCCCAAGGAGGATGGTGCCTACCTCATGAGAGGTGGCTCCCATCCTTTGTGTCAACATCATGTACGATCCCTCTCTTTGCTCTAAGTCGCCCACCTAAACCCCTACTCAAGGATGCGACCCCCCTCTCTCATTCTCTTATAAAAGCGAGGCTCATGCTCCTCATTTGGATGGGATGCATAGAGCCTCTTCCCATTGTAATCTTGATGCTATTTGATTAATGCAAGTTGAAGACTTTGGAGGTCCACTATTGTGCCAATGTGATGAATGCTAGTTTTATGAGGTGATATTGTGTTTATTAAGCATTTCTTGTTTCATTTTTGTTAGTAGATCTAGCTTGGTAGTTCTTAGAGTAAGCATTTGCAGATGTTAATTTGCTTACTAGTGTTTTGCTTTTGAAAAATTAGAGAGTAGCCAACTATACTCGGTTGTATTTAGGGTCTTTCTATTTTTCTTCTTCAAATACATTAGATCTAACTCATTGTGTGCAAGTTTTTCTTATTAGCCATGCGGATCACAAGTTTGAAGGGGGATTAGAACTCGGTTGTCTCTTCTCTTCTCTTCGGCACATTTTTTGAAGCTAATATTTTGCTTATAGGGGTTTTCCTAGGCCAACACAAAAGATCAAGCTTGGGCTTGAAGAGTTTCATCCATCTTCTCAAACAAAAAATCTTCCCTCTCTTTCAATTTTTGTTTTGCAAAATGCTTAAGAAGTAGATCCACTTTATTCATGCTTATTATCTAGATCTATCTTACTTTAGCATGCTTAATTAGTTGGATCTAAGTATTTTAAAAGGCCTTATCTTTCACTAGATCTAAACTAAAAGTTTGTATTTACACTTAGCAATTTTTTCATTTTTTATTTATTTTTGTTTTATGTTTCTTATCGAATTCTAACAAATTTACTTGCTGCTTTTTAGCAGGTCCAAGGAAAAAGAGGAGGAAGCTTTGGCGAAATTTCGTCAAAAACTGCCAAATTTACTTTCCGAAGACCCTCTTACACTATAGTTTTAATTTCTTAACTTGTAAGCTCTTAGATCCAAGTCTAAAAGGACTAAGAGGCACTTATTTTGAGCAAAGATTGTAAGATTATTCAACGAGAGCAAGTGGGCTACACAGTGCCCACATCCCATCCCCCCTAGGGTAATTTGTAGTCTCATTTTTCGTGACATAAATTTTTCTAACAAACACAAGCACACAAACCACATTTACTGCAGGATTGTATACTTTAATTGTTTAATAATTTTTTCATTCACATTTCGCAAGTAGTTACAAATAACATCGATCTCGTTGCCACGAAGTATGCTCTCACGAGTCTCACCACCACATAAAGGCATTGTCGATTAGTGGTGACTGATCAGAAAGTGACACATAGATCCGGTGATCTATATCTTTCTGCAATTCATTTTTTTTAGCATTTTATTTTCAAGCTTTAATTTGGAACAAACAATTTGCTATCGCTCAAAGTATGCTCTTTCCCTTTGCGGGCATTTGCCTAGTCCTGGGGAAATCAGAAAGAGTTATAGCAACTTATTAATTCTCAACATTTAATTAAAAACTCACAATAATAAAATTAACAACCCCAAACAAAGTGAAAATCCGGCACTCAAATATTGGGTTTCGCATGGGGAAATTCCTTAGAAGCGGGAACAACTGGGGAGCGACCTCAGGGCACCGTTAGACTACATCCTTGTTGGTGTAGTGTTGAACATGCCCTCGAGACTCCGCTCCAGCTCACACGTCTTCGTGAGGAGCCACCTTTACTTAATTTCTGGACATTACTCCTCGTACCTTGCGGTATATCTGGAGCTTCCATTTTCCCTTAACTAAGTTCCATTTCTAATAATTTAAAACTGACCAAGATACACCTGCAAAATTTTTTCCCTTTCAGTAGCATCACCTTTTTTATTTTGACTCCATTGGCACTGATCTCCATTAACAAGTACTTTATATTTGCTTAATATCAGTTCAATCAAGTGTTGTTGATTAATCTTTATATGCTGCTGATTGTCTTTTATGTTGTTGAAAGTATCTCTTTAAACTCTTGCAATAATCTTTGACTCAGTGAATCATACCCTTTAAACTCCTAAAACATTTTAATAGCCTTAGAAACTTTTCGTAGGGACTACCCCCGTTGGCTTCGGTTAGGAGTTGGCCTAAACGGAGGAGTCAGGATCAGGTGACAGCCCTGACTTGAGACTTGCCCCCAAGGGCGCACTGAGCAGTAGTAAGATTTCTGCTGCGTTAACCAAGTGCGTAATCTAGAGGCAACAGGTCCTACTATAAACTTGACGGATTCCTAACTTATAAAATATCAAGTGTTCTCCGTAGTCCTTTGGACCTATGCCGTTGGGAGCGAGAAGCGGGAGCGGAGCAAAAAGCGAAATTTTCAAAAGCTCCCATTTTGGGAGTGTTCCAAAAGCGTTTTTTATATAGTATATATTTTGATGGATTTATATCTAAAAAACATGTAGGATGTTGAATTAGCTATAGAAAACATGGATTAAACCATATAACATCAATCATCTAGTAGTTATAACTTATAACATTATCATCAAATGATCAACCATAACTACTTTTATATGAGCTTGGCAATGAAGGGAGGTACCATAACATTGTCATCAAATGATCAACCTAGTATAGGAGCTTTTAGTATAGAAGAGGTAGGGATCGCCTCGAGAGCGCCTTGGGAGCGTCCTCCCAAAACTATGAGAGTTTTGGGAGCGAGCTTCCGAAGGAAGTAAGCTTCGGGAGCGGGAGCAAGGGAATGGGGAGCGCTCCCACGCAGCAGCGCTTTGGACTATTGTAAGTGACAGGGATTAGTGGCATAAACCGCCATTCCTCGCACCCTTCCTACCCCCATGCCAAATTTGCGCATCTAGGCTAGTTGTTTCCCTTTTGCAATTCATTTCTCTAATTAGCTTAGATTTTACTTATTTTGTCCATCAATTTATATACACGCTAACTATAACATAATTTAGTGGTTTTTGACTTACAACCCAATAACAAGATAAAATTTTACTATTTAATCTAAAATTAATCAAGTGGAACTAAGCTCTACACCCTGACTGTAGCTAAGGCATACCTTAGGATCCGAGATCTTTAGAGATTATCCGAACCCTGGTTTACCCCAGGTATCGATGGTTCTCAGACTTGCCCCCAATGGGAAAGAGTATATATGTGCCTTGCTAGTTTTTTTTACTTAGATTAATTGCTTTAGCCAATCTGGATCTAGGATAGTCTTTAAATATTAGTAATTAGCTCACACTTGATTTCAATTGGTAAAGGAGCACTGATATTCCGCCTTAGTAATTAGCTCACATTTATCTTTTCAGTTGGTTTAAGGAACAATTAAAGCAGATCTCGATCATTTACATCATCTATTGCTTCATAATTCTGCACTGCAAGTAAGATCTGAGTTGATTATATCTTATTATTTTCTTTTTAAAGGTATTCGTCCTCATTCGCTATATCTTTTGTACTTGTTGCATTTAACTTAACTCCTAGTTATTTATTTATCCTTATATTATTTTATAGGGACCACCCCCTTTGGATTTGTTTAGGAGTTTGCCTAAATGGAGGAGTCGAGTGTCGTGGTGATAGTGCACCCAACTTGAGGCTTTCCCCCAAGGCTATGCCCAATGGGTTGATATTTTTTCTCACCTGAAAGTGTGGATTAGGTGGCAACAAATATCAAGAATATCAAAGAAGCAACCACCATAAGGACCTGCTCTCTCTCTCTCTCTCTCTCTCTCTATATATATATATATATATATTGAGTGCACTGTGTGCACCTTAAATCTCTGTGTGAGATAGATTATCAACCCTCCTAGGTTCATAAGAATGTCAAGTTGAGAACTGACTTATACAATCAGAGATGTCTAGCAAATTCCATCCCTAACCAAGATAGGTCACTGATTATTTAGTATTTATTATTTACCCTATTATATATATTTGAATTTTTCAGTGCACTGTGTGCATCTTAAATCTCTGTGCTCCATGTGAAACATAGATAATGAACCCCCACAGGTTCATAAGAACGTACAAGTATAGAACTGACTTATGCAATCAGAGCTGCCTAACACACCCCATCCCTAACCAAGTCAGGTAACAATGGTAATTGGGTGTGTTATGATGGTACCAACACCAGCGTACCTACAGTGGTACTTGTTATCACACCATAGTAGCAGGGCTACTATTCTTGCTTAGCAGATATCTGCACATTCCAGAGCTTACATTATTCAGAGTTTGGCTATGATGACTTTATATTTTGAGATCACTCATGATTAGAGCAGTGTATTATTCAGACTTATTCAGACTTATGTTAGACCTTGTGTCAAGGCTGAGCCTTGAGAGTTCAAATTTGATGACCGATGTGACCCTTTATCCCATACAGTTTCAGTTCAGTGCCTAGAGATGTATTGCAGCAGTGTTTCAGATGATATATGATGATTATTCTTGTGATGATGTTGTATGACCTATGGATGTTTTATCATTGACTGTGGATTATTATCTTGTTGTTTTAGTCATGTTCACAGTGTTGTCTCCAAAAATGGCATGCGTGTTGTTGAAGCCCAAAATGTAACACACCAGCTGGATGACAACTCTCTCAGGAGAGAGGCCAATGTTACCACACTCCTCTCCTCTTCGCTTCAGGTTGGCTCTTCTCCAACTCTAGGGGGGTATCCCTAAGATAGGATCGCTAAGGCAGGTACAGTAAACAGGAAAGGTGAATTGAAGAGGCTGCCTTAGAGAAACAAATGTAAAAAAGATGTATTTTAAATGGGTGATGGAAAAGAAGGGAAGATCAATCCTCAGGGAAAGACTAGTGCTAGTACCAAAAGGGGAAATAGAGTCAAAAGAGGACTCATGGAGGCCTTGTGCTTCATAAAAGTGAGACTAATCTAGAATGCTCAAACGATCATATCTAAATCAACATTTCGTACAACTGAATACTAATATCCATTGAAATACTAATCGCTCAAGCATACTTAACCAACTTAACAACCGTAAATGGCTAATCTATTGTGCTTAAAAAAAGCCCTCACAAGCTAGATTTATTCTGCAACTTGAAATACATCGCACAACCACATGAAAGATACTCAATCTGTCCCTAGAAACCCAGCTGATATTTTCATTAAGCTCAAAAGGGAAAGAAACCCCAAAAGTTTTCCATCCATTACAAATCAAAGCCTCCTAGTTTAAATAGGGCAAAAGATGAAATATGTGGCCCTGATTAGGGTTTTTTAAGACTGCCAGAAAAGTGACAGATGTGTAAGTGAACTGTCATTCAAGTTTGTTGTCGCCAGAAGAGGAGTTTAAGTGTGCCGACTTGGTTGCCATTGTTACCAACTAACTGAGATCTGGCCGCCACCTGTGCTTGCATGAACTAACCGCAGGTTGAAACCATGAATTCGCTCAATCCATTATTAATCCTTTATGCACTGGCAGCCGAGAGAAGATGAGGGGATCCAGGCTCGAATTACTGCCACATGATGACTACCAACTCAAACGGACCTTTAAGACTCTGTTTGGAATTTCCATGTGGATGGATCTCACAAACGATAGCGCATTCTACAGCCACGTGAGATACTTCGAATGCTCCACGTAACCCATCCCTGCTGAAAACTTACTCATCAGGATGCAATCGGTTGTCAACAGAAAAGGTAGGTCGAGAAGATACTGCCAGGCGCCACATCCTACGAGACAAATAAAAATTCGATGAATCACATCCGCGAGGGGGCATGAATTTCTGCCATGGCGCTAACTTCCACCATGAGCCAATTAACCTGTCAAACCCCGAGCTCATTGGATCTGACTCGGTTCAATCAATTGGCTGATCTCAAAAGGGTGTGTTTATCCTTAGACTGGTCGCCAGCACATGTGTAGATTCTACCTGTTGCAAGCTCGACTGTCCACAGAAAAGGTGGGTCCGGTCCAATATTCACGCTGTCTTCGTATAAAGACTTTTAACGCATCCTCCACGACCGCCTATTATAGTTATATGGCGGCTTCATATCAACATTTGGCTTTTTATTTTATTTTATTTTTTAGTGGATACGTCCTTTTCGCCAAATGGCCGAGTCTTCATACCCGGCGCTAATCGTTGTTCCCACGCCAATCCTCAATAAATTCGGCTCATGGGATGACTATAAAGGCTCCTGAAATCATGACGTAGCTGGAATGATCCTCGTCTCGAGGCTCAAATAATTCGACATGCTCTATCTGATTTCGATAAAAATATTTATGGTGATCATCGCAGAGACACTCGATGCATTTGCTTGCTGCTAACAATAATTTCTGATTTGTGGTTTGAATGATAACAGGTGCGTGGTACGGGGATCAAGAGGAAGCTGCTCCAGAAAATCCATGTTACTGCGAAGATATGGACAAACGACTGCCAAAATATAGGTCAAAATCCACGCTGAAAAAACGCGCCCAGGTTTGATTCACGGGCCGATGAAGTAGCACCGAATCATGCCCAGACGACGACTGAGAGGACCATGACCTCCGATTTAATTTAAGCTTGATGTGCTGATTATTTTACTGAACCCGGAGTCTATTTTAAACTGGCTCGACCTCAATCAATTTCTTCCAATACCGAGTTCCACGTAATTGATGACTGTGACTTGCCTTATGTTCACATTGTTATGACCAATAGTTGCCCGATCCGAAGGCTGACGTGCTCAGTTTATAGTTTATACAACTGGCGGTCAATGGAATTTGTGGTAGGAAGGCTCCAGGCTCGTCATGAAGAAAAGAGGGATTGTCGTGAATGCCTCCTTTGGTATTCCAACTCCAATATCTATAATTTCACAGCAGAGTAGATGTTGATCACAAAGTTCATTTTCCAAAGTTGTATGCTTCAAACTTCCTTCCCTTCTTGATGATGTGTCTAACAGTAGCCCCGATATTCTGAGAAATGCGCATTTAAACAAGTAGATGGGCTTTACATTTAACGTAACTCTGCATCCATCTTCTTTTGAGCCAATGCAGCAGGCCCTGGCAATTTTTTCCAAACTAGATTCCGAAGTCTTTGACACTCTGCTTCTAACTTTGCAATCTTTTTAACAGCTTCTAAATGCTGCTTATTAGCTGCATCTGCACCTTTGATACTTATATTTTCTTTTTATTCCGAATCTCAAGTTCCTTACTAAGCACATGGAGTTCATATTTCAAGGACGACATATCATGTTCATATGATTCAAAATTTACCTGGAGCACCTTAACCTCAGCCCAATCGAAAACTGTCTCTTCCATAATCTTTTAATGCTGCATCATCTTCACAGTGTTCTGTTTGTCTGACCACAAACTTCAAAGTATCAAATATCTCCTAATGATCCTATCCTGCCCCAAGGAAAGCAATGGGCATCCCACTACTGCAGAAAATGAAGACAATTAGCAAGATAAGTGAAACCCAGTAATAAGGCAGCAACCCTTGTTGTTCCCCTTTGATCCTCTGTCCTCAACAACAAAGTATGTACAAGGCCAAGCCAAATACAGTAAACCACAAAAGAACAAGAATGAAACTAGGGGCACTAGACCTATTCCCTTCTCAATCCTTCCTCTATAGTCCACTGCTACAAGGTCATTGCCAGGGGGAGCATTCATTTATGCCTTCTACAAAATCAAAGATTGATTCTTTGGAGGATCAGGAGCTTTTTCCCATTTTTCATTTGCAGCTCCACTCTCTAAGTAAAGATTCAGACTTTCACCTTTCAGCCTAATCGGATCGGTCAAAGCACTTGAGGACAAGTCCATGGTTCCATTTTGACAGCCTTCTAATTTTACTGTTGAGATGCCTGCTCCCACAAAATCATAATGTGGTCCATTGTTTGTAGGATCTGCGCTTCTGATTTCCATAGAAACTCTTAACTCTGATGCTGCTACTGATGACTAGTAACCTGGGATTGCTTGACTTGACAGAGCCTGCTATTGAAGTTGAGCTATTTTCATCTTCTACCCTCTATCCTAGCAGCCTCCTTTCTGACCTCGTCTTTAAGTGACCACCCATGCAAAAATGGGGGGTAACATCTGGCTCCATATGGGGACGTGTGCTCTCCTCGAGAGCATACGAGAACCTCAGATCCTCTCGGTTATTGTAGACCAATCTTAAAAGCAAATGCCAAGTGGTGGGGATGGCTCAATTCACATCCCAAAACCACATATTTATTACATAAGAAAATGAAAAATAACAAAACAAATGACAGCAGAAAATGCTCGTGCAAGAGCTTTATTCATCTACCTACACTAACCTAACATGAGACTGCAGCATGCTAAGTATATGCCCATAACCAGTGGAGCCATTTCAGCTTCTTATCCCTGACGAATTGCTTGGTCAGAAACAGAGATAAGGACATATAACAGAGATGTCTTAACATCCAATCATAAATAAAATTAAACTGTAATATCACACTATTAGGATGTAATAACTCATCAAATCTTTGGCAGAAAATATCAGACTGTGCACAAGAAAATTCTATCCATTGACTGATAGGGCTTAAATAAAAACCTTTATCATGAAGCTGCTCCGGATGATCTGTAAAATGAGCGTTGCTATCTTCAATAAAGTGAACTTGAGGTAGATCAGAGTCTTCATTATAAAACTTTTCACGATCATCTTCAATGGTGTAATCCTGAGACAGCTCCATCTTTTCATCATACTGCTGCTCACAAACTTGAGGCAAATTCGTATTATTAATGTTCTCTTCAATATTAGGGATTTCTTCAGCAATGTCTTCATCCAAAGGCCTTTGTATTTCTTCTCCAATGAGATCTTCAATGTTTTCTTTTGATTCAAGATGGAACCTAGGGATGAGGGTATCATACTCTCTAGCAAGTTGTTCAATCTCATTGATAGTTCCATCATGCCAGCGGAGGAGAAACCTTTCAAAAAACTCTGCCAATGAATCTATGGATTCATCCAAAGACCATAGAACCAATTTTCTGCATCTCCTTCTAAAGTTAAAGAAAAAATGATCATAAGGTCATCCTCACAATAAACATTAAAATCAACCATCAATTTGCAGTAAGAGGTAGTGTGATAGATGGCTGAAACATCATCATTCCATGGAACTTTGGTGGGAGAATGTCATGCACCGTTTCACAGTCATAGCAGTCATTAGGAAATCCACCGATATTCGAGAAATCCAATGGCATGAAGGCTTCGAGCATAAAAGACATCGTGCGGAAGCTCACACACTTTCTCCTTATTATTATCCATAAATCAAACAATGAGGTACCAAATTTGAAACATGCATATAATCATACCTCATACCAAACTGTGGAGTCGCCAAGGTGAGCTTGAAAGCCTTCCAATGAGTGTGCTCACCTCTACACCCAATAGGATCTTCAAATCTGCCAAAGGACAAGGGCTCTGTCCCTTCGTGGAGTCGCCATGCGAGAAGAAGAATTTGCAATATGATCTCCCACAAATGTCGTCAATGAAGCATAGTCTTCAAATTTCGGGAACTGGACTTTGTCTCCGGCAATGGCGCCAAAAATGTTGTCTCCCAAAATGGCATGCATGTTGTTGAAGCCCAAAATGTAACACACCAGCTGGATGACAACTCTCTCAGGAGAGAGGCCAATGTCACCACACTCCTCTCCTCTTCGCTTCAGGTTGGCTCTTCTCCAACTCTAGGGGGGTATCCCTAAGATAGGATCGCTAAGGCAGGTACAGTAAACAGGCAAGGTGAATTGAAGAGGCTGCCTTAGAGAAACAAATGTAAAAAAGATGTATTTTAAATGGGTGATGGAAAAGAAGGGAAGATCAATCCTCAGGGAAAGACCAGTGCCAGTACCAGAAGGGGAAATGGAGTCAAAAGACGACTAATGGAGGCCTTGTGCTTCATAAAAGTGAGACTAATCTAGAATGCTCAAACGATCATATCTAAATTAACATTTCGTACAACCGAATACTAATATCCATCGAAATACTAATCGCTCAAGCATACTTAACCAACTTAACAACCGTAAATGGCTAATCTATTGTGCTTAAAAAAAGCGCTCACAAGCTAGATTTATTCTACAACTTGAAATACATCGCACAACCACATGAAAGATACTCAATCTGTCCCTAAAAACCCAGCTGATATTTTCATTAAGCTCAAAAGGGAAAGAAACCCCAAAAGTTTTCCATCCATTACAAATCAAAGCCTCCTAGATTAAATAGGGCAAAAGATGAAATATGTGGCCTTGATTAGGGTTTTTTATGACTGCCAGAAAAGTGACAGATGTGTAAGCGAACTGTCATTCAAGTTTGTTGTCGCCAGAAAAGGAGTTTAAGTGTGCCGACTTGGCTGCCATTGTTACCAACTAACTGAGATCTGGCCGCCACCTGTGCTTGCATGAACTAACTGCAGGTCGAAACCATGAATTCGCTCCATCCATTATTAATCCTTTATGCACTGGCAGCCGAGAGAAGATGAGGGGATCCAGGCTCGAATTACTGCCACATGATGACTACCAACTCAAACGGACCTTTAAGACTTTGTTTGGAATTTCCATGTGGATGGATCTCACAAACGATAGCGCATTCTACAGCCACGTGAGATACTTCGAATGCTCCACGTAACCCATCCCTGCTGAAAACTTACTCATCAGGATGCAATCGGTTGTCAACAGAAAAAGGTAGGTCGAGAAGATACCGCCAGGCGCCACATCCTACGAGACAAATAAAAATTTGGTGAATCACATCCGCGAGGGGGCATGAATTTCTGCCATGGCGCTAACTTCCACCGTCAGCCGATTAACCTGTCAAACCCCGAGTTGATTGGATCTGACTCGGTTCAATCAATTAGCTGATCTCAAAAGGGCGTGTTTATCCTTAGACTGGTTGCTAGCACATGTGTAGATTCTACCTGTTGCAAGCTCGACTGTCCACAGAAAAGGTGGGTCCAGACCAATATTCACGCTGTCTTCGTATAAACACTTTTAACGCATCCTCCATGACCACCTGTTACAGTTATATGGCGGCTTCATATCAACATTTGGCTTTTTATTTTATTTTATTTTTTAGTGGATACATCCTTTTCGCCAAATGGCCGAGTCTTCATACCCGGCGCTGATCGTTGTTCCCACGCCAATCCTTAATAAATTCGGCTCATGGGCTGACTGTAAAGGCTCCTGAAATCATGACATAGCTGGAATGATCCTCGGCTCGGGGCTCAAATAATTCGACATGCTCTGTCCAATTTCGATAAAAATATTTATGGTGATCATCGCAAAGACACTCCACACATTTGCTTGCTGCTAAAAATAATTTCTGATTTGTGGTTTGAATGATAACAGGTGCGTGGTATGGGGATCAAGAGGAAGCTGCTCCAGAAAATCCATGTTACTGCGAAGATATGGCCAAACGGCTGCCAAAATATAGGTCAAAATCCACACTGAAAAAACGCGCCTAGGTTTGATTCACAGGCCGATGAAGTAGCACCGAATAACGCCCAGACGATGACTGAGAGGACCATGACCTCCGATTTAATTTAAGCTTGATGTGCTGATTATTTTACTGAACCCGAAGTCTATTTTAAACTGGCTCGACCTCAATCAATTTCTGCCAATACCGAGTTCCACGTAATTGATGACTACGAATTGCCTTATGTTCACATTGTTATGACCAACAGTTGCCCGATCCGAAGGCTGACGTGTTCAGTTTATAGTTTATACAACTGGCGGTCAATGGAATTTGTGGTAGGAAGGCTCCAGGCTCGTCATGAAGAAAAGAGGGATTGTCGTGAATGCCTCCTTTGGTATTCCAACTCCAGTATCTGTAATTTCACAGTAGAGTAGATGCTGATCACAAAGTTCATTTTCCAAAGTTGTATGCTTCAAACTTCCTTCCCTTCTTGATGATGTGTCTAACAGTAGCCCTGATATTCTGAGAAACGCGCATTTAAACAGGTAGATGGGCTTTACATTTAACGTAACTCTGCATCCATCTTCTTTTGAGCCAATGCAGCAGGCCCTGGCAATTTTTTCCGAACTAGACTCCGAAGTCTTTGACACTCTGCTTCTAACTTTGCAATCTTTTTAACAGCTTCTAAATGCTACTTATTAGCTGCATCTGCACCTTTCATACTTATATTTTCTTTTTATTCCGAATCTCAAGTTCCTTACTGAGCACATGGAGTTCATATTTCAAGGATGACATATCATGTTCATATGATTCAAAATTTACTTGGAGCACCTTAACCTCAGCCCAATCGAAAATTGTCTCTTCCATAATCTTTTAATGCTGCATCATCTTCACAGTGTTCTGTTTGTCTGACGACAAACTTCAAAGTATCAAATATCTCCTGATGATCCTATCCTGCCCTCGGGAAAGCAATGGGCATCCCACTACTGCAGAAAATGAAGACAATTAGCAAGATAAGTGAAACCCAGTAATAAGGCAGCAACCCTTGTCGTTCCCCTTTGATCCTCTGTCCGCAGCAACAAAGTATGTACAAGGACAAGCCAAATACAGTAAACCACATAAGAACAAGAATGAAACTAGGGGCACTAGACCTATTCCCTTCTCAATCCTTC
Source organism: Larix kaempferi (assembly GCA_027924585.1). Lineage (NCBI taxonomy): Eukaryota > Viridiplantae > Streptophyta > Pinopsida > Pinales > Pinaceae > Larix > Larix kaempferi. Next base: position 6,380,498 of record BSBM01000410.1, read on the forward strand.
CTCTATAGTCCACTGCTACAAGGTCATTGCCAGGGGGAGCATTCATTTATGCCTTCTACAAAATCAAAGATTGATTCTTTGGAGGATCAAGAGCTTTTTCCCATTTTTCATTTGCAGCTCCACTCTCTACGTAAAGATTCAGACTTTCACCTTTCAGCCTAATCGGATCGGTCCAAGCACTTGAGGACAAGTCCATGGTTCCATTTTGACAGCCTTCTAATTTGACTATTGAGATGCCTGCTCCCACAAAATCATAATGTGGTCCATTGTTTGTAGGATCTGCGCTTCTGATTTCCATAGAAACTTTTAACTCTGATGCTGCTGCTGATGACTAGTAACCTGGGACTGCTTGACTTGATAGAGCCTGCTGTTGAAGTTGCTGTTGTTGAAGTTGAGCTATTTTCATCTTCTACCCTCTGTCCTAGCAGCCTCCTTTCTGACCTTGTCTTTAAGTGACCACCCATGCAAAAATGGGGGGTAACACACAGCATTAGCTTGGTATATAATTCATGATGTGGCAAACTTTATAAAATGGACTATCTTGATAATAATTTAAAATGGACTTTTACTTGCACATTTAGGTTGTTTGACAAAGCTCACTGCTTTACTACCTTGCATAGATATGGTCTTTCTTGACACCATTTGTCTGCTAGCTTAGGCTCCACCTTCACTTGACTCCATCCATTCATGACTTTCCTTATTTGGCTTAACCCTTGACTTGTCTTACTTGACTTTTTGGTATTGAGGACTTTCCCTTTTTTTTCTACCTCTGTGTTTGGACCACATCCTTGTATGTATAGTGTCTCGGCTCTGAGTTGGTGACAAAACTTGCCTTTGGTAAGTTGGATTGTAGGCCTAAATCATTATGGTCGCTTGTCCCGATGTTTGGCACTAGCTCGAACTCCCCCTAGTCACTTGAGATGTTGGCTAAACTGAAAGCTCATGTACTACTTATGGAAACTTATATAGATTCGCCCACGGAAACTAAAAAGGGCAAGAGCGATGAACTGCTAAAAATACTCCTCAAAGAGTATAAGAAAGGTCCAAAAAGCAATGGTTCTTAAATGCTATATCTAAACAATTGCTGACCTTATATGTATATGTAAACATGCCCTGGATGCAAGCTGCAATTAGTTGTGCTTATCAGCGCACCTGAGATCCGTAGGGTTATGTAGGCCAAAAAGGCCATGAAATGAAATTGAATGATCCTAATGAACTTGGATCAACTTGATGTAGACATGATGCCTAAGTTGAATAAGCACTCTCTAAACAACTTACCCATTTGTGAGGCACAGCCATCCCCCGTGTTATTTTGTCCAGCACAGAGTTTGTAGTTTCCCCTTTCTCCCAGTCCAAAGTATCTTTTAGTTGAGTTTAGACAAGTCACCCCCTTTGCCCAACCTTGTTCCTAGCCTTCATCCTTAACTAGCAGTTAGACCATGTCCAATGGGTGAGTTTGTCATTTAAGCTACTGTTTAAGTAATTATAAATAACAACGGAATATGCTAATATGATTAATGCCACTAAGTGATGTTATGCTTTAAGTTAAGCTGTAAGTATGATTAGAGGAACATGTCTTAGTCTATTGATTTGATTTATCCTTGGTTGTATATGGACCTAGTCAAACCTAGTTTGACTATGGTCATTTCTTGGTATCCGTTATGATGTGGGCCATATATACTTATTGATGATGATTGATGGTCCCACATCCTATTGATGATGATGCTATATGATGGACATATGATTCAGATGATGATTGATGCAGTTCAACAGGTTTTATTATTACTCCAGATCATCAGATTATGCACTGTCCATATATGGTGGACCCTACAGTTAGCCCATCAGGGCAACCCATGGTGTATGAGGACATATTCTTAGTAGATTTGGGTCTTCTGGATCCAATGAGACACTTATCTTTCAGTTCTGGGCACTTCTGGCAGTGATAGATGCAGTTTTACACTTGTTGACTAGATTTGGGGTTGATTTCCCAGCCTGAGCAGTAGGGGCCATGAGAGGCCAGTTCACCTAGGGCGCTATATGAGGAGAGGGTGGTCCAGCCACTTGTTACTACCATTTATCCCCCCTTTTGGAGAGCTTGGTGGGCTCAGTTTGACATCGTAGGTGCCCTAGGAGGCAGTTTTAGCACTTTCACAGTTACCGAGGCAGTGCAAAAATGGGATAAAGGGGTCACTGAAGAATTCGATTTGGGCAATTGAGGCAAGGTTTTGGCACTTGGTTTTCACAGAGGTCTTCCAGGGTGAACCCACCATCTTCCAACCAGTTTTCACCACTTGGGTGGGTCCACAGAGATCACAGGAGGTCTTTTACTGCTCGTCTATCACAGATTTGATCATTTGTATTTATTTTGGGTATATTATATTATTTTATTGTGCCATGGGGATGAGCTAGCAAGGATTGATGCCTCCTAGCCCCACCATGTGCTTCATGAGTCATGTCCTAGTCATATGAGGTGGGCCCATGTATTTTTGCCCCCTTTAGAGGATGACGTCACCCTCCATGAGTACCTCTAGTTATGACGTCATAATTACTTTTAGTGATCCATGTGTTATGTTGTTATGATTCATCTTAGCCATTGATTATGTATTGAGATCTTTTAATCTCAACCACTCATTTTGTTGTAAAGTGGTTTTGAGATCTAGGGTTTTGGTCTTTATTATCCTATATAAGGAGGGGACCCCCTATTGTATAGCTGACCTTTGGAGCTCTGGAATATTGGAATAGAACACTTCTTTGTGGAGCATATTTCTCTTGTCTTGTGGATTCTATTGCATCTTGAGTATACAGTATCTCTTCTATGTATCATTGTGGATTTTGGAGCTACATCTTGTTTTCTTGCAGGGAGGCCGAATTGGTGGAGAGGAGGACGATTTGAAGAGGGTTATTGTTCGAGGGATCCACATATTCTCTCTTGGGTTGATCTTGGTGACAATGAGTATCATTATTGTATCTTTGTGACATAGTTGATGCTTTCTATTACATCTTTCCATCATTTTCCTAATCATATTACTTGGCTTGTTTCACTTGATCTTGTCTTGTAGGAGGAGTACGATTTGGCATCTGGGAGGAGGACGTTTTTGCTTGGAGCTCTTGGATCTCACTCTTGAATATACACATAGAAGAATGCTATCAATTTGCAAGGTGGCCATAAGCAATTGAGGTAAGTTCTACAAGGTATGTGCCTAGATCCATCCATTCTTCTTCATTGGTCACAAACCCTTAAAATTCAAAACCCTTATTTTTGTTTTTCTTAGATCTACTTGGATCTAGCTTGGCTTTTGGAAAGATATTGAAAACCCACCTCTATAGTATCCACGGCAATTCGGATCTATAGTTTGGTGGTGATTGGGTTCCATTTGACACACTTTCCATAGCAAAATAGCCCTCTTGAGGCAAATCGTACCCCTTGGTAAAAGCTAATTGGGTTAGATCCAACACATGGGTAGGTGAGATCCCACTTGATTTGAACTCCTCACACTTGATAACCTACCCCTAGTGCTTCACTTCTTTGATTTTTTCCTTGTGGGCCCCATTCCTCATTTTGAGGGTTGTGCCCCACTTGGGTCAATTTGGTGATGCACTTTCAATCTCATATCTATGGAGATCTAGCTATTGGATCACTTTGATTTTCTAGATCCACATTGATAATTGCCTAAACTACCTGGATCTAAAGTTTGGTGGCCATTGGACTTGCTTTGACACACTTTTCCATGCTTTTAGCCCTCTTTGGGCAAAGTCGCACTCCTTGGGGGTTTGAGTTTGTCCACTTTGAGAAAATGGGTGTTTGAGATCCCACTTGTTTTGGATAAAGCATACCTTGAAACCTATATCTAGTTTCTCACTTTGTGAAGTTCTGCCTTGGGGGTATCATTCCTCATTTTGGGGGATTGTTGTCCACTTGTGTCACATAGTGAAATATTAGATCTAGTGAGATCCAACCATCAAAACTTGGGTTGCCCACTTGATTTGCATCCTAAGTGTCCCGATCTACAACTTGACATCCTTTTTTACTGCATTTGCCCATCCATTCAAGGCACTAGTCCACCTAAGGCAATTCGCACTTCTTGGGAATTGTGTCAGGTCTTAGATCCCATATGTGGGTGTCTCTAATTTCATCTTAGATCCATAGATCTATTCTTTACACACCCCTTGGTACCATTTTCATCCTTAACTTCACCTTGTGGGTTCCACTTGAGCTATTTCCATATCCCAATGAAGTGGGTCCCACTCGTGTATTTCATGCTACTAGATCTTCTCCTTTGATCTCATTATGTGGCCTAAATCATTCATTGGTTGAAACACAAAGTCATTCCTCAAGCCTCTTTCAACCACACTTAAACTTCTAGGTCCACCTAACCTTGCATTAGTTTCCATAACTTGTCTTTTACATATCCCTAGGAACCTTTGTTTGGGTCCAATCATCTTTGATTGGTTGTAGGGTCTCCCCCTAGGTCTTGATTTATCTTGATCTAAAGTGAAGAGTGCCTCAATTGACGTGACTCCCAGCTTGTATTGGGAACCGTTGCATCTCTTAGGTCACCTCTTTAGTTGTCCATCTCCTCTACCATCCCGGATGGGATACCTTTAGGGACAACTACAAGTTGTGTGATAACAGTACCCCAGGGAGAGGGTGTCTTTTTTCTGACCAGGAGGGGTGTTTAGCCAGCTCATTCTGAGGTAGGGGCATGGCCATACCCTCTGGCTTCTCTTCTGGAAGTACTATGGCTTAATGGCATCGCTGACTACCTCATGAAAGGGTTTGAAACCCTGAGGTTGGTTTCTGAGGCTTCCAGGGCTGGGTCACATGACCCCGACCTTGTTTCAGCGCTCCAGCAGCAGTTATTTCAGCACTGGGACTCACTCTCATCTTCAAGAGCACATCCAACACCCTCCTGGCCCTCCAGTTCAGCAGCGCCCTCCCTCTGGGCCCTCCTTCAGAGGATGGTGTCATCCTCCTAGGCAGACTGTTTGCTTGCTAAAAGGGGGGGACGTTGAGGGTTTTCATCACTACTGGGGTTAGTTGGGGTATGGCGACCAACCCTGCACAGTTTGGCCTTCAGTTGTGAGGCACCTGCAACAATTAATTAACAAGAATGCGCGAAATAGCAGAAATGACAGAACTCAGAATCACTTTTGTATTGATCACGGGCCACTTCGAGGGGGCAACCTCCTTTGAGCAAGCTCAATACAAATAACTTCACGGTGCCTTCATAGGTCTCAACACACACTTATATACTAATTCTAGGCGCCAATACTATGGGTCGAAACCATGGGCCGTTACAAACTATGGATCAACAATACTACGGGCGACTTACAAAGCATATGCGCCAACAACAATAACACAAACTATTGATCAACAAATACTACGGGACGACTTACAAAGCATATGCGTCCAATAACAACATACTAACAAAGTAAAGACATGGGTTCCTAACATCCCCTCCCCCTTGAAAAAAAGCTTTGTCCTCAAAGCTTTAGATGTGGAAATTGTTGTTGAATCTGAAGGAGTGGTTCCCATGTAGCATCCTCTGGTTGCATGCCGTGCCACTGAATTAAGACTTCTGTGATAGAGCGAGAGCGAAGCTGACGCGTGCGCCGATTGAGGATGGCCTCTGGCTCCAAAAGGATGGATCCTTCATTATCCAGTTCGGGTAAAATCGTTTGGCTGCTGATGTTGGTGCCAAGAACTTTCTTCAGACAAGAGACATGAAAGACTGGATGAATGCGGGAAGAAGGAGGAAGTTCCAATTTATAAGCGACGGACCCAATCTTCTGAAGAATCCGATATGGCCCATAGAACTTTGGAGCGAGCTTATGACGTCCTTTGAGTTTCAAGGAGGATTGTTTGTACGGCTGGAGACGAAGAAAAACCATATCGCCGACTTGAAAGGTGCGCTCTGAACGGTGCTGATCAGCTTGTTGCTTCATGCGATTCCTTGCCATGTGAAGATTGTCCCGCAAAATGCGAAGAATCTGATCTCGGTTGCGAAGGACCCTGTCAACTTCCTGAACTGGTGAACTGGTGGGGGTGTATGGAAGAAGAGCTGGAGGTGCCTGACCATAGACTGCTTCATATGGGGTCATTTTGGAGGCAGTGTGGTAAGAGGTATTGTACCACCATTCAGCGAGAGGAAGCCACTTTGCCCACTGATGTTGTTGTTCCGAGGTGAAGCAACGAAGATAAGTTTCCAAGCATTTATTAACAATTTCAGTCTGACCATCTGTTTGTGGGTGATACCCTGAACTCATCTTCAGTTTGGTGCCAGTGTGACGAAATAGTTCTGTCCAAAAATGACAAGTGAAAGTCGCATCACGATCCGAGACAATGGAAGAAGGGATGCCATGAAGACGAAAGATCTGGTCCATAAAAATTTGAGCGACGGAGGAGGCTGTATAGGGATGGCTGAGAGCACAAAAATGACTATATTTGGAGAGACGATCAACCACAACGAGAATCACTGTCTTTCCGCCATATTTAGGGAGCCCTTCGATGAAATCCATAGAAATATCTGTCCAAATCCGTGTAGGTATGGGCAAGGGTTCAAGCAATCCTGGAAGGAGTGTTGTTTCACCCTTATTGCGCTGGCAGGTATCACATTCGGCCACCATCTGTTGAATTGTTCTTTTCATGCCCTGCCAAAAGAAGTTACGCCGTGCTCGTTCATATGTTTTGAGGAACCCGGAGTGCCCGGCTGATGGAGAAGCATGGAGTTCATAGAAGACAGCCTGTTGAAGATCTGTGCTCTGGGGAAGCACCAGACGACCCTTGTATCGCAGAGAAGCACCATCCCAAGAGTAATGTGGGACCGCAGAAGGATTGTTGGTCAAGCGCTGGATGATCTGAGATAAGGAAGAGTCATTGACATAACCCTGTTGAACAGATTGCAACCAATTTGGAACCGGCATAGAGATAGCTGAAAGAGAACCTTGGGTATCAAATGTACGAGAAAGAGCATCTGCCACAATATTGTCTTTACCCTTCTTGTAAGTGATCTCATAGTCATAACCCATGAGTTTGCTAACCCACTTCTGTTGTGCCGGGGAGGAGACACGCTGGTCCAAGAAATATTTCAAACTCTGGTGATCAGTCTTGATGCAGAAATGATTCCCTAATAGGTATGGACGCCACTTCTGTACTGCATGCAAAATAGCCATCATTTCCTTCTCATAGGTAGAGGCAGCTAAATTCTTACCGGAAAGGGCTTTGCTGGTGAATGCAATGGGGTGTTCATCTTGAAGGAGAACAGCACCAAGTCCATTGCCGCAAGCATCACTCTCAATCGTGAAGGGCTTGGAAAAATCGGGCATAGCTAGCACAGGTGTAGTACACATAGCTTGTTTTAGTTTGTCAAATGCACACTGAGCAGTCGGTGTCCATGTAAAAGCATCTTTTTTCAATAGGGCAGTTAATGGAGCTGCAATCTTCCCATAATCCTTGACAAACTTGCGGTAGTAGCCAGTCAACCCCAAAAAACCACGAAGGCTCTTGAGTGTCTGAGGATGTGGCCAATTGTTCATGGCATCAATTTTGGCAGGATCCACGTGAACCCCTTGTGCTGATATAATGTGCCCGAGATACTCAACTTCCTTTTGTCCAAAAACACATTTAGACTTCTTGGCATGGAGATGATGGTCAGAGAAAAGTTGCATGACATGATCCAGATGCTGGAGATGTTCATCCCATGTTTTACTGTAGATGAGGATATCATCAAAGAATACCAGAATGAATTTCCGCAAGTAGGGTCGAAATATTTTATTCATTAAGGCCTGGAATGTGGAAGGAGCATTAGTGAGGCCAAAGGGCATGACCAAAAACTCATAATGGCCATCATGTGTGCGGAAAGCTGTTTTAGGAATATCCTCCTCATGAACTCGAATTTGATGATACCCAGAACGAAGATCCAACTTGGAGAAAAAGTGAGCCCCATGAAGCTCATCAAGAAGCTCATCAACAACAGGAATTGGAAACTTATCCTTGATGGTAAGGTGATTAAGTGCTCGAAAGTCAATGCAGAGGCGCCATGACCCATCTTTTTTGCGGACAAGAATAACTGGAGAAGAAAAGGAACTAGTGCTTGGGCGAATAATACCTTGCTTCAATAAGTCCCGCACGAGCATTTCAATCTCTGTTTTTTGGTGAAATGGGTAGCGATAGGGCCTGATGTTGGGAGGAACGCTGCCAGGAAGGAGCTGAATACGATGGTCTTCTGGCCTGGAAGGTGGTAATCCCACTGGTTCAGCAAAGACACCTGTATATCGATTCAGAATTTGTTGTAGATCCAAAGGAGTAGTGGAGACCGCGGATGGTTGCATCTGGATGGAACTGATCTGAGCGATGACACCATGTGAACTCTTCTTGAGGAGTTTCTCCATGCGATGTGAACTGATGATGCTGAGAGAACCTGGTTGTAATCCTGTCAATGTGTGTTTGTGTCCATTGAGGGAAAACTGCATCCAAAGTTCGGCAAAATCCCATAAGATAGGGCCGAGTGTGCGTAGCCATTGAGCGCCCAAAACCACATCACATCCGCCTAAGGGCAAGGCAAACATGTCAGACCGCAGGATATAATCTCCCATAGAGATACGCACATTTCGACACTTCCCTTTGCAAGGTAAGGTGCCCCCATTGGCAATCATGACTTCAAAGTTGGAGCAAGGATGGATAAAACAATCAGCTTGTTTGGCGATCCGAGGGTCGATGAAATTATGAGTGCTACCAGAATCAATGAGGATTGTAAGAGGAAGCTTCTTGAAGTAACCCCTGACCCGCATTGTTTGGGGGGTGGTGATTCCAGCTAAAGCATGGAGAGATATCTCTGGCTGGTCATCCTGAGACGGAGGGTCAATAGGCGGTTCCTGTATGTCGACCGGAGCATCCAGTGTTTCTGGATCTTCGTCACCCATTTCAGAGGCAGGCGGAGACTCCACATCCAGGAGATATAGTTTTTGCTGAACACATCGATGTCCCCGAGTGAATTTCTCATCACAATTATAGCAAAGACCCTTTTCTCTGCGTGCTTGCATCTCTGTTTCTGACAAACGCTTGATAGGAGTCGGTCGAGGAGCCTGCGGTATAGGAGGTCGCTGAGACCCCATATTTCTGAAGGGAACAAAAGTGGGCTTGGAGCGTTGTTGGGCTGCAATCTTGTCTTCTGCCAATTTAGCCAACCCGAGTGCTTCCATCATTGTGTTGGGGCAGAACATTTTGACCTCGGAGCGGATGGCATCCTTTAGACCACTGATAAAACAACTCCGGTAAAATTCATCAGACAATCCTTCGGTGTGGTTGGCTAGATTCTCAAATTCGGTTTGATACTCTCTCACAGTGCCGGTCTGGCGAAGTTTAGTGAGGGCTCCTGTGAAGTCATCAAAAGCACTAGGACCAAATCGTTGCAGAAGGAGCTGGCAAAAGTTTGGCCAGTTGGGCTCTGGATGAGCCTTGATGTACCAACGGTACCACTGAAGAGCTTCCTGTTCCAAATGAAAGGATGCCAACGGAACTTTGTTGACATCAAACGTATTATGCAGACTGAAATATTGTTCTGCACGATAGATCCACCCAATTGGATCGGTACCATTGAAGTGAGGAAAATCAAGCTTTGGACCACGGAAATTGCTGGAAGAAGAGAACCCATTGTCTACTGAAGACTCGGACTGCCGTTTGTTGTTCATAGCTGAATGCTCAAGATGGAGACCAAGAAATTTTTCATCCAGATCCTGGAGTTTGGCTTGGATGGCTGCAAGGGCTTCCTCCATGGTTTTTGCTCCTGCACGGGTGACAACCATAACCAGGGATTTTTTTTTTTTTTTTTTTTTTTTTGATTGGGTAGGAAAACAAAAACAGGAACTACTTCAGTAAAGGAAAATTTGGATTTGGGAAAAAATCAGAAGGGTAATTGGGGTTTGACTCGTTTTTTGGACACTGTTGGATAGACAGGGAAGTAAAAATGAGGATTTCAGCAGCGGGGTGAAAGGATGGGAAAAATTGGCAGAAGGGAACAAAGAAGCAGAATTCAGAAAGGAACTCTGTGGTAAAAATTGAAGGTGATTGGGTGAAATCTGAGGAAGTTATGGCAAACCCTAAAAATAGACAAATGTGGGATTTCCGGCTGTAGGAAGGGGAACTGAGGATAGGGTCCTCAGGGATGAAATATGCAGAATGGAATGACAGGGGTTCCTTGAAAATTTCAAGGGAAACAGAGGTAAAACAAGGGAGATATGGAGAAAACAAGGGTTCCTTGAAATATGCATTGGCTTTTTTTTTTTTTTTTTTTTTTTTTTTTACAGACTGGAGCGGCTACGGCTCTGAAGGAATCTGGAACAACGCCGACCTGCTGGATCTGGAACGGCGCAGCAGTGATCGACAATAGTTCAACTGAAAGTAGATATGGACCCCAGGTATGTGCGGCTTCCTAACAGTTCAGGGTTTTCACTCGGCCACCAATGCTGTCTGACGGCTTGCGTATTGGGGCAGTACCCCTCACTCCACGGCTCAGGTAAAACTGATAACCGCTTTGCCACAAACGACAGCTCTTGGTTTACCTCACGGGTGGGAACTAGTCAATCAGGTAGGGGTCGTTGCCCTTTTCGCCGGCAGGTCCTCTCAATGGGCCAGCTACTTCGGGGTTCCTGTGGTACTCCTCACAATGAGTTTTAGGGCTTATGCCCAAGTACTTCCCACAGTTAAGCGGATAGGGATTATTCCCAAATCCGAACCTGCAACAGATGCGAAAAAAATTTTGGCAGAAATTTCACCCAGCGAGCCCAAGAAAGTGCTCTGATACCAGATGTGAGGCACCTGCAACAATTAATTAACAAGAATGCGCGAAATAGCAGAAATGACAGAACTCAGAATCACTTTTGTATTGATCACGGGCCACTTCGAGGGGGCAACCTCCTTTGAGCAAGCTCAATACAAATAACTTCACGGTGCCTTCATAGGTCTCAACACACACTTATATACTAATTCTAGGCGCCAATACTATGGGTCGAAACCATGGGCCGTTACAAACTATGGATCAACAATACTACGGGCGACTTACAAAGCATATGCGCCAACAACAATAACACAAACTATTGATCAACAAATACTACGGGACGACTTACAAAGCATATGCGTCCAATAACAACATACTAACAAAGTAAAGACATGGGTTCCTAACATCAGTTTCGTCAAAATTGGCCTTGTTTAGCATATTTTTGCACCTAAGGGGGAAAATACCCCAGGTAGCCTACTATAGGCCATCTTTAGACTATTTTAGATTATTTTTGTTATATTTTTAAGTTGACATTTTTAAATATTAAATTGACCTTATTTTGTGTGAAAGTGAGTGTGAGATCATATAAATTCAATCTCCTCACTTCATTTTCATCAACTTTTGGGATAAGATCATTATGTCTGCTATTTGCCCTAACTAGGGCTCTTTGAAGGGATGCACACTCCTTGAAGAAGGTTATTTTGCAAGTTTGAAGCATTTCTTGGAAGTTTTACTATTGTTCATGCCATTGCTAAGGTGAGGCTAGAGTTGTTTGCTTGACACATGCATTTGGAGGTATCTATACTTTTGGTTTGATGTCTCTTAGTCAATTTGTATAAAAGTGATGCTTCTTAGGGTTGAATGGAAGCCATTGTTGCTTCATTTTGTTTTGATTAGCATTTCATTTTTATCTTTGATCACCCTTGCATTCAAGCTTGAACTTTAGGTCTTCAAGTTTTGCTAAGCTAGGTCTCCTCAACGAATCCTAATGATTGTTGAGGTTAGCCCTAAGTTGCCAAGCTTGCCAAGTACCATCTCAAGGAGGGTAACTCCTCTCATTGATGCCCTAGGGTTTGGTAGATAGTTTTCTTTTGAAACTTTAGGTTGTTCATCTACTTCTTTAAACTTAATTTTCTGAGTTTGTATTTTTGTAAATATTATTGTTAGGTTAAACTTGCATTTTCATGGTAGAATTAGGGTTATAATTAGGTCTGCAATTTTATGACAAAAACCCTAAAAATTAAAAAATTATTTTTTTTGCATTTTTTGGCCTCCCTAAAATTTCGGCCCTTCCTCCTATAATTTCGGCCTGCCCTGTTTGTCCCTAAAAATCCTAGGACGAAATTTTAGGAACCCTAAAAATCCCAAAATTATCAAAAACTCCCTAAAAAACCTTAATTTCTGAGTTTTGTATCTTTTGTACATATTTTGTTAGATTAGTTTGTTTTTTTTTCTAGTTTAGACTTTTACTTTTTTATCTTTTCATAAAATTAAAATTAAATTTCCTAAACTAAACCCTAAGTTTTGCAAAACCCTAGCTGCAGTCAAGATTTGCCCTATCCGAGCCCTCTCCTTCATCAAACACAGGCCTGCAATATTTATTGTAGACCTCGTGTGCCCTAGCTGCCATCCCTGCACATACAAAACAAAACAGAAAATGAGAAGTAAGCATTTTTGGTTAGCATTTGGTTTAAGTAAATTGCACTATAAATTTCTTGGAGTAATTTCATTAGTAATTTGCCCATTTTCTGTGCATTCTTAAGGTCATTTTCTGTGTAAGTACATCTCAGAATTTTACACAGTGACGTGAGAAGACTATGCTCCATTTTGTTCATTTCTTTTAGTTTGCATCTTTAGGATAGGTCTTTTATGCTTCTTTGGTGAATGATATCCCTTGCATCATTTTACTCATTCCTTATTTCTGCTGCTATGAATTGTCAACTATAATTACTTGCATATCTGAAAGTTACAGAGTTGGCATTAGTCTAGATTTAGTTGTTGAATGCTGATATATTTCACTACTAATTTTTGAAACATACATTGGTCAGGTGGTGCTTACAGCTTGAATCTGATTGACACTTAATATCACCAACTGCATTATTATACTTTACTTCTGCCACTATAACGTGTTAACTATATGATTAATGCTGGTTAGTGATAGTTCTCTATTGACTGCTAAACTATTTGGATACATTAGACCTTTCTACATCTTGTTTATGGCATATATTACAAGTGAACTAACCCTTGAAATTAGACGTTCTTTGGTGAATAGTTATAATATCTATGAGGTATATTTGGTACACATTGCCATGTTTCTGATCTTTGCATACTTATGAAAGTTTTCTAAGATTTCAACCCAATCTGGTTTTCAAGTCACATTTTCATTGTTGAATGCCCAACCCAGTTTTTGTTAATGGCTGGAAATAACATAAAATTTTCAGACTTCAAAAACACTGTTGAAACTCAATTTTTACAGACAGAAAATTAAATATTCATGCACACCATAAAATTTCAAACTCATAAATTTGTGGTTAAATGCCCAGGAAAAACCCACAAGGGGAAAACCTGTCAGAGAGAGTGAGGATGATTTTATTTCTTCAAAAATAATTCAGCACAGTAATTTTTCAGTCAACAGGAAAACTTATCTCCACCAAAAAATCACTCAGAAGCTGCCTCGAAGTTAGTGCCCAGCTGCCTCGATTTCTGTGCCAAAACAACACCTCGATTTCCGTGCCAAAAAAACAGCACCTCGATTTCTGTGTCGACTGCCTTGAATTTTGTGCAGGAACAGAACCTCGATTTCTGTGCCAAAAAGTACAATCCGTATGGTCTGTACGGTCCTCGAAATCTGTGCTTGAAATTTCTAGAAATTCGTGCCCAGAATTTATGCCTCGAGATTCACGCCCGATGCCTCAGGATTGACGCCCAGCTTGCTGCCTCGAAAACTGTGCCACTGTACCCTGTTGTACGGCCTCGGTTTCTTTGCCCACTGAAATTATCTCACTGCCTCGGTTTCTGTGCCCACTGAAAATGCCCAAAAATTGCTGCCTGAAAATCGTGCCCACTCTAGTTCTCTCTCTTCTCTTCTCCTTCACAAAAAAAAGTGAATGCCAAAATGCATTCCCTTGCCATTTTTACTGAACCCTAGGGTGAATGAAAGGCCATCTAATTCAATGGCTGAGATTGGTTTAGACGAGTGGATGAGAATAAAAGCTCATTTAATTCTCATGAAAAATTAATTTCACTCACCTCACTTAAATTTATCAAAAAGTGACTTTAATCCCTAAAGTCAAATTAAATGCTCATCTCAAGTCATTTAATGCAAGGGTCACTTTATTTCCCCCTTTTAAGTGACTAAGGCAAAAGTCACCTAGGGGAACTGTTATCACATATATAGTAGCCGGGCTACCATACATTATTTTTCTGATTCCAGTACACTATTCAGCCAGTTCCCTTACATCGAGATGCTGAGATGAGCATCTATTATGGATCACTATCAGATTTGGACAGCAGTTTTATTCCCATGCCATGACTGAGTCTTAGGACACTCAGAGAGATGACCGATGTAGCTATTATACCATTGGTATAGAGTAGTCAGTAGTGCCCAGAGTTACAATAGCAGTTTCTGTGAAAATCCTCACAGCAGATCTAAGAGATGATGTATCTCACAAGAGAATAATTATGATTAAGCAAGAAAATAGAAGAAGAGTGATACATGCAGTATAATGAGCAACAGAATAATATGGTACCGTAGAACTCAGATAGAAGCAATAATACTTCGGTCATACTAGATTATTAATCACAAATGGACATATAAATAATACAATGCATGAGGAATTCGAATGCCTAAGGTGGCAATTTGAATTAGCCTTCATGGAGTGATCAAAGGATCACTGGAGTGTCATCGGAGCACAACTAGGTGTCCTCATGATCATCGGAGCGCAACTGGAAGTCTTCATCATCATCAGTGGAGTCATCAATGCTCAAGTAACTGTCAACCATCAGTCAAACTAACTCTGGTAGGTGTAACTCAGTGCAACTAAGTGTAACTGAGTGTAACTCAATGTAACTAAGAGTAACTGAGTGTAACTCAATGTAACTAAGAGTAACTGAGTGTAACTAAGTGTAACTGACTGTAACTGAGTGTAACTGAGTGTAACTAAGTGTAACTGACTGTAATTGACTGTAACTGAGTGTAACTGAGTGTGACTAAGTGACAACTGGACTGGTAGGTGAAGAAGGGCGAGTTGCTCCCTAAAATCAAGGAAGAAGGGCGCATTAAGCAACTGGAGGGCTAAAACTGAATAGTGAGAAGCTCCTGGGGGCTGGCTAACTAAGGGCTAGGTGCTGGACTGATGACTGGGATGCATGCAAACCCTAGAATGCATGCAAACCCAAAAAGGTGCATGCATGACTGAAAATGTAAATGATCAAAATACTGGTGGGACTAGGATGGAGTATAGGAATATCCTAACAGTTTTAGAGGATAGATGATGGTTCAGATGATGAGCATTCAGGTATATGACTCAGCAGGTATATCATGGTGTTATGGTTATATTGATTCTTATAACATGTCTTAGCATTTAGTGTCATGATCTGGCGATCATATAGATATGTGGACCTGGTTGATCTTATTATATATATTATATTGTCCCTACTCAGACTTAGAAGTTCATTATTCATACTCATTGGTTTTACCCTCCTTAGGGAGAATAGAGGTGATTATTCCACCATACCTTGGCTTGCTAGTGTTGGCTCCATTATTCATTGTCTTCATCCATCCATTACCTACCTCTTAGTTTATCACCCTGACTTACTACTTGACTAGTGGCATGGAGGACTTTTCCCCACTGTAGCCTCTGCTGCATTGGATGAGCTTCCCTGTTTATTGTGTCTCGCCTCTGAGTCGGTGACAAAGCTTACCTATGGTGAGTTGGATTTCCTTGTGAATTCCCCCTAGTCACTAAAGTTGTGTTGGCTAAACCTGAAACTTTTAGTGCTGCCATGAATACAAAATCTGGAAAATGAAATGTTATATCTTGTATGAAAAGCCCGTTCATGCAATGTGTTTTTAAACACACATGAATGAAAGACAAGCCAAATGAAAATGGCTATGAAATAAAATGTTATATCTTTTGTGAAATGTAAAATACCTAGGTAAACAAGCTGTCTGTGACACACCTAGAAGTGCTCAGGTAAACAAGTGCCTTAAAAACACACCTGCAGCAAAAAGCCTAAAATAAATGTAAATCTATGCAATGTGTTTATAAACACACATAGATCAAAGGCTATGGAAACTTCAGGCCCAAAAAGCAATGGAACTTAAATGCTATATCAAAACAATTGTTGGCCTCATTTGTATTATGGATTGTGCGCATCTGTTAAAGGTGAATAAACCCTCTTTGAACAACTTATCCATTTGTGAGACACCGCCATTCCGTGTGTTGTTGCTCATTCAGTATATACTATGGTGTGTATTCCCTTTCCCATATCCAAAGTGTCACAATGTTAAGTTAGTCAAGTCATCCTTCAGCCTAGCCAGTTTATTTTAAGCCTTCACCCTTCACTAGCAAACTGATCACAACTATGAAGTGAGTATGGTCTTGAAAGTCTAGTCTGAGTCATAATAATAATTAATGACACTATATATTTGGATTTAGATCGCCAATAATGATTACTCTTTGCTATAATTGCTATTTGAATGAGTTGTAGAGCATGCATTAACCTTTGACACTTTGCAGCAGCTTCTGATGATAGTATGAGTTATATTTGGTCATGTTGACTTGGTCAAACCTAGTTTGACCAAGGTCAACCATAGGACATGAGATGGTTGGACCTTGTGATGATACAGATAGATGATATATGGTCCATGTATATGTACATGATGGTTCTATGCATCAGATACAGGTTTATGATGATGATTCATGGTTTTCAGCATTATTTGATCATTTACAGATTATTATTATTTCACCTATTCTGGTATATTGGATGTATTATATGATCATGTAGAGATCCATATGGTGTATGAGTACACATCTTGGATAGTTTTGGACCTTCTGAGTCCAATGAGACAATCTACTTTCAGTTCCGGGCAGTTACAGTGAAGATTGAGCCTCAATAGGCTATCCTAGTGCAATTTTGGTCTATCGGAGACCCTGTCAGAGCAGAGGTGGATTTTATCTGCTTGACCTAGGGCGCTGTGCATGGAGGGGGTGGTCCAGCCACTTGTTTTTACCATATTACCCCACTCCCAGACACACTAGTGACCTCACCTTGACAGCGCAGGCAATCCAGGTGGCAGTTTGGGGCAGTGTCACGCTTCCCGAGGCAGTTTGGGATTGGTAGAAATGGCTACAAAGGAATTTGATTTGGGCTACTGAGGCAAAGTTTTGGCACGGGATGATCAGTGATGATGAGTGGGATGTCTTCCACACCTTCTCCAGCAGTTTCAGCTTCATTAGGACCCACATCCATCACTTATGGCATTTTCTGATGATTTCTGAGGCCTCCTAAGGCCCACGATTTGTCCATAGAGGCACGATTTGGTACTTTGATGACTATTTTATTATTATTGTGCTATGGGGATTGACCAAGGGTGTCTAAAATTACCCCTTGGACCCACCATAAGCTTATTGTTATATTTTTTCATCATGATTTGGTGGGATCCCCTCTCCTAGGGCGATTTTGTCCACTTATGGTTATATTTTATTAGTGATCCATGTATTTTATTGTTGAGCTCATCTCAACCATTAATTAGACATTTTGATCTTTTAATCTTAGCCACCCATTCAAAAAGTGGTTAGGGTTTTGGTGCCTCTCCTTCCTATTTAAAGGAGAGAGCTTCTCATTGTAAAGGGGTCTTTGGCTCTTAGAATCTGGATATAGAAAAATTCTCCTGTGGAAATTCTTGTGGTCTCCTTTGCATATGGTGTTCTTAGATGGTGATTAGAAAGTCTATTGCATCCTAGCATTTGGGTATTGTGGTAAGATCTATCTTTTCGAAATCTTTGTCTTGTCTACAGGAGGGCGACTTCAACTAGGGCGATTTTGCAAGGCTTCTTCAAATCGATCTCTTTGGCATTCGCTTGTATCAGGGGGTTATCATTAGTATCATTGTGATCTATGCTATCTTTCTGTTATTTCTCTTGTGGCATTAGTCTTATCTCTTGATTGCATCAAATTTGATATTGTTGACGTTTGTTGTGCAAGAGAGAGGGTGCATTGGCTTCTTGGACTAAATCGACTTCATAGAAAACTACCTCAAAGCTTCTCAAATTGATCGGGTTTGCATAGATCATCATCATCAAGGCATCTACAAGGTTACCCAGGTAAGATCCATAGGTTAGTTCTTCTTTTCTTGGTTCCAATCCATTGGCACAATTACTTCATTGTTAAAACCCTAATTAATCAAAACCCCCATTTTTACATTTTTTCAGATCTATTAAGATCTAGTGGCTTTTTGGGTAAGACATTTAAAACCCACCTTTATAGTATCCACGACATCCCGGATCTATAGTTTGGTGAGGATTGACCTCCATTTGACCCTCTTCCCAAGGCAACTTAGCCTCTCCAAGTGAGGTCGCACTCCTTGGGGAGATTGAGTTAACTTAGATCTAGTACATGGGTAGTTGAGACTCCACTTGATTTGCAATCTACATATCCAATAACCTACCCCTAGACTGTCACTTTAGTGATTTCTACCTTGTGGGTCCTATTCCACATTTTAAGGGATTAAAACCCCACTTTGGACCACTTGGTATTGTTACCAATTTTGTTGTACCATAGTTGGATTTTCTGGAGAGCCGCCATTTGACAAACATGATAAGTGTTTAACTCCAGTTTATCAGATGATTCAACATTTGTGGCTAGCTAGTTATGGTTAGCCTGTTTTGTTTTTTGAGTCGACATGACCATGGCCCCATGGGGGTTTGTAATAAAGTGTGCTAGTAGGGTATGAGTGGCTCGGTTCCCCATGACTGGATTAAAAAACTAAGGTATTCCGGGGAGTTTTTTCACCGTCAGATTATACTTTGCTTCAGGTGAGATATAATCTCTTGGTTTTTCTCCCGCTTCCTCCAAAGCTGGAATGCCCGATTTTGAAAATCTTTGCCATGGGGGGTTATTAGAGTCCAACTATAATGTATAAACCTACTAGACACTATTAGAATAGGTTTTGGTCATGTCCTAAGTCTCTAGGACCCCCACAAAAAATTTCAAAAAAATTTTACCGGACGCGTCGAAATTGGGGTTTTTAATTTTTTAATTATTTTTAAATTTTAATTAAATTTCTCTATAGTTTAAATAGAGAAATTTGAGTCTGTAATATGTCAGTCATCAGGGGTCCGAATTTAGTGTTTGATGGCTCATTTCATAAGCCAAAAATCACACATGATCCATGGAGCAGCTAAACCCAACTTTCGGATGTCAATTCAGCCTCATAATTAATATTTTCTCTAAAAAGTCATTTACAGAGAAATTATTAATTAAAATAATAAAATTGAATATTTTGGAGATAATCCAAATATCTCCAAAATTAATCAATTTGATTAAAATAAAAGGTTAAATGACATGGCAATAGACATTTATGAGGATTCCAATCAACCCCAAGTGGCCTAAGTCAACCATCCAGTCACCAGCAAGAGATCTTCTTGAGCCAATTCGCCCTTCTTCATGCAAAGTCGAGTTTGATGTGTTGTCATGTGGTAAATGGTTTGGTGGTTGTGCATTTAAGCCTAGGGAAGGCGCCCTCATGACTCATCAATCATCAAGCTTGGCTCCTTTACAAGACATGAGTTAGCACCTACCCACACTCCACATGTCCTCCTACCAACTAGCTCGCACTCTACCCTAAGCTCACGTCATTCCTCATTGCACTCACGTCTATCCTAGTTGGAGTTTGTTTATTGGTTGGTGATACTTCCTATGCCTCCTTCCAAGTCGAGTTTGCCACCTATTCACTCACACCTACCACAAACTCGAGTTTGACCATTGTATTAGCTCTCCAAGCCTTGCCTTGATTAGAATTCGACCCACTTGTCTATGCCAATTCGACCTAGGGTTTTAGCTTAGGATTTTACTATAAAGAGAGGCCCTTCGGGGTTATTATCTCATGGATTCTTTATGCATCGAAACTCTGATGAAATTGTAAGTACTTTTTATTGTTAATAAAGTTGAGACTTTGGAGGTCAAAAACGTGGAGGCTCTTGATGTGCATTGCTTCACTTGAGATTAAGGTGATATTGTTTTACATTTTATTTGAGGCTCTTAAGTTGTAGATCATGTTCAAGATGGCTAACAATCTAGCACAAGTAGCATGTATCTAGTTCTTTTCACTTGAATATTTTGTTACATATATATTATCTATGCTTAAGGTTCTTGCAGGTATATCTTCACTCTACATAAGACCAAAGGAGTTCTAGCTTTATAGATCTAAGAAACAAGGGAGTTTGGATCCTCTCCATCAAACATTCAAAATATGTTTCGGTTACTAGTCACTTTGATCTACCTTCATCTTGTGGAAACCCTTTCTAGATTTTGATCCAAAGTTGAGGTTCCTTGTCTTTTCAAGCCATAGATTAGTTAGCCATAAGGTTGAAGTTCCTTCAACCTTGGGGAATAGCTTGGGATTTGTTCCCTTGTGCTCTCTTCAACACTTGTTGTCGGCGTATCACCGGTTAACCGGAGGATTTCCAAGACAGTGTTTTTACCCTCTCAAGTGTTCCACTTGTAACTCTTGCCCTTGTTTTGCTAGTCCATTCCTCCTTGCCCTAGCTTTTTCTTTTCTTCCATTCGTTTTTCATCATCTCCTTTGCTTTCCATCTCCTTTCGTCCCATTCTACTTCATTAGCCCCTTCACCTCTCGTTTTTCCCCTTAAGTTGCTCCTTCTACCCTTCTCCCCTCTCGTTTTTGCCCTCTTTCTAGCTTTCGTCCACCTTAGAAGAGTCCTCACACTCTTCTCTTTTCATCCCGTTCGTCCCACTTCAACATTATCCTTCCTCTCTTTGCTCTCGTCCCATTCCCATTTTCCCTATCTTCCTTCCTCGTCCACTTCTACATTAGCCCTAAACACAACAAAAACATAAAAGTTGTTAGTTTGTTTAAAATCCGATAGTTAGTTGCATTATTTTGAAGCACTATTTTAGATCTCATACCATGCTAGTGTAGATCTTATATCTTGTTGTTATCTAGTTCCATTTTGCCACTATACTAATCCACTCTTTTCCATTTTGGTTAAGTTCATTGGCTGCCATATAAAACAGGGAATTGACTGTCATAAAACAAAGGTTCATTGGCTTCCATCTGAACAAGGAGTTGACTGTCATAAAACAAGAGTTCATTGGCTGCCACTTCAATTCTTTCACTCAACCTTGCAAGTAGTTTAAAAGCTCAAAGTCTTAAGAGTCTATCTTTTGGCTTAGCTTGCATCTCCTTAGTTTTGTTGATTGATAATATCTAGTTAGTTCAAATTTGTTTGATTTTCTAATGCTAATGGGTATTGGAGTTATTGGTTTGTGATAGATTTTTCAAAGTAAAAGTCAAGAGACTTCTAATCCAAGAAGCCATCAAGACAAGAGGACGAATCAAACCAAAAAAGATTAGTATTATCCTTTGTAATAAATCTTAGAATTTGTTTCAAAGTTTTTTATAAGTAGTTCTTTCAAAGTCCCTACAAGGGTTTTATTCCCAAGGGCAATTGTACTCTCATAATAAAGTTGCAAGTGGGGTTTTTAAGCCCCCACATTCACTTCCCCATTTGGGGAAGCCTTGTAGTCTCTTAAGTGGTTTGATTTTCTAGTTTAGATCCATGATATGCTCTTAGATCAATTTTTATTTCAATAAGTTATTGTGGCTATCATTTCCGATTTACTTACCCCCATACTCTCCCGAGGAGTACGGTCTTTGACCTGAAAAAGATTATTGGGTAGTTTAGAGTTTATTTTCCATTTCAATACTTCACTTTTCATCTTGTACGTCTCTTCCAAACCTTGACTAGAGAATAGCTAACTTTGGGACCGTATCCCAAAGGCCACATAGTCTTGTGGTAGCTTCTCGTTCCCCCATCAGCTTCTTGTGGACATCCAGCTAGCTGGAAGGTTTCCAGGACTGGTGGCTTCTAGTGATTGATCTTGTTCGGAGATCGATCCCACCTATTAGATTAGAATTTGTGTGGTAGAACACTAGATTTACTCAAGTTTCATTTTATCTTGCAAATAGTATTGTTAGTAATATTCCATGTCTTGCTGATCTATCATATTGTTTAAATCTTTTCAAGTTGAGATGTCTTGCTTTACAAGTACTACCTGCTTCTTAAAACGAACCAAAGTCTCTTGAACTTGGCCAAATCCAAGTCAAGAGCACCCTCTATCGAAGGGCATTTTTTAGTCTTGCATCTTTCCCTGCATTAGGCATTGGTTAATTAGCAAGTCTCTTGAACTGTGGTCATAAGATCAAGTCAAGAGCGCTCTCTGTCGGAGAGTTGAACAAAGTGCTCTAAAATAAAACTTTTCAACCCACACACCCCTTTAATTAATTTACCTTGGTTTCTGTCCTACACCCGTATGCTCTGCCAACCGGAAACGGTTGGGCTAGTACTTAGAAAGGTGGAAGACTTGCTAATTCACAAGTGATAACGTTAATTAAAATTTTTACCCAAAACCCCAATCGAGACAAATTGCTGAGTTCTTCCTACAAGAGGTGGTGCCGGGAATCCACTGTCAGACTCGAGGGCGGTCAAGCCGCAAGCACACTTGCCCTCTTTGCAATCTGGGTGCTCCCGACCTATCACCTAAGGTTGCCAGTATTTTTCTTGCATAAGGTTCCAGTCCTTTTGATACCCTTGGTCTTATCCTAATAATCAAGAACATCTAAAACACTTAAAATTTACCAAGAACAATTTCAAAACGTTCTCACAAACAGCTACTTTCGACTTACACTTTTTAGCATCACAAGTATTTTATTTGACTCCATTTGGCACTGGTCTTTAGTAATTCTCACATATCTTTTGAATCTGGACCATATGTCCTTGTTACTTGTTCAATCTCTATCTCGTGGATGCTTTGCTTTAAATTCTAAGTCAAAGTATATTGTTATCTTCTGAATTTGTATCTTGTGAAATTTGCAACGTGGATTGCGTGTTTAATTCTGTTCTAGTCACTATACAAAAAACTCCTAAACAACACCCATTCGCATCTCAACATCAAAAAACATATAAAACATAAGAGCCTTAGAGAACTCTTTGCAGGGACTTACCCCCTTGGCTTCGTTAGGAGTTAGCCTAAACGGAGGAGCTGGGATTCAGGTGACAGTACCTCGCTCATTGCTTGCCCCCAAGGCCACACCTCTCCCCACTTTCCAGTGAGGGAGACAGCTTTCAAAAGATTTCTGCTGCTGGTGTGCAGTTTGGCGGACAACAAGTATCTTAAATCTCAGATCTAGTAAGATCTAGCCACTCGATTGCCTTGATTTTCTAGATCCACATTAACACTTGCCTAAATTACTTGGATCTAAATTTTGGTGGCCATTGGACTTGTCTTGAACCCATTTATCCCACTTTTAGCCCTCCTTGGGCAAAGTCGCACTTCTTGGGGAGATTGAGTTTGTCCACTTATAGGATGTGGGTATTTGAGATTTTGGTGGATTTGGAACAAGCATACCTTGAAACCTATGTCTAGTAGGTCATTTTGTGAAATCTTGCCTTGGGGATAGCATTCCTTGTTTTAAGGGATTGTGGTCCACTTAGGTCACATCATGAACTATTAGATCTAGATAGATCCACCCATCAAACCTTTAGTAGCTCACTTGTCTTTTGTTATAGGGGTCATTATCTGCAAGTTAACTTCTCTTTGACTCCATTTGTCCCAATTTCCAAGGCACTGATCTTTCTCCAAGCTCATTCGACTTTCCTAGATGGTTGAGTTAACTTGTGGTTCGATCCTTGTTTGGGTTGCTTGAATCCCTTGACATTGTCATATCTTACAATCAAGCTTATATCTAGTACTGGTTAGCCCCAATTCAACCCTTAAACTACCCTGCATTGGACACGGTTCCCAAGGTAGTGGATTTTCTCACAATTGACTAGTACTTAAATCCCAGATCTTATTTCAAATAATAAGTCACTCTCACATCAATAATGAAACAAAGCTATACTCATTGAACCCCTTATTTATCTTGTGACTTGCTCCATAGGTCTAGGGTGCACCATACACCTTACAATACTTCACTTATACTTAACTTGATTTGGTGTTTTGGTTTGGTTTCTCTTGTCAGGAGTAGATCTGGGTCTCTCCCTTTGTTGTCTGGGCTAGATAGCATAAAGTGAAGGTTGCCTCGATTGGCGTGACAACCATCTATTGGAAGTCGAGGTGATCGTGGTTGCACCTTCGAGTTGCCCTTTCCTACTGCCATCCATTAATGGATACATCCATAGGGGTAACTACAAGTTAGGTGATAACAGGAACACTTTCCTAGGTACAAAATTCAACAACTTAATTGATATTTGATGCTACACTTGGCCTAGTTTGCGATTTATGTTTGCATTTGTAAATTGGAATGACCTTTGTTCTCACATTCTTATTTAGTAGATGGTTGTTAACTACTGAAATATCATCATTGGTTGTCATGATATACATTTATATGATCTTGGATTGATCTTACGCTTTCATTGAATGTCTATGTTGATGAACCTTCCTTGGTTAATCTAAGCACAATTGGCGATCCCTTATTCTTGGCATAATTTGCACTTACTAATATTCGTTGATTAATTTAACTTATTTTAATATTGACTCCATCTAGGCACTAGTCTAACTAATACTTGCATAGAAAATATAGTTTTTGGTTGCATTAGTGCTCTACAGGTTATCACAAGGATACTTTTCCTTGGAGGTTATTGGCTTCCAAAGAAGTTAGGATCGTGATCGAGGTGACATTGGATCACTTTCCTTAGTTTTGCTTATCGGGAACTAGCCTTGCTAGTTTGCCCGATAACATTTTTGGCCTCATTGTCGGGGACGTTTTGAAAATCAAAGTGGTTTATCCGAAGTCATTGACATCCTTGGCAAAATGACATTTGGTAAGAACTCAAAGGTGAGTCATTTTCCTTATATTTGAAAATATCTATAAAGGACTAACCCCGCAAGTCTTATCTGGCGACTCCACACATTTAAGGCGACTCCACTTATCAAGAAGCAATTCGGAACATTCACCAGTATCTCAGGTACGTATTTGTTTAGTGCTTTCGGTGAGATTTGTTTAAGTCTAACTTGGCAGGTCTCTCTTGGCGACTCCAACTGAAGAAAATATAAAGGACGTACTTTGCAAAATTGAGAATCAAGAGATATGGCGACCCTTGATCCGTTCGACTTCTCAAATATTATGGGATATCCAAATAGGTTCAACAAACACCGCTGCTTGAAGTCTATCCCGATGTTTCACAAGGAAAAAGATACATCTATAGCACATGTCAGAAAATTCAAAGAAGTTTTGACGACATGGCATATCACAGATGAGGACACTATCATACAGTAGTTCATAATGTCTTTCGAGCTAGGAGGTGATCCAGATATGGATGCTTGGTACAAAGGGATCCCTTCCAAGGGAATATCTTCCTTCCTCCAACTGGTTGAAGTACTCAGCAATCAATGGGGCCCCGATGCTAAAGAAGAAATCCATGAAGATCAATTCTCAGAAGATTTACAAGAAGATCGAGATGAAGTGATTCCTAAAGATGAAGAACAAGAGGCCTCAGTTAAAGAAACTGAACAAGGTACAGAAATGGTGAGTGCTCCATATCCTCAAATTACGGTTTCTTATGATATGTTGGCACTCTTGGAAGAAATCTACAGGTATGTGAAAAACGATGATTATTGGAAGTTCATTGGCCCACCAATGTATGAATCTTCAAAGTCTTGTAGCATTATAATAGACCGTCCTCCAAGCATATACATGGATGAAGAAGATTTCTCTGCCTCTGATGAAGAATGGATCAATCCTTTTTCTTTGCTAAAAGATGCAGTGGAGCAAGGGGTGGTGCCTGCTGACAATGCTCATGTGCAAAGTTTCTCCAGTATCTCTCAGTTCATGGTAAGCCCTAATCAACTACATTCAACAAGAAGTGTTCATCTCTTTTTGTCCAGTATCGGTAAGTGGTCAACAATGTTTTCCAATAAAGGAAATACAGGTATGATTTTATTTTCACATTGTCATGATTTATATTGTTTATCTTTTCGTTTGAAATGTGAAAGTTGTAATTATGTAGTTGAAAATTTTAAAATGATAAAGATTATTAGGAGTACTAACACGGTAATTATAAAGAAAAACAATATGCATGTATTTCTGAAGGATTGTCCAAGCAGGTTGTAGCTAATATGTGAATATTTGCAATGTCCACCTCCACAAATGCTTTCTTGGATGGACAATCAAGCAATTTTCAAGCAAAATTTTTCCTCAATGCCAATATATCATCAAGATGGTCCATACATTAGTCCAGTAGAAGCTTGGATAAGTGGAGCTTGTAAAAGAGATTCCTCGCCACGGCAGCAGTGTTTCAGCTCCTAGATCCCCGTAGCCATCCAATCCTCATCTTATATCATGATGGAAACCTCGACACATGTTTGCTTCATGATCAATCAAGTTTTATCATGGGTTCTATCCAAAGACAAAGGTAAAGCAACATGTATGAATTGCTTACTCAAGTGGTTACATTGGTGGTACGATTTTACCTAGTCCTTTCTGCTTCTTATGTTAGGTAGGTAGGTTAGTCATTTGTTTATGCATTTATTTTATTTTCATTTGATGAGCAAGGCAGGACGAAAGTGTCTGCCTCTAGGTATTTTGATGACCTTGGTCATTTGATATGTGTGTAGGTCTACAGGTACCCAGATGATTCCTAGATTCTCGAGCACCCTCAGGAGGAGTACTCGTCCTGCAGTTGGAGCCACTGTTACGATGGTACCAGCACCAGCGTACCTGCAGTGGTACCCCAGGGAGAGGGTATCTTTTTTTTGACCAGGAGGGGTGTTTAGCCAGCTCATTCTGAGGTAGGGGCATGGCAAGACCCTCTGGCTTCTCTTCTAGAAGTACCATGGCTTAATGGCATTGCTGACTGCCTCATGAAAGGGTTTGAAACCCTGAGGTTGGTGTCTGGGGCTTCCAGGGGTGGGTCACTAGGTCACGTGACCCCGACCTTGTTTCAGCGCTCCAACGGCAGTTGTTTCAGCACTGAAACTCACTCTCATCTTCCAGATCACATCCAACACCCTCCAGTTCAACAATGCCCTCCCTCTGGGCCCTCTTTCAAAGGATGACACCATCCTCCTAGGCAGACTGTTTGCTTGCTAAAAGGGGGGTCGTTGAGGGTTTTCATCACTATTGGGGTTACTTGGGGCATGACGACACCCCCTGCACAGTCTGGCCTTCAGTTTCGTCAAAATTGGCCTTGTTTAGCATATTTTTGCACCTAAGGGGGAAAATAACCTAGGTAGCCTACTACAGACCATCTTTAGACTATTTTATATTATTTTTGCTATATTTTTAAGTTAATATTTTAAAATATTAAATTGACCTTATTTTGTGTAAAAGTGAGTGTGAGATCATATAAATTCAATCTCCTCACTTCATTTTCATCATCAATTTTTGGGATAAAATCATTATGTCTGCTATTTGCTCTAACTAGGGCTCTTTGAAGGGAAGCACACTCCTTGAAGAAGGTTATTTTGCAAGTTTGAAGCATTTCTTGGAAGTTTTACTATTGTTCATGCCATTGCTAAGGTGAGGCTAGAGTTGTTTGCTTGACACATGCACTTGGAGGTATCTATACTTTTGATTTAATGTCTTTTAGTCAATTTGTATGAAAGTGATGCTTGTTAGGGTTGAATGGAAGCCATTGTTGCTTCATTTTGTCTTGATTAGCATTTCATTTTTATCTTTGATCACCCTTGCATTCAAGCTTGAGCTTTAGGTCTTCAAGTTTTGTTAGGCTAAGTCTCCTCAACGAATCCTAGAGATTGTTGAGGTTAGCCCTAAGTTGCCAAGCTTGCCAAGTACCATCTCAAGGAGGGTAACTCCTCTCATTGATGCCCTAGGGTTTGGTAGATAGTTTTATTTTGAAACCCTGGGTTGTTCATCTACTTCTTTAAACCTAATTTTCTAAGTTTGTATTTTAGTAAATATTATTGTTAGGTTAAACTTGCATTTTCATGGTATAATTAGGGTTATAATTAGGTCTGCAATTTTATGACAAAAACCCTAAAAATTTAAAAAAAAAATTGCATTTTTTGCCTCCCTATAATTTCGGCTTGCCCTATTTGTCCCTAAAAACCCTAGGGCGAAATTTTAGGAGCCCTAAAAATCCCAAAATGATCAAAAACTCCCTAAAAAATCCTAATTTCTGAGTTTTGTATCTTTTGTACATATTACGTTAGATTAGTTTTGTTTTTTTTTTCTAGTTTAGACTTTTACTTTTTTATCTTTTCATAAAATTAAAATTAAATTTCCTAAACTAAACCCTAAGTTCTGCAAAACCCTAGCTGCAGTCAAGATCTGCCCTATCCGAGCCCTCTCCTTCATCAAACACAGGCCTGCAATATTTATTGAAGAGCTCGTGTGCCCTAGCTGCCATCCCTGCACATACAAAACAAAACAGAAAATGAGAAGTAAGCATTTTTGGTTAGCATTTGGTTTAAGTAAATTGCACTATAAATTTCTTGGAGTAATTTCGTTAGTAATTTGCCCATTTTCTGTGCATTCTTAAGGTCATTTTCTGTGTAAGTACATCTCAGAATTTTACACAGTGAGGTGAGAAGACTATGCTCCATTTTGTTCAATTCTTTTAGTTTGCATCTATAGGATAGGCCTTTTATGCTTTTTAGTTTGCATCTTTAGGATAGGTCTTTTATGCTTCTTTGGTGAATGATATCCCTTGCATCATTTTACTCATTCCTTATTTCTGCTGCTATGAAGTGTCAACTATAATTACTTGCAGATCTGAAAGTTACAGAGTTGGCATTAGTCTGGATTTAATTGTTGAATGCTGATATATTTCACTACTTCTAATTTTTGAAACATACATTGGTCAGGTGGTGCTTACAGCTTGAATCTGATTGACACTTAATATCACCAACTGCATTATTATAATTTACTTCTGCCACTATAACGTGTTAACTATATGATTAATGCTGGTTACTGATAGTTCTCTATTGACTGCTAAACTATTTGGATACATTAGACCTTTCTACATCTTGTTTATGGCATATATTATAAATGAACTAACCCTTGAAATTAGACGTTCTTTGGTGAATGGTTATAATATCTATGAGGTATATTTGGTACACATTGCCATGTTTATGATCTTTGCATACTTAATTGATATTTGATGCTACACTTGGTCTAGTTTACGATTTATGTTTGCATTTGTAAATTGGAATGACCTTTGTTCTCACGTTCTTATTTAGTGGATGGTTGTTAACTATTGGAATATCGTCATTCATTGTCATGATATACATTTATATGATCTTAGATTGATCTTACGCTTTCATTGAATGTCTATGTTAATGAACAATCCTTGGTTAATCTAAGCACAATTGGCGATCCCTTATTCTTGGCATAATTTGCACTTACTAATATTGGTTGATGAATTTAACTTATTTTAATATTGACTTCATCTAGGCACTGGTCTAACTAATACTTGCATAGAAAATATAGTTTTTGGTTGCATTAGTGCTCTACAGGTTATCACAAGGATACTTTTCCTCGGAGGTTATTGGCTTCCAAAGAAGGTAGGATCGTGATCAAGGTGACATTGGATCACTTTCCTTAGTTTTGCTTATCGGGAACTAGCCCTGCTAGTTTTCCCGGTAACAGGGTGCAATGCCTATTTATTGATCAGTGATTTCTAATGGGATGTTAATAGTCTAACCCAACTAACAGACTTGATAACCTTTCATCAACAAAAGGAAGTATCCTGCAGCCAGCCAAATAATGACTTAAAATTGACTTGTGTAAGAAGCATGTTCATGCATTACTATAAAACTCAAAGGAGAGGGAAACAGAAAAACAGTACCAACCTGTATGCGATCTCCGCCAAAAATGCGAAAGATGTTGTCTTCGAGACTTAAAAAAAATCTTGAGCTTCCTGGATCACCTTGCCTACCACTTCTTCCACGCAGCTATGAAAGTACATTAACGTGGATAACATAAGTAATAAAAAGATAGATAAAGTTTAGTGGACAATATCTAGATATGTAAAAGATGAAATGTTATATTGAGACAAAAGTTGTGTTTATAGAAAATACAATATCAAAATGAACATGCATCACCTAGTTATGATAGGAATGCCAGTCTTCAAAAACGGTAATGAGAATATAGACAACAGCTTTGCAACAGAATAGTGAATGTCAAAAGTTAAAACTAAAAGTTCACAAATAGATTCAAGCATGAATTATAGAACAGCTTGATTGACACTAAGCCGGGACAAAAAGGTGGTTCATTCAAGGTAGCAGAAACTTGAAAGTCCTCAAGAATGGCAGTAGTCATGGTCAAAACAATCATGTTTATGAAAAGTGCACTAGTTAAAACAAAATTAAATGTGTATGGTGTAATTGGTGTTGATATTTGAGGTAGATTTTTATTTTTAATGATCATCATCACAGGCTGTCTTTAAATAATGTGGGCAGCTAGATCTTTCAACACAATCCAATAATGTCCATTATAACTAACAGACCACAGCATCGTGGATCCACATCAAGAAATGTTTTAAAGGAATGATAAGAATGATAAAGTCAATGAGCTTTGTTTGCAAGAAAACAAAAATGGTCAGCCAATCAGGATTACAGAGAAGCTTATTAAAGACCTTAAATAAAGAGACATAATAATTAGCATCAATTAGAAATGGCAAAGCTTTACAATATTGGTAGTCAATGTACATCATGTTGAAATTGATTGGCACAGCATCAAAGCCAACACCAAGTGGTGTTGATATTTGGGGTGGATTTTTAATGATCATCATCACAATTTGTCATTAAATAATGCGGCCAACTAGATATTTTCACACAATACAATAATGTCCATTATAACTAACAGACTACAGCATCGATAATCCACATCAAGCAATGGTCTAAAGGAACAACAAGAATGGTATAGTCAATGGGCTTTGCTTGCAAGAAAACAAAAAAGGTCAGCCAATCAAGGTTACAGAGAACCTTATAAAAGACCTTAAAGAAAGGAGATGATAATTAGCATCATTTAGTAATGGCAAAGCTTTACAATATTGGCAGTCAATGTACAGCATGCTGAATTTAATTGGCATGGCATTGAAGTCAACACTCAATGAAGAGATACAACATGTTCGACATCTCCAGCAAGATGTCAAAACATGTTGCATTTAGTATAGAAACTTATCAACTAAGTCAAACAGAGACATAAGAAGGACTGTTTACAAGGGAGTCCAGAAAAAAACCATACTTATATATTATCATACATCATTGTTATTTCATCACAAACTGAACATAATTTGTATCACTGCCATTATCCCTCTGCCTAATGCATTTTAAATGTCTGCGGTCATTTCCAGGAGGCAGTTTGTTTTCCACCTGATTGTCAATACGCCTTGACTCATGACGTTCTGTACCGACCACATGAAGTCCACCTGCTGCAATTACCTGAATCAACAGTGCTAATTAGATAAGCAAACTTGGATGCCCTTCCCAAACTGGATAAGAATTAGGAAATCAAAGAATATGATCATAATCATATAGGTACCTTTCTTTTCTCCTCTTCTGTATAGATTTTATACTCATAAACAATAGCTTCAAAAGCACTGCGTAACTTTGCAATGACTTCATCTTGGATTGGTCCCTAGGAAGGTGGAATATGAATATGGTGGTCAGTTTTAACTCAAAATATCTTGACATAATATCAACTATTCAGTTAGCCTGCTTAATGATCTTTCCGAATCACATAAAATAAGGAACAGACTGACACAGGTACCCCTTAGTCCAAAAAATAGTATTTGCTTGAAAACCAAGATGCAACTGAATAAATGAGAAATAGTGCGCTGCATTTATTTTCCTTCATTACCTTTGAAAGCAAAGTTGAGCCTCGTATAAGTGGAAACAGAAGAAACTGTGTCTTTTATAGATTTTAAAAACATAAATGTGGTTATAAAGAGGAGAAACGAAAATAAAATTATGATGATATCCACATATGACCAAAATAGGTCAATGGGGCTCGAAAGAACAAGTAATGACAACAACACAAGGAATGCCTAATGCATTTCTTGACTAGCCAATCAAACTAAGAGTAGACAACAATTAGATCAGGGAGCCCAAAAAGGGTAGCCCTAAAAATGACAAGGCTGAGAAGAAGCAGATAGCATAAGAGGGAACCTGAAGAAGGAAACCCTGAACAGTATGGTTCAAAACAATCCTGACAGAATAGGCAAAGATAACAATCAGCTCCCATGACCAAGGGGGGAGAAGTCAAGCACTTAATCACCTCAGAATAAAAAGGAAGGGAGTTTGCGACCCTATATACTACTGTAAATGTTCCAATGTAACACTTGATAATGTCTTCTAGAGAGTGGCCAAAGCTAAGAAGGCCCAACTGGGTTAGCTTTGCACGTATAACTGAGAATGGCTTACCGAATCTGTCCTAACATGCCAAGGTCAAATGGCTCTCAAAGGAGGAGAAGAACTTGGTAATGTGTTCCTGCTTGTGATGTCTATGTTGGAAAAAGGAGGAAGCAACTACCCCCCCATGTTGAGCAAAAGAGTTAGAAGAGTAAACTTGCCTTGGGGCTGTTTGATTTAGATTAGCTACAATTTATATTTCTCATTAATAGATTCACCCTAATGCCCATTTGGAGTTCTTCACTGATTCCATTTCCTCCCAAAGCAATTTCTAGTTTTAATGGACAGCAACATAAGATTGTAGTTTCTCCTTGATTTGGGCCACTCAATCACAAAAGAAAGAAACCCTCTCATTGTTATCCTTGACTCCTTGCCCAATGGACTTGACACTAGTCTTGATCCTCCTATCACCATTTTAAAACCTATTCTACAACCATTTGTTTTGCTCTAGCCACTCTTTATATTCACCTTGATTCTAATTGCCTTAAGCTTCAGCAATCCTAGGTTAGGGAAGCCCCCTTGAGTTGGAGGAGAACCGATCTAAAGTGAAGAAAAGGGTTGGTGAGGTGACAATGGCCTCCCTCTTAGTTGCCCATAGGCTAACGTTGCTCTTTTCGACTTTAAATCTTAAGTGCTATTTTATTAGTTTGTGTGGTAACAAGCCTCATCTTAGCCTTAAATACTATGATTATATAATTTATGATCGAGAAGAAAACCATAAACAATCTCCATCAAAGCCAAAAATCTTCTTGTACACATGAGCCAATATCTACTTGAGGACCACCAGCCTCACACATGGGCAAATGCTTCCACATGTAGCCGTGAACTTCTCCATCCTATAATGAGGTAGATAATGTAAACTCTTAGGCTCTCACACTACTCATACAAAATCTCTAGTGTTTCACTTCTACTTCATAAGGTCATTTCTCAGACCATACCTTTAACAAAAAATGAGTCTATATGGACAATTTGTCTTAGAGCCAAAGTAAGCATTGCTAGTTTAATCAAAGCAAAATCATTAGAATCTTTTCCATGCTTGGGCCAGCTCACCTGCCTAATTATGAAATGGCCAATTGGATACACTCAATAATACAAGTTGGTGAACATGAAGAACCGGTTGCCTAGTATTGGAAAATTTTCGAGATGACAAGACTCAAAATCAAGAATACTCCAGCTGGGAACAGATTCAACCAATTCAGAATGAAATTTACTCTTCCTTTTTTTATCATGCACAAACGTACAAATCATTGGGCAGGAGGGGCATATAACTGACCTTCTCTTGAGGAGTTTCCTACTTTAGTTTTAACTGAATTATTTACTAGTATTTGGTTAGTACCATTTATTTCCCCCTCAAGTAATTGATAATTTTATAATAGCTGTAAAAATTGAAAGAGAAAAAGCCTAACAGCTATCAACTCATTGTCAGTGAAAAGCACAATGCATCAAAGATAAGATCAAGTATTAATGCACAGTTTGGAGTGCACAGCTTTTACGAAACCTCCTTGCAATTATCTGAGAGTCCAAATCATTGTCAGTGACAGAAAAGAATACATCAACATAACCCCAGATATTAATGATAAAGTAAGAGTTGACAACATTTTCAGATAACTAAACAGGATTTCATGTCACCTTTTCACATGCATATGACAGGCGGTCTTCTGCCTGAAGCTCAGTCAATGATCTCTTACCCCATGTTCTGACAGCCATCTGAACTGCATCCTCTACCAAGGACAAACTATCTGGAGACAAATCGCATGGAAATAGATTTTCATTTACCTGAGATTCAGAACCACCAGAATATCCATATTTCAGGTGGTTTGATGTTTTGGTAATGGTACTTATTTTTCTGGTTTTACTATCCAAATACAGCAATTATACCCTTGGTGAGAACGCACCTTCCAGTTTTTCCTTAGAGGCAATTTTCGTTTTCTTTCAAGTTGTATTTCATCCACTGTGTTAACAATCCTGCCATGGACAGAATATATCAGTTCAGTCAAACCAATTTATTTTAAATCTTAAAAAAATGGAATGGTTACCTACTGTATCCAAGAACTTAAAACAGAAAATCAACATAGAATGTTCTTGAGTAGAATATAATAAAGCCAGATATATCACTCTGCACAATAGTAACCTTTAGAATTCCAGTGCAGTAAAAAAGTATTTTCCCAGCAAGGATGGTAAAGATTTACTCTCACATATAAGGCCAATGACTACCAACAGAGCTAAGGATATGACTTTAAGTTCAAGCCTCGGACATGTGCTGAGGGAAATTTTTGAGCACACTCCTTTTTGCAATTTTGTTTAGAACCAGATCGTATCTGTGCTACTAGCATTTATAACTGAGGATGAGCAGTCAAAGGACTGCAAGCAGGGGAATGAAAATGGTTACTTTGTTCTAAGGGAGTTACATTCCATGGTATTGTAGAAATTTCATGAATCAGGCAATTAATGCAATTCAGAAATTTCACTTCATTTACTTGAGTTTTCCTGGATCAAATCCCCATGAACTTTCAGCCTTAGGGCTTGTTACCGCTCAAACTAGCACACCTTTGCAAGTCAAGGCTATGTAGGCCTAGTGCTATGACGGTAAGCTTAGGAAAGTGTTAGACCTACTGTCACCACAGTGTAACCTCTCGAGTCTCAACACTTTGGGTAACTCCAAAACCTAGGGGGAGACCCTAATCAATGAAAGATACTTGCAACCACCAACAAACCACAAATACCTTCCACAAAACCTTAATAGCTATGATCAGTGCCTTCTCTAAGTGAAACAACATCAAATCAAGGCACAAGAATCATTTATAACTTGAGTTATTCACCTTATCACAAATTCCAAATAATATCACACCTTTCAAATTCCAAATTCCAATTTCACGTCTCCTAATGTAATGTCACACTTCCTAAGGCAGCCACTCCAAAAAAGTGCGCCCTCAAGGAAAAAAGGACAATTGGACTAGGGCGAAGTTGTAGGACAAGCCAGAAATACCACACACCCTCTAATTCACCAATTATGAGGGTTTCACATATTCCAATGCACTTTCTCAAAAGAGGACACACTCTAGGGTTTGTGGATAAAACCCTAGGGCAACATTTTAGGGCAAAATTTTAGGGTGGATTAGAAATACCAAATCATGTCTAATTCACCAATTCCAAGGTTTTCATGTATCCCAATGCACTTCCTCAAAAGAGGATGCCCTCTAGGGTATGTGGATAAAACCCTAGCGCGAATTTTTTGGGTGCACCAAAAATACCAAATCACGGCTATTTTTGGATTTTGAATTTATTTAGATTTTTAGGATTTTTTCCAGTAGTAAAACATTTTTATGTATTTTTTGCATAAACTAACACGTGAAAATTGATAAAAAGAGGATTGATAGATAGGGTATTACATTCTTGTCTCAAACCCTAGGGCTATAAGAGATCGAGGCTAACATCCCTCCTCTTGAGATGGTACTCAATACTTGCAACTAGGGCTAAGCTAGCAATCTCAATGGTTAGGTAGTGAAACCCTAACTAGAGCAAATAGAGAAGTCCACGGCCCAACAAAACAATGGAGAGCTCCTTGGTAGGAAGGTCTCCTCAAGCAAGTTGATAAAATGCTAGCAAACAAACCCTAACTTAGTCCAAAGCACTTCAAGAGAAACATTAAACTAGAGTTAGGAGATAAACTTACCAACATTAATCAAGAATGAGCAAGACAATGCATCTTAGGTCACCCTTGAGCATGAGTTATTACAACTAGTCTAGCATCAACTTGTCATGTGAAAAATCAAACACTAGAACATCATCAATTCATCCTTCAAGCAAAAAAGACATCCAAGAGAGAGGTGTGCATAGCTTCAAGTGCTTCAATAAACCAAGAGAAAAGGAAAAGATTACATAATTTGAACCCTTGTCCATGATTTACAAATGAGGTAAGGTTGTCTTATTTATATGAGACACACCTCAACCTTCTACAAAATTGACCCTACAAAGTTAATGACAAAATATAAGAATTAAGGTTAGTGCACCCACAAACTAGGGAATTGTTATCACCTATTTTGTACCATAGTTGGATTATCTAAAGAGCCGCCATTTTACAAACATGATGAATGTTTGTACTCCAGTGAATCAAATGATCCATGATTTGTGCCAAGCCAATTTTGTTTTTCAGTCGACATGACCATGGCCCCACGGGGTTTGTAATAAAGTGTGCTAGTAGGATTTTGAGTGGCTCGGTTCCCCATGACTTGATTAAGCAACTAAGGTATTCCAGGGAGTTTTTTCCCTTGTCAATTATACTTTGCCTATAGCCGAGCTATAATCGATGAGGTTTTCTCCTGCTTCCTCCAAAGCTGGAATGCCCGATTTTGAAAATTTTAGCCATGGGGGGTTATTAGAGTCCAACTGATGTATATAAGCCTACCAGACACTATTAGAATAGGTTCTGGTCATGTCCTAGGTCCCTAGAACCCCCAGAAAAAATTTCGAAAAAAATTTATCGGGTCCTCCGGTTTTGGGTTTTTAATTATTTTTAATTTTTTAATAAATTTTTCCATAGTTTAAATGGAAAAATTCCAATTTGTAATATGTCAGTCATCCGGGATCCGAATTCAGTGATTGAAGGCTTCAACCTTAAGCCAAAAATCATTAATGATCCCCGGACCAGTCTATCCTAAGTTTCGGATGTCAATGAAGCCTCATAATTAATAATTTCTCAAAAAGGCCATTTACAGAGAAATTATTAATTAAAATATAAAAAATTGAATATTTGGAGATAATCGAAATCTCTCCAAAATAATCCAAATGGATTAAAATAAAAGGCTAATTGACATGGCACTGGGCATTAATGAAGATTCCAATCATCTCAGTCATCATCCAGTCAAGTATCTAGTCACCAGCAGTGATTAACTCCAAGAGAATTCGCCCTCCATGCATCCAAAGCTCGAGTTGATGACATGGATTGGTTATTAAATGAGTTTTGGTTGGTGATTGAGTTGCATTTAATAGGGATGGGGGTGCCTTGCCTAGCTGGAGGCCACCTCCCACTCCCAACTACCAAGATTGCAATCGAATATTTGTTGAACTCCAAGCCACCTACTACTTGCTCACGTCAACCTCTTCTTGGAGCTCGAGTTTCACATGTGGCATTCACATATTTGCATGGTGATACTTCCAAAGTGGAGATGAGGGGCGCCTGCCTAGGTGGAGGCCATCTCCTAATCCCAATTTAATACAACTCGAGCTTGTTGGTGGAGTTAACTCCAAAACTTGGCTTGACTTAGTGTTGATTGAGACTTAGATTGGCAATTCGAGTTAGTGTTAGGTACCATTGGCTTCCATCATGCCAATTCGAATTAGGGTAGCTTAGGCTTGTCTTTTGTTATATAATGAGGTCCTTTCTCCTCATTCCTCATGGATTATTTAGCAAAGAAACTTTGGAAGAATTGGAACTTGTTTATCATTTAATAAAATTGTGACTTTGGAGGTCAATTCGTGGAGGCTCTTGGTGGCCATACATCATCTTAAATCCGAGGTGATATTGTGTATTACTCATATGCTTAGGAATCTCAAGTTTTGATTTATATTTCAAGAAGGCTAACAATCTAGCACATGCAATTATAAGTCTTTTCTTCTCGCTTGAGCATATTTGTCTTGCAGGTATCTTCCAAAGTATAAGATCTTTTGTAGGTTCACCTTCACTCTGCTTGTGGCCAAAGGAATTTCAATCGTACAAGCTTAAGAACAAGGAGATCTTGCTTCACCCATCAAACTTTCAACAAACTTCTTATTTGGTTACTAGATCTACCCATCCAAACTGTGGATTTCCAAGCTTTTTTGTTTCTCCAAGTTTGAGATCACTACCTTGTTTGCCTTTGTTTTCGGCTTACTTGGTCTTTGCCTTCTCGTTTGCCTCTTCAAAGCCATTTTTTCCTCTATCTACCTAGCTTTCGCTCCTCATTTTTCTTCCCCCATTCGCTCCTCCTAGTCTCCTTCCTTTCGTCCTCCTCTTCCTTCTAGCATTCGTCCTCCTCTTCATCCTCTTCCTTCTAGCATTCGTTCCTCCTAGTTCTCCTTCTATTCGTCTTCTTCTTCCCTCTCCCTTTCGCTCCTCCTCTCCTACCTCCTCTCGTCCTCCTCTTCATCCCCTTCCTTCTCTTCTTGTCTTGCCCTTCTTCCCTTCCATTAACCTACAAAAACACATAACAAAAAACAAAGAGTAAGATAGTTTAATGTTAGAGTTATTTTCATGATTTAGATCTTGTACTTTTTCTATAGTTTAGTCTCTTTTCAAAATCTAGGTGTTGCACTTGTTTATCAAAGTTTGTAGATTAGATCTTAGTTCTTACATCTAGTTTCAAAGTTTATTTTTTCTAACATCTAATGGGTGCATTGTTGAGATGAGTTTAAGCTTGTGTAGATCTTTTTGAAGGAGAAGAAATTTTACTAAGGACAATACTCTGAGAAGAGCAAATTTACATTCAAGGAGAAGACTCAAACCAAAACATAGAACCAAAACCAATCTCCTTTTGTACTAGCCATCAAGGGCTTTCAAGCTTTATTTCACTAAGTTATTTTTTGCTTCTCTCAAAAAAGACCTTTCAAGGGTTTAACTCCCAAAGGCAATTGTAATTTGTTTAATAAAAAGGCTAGGTGGGATAAGGCCTCCCACACATCTTTTCTCCTTCCCCATTTGGGGAAGTTTGTTTCATGCATGCTTAGATTAGTTTTACTTCAAGTCATCTAGATTAAAGTTCAATTTTTGTACTTAGATTAAATTCTCTTCCAAGTTTTGACCTGAGTTAGCAACCTTGGGATTTCATGCCGAGGGCCTCATTATTTTGTGGTGGCTTCTCTATCCCCATTAGACTCCTTGTCGAAATTCAGCTAGCTGGAAGTTCTCAAGGACTGGTGGTTCTAGTGGTCACCTTGTTCGAAGGTTGACCCCACTTGTTGTTTATTTCTTAGAGTAGCTGGTTAATTTTGGCCTTAGAAAGCGTACTTCTGTTATCATCTTTATAAATTGTTTTACTTCAGAAAGTGCACTTTTCTTTTATGCAAGCTGCCTCTATTCTAATAAACAAACAAAGTCTCTTGAACTTGCAGTAATCCAAGTCAAGAGCACTCTCTGTCGGAGAGCATTCTAGTTTGCATTTCCCCTTGCATTAGGCATATTAGATTAAATAAGTCTCTTGAACCTTGTCATAAGATAAATTCGAGAGCACTCTCTATCGGAGAGCTGAACTGTGTGCTTAAACAACAATAAAATATTTCAACTCACTCCCATAATAATTTATCTTGGTTGCTATCTAACACCCGTATGCTCTGCCAACCTGAAAAGGTTGGGCTAGTACTCAGAAAGGTGTTAGATCTGATAAATTTCTACAACATAATAAAATTTTCACCCCACAACCAACGAAACTGGCATTGCCTTTCGATAAATACTTAAAGTGCTATTCTAGGAGGTGGAGCCGGAGTGCCGTTGTTCAGACTTTGAGGGTGGTTTAAACATTGGACACTTATCCTCTTGATAACTGGACGGTCCGTTAGATCACCGTGAATAGCCACTGAAAGTATTTCCGGTCTCTTTGCTTACCTTGTGATCTTATCCTAATAATCAAGACCATTAAAACTTTTAATTTACCAACATAATTTGCAAAACAATCTCAGAAACATTGCCTCTCGAACACTTGTATCAAGCAACCCAAGCACTCAAGCATTTTTTGACTCCATAAGGCACTGGTCCTTGATCACATATTTTATTTTGCTTAGTATCTATCTGGAGTACCATGTGTTAATTTCCATATATGAGTGACTTGTACCTAAAAGATTTCTTAAAGTAGTTGTGAATCAGTGTATCTCTTATCTTAAATAGCAACGTGGATTGCTCATTTATCTTGTGTCTTATTCAAAGTATCATTGTGTCTTTCATTATTCGAAAAACTCCTAAACAACACCCATCCGCATCACCACACATTAAAACATTTAAAAAACATTGAGCCATAGTTAAACTCTTTGTAGGGACTACCCCCCTTGGCTTCGTTAGGAGTTAGCCTAAACGGAGGAGCTGGGATTCAGGTGACAGTACCTGGCTCATTGCTTGCCCCCAAGGCCACACCTTCCCCACTTGTAGTGAGGGAACAACGTTCAGAAGATTTCTGCTGCTGGTGTGCATCTCGGCGGACAACATTTTTGGCGCCGTTGCCGGGGACAAATCTTTTTGTTCCTGGACGACCTTAATTTTTTCTAGTTTGTTTTACCTTTTTGATAGATTCTGAATCTATCTGGTGACTCCACTGCCCTTTTTTAGTTTTCCTTTTTGGTAGATTTTTAGTCAAATCACTCTTAGAAATTAGACTTGAATCCACCTAGCGACTCCACTGTTAGTAAACCCCTCATGGTATTCAACTAGAAGGAATTCTGAAGGTTTACTCAATTTCATCCCCGAGCCTGAAAAGGTTTATAGGAGGAGATTGAATAAACTTAATTCTCGTAGGATCCTTGAAGAGCTTGGATCTCAGTCCATTTCTGACATCCATAGTCTTTTTGAAGAAACTAACTTAGAAAATTTTGAAAATCTTGAAAACAATAATAATTGTCTTTCCGATACAATGGGTGATTTCTATTCTCCCCTTGACATTACTCAAATAGCAGGTTAACCACATGACATTCCAGACAAAGCTATCAACAAACTTCCCATCTTTACTGGCACTGATACCATTACTGCTACCTATCATCTCAAAGCCTTCTCAAAGTGTATCAGTGGATATGTCAGAGATTCTGCCCACAAACATGATGATGTATACATGAAGTTGTTTGCTTTATTTTTAGATGGGGACGCTGGTAATTGGTTCATCGGCTTACCAAACAACTCTTTTCAACATTGATTGCTTTCAAGAATGCTTTCACCAACAAGTATGGTGAGAAAAAAGAACCTCGACATCAACTTGCAGCTTTGACAAACATTAAAAGAAGTGAGATGGAAACCATGGACGAGTTCAACAAAAAATTCACTGACTTATCCAATGCAATCCCTACAGATTACAAACCAACTCCACATACTATATTGGTTTATTACATTGAAGCCTTGAGTGGCGAAATGCAATATGAACTTAGAGATAAGGGCCCACCACCTTGTTAGAAGCACAGGGAATGGCAACCAAGATAGATAAAAACATGCAGTCTTCTGGTAGGTCAAACTTGCCTGGTTATTCAAGAGCTCAAACTCCATTGAAATCAATTGAGCATAAAGATAAGGACCCTGTGGCTGCTATAAAAGATTCATATGAGAAAAAGATGATGGATATGTGTGAAAGAATGGAAAAGGATGAGCAGAAACATGTAGTTCAAATGAAAGAAATACAGAACAAAATTATAAACATAGAAAG
Source organism: Larix kaempferi (assembly GCA_027924585.1). NCBI lineage: Eukaryota > Viridiplantae > Streptophyta > Pinopsida > Pinales > Pinaceae > Larix > Larix kaempferi. Next base: position 6,422,262 of record BSBM01000410.1, read on the forward strand.
AGCACATGTTCAACATGTTCAACAGATTCAACAAGTTCAACTGGTTCAAAGGAATTACCCTCCAAAGACCAACTGGCAGAAAAAGGCTCCCAATAATGAAAAGAGGCCTCCAAATCAGATAGAGGCTGCTAACATGACTGAGACCTACATACCATTTTGTAGGGCTTGCAAAGACTTTCATGAAGAATTTTCTTGTTACTTTGCAAACTATGTACAAGAGCATGGATTTCCAGAGGGTAGTACCAGTGAGCCAACATCAAGCGAGCCTGAATATATAAATGCGGTAGGAGACATCCACAACGTTCCCAGAGATAGTTGGAAACAAACTAAGCAATGCAATCATGAGTTGGATAATATGACTAAGAACTTTGGAGAGAGACCTTCCAATGAGCAAGTCCATAATATGCAAAAGTTTAAAGGAATTGGTTACCAAAGAAGAGCAAACCTTGCACCTGCCATACAGCCAACAAAGGTAATAATTCCAACTGAATCAAATGACTCTAGTAAATTAAATTTTGATTGGAGTAACTGGTTCAATACGACTAAAGTGTCTGTACTTGTAAATGAGCTTTATAAAATTCTTGGTCAAAAGGAGAAACTGTTGAAAGCACTTGAAATACCCATCTCTTCTTGTACTCCTACCCTTGGTCTGCCTATTCCTCTTACTCCTCAAACACCTAAGAAGGTCACTTTCACGAATACTGTAGAGCAACCTTCAACCAGCTATGGCAAAACTCATGAGGATCCTCCTATAATCCTACATACTAGGGAAACAAGAAAAGAAGCTCACCCCCCTTTCTATATATCATTGATGATAGGTGACCTTCTTCTACATAATTGTATGTTGGATTCAGGATCTGGTGCAAATCTAATGACTAAAAAAGTTATGCAACAGCTTAACTTGAAAACCACTAGGCCTTACCAGAATGTATGTGCCATGGACTCCAGACCTGTTAAAGTTGAAGGGATGATTGAAAACCAACCTGTTAAATTGGCTAAGTATCCGGACATGCATGTAACCATGGACATACTTGTTATAGATGTTCCATATAAATGGGGAATGCTGCTTTCTAGGAAGTGGGCTGCCACTTTAGGAGGATCGATCCAAATGGATTGGACTTATGCTACAGTACCAATATCTGAGGATTCTGTAATGAGAAAGAAAAGAAGTATCATGTTGAGAATCCCAAGAATCCTTATAATCAATATACTTATAATACTGATGATCCTGGGAGCTGTGCAGTTTACTCTACCTTTCTAGCACCTATTCAAAGCAAGGATGAAACTGAGGAGGATAGGCATAACATGGAGAATGACATAAGTGATGATGAAACCATCATGGATAACATAGACATTAAAAATGATGAATGGACCTTGTTAGAAAACCCTATCTATGCCATGTCTAAAGGAGTTAACAATGAACAAAGTCCCTTCGGAAGTTTTGTTGACAATCCCACTTATGAGCATGAGGATACACAGGAATATGACATAATGCATGAGGACTCCCCCATATTTGACAAAGATATGGATGATGACTATTGGACATACATTGGAAAACCTATTTTTGATGTATCTAGAGAAGGGAGTATAAATTTTGAGCATTTGAACAAGGAGGAAGAGCATATTGTTTGTTCATATAAGCAGTCAGAACCACACATAAGCATCAACAAAGATGACCTAGGGAAACAATACAGTGAAGGTCCAGTTTGGGTAAAGTCAGTTGTATACATATCTCCGCCATCGGATGACCCTTGTATATTAGAACAGTTCGAGGCATGCACTTTAATAGAAAATTATTTTCGGAAGAGCCTTTCAGATCAGTATGATGAGGTACCAGAACTACCTTGTCATTCTCAGTTTCTTCACCATATCCTGTTCTGGATAGAGTGTGCCTGCAAGAGGACTTACTATATTGGGAAGCATTTCAACTATCTATCTTATGATTTTCCATCCGTCCCTCCCACTCAGAAGATCAAAGCAGGTTTGCACTTTCTGATACGCATGCCCTTGTCCTGGCTGGTAACCAGAGATAGGGTAAAAAATTGTTTTTACATTGATTACATGCTTAAATGGTTACATTGGATGTTTGATTATACCTAACGTTTTCCTTTCTGTATTATATTAGATTAGGAAAAAATTAAATTTTGTCAAAAAAGAAAAAAGCATTTACTTCCTGTATTTAGATGTCTTAGAATTTATTCACGAAAAAAAAATATAGTTGATATTTCATTTTGGTTTTTCCATAACACATTTGCTGCTGAAGGTTTTCTGTCAAGTTGAGATGTTTTTACAGGTTATATATATAAACCAGAGATTCTGGTGTTCTCGTATCCTCTTCTTGCATGAATTCCAAAACGAGCACACGTCCCGCAGTTGGAGCCAGATGTTATCACCTATTTTGTACCATAGTTGGATTATCTGAAGAGCCGCCATTTGACCAACATGATGAATGTTTGTACTCCAGTGTATCAAATGATCCATCATTTGTGCCTAGCCAATTTTGTTTTTCAGTCGACGTGACCATGGCCCCACGGGGTTTGTAATAAAGTGTGCTAGTAGGATTTTGAGTGGCTTGGTTCCCCATGACTTGATTAAGCAACTAAGGTATTCTAGGGAGTTTTTTCCCTTGTCAATTATACTTTGCCTATAGCCGAGCTATAATCGATGAGGTTTTCTCCCGCTTCCTCCAAAGCTAGAATGCCCGATTTTGAAAATTTTAGCCATGGGGGGTTATTAGAGTCTAACTGATGTATATAAGCCTACTAGACACTATTAGAATAGGTTTTGGTCATGTCCCAGGTCCCTAGAACCCCCAGAAAAAATTTTACCGGGTCCTCCGATTTTGGGTTTTTAATTATTTTTAATTTTTTAATAAATTTTTCCATAGTTTAAATGGAAAAATTCCAATTTGTAATATGTCAGTCATCCGGGATCCAAATTCAGTGATTGAAGGCTTCAACCTTAAGCCAAAAATCATTCATGATCCCCGGACCAGTCTATCCTAAGTTTCGGATGTCAATTCAGCCTTATAATTAATAATTTCTCAAAAAAGCCATTTACAGAGAAATTATTAATTAAAATATAAAAAATTGAATATTTGGAGATAATCGAAATCTCTCCAAAATAATCCAAATGGATTAAAATAAAAGGCTAATTGGCATGGCACTGGGCATTAATGAAGATTCCAATCATCTCAGTCATCATCCAGTCAAGTATCTAGTCACCAGCAATGATTAACTCCAAGAGAATTCGCCCTCCATGCATGGAAAGCTCGAGTTGATGACATGGATTGGTTACTAAATAAGTTTTGGTTGGGGATTGAGTTGCATTTAATAGGGGTGGGGGTGCCTTGCCTAGGTGGAGGCCACCTCCCACTCCCAACTACCAAGATTGCAATCGAATATTTGTTGAACTCCAAGCCACCTACTGCTTGCTCACGTACACCTCTTCTTGGAGCTCGAGTTTCACATGTGGCATTCACATATTTGCATGGTGATACTTCCAAAGTGGAGATGAGGGGCGACTTGCCTAGGTGGAGGCCACCTCCTCATTCCAATTTAATACAACTCGAGCTTGTTGGTGGAGTTAACTCCAAAACTTGGCTTGACTTAGTGTTGATTGAGACTTAGATTGGCAATTCGAGTTAGTGTTAGGTGCCATTGGCTTCCATCATGCCAATTCGAATTAGGGTAGCTTAGGCTTGTCTTTTGTTATATAATGAGGTCCTTTCTCCTCATTCCTCATGGATTATTTAGCAAAGAAACTTTGGAGGAATTGTAACATGTTTATCATTTAATAAAATTGTGACTTTGGAGGTCAATTCGTGGAGGCTCTTGGTGGCCATACATCATCTTAAATCCGAGGTGATATTGTGTATTACTCATATGCTTAGGAATCTCAAGTTTTGATTTATATTTCAAGAAGGCTAACAATCTAGCACATGCAATTATAAGTCTTTTCTTCTCGCTTGAGCATATTTGTCTTGAAGGTATCTTCCAAGGTATAAGATCTTTTGTAGGTTCACCTTCACTCTGCTTGTGGCCAAAGGAATTTCAATCTTACAAGCTTAAGAACAAGGAGATCTTGCTTCACCCATCAAACTTTCAACAAACTTCTTATTTGGTTACTAGATCTACCCATCCAAACTGTGGATTTCCAAGCTTTTTTCTTTCTCCAAGTTTGAGATCACTACCTTGTTTGCCTTTGTTTTCGGCTTACTTGGTCTTTGCCTTCTCGTTTGCCTCTTCAAAGCCATTTTTTCCTCTATCTACCTAGCTTTCGCTCCTCATTTTTCTTCCCCCATTCGCTCCTCCTAGTCTCCTTCCTTTCGTCCTCCTCTTCCTTCTAGCATTCGTCCTCCTCTTCATCTTCTTCCTTCTAGCATTCGTGTCTCCTAGTTCTCCTTCTATTCGTCTTCTTCTTCCTTCTCCCTTTCGCTCCTCCTCTCCTACCTCCTCTCGTCCTCCTCTTCATCCCCTTCCTTCTCTTCTTGTCTTGCCCTTCTTCCCTTCCATCAACCTACAAAAACACATAACAAAAAACAAAGAGTAAGATAGTTTAATGTTAGAGTTATTTTCATGATTTAGATCTTGTACTTTTGCTATAGTTTAGTCTCTTTTCAAGATCTAGGTGTTGCACTTGTTTATCAAAGTTTGTAGATTAGATCTTAGTTCTTACATCTAGTTTCAAAGTTTTTTTTTTCTAACATCTAATGGGTGCATTGTTGAGATGAGTTTAAGCTTGTGTTGATCTTTTTGAAGGAGAAGAAATTTTACTAAGGACAATACTCTAAGAAGAGCAAATTTACATTCAAGGAGAAGACTCAAACCAAAACATAGAACCAAAACCAATCTCCTTTTGTACTAGCCATCAAGGGCTTTCAAGCTTTATTTCACTAAGTTATTTTTTGCTTCTCTCAAAAAAGACCTTTCAAGGGTTTAACTCCCAAAGGCAATTGTAATCTGTTTAATAAAAAGGCTAGGTGGGATAAGGCCTCCCACACATCTTTTCTCCTTCCCCATTTAGGAAAGTTTGTTTCATGCATGCTTAGATTAGTTTTACTTCAAGTCATCTAGATTAAAGTTCAATTTCTGTACTTAGATTAAATTCTCTTCCAAGTTTTGACCTGAGTTAGCAACCTTGGGATTTCATCCCGAAGGCCTCATTATTTTGTGGCGGCTTCTCTATCCCCATTAGAGTCCTTGTCGAAATTCAGCTAACTGGAAGTTCTCAAGGACTGGTGGTTCTAGTGGTCACCTTGTTCGGAGGTTGACCCCACTTGTTGTTTATTTCTTAGAGTAGCTGGTTAATCTTGGCCTTAGAAAGCATACTTCTGTTATCATCTTTATAAATTGTTTTACTTCAGAAAGTGCACTTTTCTTTTATGCAAGCTGCCTCTATTCTAATAAACAAACAAAGTCTCTTGAACTTGCAGTAATCCAAGTCAAGAGCACTCTCTGTCGGAGAGCACTCTCCTTGCATTAGGCATATTAGATTAAATAAGTCTCTTGAACCTTGTCATAAGACAAAGTCAAGAGCACTCTCAATCGGAGAGTTGAACTGTGTTCTTAAACAGCAATAAAATATTTCAACTCACACTCCCATAATAATTTATCTTGGTTGCTATCTAACACTCGCATGCTCTGCCAACCTGAAAAGGTTGGGCTAGTACTCAGAAAGGTGTTAGATCTGACAAACTTCTACAACATAATAAAGTTTTCACCCCACAACCAACGAAACCGGCGTTGCCTTTCGATAAATACTTAAAGTGTTATTCTGGGAGGTGGAGCCGGAGTGCCATTTTTCAGACTTCGAGGGTGGTTTAAACATTGGACACTTATCCTCTTGATAACTGGACGGTCCATCAAATCATCGTGAATAGCCACTGAAAGTATTTCCGGTCTCTTTGCTTACCTTGTGATCTTATCCTAATAATCAAGACCATTAAAACTTTTAATTTACCAAGATAATTTGCAAAACGATCTCACGAACATTGCCTCTCGAACACTTGTATCAAGCAACCCAAGCACTCAAGCATTTTTTGACTCCATAAGGCACTGGTCCTTGATCACATATTTTATTTTGCTTATTATCTATCTGGAGTACCATGTGTTAATTTCCATATATGAGTGACTTGTACCTAAAAGATTTCTTAAAGTGGTTGTGAATCAGTGTATCTCTTATCTTAAATAGCAACGTGGATTGCTCATTTATCTTGTGTCTTATTCAAAGTATCATTGTGTCTTTCATTATTCGAAAAACTCCTAAACAACACCCATCCGCATCACCACACATTAAAACATTTAAAAACACATTGAGCCATAGTTAAACTCTTTGTAGGGACTACCCCCCTTGGCTTCGTTAGGAGTTAGCCTAAACGGAGGAGCTGGGATTCAGGTGACAGTACCTGGCTCATTGCTTGCCCCCAAGGCCACACCTTCCCCACTTGTACTGAGGGAACAGCTTTCGGAAGATTTCTGCTGCTGGTGTGCATCTCGGCGGACAACAGGACTAAACCATACAATGACATAAAATAAGAATAAAAATGTGCAATTAGGCTCCACCAAGTGCAAGGTGAGCCAAAAGATGGGTATCATGCCCCAACTAACCCCAACATATGCTTGTCCCTCAATGCCCTCATTTTTAACAGTGTAGGCTTCTTCTTTAAGCAATGGCGTGATGGGTTTGGAGACAAGGAGGAGGGGTTTTGCATCAAAACAATAGGTCCAATGTTGAGATTTGTATCTCGAGATGCCCTTCATGTGATTATGCCTAGCATGAAGGGACATTAACAGTGTAGGCATTAATGTATTGTGTTACTGGGCTTCATGGCTTAAGTGGTGGAAGCATGCAAAGATTTCCAAGACTTTTACCTTTTGCATGTGGGAAATTTTCCAATGTAGAAGTGTGATTTTTTAATGTGGAAGCGTGATCTTGCATGAAAAAAAAATTAGGGATCTGGAACCCTAATTAGGCACCAAAGCTTATAAAAGAGAGCAGAAGGGTAAAGGTAGTTAATTCGTGATAGATCTTCATAGACTGAGGAGTCAAGGAGAGGGGGCACACTTTTGAGAGAGAGAGGCACACTTCCTCACAGGGGGTGCACTTCTGTGTGAGAGGACGCACTTCTTGAAGTCGGGTGGGTTGAGAGAAGTAGAGGGTTTTCCTTTAGAGATTAAGGAGGGCTCATTGGGATCAATCAGAGACTGGTTGAGAGAGAGGGGGGGCGCACTTCAGAGACTGAGAGAGGGTGCACTCCAAAGCAGGGGCGCACTTCTTAGACAGAGAGGGGCACATTCTTCATCAGATTGAGCAGAGACTAGAAGAGGGGCACACTCTTAGGGACTAAGAGGCAGGGGGCACACTTCTTCAGGGAGAGAGAGGGAGTCTCTTCTTCCAGAGATTGGCAGAGGTAGTCTATCACAGATTTCAGAGCAGAGAAGAGTAGAGGGTGCATTCCTCAGAGCTGTTGCAGAGTTTGGATTCTACCACAGATTTGGCATGCCTTCCAAGGCATCAAGTTTCTCTTCTTATGTAAATTTCTGATTGTAAAACATTCTATATTTCTCTCTGGATTGAGATTGAAGAGAACCCTAGTTTGCTAGTTTTCCCCATTGGGGTTTCCAAGGTAAATCATTGTGTTAAACTGTAGTGATTGAGACAGGGCACACTTCCCTTCCAGAGATTGCACAGTGATATTGCAGAGAGTGCACACTAATCTACAAATCAATTTGATTCAGGGGTTTGAATCACAATTTATTAGATCTACAAGGTCATGGCGACTGGACTAGAATTTTAAGATAGGTTGGATGGGGCAACCAACTTCAATGGATGGAAGGAAAGAATCACGCTGCTATTGGAAGAGAATGAGTTGTGGGATATTGTCAAAGATCCCATTATTGTTCCAACGGATGCAGTAGATTTCGCCGCGTACAACAAGAGGAAGGTGAAGGCCAAGGGAATCCTTCTGGATCCCGTGAAGGATCATATGAGTCCGCATGTGAGTGGAAAGATGCATGCCTATGAGATGTGGGAAACATTGACGAAGCTTTTCCAAAGTGGCAACGAGAATAGAAAAATGGTGTTGCAAGAAAAACTTTAAGTTATGGAGATGCTCAAGGATGAGCCAGTTGCAACATATCTTACCAGAGTTACACAAGTTCGAGATGAACTTGCTACAGTGGGAGTGAAGATTGCAGATGCATAGATGGTGCGGTCAGTCTTGAAAGGCTTCTCCAAACAAAGGGAGACCTTTGTCCATTGCATCGTCCCTAGAGAGAATCTTCGCAACTGGGGTAGATTGTGGGACGATTTCACTCAAGAGGAGTTGAGATTGGGATCCAGCCAGTCAAACCACAAGACTATTGATGATGAGGAGAACATTGCACTTGTGAGCAGAGGCAAGGGAAAAGGGAAGAAGAACTTCGGAGGAGGATCTACTTCGTGTTAGAATTTTGACTTGAGAGCAATTATGTTAGACTTTCATTCAATTTATCATATTGCATGCATAAGGATCACTGAAAGAAATGCATTCAACAATAGACACAAAGATTTATCTTGGGAAAACCCTTTTCATGGGAAAAACCCACCAGAACTTCTCAATATAGATCCGTCAACAATGTCAATACAACAATGAGCTAAATACAACAAAGGGTAGAATCTTGACTAGAGAGCAATTATGTTAGACTTTCATTCAATTTTCATATTGCATGCATAAGGATCACTGAAAGAAATACATTCAACAATAGACACAAAGATTTATCCTGGGAAAACCCTTTTCACGGGAAAAAACCAACAAAACTTCTCAATATAGTACAATGTCAATACAACAAAGAGTTAAAGCTCTCTCACAGAAAAATACGCAAGAAGCAAAGATAAGATAACCCCAAGAATATGTCTTCCTCCAGCTGTTGCTACTCTCTCCCTCTTATGCACTTGTCTCTCTCTTACTTGAGCAAACTTGCGTGATGTATCCAAATGGGGAATTCAACCCCCTTATTTATACACTTTTCTGGCTGACTTCTTCACTATAGGACCGACTTCACTGGGGGATTGGGCCGACTTCTCTAGGGGATTGGGCCGATTTCTCTGGGGCAGTTTTGCTCAGTGTTTTCTGTGGAGCCGACTTGTCTATTTTCACTTGATTTCTTGAGAGTATTCTTTTAGGGTTTTACATTAGGGTTTATGCTATACAAGAATATCTTCTGCAACTGCATATTATTTCAACACTTCGAAGGGTGAGAAGGATCTGAGCAAGATCCGGTGTTATGCATGCAGTGAGTTTGGCCATTGTGCAAGTCAATGTCCTAATAAAAAGAAGGGCAAGAAGGAGAAGGAGGGACAAGTTGCAGCTTTTGCTGAGGTAGATGAGTTCATTGCAAAGTTCGAGAAAGAATTCTCTTGTTTCATTTGTTTCGAGTTGCGGCAGTAGTGGACCTGAGGTTGATAGGAAGTGGATAGTTGATAGTGGGTATTCTAGCCACATGACAGGAATGCGGGCTGAATTCTTTGGCAGCTTAGAGACAGGTCCAAATCATCTCGTACAAAGTGGAGACGGCACAATGCATGCAATAAGAGGAGTGGGACATGTTAGGTTCCATTGACCACCAAAACCAACTAGGTGGACAACGATGTACCTTGCACATGTTGAATGTGCCTTGAAGACAAGAAAGAAGTACTTGATGATTATATCAAGCGAGGAAGCTCTTTTTCTTATCTTCTCTCCATGAAATTTCTACACCCCTGCGGGGGATTTTGTAAGGATATGTCAGCATGAAGGTCTGTTTTTGTGTAACTTCGTCACCTAAGACTTTATCATTAGGGAAGTACTTTCATCGAGTGTTTTTTCACTTGAATAATTAAAATTCATTTTTAGTGATTTTAGTTATTTGAGTTTTTCACTCAAAAATACCTCCAAAGTGGTGAAAGGCGTTCTAGTGATTGAGTCCATGGGGTGATTGGGGCCTAGGAATGTTCTATATTACCATGCTAGACATTATCCAGAGTCTTGTGGAATTTCATTAGGTTTTACATAGGATTTTTTAATTTTTGGTCATTAAAAAATGTCTCTCAAGACAAAATGTTGTAATGTAAAAGAGGGTTACTTGGTCCTTGTTGATGTTGTATAGGGGTATGGGTACTCAAGATAAATGGCATGAGACCCCCTACACCCATGGGCCAAGTTTGAAGTCTTTCGGACGAGTCTTACTATGGTTTTGGTGCACTCCCCATATTGGCAACAAATGATTAAAGCGGTCAATGAAGCACCAAAAGGGTACAAGAGCCCCCGGTATGAAAAGGTCCGTACCACATTGTTGACATCGGAAAGACAATCTGTGGATTAACAGTTGCAGTCAATCTGAGATACATGGGAAGAAACAGGTGTGTCTATAGTTTCTGATGGATGGAGGGATCAAAGAAACCGCCCTTTAATCAATGTTATTGCAATATGAGCCCAAGGGGCAATGTTTTTGAAGGCTATTGATTGCAATGGAGTGGAGAAAGATCCAACATTCATCTCCAATATTCTTATTGATGCAATAGAAAGTGTGGGGCCACAGAATGTTGTCCAAATTATCACAGACAATGTAGAGGTATGTAGAGTTGCAAAGTTGATTGTGGAGGGTCAATATGATCACATCTTTTGAACTCCATGTGCAGTGCATTCATTGAACCTTATGCTTGCCAAGATTGGCGAGATTGAGTGGATCGACGAAATATATGTAGCATTGAAGGAGATCAAAATGTTCATAACCAATCATTCGATGTCCCAAGCCATATATAGGGGTTTTGCAAAGTTGGAGCTATTGAAGGTGTTACCAACTTTTTTGTACAAATAGTTGAACCTCCATTGAGCCACTAGTGTTGGAACATGATCAGTGTTCACTTCCAGAGTATCAAGGGTTCAGATTGCAATAATTAGCCAACTTTGGCTAGCTGGTTTTATTTTTCAGTCGAAATGACCATGGCCCTGCGGGGTTTGTAATAAGTGTGCTAGTAGGGTTTTGAGTGGCTCGGTCTCCCATGACTTGACTATCAACTAAGGCATTCTAGTGACTTTTTTTCCCTTGTCAATTATGCTTTTCCTATAGCCGAGCAATAATCGACGAGGTTTTCTCCCGCTTCCTCCAAAGTTGGAATGCCTGATTTTGAAATTTGAGCCTTGGGGGGTTATTAGAGTCCAATTGATGTATATGAACCTACTAGACACCATGTATGTCTTAGATGGTCATTTACTAGGTCCCTCGTCCATTAAAAACAATGTCCGAAATTTTTTTACCGGACGCGTTGGATGAGTTTTATTTTTTATTATTATTTTTCCAAATATTTAATTGGAAAAATCAAAATTGTAATATGTCAGTCATCCGGGGTTGGATTTCAGAGATTGGAGGCTTGATTCCTAAGCCAAAAATGATATATGAACCCCGGACCAGCTTATCCTAAGTTTCGGAAGTTAATTCAGCCTGATAATTAATAATTTCTCAAAAAATCAATAAAAGAGATTATTAATTAAAAATATTAAAAATCATTATTTTGGAGATAATCCAAATCTCTCCAAAATAATCCAAATTGAATAAATAAACAGGCTAAATGACATGGCACAGAGCATTCATGATGATTCCAATCAAATCCAGTCAACTTCAGTGAACTATCCAGTCAGCACAAGTCATCTTCAATAGAGAAATTCACCCTCCTCATGTGGATTCAGGATTTGGTGATGTGTCAAGGGTTAAATGGATTGTTGGGAGTGTAATAAAGGCTATGGTAGGCGCCTTGGCCACCTCATGGGCTTGGTTCCTAGTGATCATAAGTTAGCATTTATTATAACTCATACTTGATCTCCCTTGCAAGCTCACGCATATCCCTTGAAAGCTCACGCATATCTCTTGTGACACACGTTTTCACACATGGCAAATTCGTATTTGATGGGTGATAGTTCCAAGGAAGGGATGGGGGGCGCCTTGCCAAGGTGGAGGCCACCTCCCCATCCACATTGAGTGCAACTCGAGTTGTTTGTTGGAGATATCACTCCAAGCCACCAGTTGATTGGATCTTGATTGGATTTTCGAATTAGCTTATCTGCCATTGGCTCCTTCTCATGCCAATTCGAATTGGGCCTTTGTGCCTTTGTTTTTTGTATAAAGAGAGGTGCCTTTCATTCTCTTATGAGGGATAATTTTGAGTAAGATTACTTTGAGGAAATTGTATTAGCCTTTGCTTTGATTTGATAATAAAGATTTCGACTTTGGAGGTCCATGAGCTCTTACATGTGGATGTGATTTCATCTCTTGTTGAGGTGCCATCTTCTCTAACCCATCTCTCATCTTTGCATTTGTTATTTGGTTTAAAGATTGCTAGCTTGTGAAGGCTCTTGAAGCATAATCGATTAGCCATTTATAGTTGTTAAGTTGGTTAATTATGCTTGAATGATTAATATTTGGATGGACATTAGTATTCAGTTGTACGAAATGTTGATTTAGATCTGATTGTTTGAGCATTCTAGCATTTCTTTACCATTCTCACTTGCTTGTTGAGGTTTGTGTCTTGATTAGGTGTTACTAAAGTGGAGAAGGGCAAGAGTTCAGCTACTTCAAGCCCATGCTCCATCTTCAAGATTGATCTAACTCAAATTGTGATTGCAGGATCTACATAAGGACAAATTTTTCATCTTAAGAAGGCCCAAAGAAGTCTTGTTCTTGTATTCCATCCTATAAACTACTTTCAAAACTTGGTTACCTAGGAAGCCCTAAAACTCCCTTCTTCCTCGCGTTTTTGGCCTCCTTCCTTTCGTTTTGCCTCACCCTAGCCTTCATTTTCTCCTTCCTTTAGTTTTGCCTCACCCTAGCCTTCATTTTCTCCTTCCATTACCCTCCTTTCGTTTTTTGTCTTTTCCACTCCAAGTCTTTTCGTCCTCCTTCAAAGCTTTCTTGTCACCTTTCGTTACTCCCATTTTTCCTAGCCCTCTTCTCCTAGTCTTGCTCTCGTCCTACCCTAAAGCATCCCCTTCTTGCTTTCCTTTCTAAGCTTAAAACTCCACCTTTCGTCCTAGATCTCCCTCTCGCCTCTCTCCTCTAGTCTTCCATTCCCTTTCGTTTCCTTCCTTTGCCTCCTTCCCTTTTCACCCTTGCCTCCTTTCGTCCATCTCCTTGCAAGCTTGAAACTCCTCGTAAAAAACTTTTAAAAAGCTTATATAAGAACTTGTAGTCTTTGCTTAGTTAGATCTTAATCCCATTCTAGTTGCATTTCGATTTATTAGCTTGCATATAGTTTAGATCTCATTCTAGCCTTTCCATCTAGTTTACTATTGAATAGTGGCATTTAGATCTCATTATAAAAGTTTGCATTTCGTTTTGATACTTAGATCTTAGATTTTTTTTTTTTTTTACTATTGCTAAAGGGTGCTTGTAGTTTGATTTGTGCTGTATTGTAGGTTTGAAGAAAAGCAAACTCAAGAAGAGGATTTGAAGAAGAGATCATCAAGACTAAGAAGAAGAGGATTGCAAAACCAAGAGGAGATTTGAAACCAAGCTTTGAAACCATGACATAAACACTCTCCTTTTTGTTGTAAAGCTCTTAAGAGCTCCTAAAATTTACTTCTAATTTTTTCATTTCTTATTCCAAGGTTGAAAATCCTCAAAAGTTGTAATTGATTAATGAAATAAGGCTAAGTGGGATAAAGCCTCCCGTAGTTTGTGTTTCTTCCCCATTTGGGGAAGAGTGTCTAGTGTTTTCCTTTGTCTTCTTAGCTTAGATTTGCTTCAAGTTATTAGATTAGCTTTCCATTATTTGCATTTAGAGATACTTTGCTAGATTAGCCTCTTTGGTTTTAGAATACTAATTGCTAGTCTAAATTCATTTTTGCAAGTAAAGCTAGTTGTTAGTTAGTTTCATTTTTGTACTTAAAAGATCTAATTGCTAGCTTAGATTTTCTTTCCACTAATTGCTAGTTTCAATTTTGCATTATTATTTGTTGAGCTATCATTGTGTTTCCTCTATAATTTGTTTATCTTTTAAAAGGAACCAAAGACTCTTGAACTTGTCATAAGACGAGTCAAGAGCACTCTCTGTTGGAGAGCATAAACATTGCACTTTTACTGCATTTTAGCATATAGTTAGATAAGTCTCTTGAACCTCTGTCATAAGACAAATCAAGAGCACTCTCTGTTGGAGAGGTTTTGTGTGCTCTAATTTAAAATTCGCAACTCATCTTTCCCCTTAATAAAATTTGAATTTATTCGTTGTTTCCTTGCCGGAGTATGCTCTGACAAGCCCTAAAAAGCAGGAGTACTCAAAAACGGTAGTGGAATGATTAATCTTGCAAGATTCAAATATAATAAAATTTTCACCCCATAACCAACAAACCGACGTTGTTTCGATAAATACTCAGGTAGTGGGAAAATTCCAAGTGGGGGCGTCGGGGTTCCATGTTCAGCCTCTAGTTTGCTGGTTAGCATTGCGTTCCTGGCTAGAGCACTGGGTGGCCCGACATGTCTTCGAACGGAGCCACTGAAAGTATTTCCGGCTAGATTTCCACAAACACCTAAAACAAGATTACATAAAATACTGTAAAATCAACCAAGAACAATTTCAAAACATTTACACAAACATTATATCAAGACTTGTATCTTCAGAGTCCCAAGCACTCATTGACTCCATTTGGCACTGGTCTTCAAAAGTTACATAGATCTCCCTGATTTGGACCATTTGTCCTTTAATTCTTAAAGTCATTATATTGTGGATGCTTATTTAAATTCCAAGTCGTCATATATTGTTTCATCTTGATATTTTTGTTTTGTAATTGCAAAATGGATTGCGTATTTTGTTGTATCTCAAAAAAACTCCTAAACAACACCCATTCGAATCATTTCATCATAAAAACACTTAAAACACAGAGCCATAGAGAAACTCTTTGTTAGGGACAACCCCCCTTGGTTTCGTTAGGAGTTTGCCTAAACGGAGGAGCTGGGATTCAGGTGACAGTACTGTTATCACACAACTTGTAGTTGCCCCTAGTGGTATCCCATCCGGGACGGTAGAGGAAGCAGGAAACTAAAGAGGTGACCCAAGAGATGCCACGGTTCCCAATGCAAGGTGGGAGTCACGTCAACCAAGGCACTCTTCGCTTCAGGTCAAGGTGTAACAAGACCTAGGGGGAGACCCTATGACCAATCACAGTTGATTGGACCTAAACAAAAGTTTCTAAGGATGAGTAAATGATGAGTTACGGAAACCAATGCAAGGCTAAGTGGACCTAGGAGTTGAGGTATGGTTGAAGGTGGTGTGATTGTTAGTGTTTCAACCTATGTATGGTCTAGGCCACATGATTGGGTATGATGACTGGGTGTAGTACCATATGTTTACACAGGTGGGTCTTATTTTCTTGGGAAGTGTGAAATGGTTTTAAGTGGGCCCACAAGGTGAAGCTAGGTGTGATGTTGGTACTAGAGGTTAGGTAATGACTAGATCTATGGATCTAAGTTGATTCTAGAAGTACCCATGCACTAGATCTAGGGTTTGACACAAATCCCAAGGAGTGCGACTTGCTTTGAGGAGGACTAGTGCCTTGTTGGATGGGTTAATGGGGTCAAATGATATGTCAAAGTGTAGATCGGGACACCTAGAAGCCAAGTCAAGTGGGCTCAATGAGATCTAAGGGTTGGATTTTGCTAGATCTAGGTTTTCTAGAAATGACCCTAAGTGGACCACAATCCCTTGAAACAAGGAATGCTACCCCCAAGGCAGATTGTCACAAAAAGATAGTCTAGACCTAGGTTTCAAGATATGGCCGTTTCGAATCTCCAAAAATCTCAAACACCCACTTCCTCAAAGTGGACAAACTCACCTTCCCTAGGTAGTGCGACTTTGTTCAAGGAGGGTTAAAAGGTGGGTTTGGTGGACCAATTCAAGTCCAATGGCCACCAAACTATAGATCCAAGTAGCTAGTACTCCGATCTATGTATGTCCCAAAAATCAAGTTAATCCAAGGGCTAGATCTTAGTAGATCTGAGTTTTGAGGTGCCAATAAATTCAAAAGGGGGTTTTAACCCCTTAAAACATGGAAAGATGTCCACAAGGTAGAATTCACCAAAGTAAGAATCTGGGGGTAAGTTATCAAGTGTCTAGATTGCAAATCAAGTGGGATCTCACCTATCCATGTGCTAGATCTAACCAAACAAGCCTCTCACTAGGAAGTGCGATTTGGGTCAAAGAGGGCTTTTTGCCTTGAAAAGTGTGTCAATACTAGGCCAATCACCACCAAACTATAGATCCAACTAGGGGTGGATGCTATAGAGGTGGGTTTTCAAAATCTTCTCAAAAGCAAGGCTAGATCTAAGTAGATCTAAGAAATACCAAAATTGGGGTTTTAATGAATTAGGGTTTTATGACCAATGAAGATAGAATGGATGAAAGAGGCACATACCTTGTAGATCTTACCTCAATTGCTTATGGCCACCTTGCAAATTGATAGCATTCTCCTATGTGTATATTCAAGAGTGAGATCCAAGAGCTCCAACCAAAACGTCCTTCTCCAAGATAGCCAAATCGTCCTCCTCCTACAAGACAAGATCAAAGAAACAAGTCAAGCAAGAGGATTATGAAAATGGTAGAAAGATGTAACAGAAAGCATCAACTATGTCACAAAGATACAATAATGATACTCCCTGTCACAAGATCAACCCAAGAGAGAATATGTGGATCCCTCCAACAATAACCCTCATGAAGTCGCCCTTCTCTCCACCAA
Organism: Larix kaempferi; assembly: GCA_027924585.1. Lineage (NCBI taxonomy): Eukaryota > Viridiplantae > Streptophyta > Pinopsida > Pinales > Pinaceae > Larix > Larix kaempferi. The sequence continues at coordinate 6,439,003 of BSBM01000410.1, forward strand.
TTCGACTTTCCTGTAAAAAGATTAGTAGAAGCACCAAAATCCACAATGATACATAGAAGAGATACTGTATATTCAATATGCAAGAGAATCCACAATACAAGAGAGATGTGCTCCACAAAGAATTTTTCTATTCCAATATTCCAGAGCTCCAAAGGTCAGCTATACAATGGGGGGTCTTCTCCTTATATAGGATAATAAAGACCAAAACCCTATACCACTCTACGATACTACATCAAATGAGTGGTTGAGATTAAAAGATCTCATCATACAATCAATGGCTAAGATGAACCATAACAATATATCACATGGATCACCCAATATAATAATAGCGCCCCCACTAAATGGTACAAAAAGGGGGTGACGTCATCCACTAGAGGGGTAAAAGTACAATGATCCACCTCATGATGACTAGGACATGACAAAATAAGCACATGGTGGGGCTAGGAGGCATCAATCCTTGCTAGCTCATCCCCAAGGCACAATAAAATAATAAAATATGTCCAAGATAATATAAATGACCAAAACTGTCCTCCAAATCCATGACAGTCAAGCAGTAAATGACCTCCTGTGATCAATGTGGGCATACCCACATGGTGAAAACTGACTGGAAGATAGTGATGCCACCCTGGAAGACCTCTGTGAAAACCAAATGCCAAAACCTTGCCTCAATTGCCCAAATCGATTTCCTCAGTGACCACTTTATCCCATTTTTTAACTGCCTCGGGAACTGTGAAAGTGCCAAAACTGCCTCCTAGGGTGCCAGCGCTGTCCATCTGAGCCCACCAGGCTCTCCAGAAGGGGGGGTAAATGGTAAAAACAAGTGGCTGGACCAACCCCTCCATCATCAGCGCCCTAGGTGAACTGGCCTCTCGGGGCCCCTGCTGCTCAGGCTGGGAAATCAGCCCCAAATCTGGTCAACAAGTGTAAAACCGCATCAATCACTGTCAGAAGTGCCCGGAACTGAAAGATAAGTGTCTCATTGGATCCAGAAGACCCAAATCCACTAGAAATGTGTACTCATACACCATGGGTTGCCCTAATGGGCCAGCTGTAGGGTCCACCATATATGGACAATGTATAATCTGCTGATCTGAAGTAGTAATAAAACCTGCTGAACTGGATCAATCATCATCTGCATCATATGTCCATCATATGATATCATCATCAAGCATGTGGGACCATCAATCATCATCAATAATCATCTATACATGGTCCACATCATCATAGATCCCAATAATATACAACCAAGGATAAATCACATCAGTAGACTAAGACATGCTCCTCTAATCATTTTCACAGCTAAGCTCAAAGTATAAATTCCATTCAATGGCATTAATCAAGTTAACATATTCCGTTGTTATATAAATTTACTTGCACAATAGTTCAAATGACAAACTCACCCATTGGACATGGTCAAACTGCTAGTGAAGGATGAAGGCTAGGAACAAGGTTGGGCAAAGGGGTTGACCTGTCTAACTTAACTCAAAAATACTTTGGACTGGGAGAAGGGGGAAGCTACAAACTCTGTGTTGGACAAAATAACACGGGGGATGGTTGTGCCTCACAAATGGATAAGTTGTTCTGAGAGTGCTTATTCAACTTAGGCATCATGTCTACATCAAGTTGATCCAGGTTCATTAGGATCATTCAATTTTATTCCATGGCCTTTTTGGCCTACATAACCCTTCGGATTTCAGATGTGCTGAGAAGCACAACTAGTTGCAGCTTGCATCCAGGGCATGTTTTTTCAAATATATATAAGGTCAACAATTGTTTAGATATAGCTTTTAAGAACCATTGCTTTTTTTGGACCTTTCTTATACTCTTCGAGGAGTATTTTTAGCTGTTCATCGCTCTTGCCCTTTTTTTGTTTCCATGGGCGAATTTTTGAGTTTCCATAGGTAGAACATGAGCTTTCAGTTTTAGCCAACAACATCTCAAGTGACTAGGGGGAGTTCGAGCCAATGCCAAACATCGGGACAACCGACCAGAATGATTTAGGCCTACAATCCAACTCACCAAAGGCAAGTTTTGTCACCAACTTAGAGCCGAGACACTGAATACACAGGGATGCGGTCCAAACACAGAAGTAGAAAAGTGGGGAAGTCCTCGGTATCAGAAAGTCAAATGAGACAAGTCAAGGTTTAAAGTCAAACAGGAAGGTCATGTATGGATGGAGTCAAGTGAATATGGAGCCTACACTAGCAGACAACTGGTGTCAGGAAAGACCATATCTATGTAAGGTGAAAAAAATGGGTTTTGTTAAATGACCTAAATGTGCAAGCAATTGTCCATTTTATGATTTACAGTTCATTTTAAACAGTTTGCCACATCAAGAATAATATACCAAGCACATGCTGTAATCATGACTAAATCAACAAGATAATAATCCACAGTCAGTGATAACATATCCATAGATCATACAACATCATCAAAATAATAATCATCATGTCCCATCTGAAACACTGCTGCAATACATCTCTAAGCACTGAACTGAAACTGTATGGGATAAAGGGTCACATCGATCATCAAATCTGAACTCTCAAGGCTCAGCCTTGACACAAGGTCAAACATACATCTGAATAATATACTGCTCTGATCATGAGTGATCCAAAATATATAGCCATGCTCTGGAAAAATGGAATCTCTGGGATGTGAAGATATCTGCTGAACAAGAATAGTAGCCCTGCTACTATGGTGTGATAACAAGTACCTGGCTCATTGCTTGCCCCCAAGGCCACACCTTCCCCACTTGTAGTGAGGGAACAACTTTTGAACGATTTCTGTTGCTGGTGTGCATCTCGGCGGATAACAGAAGGTACCCCATTTTTAATTAGTGTTATTTGACAATTTGTATTATGACTTATGAATTTTAATCGTATATGATTTATCATTATTTGATATTTGACTTTTCAAAACTTATGTAGGTTGCTGAAACTCGTTTTGCCTCCCACACTCTAGTCATAAAGAGGCTTGTAGAAGTCAGGAAAGCATATAGGAAATGGTCATTGACCCTCTTTGGGAATCATGGAGGACTTCCACTTCTGATAGGGGGCAAAAAGTCAAATCTATCATTCTTGATGATGCATGGTGAGACAAGGTCCAATACCTTTTGCGGTTTACAAAACCAATCCTGACCATGATCAGGACATTTGATATAGATATGCCTTGCTTGGGGGAAGTCTATGAAAACATAGATAGTGTGCTAGAGAGAATAAGGGAAATTATTAAGGCAAGTGAAAGCGACCCTTTTGAAGTATTTTACAATGAAATAAAGGACATAGTTACCAAAAGGTGGAACAAAATGACCACACCATTAACCTTTTGGCCTATGCACTCCACCCCAAATATTATCATTGCAAAATTTTGTCTTTACCTGGTAAGACAGCCCCAAATAAGGATTTTGAAGTGGTATAAGGATATAAGACAGCTTTGAGGAAGATATATAGCTAAGTTGCATGATACAGGGAAACGAAAACGTGTATCCGATACGGAAATGGGGAAAGACGATATATATATTTATATGTGTGTGTGTGTGTGCAAATTAACAAGGACATTAAAAATTAAATGTGAAACATAAATGGAAAGTGATAAATCATAATTTCAAACATCTAGCATCACATTTTACCCATAAGTCCATCTCTATATCATTAATAATTGCCATAGATGATGGTTGGGTGGCTATGCAAGGGCCACACATCCCCACTGGGTTAGGCCCCGTAATCAGGGTCGGTGGTTTACCTTTGGTACCATCCTCGAAATGAGGGGAAGTACCTGAGGGTTTCCCATGATGTGTTCCATTGAAAAAAAATAGAAAAAATTTGTCATAGATGATTACATAATGCAAGTTGCCAAGTAGTAATATCCAAAAACAACCTTTGCAATACAATATATTCAAAATTTCAAAATTAGCCTTTATTTAAGATAAGTCAATTTGCACAGTACTGTAGCTGATTGTCTTCAAATCGGCTTCCTCAAGTAGCCCTCGCTTGCTGAAATCACTGTGTGAGATGAGGGAAGTAAAATCCTCCTTTTATAAAAAAAATGACTTTTAGAGGCTTCAAGAGGTTTCCTAAACCATCATTAACCCATTAAGAAACAATTTAACCCATTGATTAAGCTAAGGGGTTCTTTTTTTGGATAGAAAAGAGAGAATTCAAGGAGGAAACGCGCCATACAGACGCGGATACAACACGGAAACATGTTTCTAGCCGTACCACCCATGTTTCCTCCAGGTGAAACGTGGTGGCACGTTCGGAAACGCGTTTCCGAGGAGTACCAAACGTGTTTCCGAGTTTCCTACTTGGTACGACAATGGTACGAGGCCTAATACCAAGTTTCCTGCAACTTAGATATATAGGGATGTGGGCATTGCATTGGAAGTTCGTGAGGAATTTGGAGCATTTGTATAATCCACTGGTAACTTTTCAGATTTACTAGCCATCAAAGATTGGGGGCATCTTGATCCCATTACTTGGTGGGGCTTCCATGGCGGGGATAGAATTCATCTCTCGACCTTGGCCACTAGGTTGTTATCGCAGGTTGCTAGTTTCTCATCAGCTAAGAGGAATCGGAGTACATATGGATTCATCCATTTAGTGAAGCGAAACAGATTGAGACCAACAAAAGCCGAGGATCTTGTGTATGTTCATTCCAACCTCTACCTTCTATCACATCCTTGTCCAGAGTATAAGAAAGGTCCAAGTGGGATGTGGGATGTGAAGGTTGAGATTTCTAATTTAAACATGACATTGAATGCCATGGCTCACATCAACCTACTTTAGGAGGTTACACCACCAGTTTAGCCTTCTTCTATAGCTTACAACATTTCCAAACCTCCCACCATCTATTCATGAAGTAGAGATTCAATATGCAGATGAGGATATAGACCCATTTCATGATATGTAGTTAGATATACTTTACATTATCATATTAGTATAGTGATCATTGGTCACTCATTTTTGTAACTTTATATGAGGCAAGTATCATTTCAGTTTTTACAATTTCAGTGTTCATATTTATATATGATTTCAATTCTAGTGATGTGATTCATGAATGGTTTTGATTATACACCTTGAATATGTTTTTTTTAATTTTAAAAATATTATTATATTTTTTTGTACTTGATGTATCCTGGCTGTATCCAGATCCTGGCTTTTCAAAAATATGGCGGATCCATATCCATATCCATTTCCATATCTGTAGACTGGTTGAAAGTTTTTGACATCCCAACCCGGTTTCAAGCTTTAGAAGCTTCTCTGTATTGTTTAATGCCCAAACCCCAGTATGCACAATCTTTCATAAAAATTGACTTCAACTTAAAACACATGAGATTCTTTTCACCATTAAAATTCAGAAATGTAATTTTCAGTCAACAATTTCAAACTCATAAATTTTATGAGAGTCATTCAATCATGAAAATAACACAGGAATTTTTGACCAATGGTCCAGGATAAAACCCTAAAGGGAAAACCTGTTTATGAGAGAGATTTTTATTTCTTTCAGACAAATTATAAAAATTACAGCAGTACTTATCTTTCAAACTTCATCTCGAAATTTGTGACAAACTGGCTTGTTGTACGGACATAATTCTTCCTAAAAATCTATGCCCAATCATTAGCTGTACAGCTCAAACGTGTGCCTTCAAAACTGTGCAGAAATGCTCCTCGAAAACTGTGCAGATTTCTGTCCCTGTACGGACATCAAACTTTTTGTACTTTTCCAGCCTCGAAAATTGTGCCAGACTTTACCCTCAAAAACTGTGCCAATCTCCTCGAAATCGATGCAGTATGAATAGCAATAAATGTTGTACGGATTCCCTCGAAATCTGTGCCATATTTGTTGTACGGTCACCTTGGAAATCGTCTCCATTTGCTGAAATAATTTCCTTGGAATCCGTGCCTGAATTTGTCTTCTTCTCCTTGAGGTCGAATTCTCTCAAACCCTAGGTTTCTCTCTTGCTCCTCCTCTCCAAACTTTCTCTTTGAAAAGTGAATAATAATGAAGAACGCATTGCCCTAGCCCTTTTTGTTCATCATAACTTCCTCTTTCAATCCAATGGTCAAAATTAAATTAGATGAGAGGTTCTCATTAAATGCTCATTTAATTAATTAATAAATGACATTTAGTGCACCTCATGTCATTTAATAAAGTATGAGTCTCTCTTCTAATTAAATACTCACTTGACTTTAATTTAAATATGAATTTAGGATATCATGACTTTTTAACTTTAATGAAGTCACTTTAAAAATATAAAGTGCATCTCACTTCATTAATTAATTATGACTAGGGGTCACAACTTAAAGTGTCCTTGTCCACCCCAAGGCACTACTAGGTGAACAAACACTTCCTAGGTACTTTTTCAACACTGGTAACCTAGCTAATACATGTTTGGAAAAATATAATCTGCATGAGTTCTGTTGCCGCCTAATACACACCTGGGTGGGACACGGCAAGAAACCTTCAAGCCGCTCGGTGTGTCTTTGGGGGCAAGTGAGAGTCAAGTGTTGTCACCTGATTACTCGACTCCTCGGTCTAGGCTTACTCCTAGCGAAGCCAAGGGGGGTGGTCCCTATGAAAATAAAACTAGGGCTTTTAATCTATAACATAAAATAAAGTCTAATCTAGGAGTTTGATTAATGATGAAATGTAAAAATAAATCAACAATATATTTGCAAATATTTTACTAATCACTACACATGATATTGAAAGAAAGAGATACATTCACGCCATATTGCAAGATTGAAAGATAAATAGACCAGTGTCGAAAATGTAAAATGCGTGTGATTGTTGTTGTGTAGGGTTGTGAAAGTATTGCAAGAGTCTTGTTGGTTTATTTTAGAATTATTAAATGGGTATTAGAGGAATGGGTTAATTCTTGGTTTGGCCCAAAAGAAACCTAACCCTTCGAACTGAGTGCTTTAGCAACTTTACCAAGTGTCCAACCAAGCGAGGATGAACCTGCTTAAAGTAGCCTACTGACTCTATAGTTTCCTCCCATGCAACCTCCCGAGTTCTTAGAATTTGGTTCTAATGGATTTTCCAATCAAACTAAGTACCTTGCACCTGTTCTTGGTTAACCCTATTGTTCAGACTCAACTGCAGAGGTTAAGAGCATACTTTGGGTTTGGGGTGTTGGTCCGTTTTATTATGATTAAAAATGGATGATTAATCTACACTAAACCCCAAGAGTATATTTTCTTCCACCAAAGGTACCAAAGGTGGAGTACTTCGGTAGAGCAAGGGGGGTTAATTTCAGTGTTCCACAGGGACGCGTCTCCCAGGTTCGGGGGCTCGCCCCCTGCGCTTCCCACGCTCCGGGGGCTGGGAGGCTCCATGGGAAACGTTTCCCAGCGCCCCCTTTTTTGGAAAACTTGGGGAAACGCACTAGGAGGATTTTCCCGAAAAGGGGGGCTTGTAGACGCCCCCTCCCGAAAATGGGGGATGCCCAGGTGCTCCCCTACTGAATTTTTAAATTTTTTTATGAAAAAACAAAAAAACCTAAAAAATAAATCAATCTCGAGGCTAAGACTGAGACTGACTCTAACTTAGATGGTGACTTCATGCAGCAGATGCATCAGCGGGACCAATCCATGGAACTATCTCCTTGATTGCTCTTTTGATGATTTCTTTTTGCTACTTTTAGTTTTATAATTTTATTTACTGTCATTGATGAACTCAAATTGAGTCTTTGACTCATCCCTCTTTATTTGTAGGTGTTTATCTGACATGTCTATAATTCAAATTTATGATTTATCATTTTAAATGTATCTACTGTTTATGTCTGTGATTCAAATTTCAAAGTTATAACTTATAATGGAAGACATGCATGTATTAAAAAATTAAAATAGCCATTATGAATTGAATATCATGTTTATATTGCACACTAATGAATTTCAATTTTATATGTAAATGGTGATGGGATGAGGAATTGATATGTTAGTATGTTGGGATTCATATTTTTTAATTTTTTAATAATTTTAGAGACATGGCCCCCTATGTTAGGGACCCCGACGCCCCCACGCCCCCAAAATTTGGAGGTGTCTCTACACGTCCCCAATGTGCGTTTCCCCGCTCTCGCGCTCCTGGGTCCCGGAAACTTGGTGGAACACTGGTTAATTTTACTTGGTAATTTTTGGAACCAATGTAGTTTATTTTGTAGCAATTAAGTGAAAGATTAAAAAATGATTTGTAAGTCCTCTTGGGACGCTTTGTGTACTTGGTGAATGTTTTCTAATTACTAATAACAAAAATAAACTAATCTAAAACAAAGTAAAGGAAAAAATTGCGAAAAAATAAATAAAGTGAAAAAGTGCGAATCCCCCTTGGGGGGATTGGGATCAGGCGCTGGAATTGCCTGCTTGCTCTTTTTATTTATGCTTTTCCAAAATGAATTAAGAAGTGAACTACTGCTTTCCCTTTATGCTTAGGGAACAAGTCAGTTTACAATTTTATTGGAAGAAATAAATCGACGCTTGAACTGCTGGTTCTTGAGAAGGTTCAGGGAACTTCAATATGGTAAACTTCTTGTTTTTTTGGGTTCAACCTGCTAAATAAACATATCAGACCAGCGAACAAAAGTTAATCAAAATGACAATCAGAACACTTTACGAGTGTTCTTATACTACTAGAAAATGCTAATGCAACTAGTATGTAAAAACAATGTTTTTGGGCAATTTTTTGGACATAAAACTAACTTTTAAATGAATTTAATTTTTAGGACCGATATTTAAATGCAAAAAAACCAGCGAGCAATAAAATGCTTGTAATCTACGGAAACACACTTTAAGAGTATGTTTGGTTTATGTGCAAAAAATGAAAAAAATTCTACTTTGACAAGGCAAATGGAGTCAAAAATAATTAAAGAAAGTGAGCTAGAAAGCTACTTTCCTTAGGATCTTTGGCTTGCTTTAAAAAAGCTAAGCCCAAATAATAGAAGGCACTTGCTTGCCAAATATGAAATGAAAAACTAGAAAGCTAAGACTTGGAAAGTACAAATTTTTGAGATATTTAAAAGTTTGATAAATTGCACTAGAAAGTCTAAGCTTGTAGATCTAGAAATTAAAAATGAACTTTGAATATTTGATCTAGATTCTAAGAGATCTAAAACTTAACAAACTTCTTATGATTGTTAAATTGAGAAAGAATGTGAAAGCTTTAAACCCAAGGTAACCGTAACTAAAATAGCTTAGAAAGAAGAAAAGGGGATGAGGAAAGAACTCTTTCAATATGAGACTTCGAGGCTTGGAGGTGACCTTTTGGATTGCCGAGGGACTAGATCTGAAATAAGAAGTTAGAAAAATAAGAGGAACAAGAGAGTCCTCTTCTCCTTCAACCAAAAAGATACCTGCAGCTTACATCAACTCATAAACAAAACCTTAGATCTAGATGGCATATAAATAAGAAAACAATACTAAATACTCATAAACAAATGAAATATTTAAAGTTTGATCTCTTAGCATATGAACAACATAATTAGAAAAGTAAACAGACTTAGCTAATTACGATTACAAAACAATAGTTGTCCTTACAGTAAACCAAGATCTAGGAAGGAAGTGAATAAGCAGCTTGCTGCAATTCTCCTTCGTTCAACACATCAACCATGCATCCACACATCAAAGAGCAAGACAAAATTTTGACCTCCAAAGTCTCTTTATTCTCAGATAGTTCTCAAAAAATATTACAAGAGCAGAGCTTTTGCCTCTATGCACCAACTAGTGAAAGAGATTGCATAAGCTTGCTTAAATAGCAAATCACATGCAAAGGAATGAGCAAAACCCTAGGAAAGGCGCCTTCCTTGAAGAGGGAGTTCAACTGGAGTTGTTTGTTGTGATTTGGAGAGCCAATGAGCTGTGAATGCGCCACCTCTCAGATAGGTAGGAACCCATTCCTCGAGATATTCACCCTTTAATCCTCACCCTCCATCCAAGCAAAGTCACCCAAGCTCAAGGAGGGCACAATTCCTGACTGAAAGCAAACTGATACTTGATGGTTGTGATTGGAATCTACCAATTCGGAGCTCAGTTAACTCTCAATTGATTGTCCAGTCACTTTAGATCAACTCTGATTCAACTCCAGACACTTTCCACTGTTTTAGGAATTTGTCTTTATTTGAATAAATATGTCTTTCTCCACATTTAATTTGTCTTTTTTGGAGTTTTTGAGTAAATATCAATTTTCTTGATAAATACTTACTCAAAACTTAGGAAAAGTGGATTTATGGGTTAAATGGGTGCTCTGGCTTAGAAAATGAACCTCCATTTATTAAATTCCACCCACAAACCACTTAATTATTACAATTTGAGTTTTTTCAATTAAACCATAGGAAAATGGTTTAATTAATTGAAAAAATTAATTATTTAATAAAAAATATTTTTGTGCACATCCGCTAAATTTTGTTTTTATGAAAATGACTTAGACCACCTATGGACCTAGGAAATGACCATAGAACTCAAAAATAGTGTAGCATGTTTATAATTCATAGTTGGACTCTAATAACTCCCTATGGCCTAACCGCCAAATTCAGGCATTCCAGCTTTGGAGGTGTAGGAGAAAAACTCATCGATTATACTCAGCTATAGGCAAAACATAATTGACAAGGGAAAAAACTCCTTGGAATACCTTGTTTGGTTGTCAAGTCCTAGGGAACCGAGTAACTCAAAGACCAACATGGTAGCACACTTTATTACAAACCCCGTGGGGCAATGGTCATTTAAAACAGAAATAAAAAAAGATGGCCAAAATAAGCCAAGGCTGGAACATCTGAACTCTGATAAGCACAAATAATTGTGCAATACTAGCGGCTCACTGAAGTCCAGCTGATGTGCAATTCAGCTGGTAACAAGTTCCTTTATCAAGAAACTTGCAACTTCATTTACTCTAATGAAAAATGTGTTATAAGATTTCAAAAGACAGGATGCAACTGCTGTCTCAAGGTCTATGTCCCATATGTTTTGGTCCTGCTCGTATCTTAACATGACAGCCAACACAGTTTTTTATGACATGTTCTTTCTTCTTTACTTGAATTATGCTCAATATTTCATTAATATAAAGGATGCATGCATCCTAGCAGTTAAAGCTATGTGAATAGCAGTGCTTTCTGCCACAGCTACATACCATACAATCAGTGACTGAGAAGCTTAAGATGGAAAAAATGGCAGTAATTCAGTCATACATGCAAAATATGAAGAATGTAACAATGACGTCTGCAAATTCTTTCAGCTCATCCCTGATTTGATTTTCTTCTGAGCCTGTCCTATCTGCTCTTTAGCAATAGTGTTAAATTTCAAGGATTTGAGATTAGTTCCATTATTAATGGATCAAAGTTTATGGTTAGTGATGACACGTAGCTCTACAAAATACTTTTAAGTTTTGAAAGACCACCAAAAACTGAAAATAGCTAGGAAACAACCACAATGCTGGAACATGGAATTTCTTTACTGGACCCCCTCTCCTGAGAGGCCAGCCTTTTTGTGTTTAATGTATGCTAAAAAAGCAGGTAGCTTTAAGTGAAAAATACCTTGGCATAAGAAGCTCACGCAACTTCAACTTTGCCATAAATTCTGCATTTCCACCAAGGATGATATCTGTTCCACGCCCTGCCATATTTGTAGCTATAGTGACAGCTCCAAGGCGGCCACTTTGGGCTACTATTTCTGCTTCTCTCTCCACGTTTTCTGGTTTTGCATTAAGAACCTAACAATCAAGACAATGCAGTCATGCCCTTCGAGGCCATTCCATAGTTACAATTTTACCCTAAATTTATAAGCATCAAGTTTCAACACTAACTCACGACAACAGCAGAGGATATTATAATAATTTTCTCTTGCAGAAAAAGGTTGTAAATATGATTTGTGCACTTCCGACATGATAATGTTTCATATGGATGTAAAACGCTAATAACCTCCTTGTGAATACATCATTTCGATGCATATGCATAGGTGTCAGACTCTCAAATATTTACAAAAGCTTAACTCTTTCAGCAAAAACAGGGAGCATTATTAGCACAAATCCATTGCACCTTTATGAAATTCAACAACAACAAAATTTTCTATAAAGATTGAAACACAAAGCATTCCAGAATCCAGATCAAATGCCTGACTTATTGCATGTTAAAAATGGCCAAATACAATGACCTTCTGGACACTAAAAGGTGCATGTTTATTTTCTAGGATAGATCTTAAAAGACGATATCAACAAAGATAAAAGAATCCAATTTATCAAAAACAGCTTTTGCAACTAATAATGACCATTATGAATTCTTAGTTATGCCCTTCAAACTAACACACACACCAGCTACTATCATGTGAGCGAGGAACAACATTTCCAAGCATACCTAAGAAAATTCATAGCCATATCCCTAGATGCCATTCCAATGTTTGGAATCTAACTATCCATTATATCTTTTGTGTTAAATTCTGCACTGCTGGTGTGTCAAATTAAGAGAATAAACAAGTCAGCACTGCTGTTATATGAATCAGATTTCACAAACTGGAGTTTATGTAGATCATGATAGCTTGTCCAACATAATTACATGTAGTGTCTACATGAAGCTCCTATCTGACTTTCTTGGGGGTCAAGTAAGTGCCATGCATGTGAAGAAAAGGCCTCAAAATCAGCACCCTAACTAGGCTGTGATCCAGCATGTGTTTCATTATTTAATGGTTAACCTCCAGTAAAGTGTTGCTTTTAGTGATAATTTGTTGTTAATTGTGATGCTATTTAGAAAAAAAACATGGAGTAAGCATCCTGAAGATAGACAGCTAAGATGCTGATCTGGACACCACCTTTTGCATGATGATTGTCATTAATTAGTGAAGAAAGGGCACTGCCTTTTTCTTCCAAAATTGGCACTGTTTTTGTGCTAAATCAGTAAATATGCATGAGGATAAGGACATTGTTTTCATGCTGAATTTAGTGAGTGGATGAGATTGGAAAGGGAGTAATTTTCTTAATTTTGGCCACTATCTGAGATTGGAATCACTAGAACGCTGCACTTGTGCAGATCCAGAGCAGATTCAAGCATAAATACAGGAGCAAGAGGAGGAGCTGGTCATGAGTGTCCAATTTCCTTCATCTTCAGCAAGTCCTCTTGTCTTCTTTCTTTGTCCAAACTTTGAGTCAAAAGGCTATTGTTAAAGTGTCTTAGTAGGTCAGCAAGGTCTGAAGTGACAATCAGCCTAAGTCCCCTTTGATTCCTTGGGACCATAGTTTTAAATATCGGAATTGGACTCGGAATCGGCTGAGGGTCAACCCGGACTCATAATCAGAATCGGCAATGAATGGATCATAAATCGGCCGATTTGAATTTAATGACTCGGTTTACTAAAAAATACATAAAATATTTACATTTTCAAGATGTTAATCCATGATTCCAAAGCATTAGAGACAAAATATCCAAAGTCTACTCATGTATATGCCATATAAGAGTGAATATATCAAAATTGCACAAAGTGTATTGTGCAATACATATCTGGGAGACTGGGTCTGGAACAAAATACGTATCTATGAGGCCTATAGGCTATATGGCCTGTAGAGTCCAAGAAACAACATGCTACATAGTCAACTACATACTACATAGTCAATTGTCAAACATCATCAACTACATACTACATAGTCCACTGTCCCCATGGCTGTCCCTCACTCACAGAGTCATACTGTTTGCAAATTGGTACTGCTGCAGCGCTGCTCCACAATGAGAATAGGAAATAGGTGTAGGGAAACAGCGGGGGGGGGTGTTCAAAAAGTCAGAAAACTACTAACAGTAAACTAGCTAACTCAGCTAGCACTTCTGTCAAACACTTAGCACATACATTGGTTACTACTTCAATAAAACTTCTACTGTCATGTATGGGCCCAAACACATGCTACCGTACTTTCTATAAGCAGAAACACAAGTACTAAGGAAATCTGGTAATTAACAGCAGCGGAAATAACTTATGACAGCAGACAGTAATAAGGCATTCGACACAGACATTTGGTCCAAAGACCCTGGAAAAATCCCCTAGGGGCAAACCCAGTCCACAAGAGAAATTTTTTATTGAGCATGAGAGAGAAATTTCAGATGGTACAGCAGTCATTAATTACAGTAAAAATAATCAGAACAGAACCTTGATTTCTATGCACAAAATCTACCTCGAAATGCATGCCTGAAATACACAATCAGCTACAGGAATCTGCCTTGTAAGGCCTCACTATACGGACCTCACAGGAAGCATTAAATCCCTTGGTTTGAGTGCACAGACCCTCTTCACTTCTGCACCAATAAACAGGTTGCTACAGGCAATGGAAAATGTGCTCCCAGCAGCAAATCACTTGCTGTACGGTCCTCTCCTCCTCTGCTGTATGGCCCTCAATAAATGCTGCAATCACCTCGAATATTGAGCCAATTTTCTACCTCGAAAGGTGTGCCAAACCACTGCTGTACAGACTGCATAGAACTTCAGACTTCTTTTGGGGATGAGTGCTCCCAATGGTCTCAGCCGATGCGCCCCTCTTCTAGAAAATCGTGCCCTTCTCTAGAAATCCGAGCCCTCTGCTCAATCTCTTACTATCTCTTGCCCAGGTGCTTCTCACACCCCTCACCAAACTCCTCCTTCGAATTCGAGCCACTCCAAAATTAATCTCTTGGAATGAGTGCCAAAGGTCTCATAACTCTCTGTTTATTATTCTCATTAGAGTAGTTGCTTGTCTTTTCGTCTTCTATGGCTAAGATTAGATCTTGGCCCACAAGATCAATGAATGAGATTTAATCTCAAGTTCACTTAAATCACTTAGGTGAGACTATCCAAAATCACATTACATTCGAAAAGTCATTTTCACCCTAAATTAATAAAAAGTGCACTTTTTATCATAAAGTCACTTTATAAAGTACAACTCACTTTAAAAATATAAAGTCACATCATAAAGTACTTTACAAACACTTTTTATAAAGTCACTTTATGTCATTAATGAGACCCCCATGTTCTCGAACCCCTATACGGCTACACCCAGGCACCTGATGTAGGATTACCTCCGAGCTACCAAAACTAACACTCCCTCTTAGCAAGGGAGGTACTATTGGCATCTCCTCCACCTGGATCTGTGTCCAACCTCCTCTCTCCAATCACTGAAGTTGCTCTAAAACTAAAGGTCCCTAGGCCACCTGCCCTGGATAATGTGTTGGAGATGTGTGCCAAACCACTCTGAACTGAGAGTTCTGCTCACTCTCCTGCTCATCCTCAAGAGTCATCTCAAACCAGTTCAATCTCCTCAAGAGCTAGAAGAATCCTCTCCACTGGCTACTACCAGTGTTGCCACTGAGTCTGACCTCCCACCAGACTCACCATCCACAAGTCGTCCCCTCATCCTATATGAACTGCCCTCCTAAGTGCCAAGCACTTGTGCTGCATCTACACTCTCACCCAATAGATAAATGATCACCTATCCCAGGCAATGCAAAACCACATATCCGTCATCTTCCAGAGCAAACACTAAGAGTAAATTATTTTTCATCTCTGGAACAAAAAACACTCCACCAACCTCCAAATAACCTCCAAACTCGAGTTGGAATATAACACTTGCAACTCCTCCTACCACATGGGTGATATCAAACCTATCTTCCACAAGTATAACTCCGTCTATATCTGTCAACTCTAGGAACATCGCTCTTGTTCCCGTCAGATGGCATGCTGCCCCACCATCCACGTACAACGCTCCAGTGTCCAAACACTCAGCTTACACTGTTGCATGAAAGAATTGAGACAAGTGAGAATTCCTTCTCAAATATCTTTGCATACTCTTCCACGTCTACTGAAGTGGCAGCCTCAGTCTCTTCTTTAATATTGTCCTTCTTCTTATTGGGACTCTGCCCAGCACAATGATCATAACTCTGACAAGCAAAGCATTGCGCTTTGCTCATATCCTTCTCAGACTTGGCTCCACAGCTCGAGCTCTTTTTCTTCTTACCCTTTGCTGAAAGGGCTACATTCTCCTCATCATCACCTTTCTGCTAGCTTGTGTGGGTGGAGCTAGATCTAAGCTCCTCCTGTATGAAGTCATCCCAAAGTATGGTCCATGTCAGCATGTTCCTCTGGCAACAACTGCAGATACAAAGTCCTACCATGGTTGTGAGAATCCATTCAAGGCTATTCTCACCGACTCTGCTTCTTCCACTATCTCGCCAACAACCCCCAACTCATCACGTACCTGTGTAATGCAGATCAGGTATGATGAAACATTGTCGGTCTTGGTCATTTTAGTATCTCTCAACTTCTCTCTCAAAACCATTTTCCGGTTTCAATTGTTACTCTAAAACAACTTTATCAGGGCAGCCCACATCTCATAAGCATTCGTTTTCCCGATCACATGAGGCATGATGTGCTCTTTCACTGCATCAAGAAGAATACGCTTTGCCTTCACATTCTTCCTTCAATATTCAATCAACAGAATAGGATCAGTGGGAATTGTGACTACCTCCTTGGTTATCTCCCATAGCCCAAGCTCCTCTAACAACAAGGTGACCCTCTCCTTCCATGGAATGAAATTCGCTGCACCCACAAGTTTGTCCTCATATCGCAAGCCAAGAGTCATCTTATCACACAACTTGTAGTTGTCTCTAAAGGTCTCCTATCCAGGACGGTAGAGGTGTAGACAACTAAAGAGGTGACCCAAGAGAAGCCACGGTTCCTAATGCAAGATGAGTGTCACGTTAACCGAGGCATTCTTCACTTTAGATCAAACCTGAGCAAGACCAAGGGGGAGACCCTAGCTTAGCCAATGAAGGCTAGTGAATGCAATCAAAGCCTCCTAGGAAAATGTGATGATGGAAGGTAAGGAGACCAAGATGAAACAAGATCTAGATCTAAGATGATAAGTGGATCCAAGATGGTTAGGGCTTGGTTGAAGAGGCTTAAGGAAGTGACAAGAGTTCAACCAAGTGTAGGATAGGGTCAATTATGGGTTAAGAATAGTAGATCTAGATAGATCTAGTGCCCAAATAATAGATCCAAGTGGGGCCCACCCTTAAAATAAATGGTGGGCCCCACTTGACCAAAACTCAGACATACTCATAGACCAAAACTCAACAAAAACAACTCCAAATCTCAGCAAATCACTTGCTGCCCACATTTGTCAAAAATCACTACTCAGTAGCACCAACTGGCAACTCACTTGCTGCCCACATTTGTCAAAAATCACTACTCAGTAGCACCAACTGGCAACTCACTTGCAAGTAGCTGCAACAAAACAGTCCACTGTCAAACTCAGAGCACCAGCTCTGAGACCATGTTGAAAAAATCAGAAAACTACCAACAGTAAAATAGCTAACTCAGGTAGCACTTCTGTCAAACACTTAGCACATACACCAGTTACTACTTCAATAAAACTTCTACAGTCATGTATGGGCCCAAATACATGCTACTGCACTTTCTATAAGCATAAACACAAGTACTAAGCAAATCTAGTAATTAACAGCAGCGGAAATAACTTATGACAATAGACAGTAATAAGGCATTTGACACAGTCTTTTGGTCCAAAGACCCTGGAAAAAACTCCTAGGGGGAAAACCAATCCACAAGAGAAAAAATTTATTGAGCATGAGAGAGAAATTACAGATGGTACAGCAATCACTAATTTTAGCATAAATGGTCAGAACAGAACCTTGATTTCTATGCACAAAATCTACCTCGAAATGCATGCCTGAAAAATACACAGTCAGCTACAGAAATCTGCCTTGTACAGCCTCACTGTACGGACCTCACAGGCAGCATTAAATCCCTTACTTTGAGTGCACAGACCCTCTTCATTTCTGCACCAATAAACAGGCTACTACAAGCATTGGAAAACATGCTCCCAACAGCAAATCACAGTATCACTTGATGTACAGTCCTATCCTCCTTTGTTGTATGGCCCTCAATAAATGCTGCAATCACGTCGAATATTGTGCCACTTTTCTACCTCGAAAAGAGTGCCAAACCACTGCTGTAGAGACTGCATAGAGCTTCAGACTTCTTTTGGGGATGCGTGCTCCCAACTGTCTCAACTAGTGTGCCCCTCTTCTAGAAAATCATGCCCTTCACTAGAAATTCAAGCCCTCACTTTGGGCTGCTCCTCTCTCTCATTCTCTGCTCAATCTCTTATTATCTCTTGCTCAAGTGCTTCTCACACCCCTTACCAAACTCCTTGGAATTCGAGCCACTCCAAAATTGCTCTTTTGGAATGAGTGCCAAAGATCTCATAATTCACTTTTTATTATTCTCATTAGGGTAACTGCTTGTCTTTTCATCTTCTATGGCTGAGATTAGATCTGGCCCACAAGATCAATGAATGAGATTTAATCTCAAGATCACTTAAATCACTTAAGTTCTAAGACTATACAAAATCACATTACATTCGAAAAGTCATTTTCACCTTAAATTAATAAAAAGTGCACTTTATATCATAAAGTCACTTTATAAAGTACAAGTCACTTTAATAAAGTACATATCACTTTTATAAAGTCACTTTATGTCATTAATGAGATCCCCATTTTCTCCGATCCCTGCACCTAGGCACTTGATAGACAACTAAAGAGGTGACCTAAAAGGGCCTCGATCCCCAAGATGGATTGGTTGTCGCGCCAATCGAGGCACTCTTCACTTCTTGCTACCCAAGCCCTAGAGAGCAAAGGGGGAGACCCTAATCTACTCCCGATAGGAGAGATCTAACCCACTCACCAGATCAAGCTATGAAAATAGGGTACGTAAGGTGAAGGGTGAATGAGATTCAACCTTAAATATACTTAGCACAATGATCAAAGATTAAGAATGGATTTAGGATTTAGGTGCTAGGGTAAATTATCAAAATCAACCGCCTTGGGATACATGTACTTAAAAAATGGAAATTGGTCCCAAGGAATAGATCTGAGATGATAAGGGCTTCCTAGCAAGGCTTGATGATAGATCTGACAGTATCTGAGCTTACAAGCCAAAAGCAACTCAAACAACCCAAAAACAGAGGCAAAATCAAGGAGGGCGCAATAGTTAAAGATCAATGCCTAGGGTTTAGGGGCAGATGGAGTCTCCCAAGGGTGACGCCCTTGAGGACCCACTTTGGGCTAGGCCTAAAGCGTAAAACCCAGAAATCTTTCGCCAAAATTCCAAATTGAAAGAGCTATAGAATTTTTATAAATTTTCTTAGTTAGGGTTTCAATGAAAATGACACATGGGTAAGTTAGAGAAATAAAATACTCACCTTATGAGCGTACCTGGATGATGAGAATGGATGTTGGCATGATGAGGACTACTCCCGCAAAGATCAAATGAAGATTTGGTGTGTTCTCTTGCCCCCACGATTTTCCCAAGTCCACAAGTGTGCCCCTCTCTTCCTGCAAAACCAAGAAGATCAACTCAATCAGTAAATAAAAATGAGGGTAAATGCAAATAAAGAATAACATGCAGGGAATAATAGGTACAAAGACAAAACTACTCCCTGAATAATCGGATCTGAGAGAGAGAGACAGGGTGAGTCTCCCCAGCCAATGCGCCCCTCTTCCAAATCGTCCTCTTCACGTGCACGAAAAAATATGGATAGAAAAATGTGCAAGATATTCACCAAGATCCTCAGTGCAATGGAAAAGTAGTTTCAATCACCATAGCCATACATCCAAACCAAGATCCAAGACTTTCTCACAAGAATCAAATTTTATTCCAATAGCCAAGAGCCAAAAGTCCCCTTTACAATGAGGGGGGTCTCTTCCTTAAATAGGAATGAGAGAGACCAGAACCCTAACCACTTTTTGAATGAGTGGTTGAGATTAAAAGATACATTAATGATAATCAACGGCTAAGATGAGCACGAATACAATATACATGGATCACTCAAAAATAGAGGGGGCGCACTCACTAAGACGCCCTAGGGGGACACACCACATGATAACTAACTAAGACACGTGACATAAGCACATGGTGGGGCTAGGAGGTGTAACATATCCTTCTCTAGCATGACCCCATAGTACAATAACATATAATAACTCAAGATAATATCATAATGTGACCAAATGACCAAATTGTGGCCCTTCAATGACATAATAAAATTGCCCAAAATAATAGCCCGAAGTGTATGTGGACCCCACTGAATGTTGCAAGCTGTTCCAGAAGGTGTAGGATGCATCACAAAAATTCTTTGAACAAACCTTATGCCAATTCCTTGCCTCAATTGCCCAAATTGATTTCCTCAGTTACCATTTCTTCCATTTTTTATTCCCGGAATATCACCTGTAAAATAATAAAGTGCATGTATCTCTTTGCCTGGTGTCCCGGGCACAAATCTGACTACACCAAAATGTCTGGGAGCATGGTAATATGGTAATAACAAGTGGTTGGACCCCATACTCCCTCTGTAGCGCCCTAGGTGAACCAAAATAATCTCGAAATGTGCTAACAGACCAATTTATATGGCAAATATGCAATAAAGTGATAAACTGACCATAATCCCATCTAAAAGTTCCTGAAACTGATATCTGAATGTACCAAAGGACTCAGAAAATGCAAATTGCGTGATAATTGAAAATGTAAACTGCGTGATAACTGTGACAAGAGCTTCTTCATGTTGTGGAAAATATATTGTGAAAACTTACAAGTGAAGCTATTCCCTTATCAGGAAGCCCCTCATACCAATCTCTTACATCATCATTATCACACAAATCAAGAGACATCAAGAACATCTTCATTTTAACATCCTCATGGAACACATCTAATTTTGAAAGAGCTTCCATGGATAATGCAATATGCAACTCAATTGAATCCTCATATCCATGAAACCTTGGGATGCACTCATTCCAATCATCATCTTGAAAATAATTTGCATATCCCAGGATATCCTCGAAATCCAAAGGATTAAACCAATCGAGCATCCATGGCAACTCAAGAAATGCCATGTCACTTTCCAATCTTCAAACTTGAGGCATCTAAGCTAAAAAATGCATGAAATCATATCACATACCGATATCAAAATGGTGGAGTCGCCAAGGTGAATCTTCAATGTCGTCAAATGCTGCTTGCTTCCCCCTGTTGCCGCCTAATACACACCTGGGGGGGACGCGGCAGGAAACCTTCAAGCCGCTCGGTGTGTCCTTGGGGGCAAGTGAGAGTCAAGTGCTGTCACCTGATTACTCGACTCCTCCGTCTAGGCTTACTCCTAGCGAAGCCAAGGGGGGTGGTCCCTATAAAAATAATCTAAGGCTTTTAATCTACAACAAAGGATAAAAGTCTATTCTAGGAGTTAAAAAGATGATGAGATGAAAAATTAACAACTAACCACTGCTTGCAAATTAAATCAATTGATTAACACCACACAAGATAGTTGAGCATTCACGACATTCAAGATTGAAACTTAAACATGGAAAATTAAAGACCAGTGCCGAGAAAGTAAAAATGCTTGCGATTGCTGTTGTGTAGGGTTGCTTGTGTAGTCTCAGTGAAAGTATTGCAGTGGCTCGGTTGGTAAATTTTATAGTTATTAAATGAGTAGTTAAGGAGTGGGTTGATTCTTGGTTTGGCCCAAAAGAAAACTAAACTTCGAACTGAGTGCTCTAGCAACCTTACCAAGTGTCCAACCAGGCGAGGATGAACCCGCTTAAGAACCTGTTGACTCTGTGGATTCAGTCCATGCAACCTCCCGAGTTCTTAGGATTGAATTCTAATGGATTGTCCTATTAACACTAATTACCTTGCACCCGTTTCTGATTGAGCCAACTGTTCCGACTAAGCTGCAGTGGTCAAGAGCATACTCCGAGTTTGGGGCGTTGTTCGTTTTATTAGATAGGTATGAGTGGATGATTAATCTACACTAAACCCCAAGCATAAAGCAAGGGGGGTTAATTTTAGGACTAAATTTTAAGCACAGAATAATAATTTGAAATAAACACAAAAGCATATAAAATGATAAACGGGTCCTTGGAGGACGTTGTGTGCTTGAGTGTGTTTATTTAATTACTACTGCTTGAATGAAAACTAATCTAAAACGAAAAATAAAAAATAAAAAAGGGAAGGGTGCGAATCCCCCCTGGGGGGATTGGGTTCAGGCGCTGGAATTGCCTGCTGTGCTCTTTTTATTTTTTATAATTTACACATGAAGCTCAATAAACACTGCTGGTCCTTTAACTAGGCACCAGTACAGTTTACAAATGTTAGAATGATGTAAGGGAGGTAAAACTAGCTCCCCGGATGGCTACGAACACCTCCGAATCTCAGAGTTTGAGCTTTAAAAGGTTCGGACCTGCTAAAAGACAAAAAAACCAGCGAACTGAATTAGTCTTAAAAATGCCAAGAAACACTTAAAAAGTGTCTTTGACGTTGCTACAAAAAATTGCAAAAATTTCTAACTTAGCTAGCAACCTAGAACTAAATAACAATGAAGCTATTAGACTCTTTAGATTGCTACTTGCTTAGATCTATTAATCAAATGAACTTTGAAGCAAGATTTAGATTTAAATAGGACAGTAACCGAGATAGAATAAAAAAATGGATCTAGAAAAGTGAACCCATGGGGGTTGAGCGTTTTGAAGAAAGGACAATGGAGTCAAGCTCCCAGATGCACCGATAGGATCGAGACTTGGTTTATATTTACTGAATGAAGGCACGATCTAACATGTTCGTGGACTTCTCCAGCTTAGGCTACCTTTAAACAGCTACAAACAACTAGCAAGGGGATAAGAGCATATGTGTAGATAATTAAAAGAAAGCAGTGATGCAATGAATTCAAACAAGAAATTACATTACTCTTAGCCTCCTAATATTATCAACATGAATAAGCAAACTATAAAGTATTACTTACAAATCTTATAGAAGATAGCTTCCCTTTAAAGACATATAATCCCAACAATACTAGCTATGAAACATAATACAGTATACCTCAGATGTACAAGCATGAAGATCCAACCAAAGACAATCACCAAACTAGCCTCCAAAGCCTTCTTTATTAAACTCAGAAAAATATTACAATACAAATATAAGCAGAGGTTCCACACTTTCTGATCCTTACAATGGAGCCCAGCTCCTCAATATATAGCAAATGGCAACCCAGCTAGGGCGCAAAACCCTAAGGAGACAAACTCCTAGTTTGTAGAGCAAGCAACCTCAAATGGCCAATGGCAATGCACCACCATACTTGGACAAAAGCTTATGAAAATGGAAGCTGCCCTCTTGTGAAATCATCTTACGCGTGAGGAGGATGAAGGCAAATTGATGTTTCCATATTCGTTGGAGAGGTGAGTTGGTGGTTATCCATATGGATATGCCACCTCACAAAAGATAGGAGCCCATACACATCATAAAACTCAGCCTCAATCGAACTGTACGGGGGTGAGGGATGGCCCACGTGAAGATGATAGAACTTGGCATTTGAAACCATATCTCATGAGTATTTAATATATCACTTGATCATTACTTATGCAATTGCTTAACAAAACCAAAACTATGCTATGTCACTTTGCTGCCCCACCACTTCTTGAAAATCGCCCAAGAGCCAATTCGTACGGCCGAGTAAGGAAAGCATGGCCCACGTGAGCTCCACTTCGTATGGTTTTGGCAATAATATTCAACCTTTTAATTTATAACAAAGTTTTTGAGTCATAGTTTAACCGCCCATCAAATACCATATCTCTCCTCCAATCACAACGCTCACGGCCAAGTGGAGAAGGCCCCACGTGAGGCAATCGTACGGTTTTGTGATTTAATGTAATTGCTTCAAACTTTAATTTTGACCATACCATAACCTTTTAACTTTTTAATTCGTCCAACCTTGTGACATAATATGCCATGTCACCAAGCTCACGCGTGGATGAAAGATGGCCCACGTGAAGATGGAGAAAACGTAGCATTACTTTGAAATAATCATATTTTGACTTTTAAACCAAGTATTAACATATGCTTTGTTTTAGCATATAGTCGTACACCTTATGTGATGTCATGCCACCTCAATTGGCATGTGCTAAATGCCACTTTTTGAATATTTTAATTATTTGCCAAAGTGCATTTTGATGTTTTTCTGGCATTAAAGTGCCACTTTGTAGCTCTGATAGGCAAAACTGCTCCACGGGGCGCTTTGACTGCCCGAAAGATAGGAAAACCGGGTACCAGAGTAAAGAGGATGCTCTGAGCTTGAAAATGAGCATCCCTGCGTCAAATTCCGACTCCGGATAAGACTTTTATCACCTTTTGAAATTTTTTAATTAAACCATTAAAAAATGGCTTAAAAAATGCGAAAAATATTTTTGTCGGAATTGGCTGAAACTTCAGGGGAACCTAGTACATGACAAAACGATAAAATTCCAGCGCCTAGCATGTTTATAAACGTTATGAAATGGGCTCTAATAATCCCCTAAGGTCTAACCCCCACTTTGGGCATTCCAGCTTTGGAGGAGCGAGAGAAAACCTCATCGATTATACTCGGCTAAAGGCAAAGCATAATTGACAAGGGAAAAAACTCCTTGGAATACCTTCTTTGATTGTTAAGTCCTAGAGAACCGAGTCACTCAAAAACCACCATGCTAGTACGCTTATTACAAACCCCGTGGGGCACGGTCATGTACTACAAAACATAAAAAACAAAGGGGCCTTGAACAGGCCAAGCTTGGAACTTCTGAACACTGAAAAGCACAAGTGATTGTGCAACACTGGCGGCTCACTGAAGTCCAACTAAAGTGCAACTTTAGGTGGTAACACCCCCTACAAACAACAAGTCTTCAAAATCTTGTAGGGTTGCCCTTGCAGAGTTCCTCTTTTTGTTTTCTTCAATTTCAGTCGCCAGATGAGACTTGCCAGATTAGAGTCCAACAAAATCTCACCAAACTACAAGAACAAGGACGTACCTCAATAACCTAGGGAATGCACTTTGTCTCCGGCAACGGCACCAAAAAATGTTAGCGCTTACCAGGCTTGGATTTTCCAGGAACAAGGACTTTGTCCCCGGCAACGACACCAAAAATGTTACCGCTCAAATTACCACCTTGAAGAAAGTCCCAAACCGTAGTGCTATGAGGGTAAATACAATAGAAATTGTTTCCAATGTCACCACAACACAACTCCTTCGCTTTAGGCCAACTCCTAGATACCAAGGGGGAGTCCCTAATGTAGGAGAAACAAACCTACAAAACCAATCAAGCAATACAAGAATGCTTCAGAAGCAACGTCTTAACAATGATCAGTTCCTTATGGAGTCAAAGCAATGAATACAAGGATGTTTACCAGGTATTATTAAGAGGATAGGAGTTCGAGTAATAAATACACACAATTAGAGCAGATGACACAAGGCTTGTTGCTCTTATGAGAGGACAACCAACCAAGCGTGCCTGAAAGGTAGCTGAAAACCACTTAAAATGAGCCAAGCAAAGAGGGGTACAAATCATACCTTTAGGGAAGCCAAAAGAAGAGTAAACCAAATCTAGAAATGATGTACCAGATCTGGTTGAGGGCTAGTAATAGCCCAAACAATGTTGCCAAAGGTGCAAGAGGGCTTCCAACGGTGCTTGGGACACTTGGAACCTTGGAGGCTCTTCCAAACAACTTATAGATCTTGAAAAATAAGCCAATTGATGGTTGTAATTGAAACTACAATCCTGGTTTATGCCCTAACCAACCCCCAGAAACCACAAGAACACCAACTCAAGCCACTAGATGGAGGCCCAAGTGAATAGGGCTAGTAGTAGGCCTTGTTGTCCGCCAGATTGCACACCAGCAGCGGAAATCTTTCGAAAGCTGTCTCTTCACTAAAAGTGAGAGAGGTGTGGCCCTGGGGGCAAGCAATGAGCCAGGAAATGTCACCTGAATCCCAGCTCCTCCGTTTAGGCTAACTCCTAACGAAGCCAAGGAGGGTAGTCCCTAAAAAATAGTTTCACTAAGGCTCTTGTGTTTTAAGTGTTTTTTGTGTGGGGTGATGCGGATGAGCGTTGTTTAGGAGTTTTTGTATAATGATGAGAACACAATTAAACACGCAATCCACGTTGCAAATTCCACAAGATACAATTTAGAAGATGAACAATATACTTTGACTTAGAATTAAAACAAAGCATCCACAAGATAAAGATCAAACAAATGACAAGGACATATGGTCTAGATTTAGAAGATATATAAGTGTTTTTAAAGACCAGTGCCAAATGGAGTCAAATGAAATGCTTGTGATGCTGAAAAATGTAAGTCAAAAGTAGCTATTTGTGAGATCGTTTTGAAATTGTTCTTGGTAAATTTTAAGTGTTCTAGATGTTCTTGATTATTATGGCTAAAACCAAGGATATCAAAAGAGTGTCCGGAAAGACATTCTAAGCAGCTCCTTTAAGAGACATGTCGGACCTGTCTGGAATCACGGCGAGGCGCGCAATGCTAACCAGCCACTATGTCGCAGATTGGGCAACCCGGCGCCTCCCCTGAGAACTGCTTTGAATACTTTTTGAACAACGTCGGTTTGTTGGTTATGGGGGTGAAAGTTTTAATTAATTATCACTTATGAGCTTATCAAGTCCTTCACCTTTCTGAGTACTAGTCCAACCGTTTTTGGTTGGCAGAGCATACGGGTGTTGGACAAATGACCAAGATAAATTAATTAAAGGGGAAAATGTGGATTGAAAAGTTTTATTATTAAGAGCACTTGTTCAACTCTCCGACAGAGAGCGCTCTTGACTTAGTCTTAAAACCACAGTTCAAGAGACTTCCTACTTTAAAAATGCCTAATGCAGGGGGAAAGTGCAAATCTATATGCTCTCCGACAGAGAGTGCTCTTGACTTGGATTTGGCCAAGTTCAAGAGGCTTTGTTCGTTTTATTGCAAGAAATGAAGCGATTGTGAAACTTAAAGAAGTAAATGAAACTAAAAATGACTGAAAATACAAGGATAACCACAAAGAAAGACTTTGAAGATAACAGAAAACAAAATCTAGTGTTCTACCAAGCAGATTTATTCTAAAGTGGGATCAACCTTCGAACAAGGCTAATCGCTAGAACTGTTAGTCCTGGAAACCTTCCAGCTAGCTGGATATCCACAAGATGCTAACGGGGGAACGAGTAGCTACCACAAAACTATGTCGCTTTTGGGACACAATCCCAAAGTTAGCTTACTCTGGTCAAAACTTGAAAGAGAGGCGACAAGATGAAAATAAAATACTGAACAGAAAATAAAGTCTAATCTACCCAAGAATCTCTTTCAGGTCAAAGACCGTACTCGGGAGAGCATGGGGGTAAGTAAATCGGAAATAAAAAACAACTCTCCGATAGAGAGCACTCTTGATCCACTATCGGTGAGATTCAAAAGATTTCTACTTTAAACAGTTTATTGAAATGGAAACTAATCTAAGAGCATATTAGAGATCTAAGTTAGAAAATCAAACCCACTCAAAAACACTACAAGACTTCCCCAAATGGGGAAGTTGGGGGTGGGGGATTAAAGACCCCACTAAACAGAGATTTTATTAAACAATTACAATGTTTTGGATTTTCAACCTTTGAGAAGAATGAAAAAAATAAAGGTAAAACTTGAGAGTTCTTAAGAGCTTTTACAATCGAAAAAGGAGAGTGTTTATGTCATGGTTTCAAGGTTTGTTTTCAAGCTCCTTCTTGGTTTTGCAATTTTCCTTCTCTTTACTTGATTTTTTGCTCTTCTTCTAGTTCAAGCTCTCTTTCGGATTTAGCTTTTTCTCACACCTACACACAACAAAGATTCAAGCTACAAGTACCCTTTAGCATTAGTTGAAAAAATTAAGACTTGAAGATACTTGAACCTAGAATTGAAAAATGAGGCCCTAAATGCAATGTGCATGAGATTTTGAATTAAAATTGCAATTTAAATAAAACAGACCAGCAAGCTAAAGTGCTCCAAAAAATGATGGGAATGAGTTTGGAACCACAAGTTTTTTGAACTAGCTTGTATGCAAACTTTCCTATCTTTAAATGAGGCTACAAAACTTAAGACAAAAGATTAGAATGCAAGCCCTAAATGATATTTTAAGATGCCTAAACTTAACTTTTCAAAAATAAAACCACTAACTATTTCAAACCTCTTTTTGTTTGCTTTGCTTCTTTTGTAGGATGGATGGAAGGAAGATGGAAGGGAAAGGGCAAAAGACAAAGGAAAAAAGAGGTCAAAAGGGCAAAAACGAAAGGATGAGAGGAATTTGTGGATGGGGAAAAACGAATGGCTAAGGATGGATGAGAGGATGGGAAAAGAGAATAAGAAAATGGCTTGGGATGGACTAGATGAAGGAGAATGGGAGCTAGGAGGAGAAATCTAGGGTAAGATTTGAATGAATAAAAAAAAAGAGATAAAAACGAATGGGTGATGGAGAGGGAAAAATCAAGTGAAACACTTGATGGGTGAAACACTATCCAATAAATCCTTCCAACTAGCTAGATGATACGCATGCGATAGTGTTGAAGAGAACACAAGGGAACAAATCCCAAGTTATTCCCCAAGGTTGAAGGAACTTCAACCTTATGGCAAACTAAATCTAGGCTTTAAAAAGTAAAGAACTTCAACTTTGGATTCAAATCTAGAAAGGGCTTTCCACAAGAAGAAGGTGGGTCCAAGTAACAAGTAACCAAGAAAAGGGAAATTGTGTTGATGGAAGAGGAAACCCTCTCTGCTTTGATGCCAATTTTAAGATCTTGCTCCTTGGAAGTATCCTGCAAACACACTATTAGTAAAAGCTTTTTGTTGGTGGAGAAGAGGGAGATACAACCAAGTTCATCTCATCTCAACCATTTTGAAGATCTACAAATGCACAAAGACTTACACAAACAAAGCTTGATCAAATATAGAGAGTTAGACAAAAACGCATGAAGAGACAAGGTAGTAAAACCGATTACAATTTGCACTCTTTATATTATTCAAGCCTAAGCCTAGCAAACAAATTGGGACCATCAAATGCTTGCCCTACGCTCTTAAGAAAGAGATCAAAGCATATATTTAAATCAAACTTTGAAATTGCATAAGTCAATAACACATTACAGATATTACCTCAAAGTAAATTAATAGCTCATGAACCAATAGAAGTGTACACAAATTGCCTCCAAAGCCAACTTTATTTCCAATGATAGCCAATAGCTATTACAATCTCCGCAAAGTAAGTTTTCAATAATTCTCCATGAAAAGAAAGCCCAAATGGCTTCTCTTAAATAGCAAAACACTAGCCTAAAACCCTAATTCGAATTTGGCATGAAGAGAGCCAAAAACTCCATCATAATCCAATCAAAACCATGTCAACACCAACCAAATCGAGCTTGGAGTCTTAACTCAACATTAAGCTTGAGTTTGGAGCCCATAATTTGAGGAAGGAGCCCCACATGCATTGATTTCAAAATCCAACAACCCATTAATCAATTGCCAAATCACAAAAACGAATTTGCATGAAGGTGGGGGAATTTCTCAACTGTAGATCACTCCCAGTGCTCTGAAACTGATCTGAATCAGGTGGGTGAAGATTCCAATCATCATAAATGCTTTTTGCCATGTCATTTTGACTTTTACTTTATTCAATTTGGCCTTTTTTGGAGAGATTTAAATTATCTCCAATTTATTATTTTTTGAATATTTTAATTAATATTTCTCATTTTTTTATTTTTTGAGAAAATATTAATTATGAGGCCAAATAATTGTCTAAAACTTAGGGTTAGCTGGTCCGGGGATCATGAATGATTTTTGGCTTAAGTCTGGAGCCTTCAATCACTGAAATCGGATCCCGGATGACTGACATATTACAAATTGAAATTTCTCTATTTAAACTATAGAGAAATTTATTAAAATTTAAAAAATAATTAAAAACCCAAATTCAACGGACCCAGTAAAATTTTTTCGGAATTTTTCTGAGGGCCTTAGAGACTTGGGACATGACCAAAACCTATTCTAATAGTGTCTAGTAGGCTTATATACATTAGTTGGACTCTAATAACCCCCCATGGCTAAAAATTTCAAAATCGGGCATTCCATCTTTGGAAGAAGCGGGAGAAAACCTCATCGATTATAGCTTGGCTGTAGGCAAAGTATAATTGACAAGGGAAAAAACTCCCTGGAATACCTTAGTTGCTTAATCAGGTCATGGGGAACCGGGACACTCAGATCCTACTAGCACACTTTATTACAAACCCCCATGGGGCCATGGTCATGTTGACTCAAAAACAAAACTGGCTAGCCAAAATTGGCTAGTCACAAATGCTGGATCATCTGATACACTGGAGTACAAACATTCATCATGTTTGTCAAATAGCGGCTCCTCAGATAATCCAACTATGTACATAAAGTTGGTAACAGGCCTTGCTCTTAGCTTGTAGGTCCCTTCAAAATTGGATTTGGATGGTTGTACCTGCTAAGATCAGATCTGAAAACACATTGGCACTTGCACAAATTGTTAGATCTTTTAAACTAACCACCAAAAGATGCCCTTGAAGATTAGCCACTAAACCAAGGAGGCGAATCACATTTGACGAATTAGATTCTTCACAAATGCAATATTTTTTGGGTTTTTCTATTATGCAATTTTTAGGGATTTTTATATATTTGATTTTTAGGGCTTTTTTGGAATACAATATTTTTTTATTTTTTCAAATATAGATATAGAATTTTATAGATTTTGAAGAAGAAAAGGGATTTGGACCTTGGTCTTACTCCTAGGGCAACAAGAGATAAAGTTTAATGTTCCTTCCTCAAATTGGCAATTCAATATTTATAAATTAGGGCAAAGATTAGCAGCCCCAAGGTTAGAGTAATCCTCAACCTAATTAGGGAAAAATATGAATTCCAAGGCCCACAAGGAGAGCTCCTTCAAGAGGAAAGTCTCCACTAACAAGGTTAAGAAGATATAGAATAAAACCCTAGTTGATCTTGCCAAGGTGCATTAAGAGCAAAGCTAGACAAGAGATTAAAAAAGCTTACCCCACAACAATGAAGGAAAAGAGCAGAGAAGAAACCCTAGAATTTTTCCATAACACAAGTTATCAACAACCATTCTTTTGATCACCCTTGAAAGATTAGCAAAACCCTAGTAAATCCACAATTCATCCTTCACATCAAGAGAAACATGCCAAGAGAGAAGTGCGCTTTCCTTGAGAACTCATGTATACCAAGAGAAAAAAGATAAGAATCGAAATCTAACCATTGTTCTTGCTTACAAAATGAGGAGAGGTGCTTTATTTATACTAAGCGACCTCCTTTTTTAATCTTTAGCCAACCTAACAAAATGACATATAACTTAGCTTTGTGACTTGTCACCCACAAAAGCCGAGGACTAAGACCAAAAGACATAAAATAATGACAAATAACTTAATAAGCAAGAGGCTTCAACCAAGGTGGAACATTGAGCCTATAAGGAAGACATCATGCCCCAACTAACCCGAACAATGTGTCTTTTCCCTCAACGCCCTCCTTCTTTTGCAAGGTACGACCTTCAAAGAGCTCTTTTAAGGTGGGCGTCTTCACTTCTTTGACCAAGATGACCAAGAGGAGGGGTAATACAACACAATGAAGTCCAAGTGGGCATAAAAGAGCCAAGAGGTGTGTTAAAGCGGGTATGACAACCCTTACAAGCGCAATCACCTTTACAAAGCATAAAATCAAATCAAAGTGTGGCTAGGGGTAGCGCAAATCATGTGTCCTAATGGAGTCACCCCAAGATGCACCAATACCTACCCAAGGCATAAATGCACGACATGACAACATTAAAAGTAGAGTGGCGATGGGATTTCCAAAAAGTGGTTATAATAGAAAATCCAATAAATATTGAGGAAACTGGCAAATTTCAAAATTGTCTCCTTGAAGCACTCGCCTTTTTTCTTTGACCACTAGATATATGGAGTGCTTCACCTATTTGGACCACACGTGACACATATTCTCCACTTGAAGAAGGTGCGCCCCCTATTTTTGGCATGTAGAGATGCTCTCTTCTCAGAATGAGGATTAGTTGTGGATATTTTGTATAGGTGGCATAACAAACTACTTATTTTATATATTTTTTCCTGTCATGAGGACGTGGTTAGGGTTTTGGTATTTTGACCATGTCATGAAGATTTTATTTATTTATTTTTATTGAGGAGTTAGTCTCTCTTCCTATATAAGAGACACTCCTCTCATTGTAAACTTGCTAGAACTTGAATAATAAAAGTTACTATTGCTATTCTTGTGTCTATTTTCTTTTATGTTAAGTGTATTGGGCAAATAGTGTAGAATTAAGTTGAAGTTATAAGTGTTTCATGTCTTATATGGATTCCTTCTTCAAATGGTGAACCTTGCATGATATGATTAAGGTAATTCTTTCCATAAGTTCTACTTGTTTTACTTATTAAGCTAGCATTATATTCAACACATGTATGTTACTTGTAGTAGAATGTGTAGGTGTTACGCCCCAGATTCTCTGCAGCGCACCCTACTAGATATGCCAAAGTGGGGGTCCATTTTGCTATTGTAAAAGGCCAAGTTGGGGCTATGTTATGTAAAAGTGTTGGTCTAATGGTGACCTAGACCCCTTGGTCGATCATGGCAGGTCCTCTTGGTCCTCATTTCAGGGTGCACTGGTCTTGTGCCTCTGCTGACTCGGCTCTCTTTTTGCATTTGTTGTTACATTTCTTGGTACTCATTTTTTTCTGTATCGGCTCTCTTTGCACATTTCTAGACTCTCCATCTTTGGAGTTTGCTCTTTTTGGTTTTTAGATTAGAGCCCTAACTCTTGGTTTTTATAAGAGCTGCCTAGTGCTCCCACTTTGCATTGGCATCATGGTACCACAGTCCCATTGACCAACTTTTGTGGTCATTTGTTGGACATTAATAAAATTTACCTCATCTTATCTTATCTTAACTTGTCTAATATAAGTAACATTTTTTCACCATTCATAATTTTCAACATGTTAATACCAAAAATTCAATCTTTGGAGTTTAATTTCCAAAATCTTGAATGGTATTTTCTTTGTTTTGAATATATATTCTGCATGTATGCTATATATGCCATATCCAGCTGTATCCTATCCAGTATTTTCTAAAACTTGATGTATTTGTATCAGTTCCCTGTATCCATATCCATATCCCAGTCACATGGAGTTTCATCCTTGAGAAGCTAATAATTCCAGAGAAGAATTAAGTCACTAAACAAGTGCCTCCCATGAATATAAACAACACACTGCATATTCTGCAACTTTTAGCCTTTAGGTAATAATGGTTGTGTTATTTAATGCTTTGATAGATGATAGTGACATCTTAACAGATAATTCTATCATCTTAATGGATTTTAAGATGTTTGATTGAAATGTATGTGTTTAAGATAAACCTCATAAATGGACTAACATTGTTGGAGATTTTCTCAACAGAATTGAATGCAACTAAGAAATTCACAGTACACTGGAAACTGTGGAACTGAGATTCTTGGACAAAAGATCAGTGTGACAGTTGAAGGTTCAATAAGAGTGCAACACCAATTGCTTATACCTCATGAGGAATGCAAGCCTCCTTCAACTGCTCTGACAATGCATCACTTTGTTCAACACTTGTTGTACCAACCAGCACAGGACGCCCTGTTTTGTGCATGCGCGAGATTTCTACAACCGCTGCTTGCCATTTCCCTGTAGCTGCCCTGAACACTACATCAGATTCGTCCTGCAACAGGGTAAGTCAGCATTCATTGAGATCTGCTAAATATAAAAGAGCATTAATGGAATTAAATGCAGTGAACAATCTATCCAGTATTTTAACTGAAAAGAGGCTTTGCTTCTCCATATTATTGAAATGTTGCTTTGCAAAATATGCTGATATGAACTAAGTGTTTTACCCTTAGGAAACAAGTTCCAACTAAAATGATGACAAAAGAGCCAGGACAAGGCAGTTCTTCCAGTGAAACCATCCAATATAAGCATTGCCCAATGCCACCTAAATAAACATGTACGGAAGATATTTGCAATTCAGAAAGAAGAAAGAGGTTGGTTCATTTCTATGGAAAATAACCTTTCGTATCATTGATTTATTGGTCGGCACCACTGTCACCCTTAGCTTATATATACTCTCAAACTCTGTACTTTCAGTTGCTGCTGTACCAGTCATCCCACAGAGCTTGGGAAACTGCATGGATATATTATTCAGAAACAAACAAATAAGCTCTCACTTTAAAGTACATCCATGTAATGATGAGAATTTTATTTTTCTGAGGAAAAAATTTCGTAGCTGACACATATGGGAATTAGTGCAACCTGGAGAAAAAAATTTTGATAGCTTATCGAAGCCAGTGTAACAGTCTCATTCTGTATCGGTAAACCTTCCTTTGCTTCTACTGCCTGATGCAGGCCATCACTCCATCTTCTGCCCTGCCAGAAGCACATAGGAAACTTTGTGAAGGCAATTTGAAAAGAACCAAATTACACAAAATCCTGAACAGATAATTTCTTAACATAGAATTAAAGATTAAAATTCCAGAAGAACTACCAATTATTTTGCTAGTGTTTGGGATTGGATGGCTTCGTCTCCTCCAGAAGTGGAATGTATCATAGGAGGTGATTTCAATATGGTAAGGTGGGGAGGTGACAGGTATAGAGGTGTCGGTAGTATTATTTCTGGCGCTGAAAAATTGGCATGGATCAGATGTAAGGCTACTTCAAATTAGTTCGATTCCTAATTGGAAGAAAAAGACCATGATCTATGGTGGTTCGTTTACCTGGTGCAACTTTCAGCAGGGCAGCAGTGCAAGACTTCAAGTGAGATTGGACCAGTTTTATGGGCCTCTGGGTGATATTGTCTACTCTGGCAAACTTAAATCTATGGATGTATTGATGGAGACTACCGGCTCCAACCATTTTCCCATACAGCGTACTATCTCAATAGGACATCAGAATTGTTTGGAACGCAGAGGACCACCTCCACTTCCATCTGACCCCAGCAACATGGCCAGTCTTGGCCCCATACCAGCAGTCAGACAGTCTCTTCCAAGTCACAGAGGCAGGCCCATCACTCCAGGCAGCGACACATTACCCAGTCTAGCTCCTCTTCCAGCTCTTCCTCTGGACAAGATTCTATTCTGCAATTCCTCTAGTCAACCTCGGATGTTAGGAGAAGTGGTTATGGCATAACATGACAGACTTGCGCCATTTGTATCACTGACCCTAGATCTATTTTCTTTGTACATCTCTCTCCTAGATCGGCTCTCCATCTTTGGAGTTAACTTTTTGATATCTAGGTTTTAGTCATACTTTTCTTTCTGCATTTCATGTTTCTAGGAGCAGCTTTAGTGCTCCCACTTTGTATTGACATCCCGGTACCAAACAGTCCCATTGACCTACTTTTGTGATCATTCATTCTACATTAATAAAATTATCTTATCTATCTCCCCCATCCTTTCTATTTAAGCTTAATGCCTCACATCTTGAGTTGCCATATTTCACGGCTCTGGTAAACCATGTTTGGAACCTTTCCCCGCGGGGACAAGGATTGGCTCCTATTGTGGATGTTTCCTTATACAAAATGGTGAATTTTATGAGGGGATGGGGTGGCCTGGTGGCTTGGAAAAGGAGGAGAGAGTTGAAGGAGGCAAGACAACAGCCTAAGGGGGTCCGAGAGATTCTGGAAGAGGATCTTCACAACACAGTGCTTCAAGAGGAAGCAGCCCATCTGGAATCGGTAGTGCGCAAGGATTACACCACCAGAGGAACTAGAGAATGTGCCAGAATTCAGTGGATTGATGCAAGAGGTAAGGGCTCCAAATTCTACTTTGACTATTTGAAGCCGAAATCTTCTTCAAGGTGGGTTCTTGGTTTACACAAGGATGATGGATCATTAAAAGAGGACTCCACTAAGATCAAGGAGATGTTCAAACTTCATTTCTAGAACATTTTTGCCACATATATTCTATCTAATAGTGTTATGGAGGTTAGACGTGGATTCATTCAGGTTTTTCCTTGAAAGGTTACTGTTACATACAAGGACAGAATGGATAGTGACCTTCCAAAAGATGAACTCACTGCTCTCACCTCAATGAAGAATGGTAAGTCCCCCAATATCAATGGCCTTCCCTATGAATTCTTCAAGGCTATGTGGGATAAAATTGGTGATGATCTTTGTGGCATGGTCAATGAGGCATTCTCCTCAGGCACCCTAACAGAGTCTCTTAATCAAGGGTTAATTAAATTAATCCCAAAGAGGGTGGCCATAGATTCCATTGGGAGTTGGAGGCCCAACCATCACTCTTCTTAGTGTTTCTCTTAAGATTTTGGCAAAGATAGTTTCTCTCTGTATCTGCCGAGTGTTACCAGCTAAGTTGCACTTAGCTAGACTTTCAAGCCAGCGTGCCAAAGATGAATATGTTACATGTTCTTTATGCTCTTACTGAAGTCTATGAGACCTTTTTCAGGGCCCTTTTTTAATTTTTATTGCATGTCCATACCCCCATGGGGAATTGTAATAAGTTGGTCTAAGCATGGTCTTTTTGTAAGAGGCTTGGCTTACCTTAGGTTTATCTGTCAAGGGGATACTCTAAAGTGTTTTTTCCTTATGATATGCGTTGCGTTTCAGTGACGTATAATTCCTGAGTTTTTCACTCACACCTCCAAAGCTGGAGTATTCACCTTCGTGGTCAAACCCTGGGAGGTTATTAAAGCCTAAGTGTCTTTGTATTTTTTCATGTTAGCCATCAATAATGAGTCGTATGGACATGTACTAGGTCCCCTAGGAGTTTGAGTCAATTCCAAGGAAAATAATTGTTTCCGCAAACTTAGGCCTTTTTTTAATGGTTTAATTCGAAAATTTCAAATTGTGATAAAAGTGTGATCCGGAAGCGGAATTTGGCGAGGGCTGCTCGTTTTCACGCTCAGAGCGTCCTCTTTACTCTGGGACCCAGTCTTCCTATGTTTCGGGTGAATAATTATCACTTTGAGCATTTTTCCTTATCAGGCCTACAGAATGGCATTTAAATGCTAATGGTCGACAAATTGCACCAATATAAAAATATATATATAATTAAAAAAGGAATTTAACATGTGCCAAATGAGTAGGCATATGATCTCTTTTGGAAGGCGAGCTTATTCATTAACTAAAGCGCCACTTTGGAGTTTGTTTAGAAGTCAAAATTGGAAAATCAAAGTTATTGTGCGCCCTCTCTCATGTGGGCGGCTCCTTCCACACGGCAACCATCTCTTGGTTGTGATGTATGTTATCCACTGAATTGCACTTAGTGGATCCCGAGTGAACTGCCGAAGACTTGAACAATCTAATTGTTCATCATCAGTGTTCCGAGATCCATCAGGCCAAATTTTTGGCCCTTTCTAAAATTTTGCATGTCCAGACCCCCATGGGGGAATTGTAATAAGTTGGTCTAAGCATAATACTTTTGTAAAAGGATTGGCCTACCTTAGGTTTTGTTGTCAAGGGGATACTCTAGAGTGTTTTTTCCTTAGGAATTATGCGTTGTGCTTCAGTGATGTATAATTCCTGAGTTTTTCACTCACACCTCCAAAGCTGGAGTATTTTCCATGGTGGTCGAGCCTAGGAAGGTTATTAAAGCCTATGTGTCTATGTATTTTTCACATACTAACCATCAAAATTGAGTCATATGGACATGCACTAGGTCCCCTAGGATTTTTAAGTTATTCTGACAAAAATATTTTTTCCCGTTTTACGGAATTTTTTAATATTTTAATTAAAAAATAAAAAAAGTGATAAAAGTGTGGTTAGGAGGTGAATTTTGGCATGGGGGTGCTCGTTTTCTAACCCAGAGCACCCACAAAACCCCTAAACCCACTTTTCCTAAGTTTCGAGTGAATATTTATCTCCAAAATTAATATTTACTCAAAAAAGGCCAAAAAGACCAATTTAATTGGCAAAAAAGACATAATAATGGCAAAATCTCAATCACACGGATCAAGGAAATGTGTTGGAATCAAATCAGGGAGAATATTGAGCAAATAAATGATGATTTGATTGAAGATTGGAGATCCACCAAAGGGGGGGGGCGAATTTGTGGTTGGAGAGGTGTCAAGTGGAGGTTGAAAAGTGTCAAATGGTTGGAGAAAGGTGTCATTAACCTCCCCAAACCTCTCACATGTGTCAACAAGCCTTTTCCAAGTGCATCAATCCATTTCTCCAAGTGTCAAAGAGGATCTATCTTGGGAAGTGCACCTCCCCCTCTCTCATTTTTCTATATAAGCAAGGTATCTCATGCTCATTTCTTCATGATGGAGCATTGAACCTCTGCTCATGTACTGTCTAGCTTTTGGTTATTTGTTGAATAATATTTTGAAGACTTTGGAGGTCAAGATTGGTTTCTCTTGTTCCATGTTGATGCATGCACTTGGTTGAGGTATAATTGTACAATTTCATTTTTGCTTTCATATCGCTATTGTTGATTGATCTAGCTTTGCAAGGCTCTTTGAGTCTAATAGAGTAAGCATTCATAGTTTTTTACTTGCTTATGTATATCTAATTGTTTAGAGATCTAGGAGCAGCACATGTAGTCGGCTATACTATTGCCCTTCTAATCTCTTTCTGTTGATATACTAGATTTAATCCATTTGGTGTGTGAGTGCCTTTGAAGTTGTGCAGGATTGGATGCTAAGCTTTGGAGGTTGATCTAGTCTTAACTCTTCTTCCAAGCTTGGTGGCTGGTTGCTTCTATTTTTGGTTTAACATATTGGTTTTGCAGGCATCAATCTTCCTCCTCTCTTCAAAAGCTAAATAGTTTGTGGTTGTTCCATCCTCTCACATAAACAAAATCATCTTTCTTTTATGTTTTTCTTGAAGAAAGTACAATAGACTCAAAGTTCATTTTTAAAATCTCTTGCTTCTCGTAGATCTAGAGAGCTTCATTTCAAAGTTAAATTGTTGATCTAGATTTAGTCTCTTATGCTTGAAAATGCTTAATAATTTCCAATATTTTTGCAAGTATAAGATCTTGTATTTTTATTTAGTTTTGTATGTTCTAACCACTAATTTGCAGCATTTTAGCTCGCTGGTTTTTAGCAGGTCTGTGATGAAAGTGGACGGATTTGTGACCAAAACTCTTCGAAAAGTGCAAAAAATACTTCCTATGGACCCTCATCCACTTGTACATTTTTCTATACGATTGTAAGCCCTTAGATCCAACTATAAATGGACTAAGTGGCACTTCTTTTAAGCTTTCATTGTAAATTTTTAATCAAGAGCAAGTGGGCTACACAGCGCCCACACCCCATCCCCCTGGGGGATTTGCACTGTCTAAATTTTTGTGGTATAAATTTTTTCTAACAATACACCAAACACACACAACACTTTTAATTTGCAGGTTGTATACTTAACTTTAATAATTTGCTTTTACTTCATCTTTTATTTTTTGCAAGATTAACTTAGAAATAACACAAATCTTGTTTCCACGAAGTATGCTCTCACCACCACACAAAGGCATTGCCGATTAGTGGTGGATGATCAGAAAAGTGACACATAGATTTTGTGTTGCTTTCTTTTTTGTTTAAAGCACTTTAATCTTTCAAGCATTTAACCGGAATAAATATTTAGCTTATAGCTCAAAGTATGCTCTTTCCCCTTGCAGGCATTCTGCCTGGCCCTATGGGAAATCAGAAAGAGTTATAAACTATTCTTTAAATCTTCACATCTAATTTAAACAAATCACTTAATAAAATCTACTGCCCTTCACATAGTGTAAATCCGACACTACAATTAAGTGAACTTTGTGTGGGGAAATTTCTCAGAAGAAGCGGAAACAACTGGGAGGTGACCTCAGGGCACAGTTAGGGTACACCCTTGTTGGTGTAGTGTTGAACACCTCCCTAGAGACTCCATTCCAGCCCACACGTCTTCGTGAGGAGCCACCATCTTTCAATTTTCGGACATTCCTCCCTGTACCTCACGGTATCTCAGGAGCTTCCCCCTCCTCCCTAAATAACTTCGAATCACTAATAATTTAAAATTTACCAAGAGACAATTGCAAAACATTTCCCTTTCAGCAACATTGTTATATCTTGTGTATTGACTCCATTTGGCACTGGTCCACAAAAACCATTTATTTACTTTTGCTTAATATCATAATTTGTTATGTTATCTATATCGGTGGTCATTTTAGTTTTTGCTGGTGAAAGTTGTTCTTTAAAAACTCTTTTGCAAAACGAACTTGGACTATTTTTAAATCGTAAACTTCCTTAAACTCCTTAAAACAACATTCATAACTAATTCACCGAAACATTCTAAATAATCTTAGAAACATTCTGTAGGGACTGCCCCCCTTGGTTTCGATTAGGAGTTGGCCTAAACGGAGGAGTCAAGATCAGGTGACAGCCTAGACTCGAGACTTGCCCCCAAGGGCGCACCGAGCAGTAGCATAGATTTCTGCTACGTTAACCAAGTGCGCAATCCGGCGGCAACATTCTTTGGCGCCGTTGCCGAGGATAAATCTTCCTATCCCTAGGTACGACTTTTGATTTTATTTACCCTTTTTGTTTTTTGCTTTGTTTGATGAATCCTTAGATCTAATCTTTAATTTTTCATCTGGCGACTCCACTAACCTTTTTTCTTTTTTATAAAATTTCAAAGTAAAAAACATAATTTTTTGTGAGTGTTTTGAAATGTATATTTTTATTGTCACATGGCGAATCCACTAAAGGGATAAAACCCTTGTTTCTCATAAATTTGTTGATACTTGTGTGTAGATGAGCCCATGCAACACAGAAAATCTTTAAAGCTCATTATTTAAGCAAACCTCCTGATACAGTAGCAGATACTTTCCATGGTCATTTCAAATATATGCTTATGATCGCTGAGTATGGATGATGAAGAGTTTGGTGATGAATTTTCAAATGAATATCCTCCTATTGACTTCTCAAACATCCTAGGTTTCCCTAATTATCATACTGGTAGAGATATATATGATCATTTGCCCATCTTTTGGGGAAATGGTGATTCAGAGACCCAACATGTCATCTCCTTTTTTAAGGTCCTGGCTGACTTGAAGGTTTTATATGAAGATTGATGGAAATGTTTGTCAGCGCTTTGCGGGGAGATGCGTGTTATTGGTGGTATAATGGTCTTCCAGATAAATGTATTACCTCTCTTTCGAGCTTCCTAAGAATATTTTTGAGGCAATGGCACAATAAAGGATTTGGTATCAGAGCTGTGGACAGTATCCTTGAGAAGTTCTTTCCCATTTTTTACCTTGGATAGTATATCATGAGGATGACCCTAACGCTCCTCGCCTCATTATAGTGGAAAACAAAAAAATATTGGGAGCTTCCTCTAAGTTATTGCAGCAACGGAGAGATTAGGCAGCTTATTCAAGAACATTGTTCCTCTTCCCATCAAGCACAGTGTGACCCTATTGAAGAGATTCATGAGTATCCGGTTATTGAAAATGTTG
This sequence comes from Larix kaempferi, assembly GCA_027924585.1. Lineage (NCBI taxonomy): Eukaryota > Viridiplantae > Streptophyta > Pinopsida > Pinales > Pinaceae > Larix > Larix kaempferi. Next base: position 6,480,301 of record BSBM01000410.1, read on the forward strand.
TTGAAAACCCTCCTCATGCCACCATAACAGAAGATATTGAAGATTGGGAGTTTTCTCAAGTTTATTTCAGTGATGATGAGTACATTTGTACTTCTAATCCACCTCCAAAAGAAACCGTTGCAAAAGCCCATATTGAAAATCATGAAGAAGTTTGCAATGTATATAATGATGATAATTTGGAAGCTTTCCTTCCTTATGACATTTTTTTTTTTTTCTGAAAAGGAGGATTATGAGCATGAAGAAGACAGATATAGCCTAGATCATGATATGAGTGATGAAGAGTCCCTCATGATTGACATAGATGTTGATGATGATAACTGGACATTTATAGAGAACCCCATCTATGCCATATCTGAAGAAGAGAATGATGAACCTGTTATCACCCAAACTGTAGTTACCCCTATGGATGTATCCACTCATGGATGGCAATAGGGAAGGGCAACTCAAAAGGTGCATTCACAATCACCTCGACCTCCAATATATGGTTGTCACGCCAGTCGAGGCAACCTTCACTTTATGTTATCTAGCCCAGACAACAAAGGGGGAGACCCAATCTACTCCCGACAGGAGAGATCAAAACCAAGACACCAAATCAAGTTAATTCTAAGTGAAGTAAGGTGTATGGTTTATCCTAGACCTTAGGATGAAGTCACAAGACAAATGAAGGGATCAATGAGTATAGCTTTAGTTCATTATTGATGTGAAAGTGACTTATGATTTGTGAAATAGGATCCAGGATTAAAGTACTAGTTCAATGTGAGAAAATCCACTGCCTTGGGAACCGTGTCCAATGCAGGGTAGTTTAGGGGTTGAATTGGGGCTAACTAGTACAAGTGACAAGCTTGATCATGATACATGATGACATCAAAGGGTTTAGTTCACCACACAAAGGTCAAACCACAAGTTAATCCAACAATCTAGGAAAGTCGAATTGACTTGGAGAGAAACCAGTGCCTTGGGAATTGGGATAATGGAGTCAAAGTAAGGTTAACTTGTGGTTAAGGACTCCTATCGCATGAGACAAGTGGGCAATTAAAGTCTTGATGGATGAATAGGTCTAGATCTAGAGATTTGATGTTTGACCTAAGTGGACCACAATCCCTTAAAACAAGGAATGCTATCCCCGAGGCAAGATTTGACAAGGTGACCTACTAGACCTAGGCTTTGAATTATGCCCATTCCAAATCCACAAAGATCTCATGTACCCATGTCCTAGAAGTGGACCAACTCACTTCTCCAAGGTGGTGCGACTTTACCCAAGGAGGCTAAAGAGTAGGGTAAATGACTCAAGACAAGTCCAATGGCATCCAAACTTTAGATCCAAGTAGGTTAGGCAAGTGAGAGTATGGATCTACAATTTCAAGGCAATCCGATGGCTAGATCTTACTAGATCTAAGTTTAAAGATACCAAGTGGTCCAAAATGGGGATTAAATCCCTTAAAATGTGGAATAGGGCCCACAAGGTAGAAATCAAAAAAGTGACAATCTGGGGGAAGGTTATCGGATGTGTAGATCATGAAACAAGCGGGGTCTCAACTACCCACGTACTAGATCTAGGTCAACCCACCAAACTAGGAAGTGTGCCCTTGCTTGGAGAGGCTAAATGCCTTGGGAAGAGAGTCAAATGGAGGCCAATCCTCACCAAACTATAGATCCGAGATGCCGTGGATACTATAGAGGTGGGTTTTAAATATCTTACCCAAGAAGCCACTAGATCTTAGTAGATCTGAAAAATGTAAAAATGAGGGTTTGAAGAAATAAGGGTTTTATCAATTTATGAGTTATGTCAATGGATTGGATCAAGATAAGAGAAACAAACTTGTGGATCTTACCTGGGTAACCTTGTAGATGCCTTGATGATGATGATCTATGCAAACCCGATCAATTTGAGAAGCTTTGAGGTAGTTTTCTATGCAATCGATTTAGTCCAAGAAGCCAATGCGCCCTCCCTCCTGCACAACAAACGTCAACAATATCAGATTTGATGTAATCAAGAGATAAGACTAATGCCACAAGAGAAGTAACAGAAAGATAGTATAGATCACAATGATACTAATGATAACACCCTGATACAAGCAAATGCAAAGAAAGTCGATTTGAAGAAGCCTTGCAAAATCGCCCTTGTTGAAGTCGCCCTCCTGTAGACAAGACAATGATTTCCAAAATAGATAGATCTTACCACAAATTCCAAATGCTCGATTGCAATGGACTTTCCAATCACCATCTAAGAACACCAGATGCAAAGGAGACCACAAGAATTTCTACAAGAAAGTTTTTCTATACCAATAATCCAAGAGCCAAAGACCCCTTACAATGAGAAACTCTCTCCTTTAAATAGGAAGGAGAGGCATCAAAATCCTAACCACTTTTTGAATGAGTGGCTAAGATTAAAAGATACAAATGTCTAATCAATGGTTGAGATGAGCTCAACAATAAAATACATGGATCACTCATAAAATATAACATAAGTGGACAAAATCACCCTAGAAGAGGGGAATCCCACCAAATCATGATGACAAAATATAATAAGAAGCTTATGGTGGGTCCAAGGGGTAATTTTAGCCACCCTTGGTCAATCCCCATAGCACAATAATAATAAAATAGTCATCAATATACCAAATCGTGCCTCTATGGTCAAATCGTAGGCCTCAAAAGACCTCAGAAATCATCAAAAAGTGCCATAAGTGATGGATGCGAGCCCCGATGAAGCTGAAACTGCTGGAGAAGGTGTGGAAGACATCAATCCATCATCACTGATCATCCCATGCCAAAACATTGCCTCAGTAACCCAGATCGAATTCCTCAATAGCCATTTCTACCAATCCTGAAATGCCTCGGGAAGCATGAAACTGCCCCAAACTGCCTCCTGGAGTGCCTGCGCTGTCAAGGTGAGGGCACCAGTGTGTCCGGGAGGGGGGTAATATGGTAAAAACAAGTGGCTGGACCACCCCCTCCAAGCATAGCGCCCTAGGTCAACCGGATAAAAATCACATCTGCTGTGGTAGGGTCTCCGACAGACCAAGACTGCACTAGGATAGCCAACTGAGGCTCAATCATCACTGTAAGTGCCCGGAACTGAAAACAGACTGTCTCATTGGACTCAGAAGGTCCAAATCCATCCAAGATGTGTACTCATACACCATATGAGTCTCTGCATGATCAAAATATATATCCAATATACCGGAACAGGTGAAATAATAATAATCTGTAAAAGATCAAGTAATGCTGTAAACCATGAATCATCATCATAACCCTGTAGCTGCTGCATAGAATCATCATGTACATGTACATAGACCATATATCATCAATCCATATCATCACAAGGTCCAACCATCTCATGTCCTATGGTTGACCTTGGTCAAACTAGGTTTGACCAAGTCAACATGACCAAATATAACTCAAACCATCATCGGAAGCTGCTGCAAAGTGTCAAAGGTTAATGCATGCTCTACAACTTATTCAAATAACAATTATAACACAAAGTAATCATTACTGGCGATCTAAATCCAAATATATAATGTCATTAATTATTATTATTACTCAGACTAGACTTTCAAGACCATACTCACTTCATAGCTATGATCAATTTGCTAGTGAAGGGTGAAGGCTAAAATAACTGGCTAGGTTAAGGGATGACTTGACCGACTTGACTTTGTGACACTTTGGCAATGGGAAAGGGAATACACACCATAGTATATACTGAATGAGCAACAACACAGGGAATGGCGGTGTCTCACAAATGGATAAGTTGTTTAAAGAGTGCTTATCAACTTAGGCATCATGTCTACATCAAGTTGATCCAGGTTCATTAGGATCATTCAATTTCATTTCATGGCCTTTTTGGCCTACATAACCCTTCGGATCTCAGGTGTGCTAATAAGCACAACTAGTTGCAGCTTGCATCCAGAGCATGTTTTTTATACATATATAAGGTCAGCAATTGTTTAGATATAGCTTTTAAGAATCATTGCTTTTTTGGACCTTTCTTATACTCTTCGAAGAGTATTTTTCAGCAGTTCATCGCTCTTGCCCTTTTTAGTTTCCATGGGCGAATTTATCAGATTCCATAAGTAGTACATGAGCTTTCAGTTTTAGCCAACAACATCTCAAGTGACTAGGGGGAGTTCGAGCCAATGCCAAACATCAGGACAACCGACCAGAATGATTTAGGCCTACAATCCGACTCACCAAAGGTAAGTTTTGTCACCAACTCAGAGCCGAGACACAGTAAACAGGGAAGCTCATCCAATATAGAGGCTACAGTGGGGAAAAGTCCTACATGCCACTAGTCAAGTAGTAAGTCAGGGTGATAAACTAAAAGGTAGGCAATGGATGGATGAAGACAATGAATAATGGAACCAACACTAGCAAGCCAAGGTATGGTGGAATGATCACCTCTATTCTCCCTGAGGAGGGTAAAACCAATGAGTATGAATAGTGAACTTCTAAGTCTGAGTAGGGACAGTATAGTATATATAATAAGATCAACCAAGTCCACATATCTATATGATCGCCAGATCATGACACTAAGTGCTAAGACATGCTATAAGAGCAATATAACACAATGATATAAAAGCAATATAACCATAACACAATGATATACCTGCTGAGTCATATACCTGAATGCTCATCATCTAAACCATCACCTGTCCTCTGAAACTGCTACTGCAACCCTGGGCACTACTGACTGCTCTGTACAAATGGTATAATGGCTACATCGGTCATCTCTCTGAGTGTCTTGAGACTCAGTCATGGCATGGGGAATACAACTGTTGTCCAAAATCTGATAGTGATCCAATATAGATGCTCATCTCAGCATCTCAAATGTACGGGAACTGGCTGAATAGTGTACTGGCATCAGAAAAATAATGTATGGTAGCCCGGCTACTATATATGTGATAACAGAACCAGAGTCTTTTGAGAGCATATTTGAAAATTCCATATATGACATATATCTTCATAAAGTTTGAGCCTAAGTCTCTTGGTGGTTTTATTGAAAAACCCATTTATGAGAATTCCACAGAAAGCATGGACATTAAGACCTTGGGATATCTTTGCATGGAAAAGGAACTGTTATCACCAAACTTGTAGTTGCCCGTAGAGATGGATCCAAGGTGGATGGCAGAGGGGATGGGCAACCAAAGAGGTGCAACCAAGATAGCCTCGACTCCCAATGGATGGTTGTCACGCCAATCGAGGCAATCTTCACTTTATGTTATCTAGCCCAAGACAACAAAGGGGGAGACCTAGATCTACTCCCGATAGGAGAGATCAAACCAAGACACCAAATCAAATCAAGTATGGATGAAGTACGTAAGGTGTATGGTAAACCCTAGATCTATGGATGAAGTCACAAGATGAGTAATGGATTGGATAAAGAGGCTTAATCAATGTAAATTTGATCCAACTTGGTTGTGTAAGTGACTTATGAGATTTAAAACCAGATCTAGGATCAGGGTACTAGTCAAAGATGAGAAAATCCACTGCCTTGGGAACCATGTCCAATGCAGGGTAGTTAGGGACCAAATTGGGACTAAGCAGTACCAAAGATAAGCTTGATGAGTGGATATGACAGTGTTTAAGTAATCAAGCAATAAGACAAAGATCAAACCACAAGCTAACTCAACAACCCAAGAAAGTCGAATTGGCTTGGAGAAGATTAGTGCCTTGGGGAATGGGCCAAATGGAGTCAGATGTCCACCAAATTGTAGATCAAGGATGTTGAGGTGTCAAGCTAGGTGGATCTTGAAAATTAGGATCATCCAATGGCTAGATCTCAGTAGATCTGAGATTGAAATGTATCACCAAGTGACCCAAGTGGGGCTCAACACTCAAAATGAGGAATGGGGCCCACAAGGCAGAAATCACTGAAGTAACACACTAGGGGTAGGTTATCAATTGTGGAGATTGAGGATCAAGTGGGATCTCACCTACCCAGGTGCTAGATCTAGCAAAACTCGCCCAACTAGGAAGTGCAACCTCCCTTGGAGAGGCTAATTTGCCTTGGGAAATGGGTCGAATGAAGGCGAATCCACACCAAACTATAGATCCGAATCGCCGTGGATGTTATAGAGGTGGGTTTTAAATATTTTACCCAAAAGCCAAGTAGATCTTGCTAGATCTGAGAAATTGTAAAATGAGGGTTTGAAATATGAGGGTTTTAAAAATGAAGTAACTGTGCCAATGGATTGGAACCAAGACAAGAAGAACGAACCTGTGGCTCTTACCTGGATAACCTTGTAGATGCCTTGATGATGATGATCTATGCAAACCCGATCAATTTGGAGCAATTTGAAGTAGTTTTCTATGAAGTCGATTTGCCCAAGGAAGCCAATGCGCCCTCCCTCCTGCACAATAAACGTCAACAAAATCAGATTTACTTCATCAAGAGATAAAGACTAATGCAACAGAAGAAATAACAAGAGAATAGCATAGATCACAATGATACTAATGATAACCCCCTAATACAAGTGAATGCCAAGCCAAGCGAGTTGAGGAAGCCCTGCAAAAATGCCCAAGATGAATTCACCCTCCTGTAGACAAGACAAAGTTTCCACGAAAAATAGATCTTCCAACAAATGCCGAAATGCCAGGATACAATAGACTTCAATCACCATCTAAGAACACCAGATTCAAAGGAGACCACAAGAATTTCCACAGAAAAGCTTTTCTATATCAAGATTCCAGAGCCAAAGACCGCTTTACAATGAGAAGCTCTCTCCTTTAAATAGGATGGAGAGAGGCCATAATCCTAACCACTTTTTGAATGAGTGGCTAAGATTAAAAGATCAAATGATCTAATCAATGGTTGAGATGAGCTCAACAATACAATACATGGATCAACTCAATAATACAATATAATAATGGACAAATCACCCATAATAGGGGGGTCCCAGCAAATGTCAATGATAAAACATAAGAAATAGCTCATGGTGGGTCCAAGGGGTAATTTCTAACACCCTTGGTCAATCCCCATAGCACAATGTCATCAAAATAATCATCTAAGCACCAAATCGTGCCTCTCTGGGAAAGTCGTGAGCCTTAGGAGGCTCCAGAAATCATCATAAAGTGCCAAAAGTGATGGGTGTGGGTCCCACTAGAAGCTGAAACTGCTGGAGAAGGCGTGGAAGACATCCCACTCATCATCAAACATCATCCCATGCCATAACCTTGCCTCAGTAGCCCAAATCGAATTCCTCTATAGCCATTTTTACCATTTCTGAACTACCTCGGGAAGTGTGAAACTGCCCAAACTGCCTCCTGGAGTGCCTGCGCTGTCAAGTTAAGCTCACCAATGTGTCTGGGGAGGGGGTAATATGGTAATAACAAGTGGCTGGACCACCCCCTCCATGCACAGCGCGCTAGGTGAACCAATCAAATCTCATCAATGCTCTCACAGGCCAAAACTGCACTAGGATAGCCAACTGAGGCTAAATCATCACTGTAACTGCCCGGAACTGAAAACAGATTGTCTCATTGGACTCAGAGAGACCAAATCCATCTAAGATGTGTACTCATACACCATATGGATCTCTGCATGATCATATAATATATCCAATATGCCCGGACAGATGAAATAATAATAATCTGTAAATGATCAAATAATGCTGAAAGCCACAGATCATCATCATAAACCTGTATCTGCGGCATAGAACCATCATATACATGTACATAGACCATATACCATCTATCTGCATCATCATAAGGTCTAACCATCTCATGTCCTGTGGTTAACCTTGGTCAAACTGGGTTTGACCAAGTCAACATGACCAAAATATAACTCAGAATATCATCAGAAGCTGTTGTAAGTGTTGGAGGTAATGCATGCTCTACAATTCATTCAAATAGCAAATATAACAAAAAGTAATCATTGCTGGCGATCTAAATTCAAATATATAAAGTCATTAATTATTATTATTACTCGGACTAGACTTTCAAGACCATACTCACTTCATAGTTGTGACCATTTTGCTAGTGAAGGGTGAAGGCTTTGTACTGCAAAGGCTAGGCTATAGGAAATGACTTATTGACTTAACACTGTGACACTTTGGATAGGGAAAGGGAATACACACCATAGCATATACTGAATGAGCAATAACACAGGGAATGGCGGTGTCTCACAAATAGGTAAGTTGTTCAAAGAGTGTTTATTCACCTTGACAGATGCACACAATCCATAATACAAATGAGGCCAGCAATCTTTTTGATATAGAGTTTAAGTTCCATTGTTTTTTGGGCCTATAGTTTCCATAGCCTTTGATCTATGTGTGTTTATAAACACATTGCATAGATTTACATTTCATTAGGCTTCTTGCTGCAGGTGTGTTTTTAAGGAACTTGTTTACCTGAGCACTTCTAGGTGTGTCTTTAGACAGCTTGTTTACCTAGGTATTTACATTTCACAATAGATATAACATTTGATATTTCATAGCCATTTTCATTTGGCTTGCCTTTCATTCATGTGTGTTGAGAAACACATTGCATGAATGGGTTTCATACAAGATACAACATTTTATTTCCATACTTTGTATTCATGGAAGCACTAAAAGTTTCAGGTTTAGCCAACAACATCTTTAGTGACTAGGGGGACTTCATGAGGAAATCCAACTCACCAAAGGTAAGTTTTGTCACCAACTCAGAGCCGAGACACAATAAACAAGGGAGCTCATCCAATACAGAGGCTACAGCGGGGAAGGGTCCTCCATGCTACTAGTCAAGTAGTAAGTCAAGGTAAATAACAAACTAGGTAGGTAATGGATGGATGAAGATAGTGAATAATGAGACCAACACTAGCAAGCCAAAGTATGGTGGGAATGGTCACCTCTAATCTCCCTAAGGAGGGTAAGACCGATGAGTATAGGTCAAGAACTTCTAAGTCTGAGTAGGGACAAATATGATATATATATAAAAGTACAGCCAGGTTCACGCCAGATCATGATACTAAATGCTAAGACATGCTAAAAGAATGAAAACAAAAGCAATATAAGCACAACACCATAATATACCTGCTGAGTTATATACCTGAATGCTCATCATCTGAGCCATCATCTGTCCTCTGAAACTACTGCTGTAACTCTGGGCACTACTGACTGCTCAGTACAAATGGCTAAATAGCTACATCGGTCATCTCTCTAAGTGTCCTGAGACTCAGTCATGGCATGGGGAATAAAACTGTTGCCCATAATCTGATAGTGATCCATAGTAGATGCTCATCTCAGCATCTCAATACAAGGGAACTGGTTGAATAGTGTACTGGAATCAGAAAAATAATGTTTGGTAGCCCGGCTACTATATATGTGATAACAGGAACATGAAATCTTTTCACATGAAAAGTTTGAGCCATGCATGAGCATCAGCGAGGAAGACCTGAAAAGGCAGTGCAGTAAAGAGTCGGATCAGATACATCTATTTGAAGAGTAGTCTCAACCATTGTCTCTGCATACAGAGGTTCCTTATGATGTGGAGCGGCTTGGGGTTTATACTTTCACAGAAAGTTATTATCAGAAAAGCCTTTCAGATCAATATGATGAGGTAGTTGGTCTGCCTTATCATTTAGAATTTTTTCTCAACCCTATTCAATCATGGATAGATGAATCCTGCAGGAGGACTTACCATTTGGGGAAGCACTTCAAAAGGTACCATTCGATCATGAAGAATGATGTATGGGAGATTATACCGAGACCAGAAGGGAAGTCAATGGTGACTTCCAAGTGGATTTACAAGGTGAAGCATGCTGCAGATGGTAGTGTGGAGAAGTTCAAGGCTCCTTTTGTGGCACGGGGGTTTTCACAGATAGAGGGAGTAGACTATGATGAGACCTTTGCTTCGGTTGATCAATATTCTTCTATTAGAGTAGTGATTTCCATGGTAGCAGAGATGGGTTGGAAGATCCACCAGATGGATGTGAAGACCGTATTTCTCAATGGTCTTCTGCAGGAGGAGGTTTATTTGGAGCAGCCTCAGGGCTTTGAGATTCATGAGAGAGATTCTCATGTGTGCAGGCTGAAGAAGGCCTTGTATGGTCTGAAGCAAGCTCTTTGAGCTTGGTATTCCAGGATTGATGCATATCTGATGTCAATGGGATTTCAGAAGAGTGAGGTTGATCCCAATCTTTACTTCATTATGATTGATGGTGATCCACTCATTCTTCTGTTGTACGTTGATGATTTGTTTATCACAGGGGAGGAGCATCTCATTGCAGCTTGCAAGAGAGATCTTGCTTCAGAGTATGAGATGACAGATATTAGGCTGATGCATTATTATTTGGGGATGGAGGTTTGGTAAGAGCCGGGTCATATTTTCCTGGGACAAGGAAAGTATGTTGCAGATATTCTGAGGAGATTTCGGATGGAGGATTGCAGGCCAATGGCCACACCTATGATTACCAACTAGAAGAAGCTTCATGCTTCTGAGGGCGAGTTGGTAGATCCTATATTATATCCTCAGCTCATTGGTTCATTGATGTATTTGGTCGACACCAAGCCAGACTTATGTTTTGCGGTGAACACTCTCAATCAATTCATGGTGGAGCCTAGGAGAGTGCACTGGGCTGCCGTGAAACATGTATTGAGATATCTTGCAGGGACAGTGGATTATGGTTTGGACTATAGGAGTTCGGGTGGAGTTAGTTTGGTTGGCTTCACGGATTCAAATTGGGCAAGTAGTGTGACGGACCGGAAAAGCACTTCCAGATGATGTTTCAATTTGGGCTCGGCAGTAGTGTCGTGGTTCAGTCGGAAGCAAAAGTCCGTTGCTTTGAGTTCTGCTGAGGCTGAGTACATGGCAGGCAGGCAGGCTAGTTGCGAAGCATTGTGGCTTCGCAAGTTATTGGTGGACTTATTTGATGTTGAGCTTAGGCCTACAATGATTCATTGTGATAATCAAAGTTGCATTCAGCTCTCTGAGAATCCAGTATTCCATGACAGGTCCAAGCACATTGAGATCAGGTACCACTTCATCCGAGATTATGTTCAGAGAGGAGTTGTGGAGTTACAGTACATTTCCACTCATGAGCAGGTAGCAGACATTCTGACAAAATCCTTGGGGAGGGGCAAGTTTGTCTTCTTCAGGAACATGTTGGGAGTGGTGCAGAACACCTTCCTCGGTAAGAGGGAGTGTTGAAATTTTGTACCTAGGAAGTTGTTCCCCTAGGTGATTTTGCCTTAGTCACTAAAAAGGGGAAATAAAGTTACCCTTGCATTAAATGACTTGAGATGAGCATTTAATTTCACTTTAGTGATTAAAGTGACTTTTTGATAAATTTAAGTGACGTGAGTGAATTTATTTTTTATGAGAGAATTAAATGTCCATTCATTCTCATCCACACATCTGATTCAATCTAGGCCCTTGGATTAGATGTCTTTTCATTCACCCTAATCTTTCATTCAAAAAGGTAAGGGAAGGCATTTCATCTCCACTTTTTGGAGAAGAGAAGAGAGAGCAAAGAAGGTGGCACGGATTTCTAGACAATCATACAGTGCATTTAATGCACAACACGAATCCTGAGGTAGTGAGAAAGTACAATGGGCATGAATCCCAAGACCGTACAGCAGAAGTTCTGGGCACAGTTTTCGAGGCACGAATTATGGGCATGAATCCCGAGGCAAAGGGCACGAATTTCTAGACAGAAATTCTGGGCACATTTCTCAAGGCAGTGAGCACGAATTTCAAGGCAATACTGGCACAAATTTCGAGAAAAATAAAGGCACAGATTTCGAGGACCATACATTCCGTACCCTGTCCTTTTCTAGCACGAATTTCAAGATTTTGAACTGCACATAAATCGAGGCAGCAACAGCATGATTTTCGAGGCAACTTACTAGGTGAAAGTTTGGTTGACATAAGTTTTTCTTGATTGTAAAATTGTTGTACTGAATCTCTATGAAGAAATAAAATCATCCTCACTCTCTCTAACAAGTTTTCCCATTCTAGGTTTTGCCTGGGCAGATTTGCCAAAAATTCCTGATTCTGAAATTTATGGTGTGCATTTAATTTTTTATTTATGCCTGTAACTATCAGTTTCAATTGTGTTTTTAAAGTCTGAGAATTTTTAAGTTAATTTCCAGCTCTTAAACTAAACTGGGTTGGGCATTAAACTTTTATGGAAAGACTTAAAACCGGGTTGGGTTGATTCTCAAAAAACTTTCAATGCAAAACTCATGCATGCAAAGGTCAAATCACCTTGGAAGGTCTGCATGCAGCCACCACTGGACTCATGACACTGAGTAGAGTGTATCTCACCCTCTACTCCACACTGATGCCTATGGCCCTGTTGCCAACTAAGTTGTACTTGGTTGGATTATCAAGCGAGCAGGCAGAATGGAACATGTCAATGTTCATTTTCGATGATATGATGACCAACAGGCCTGTCATCACACGACTTGTAGTTGCCCCTAGAGGTATCCCATCCGGGACGGTAGAGGAGGTAGGCAACTAAAGAGGTGACCCAAGAGATGCCACGGTTCCCAATGCAAGGTGGGAGTCACGTCAACCGAGACACTCTTCGCTTTAGGTCAAGGTGTAATTAGACCAAGGGGGAGACCCTATACCCCAATCACAGTTGATTGGATCCAAACAAAGGTTTCTAAGGGTAGGTAAGTAATGAGTTACAGAAACCAATGCAAGGCTAAGTGGACCTAAGGGTTAAGGTATGGTTGAGGGTGGTGTAAGAGTTTGTTAATGTTTCAACCTATGTATGGTTTAGGCCACATGGTGGGGTATGATGACTAGGTATAGTACCATGTGTTTACACAAGTGGGTCTAGATTTCTTGGGAAATGTGAAATGATTCTAGGTAGGCCCACAAGGTGAAGTTAGGTGTGAGGTTGGTACTATAGGTTAGATGTAGGCTAGATCTATGAGTTTGAGTTGGTTATAGGAGTACCCATGTACTAGATCTAGGGTTTGACACAAATCCCAAGGAGTGCGACTTGCTTGGAGAAGGACTAGTGCCTTATTGGATGGGCTAATGGGGTCAAGAAATATGTCAAAGTGTAGATCGGGACACCTAGAAGCCAAGTCAAGTGGGCTAAATGAGATCTAATGGTTGGATCTTGCTAGATCTAGGTTTTCAAGAAATGACCCTAAGTGGACCACAATCCCTTGAAACAAGGAATGCAACCCCCAAAGCGGATCGTGACAAAAAGACAGTATGGACCTAGGTTTCAAGGCATGGGCATTCCAAATCCACAAAAATCTCAAGCACCCACCTCCTCAAAGTGGACCAACTCAAATTTTCAAGGGGGTGCGATTTGCTCAAGGAGGGCTAAAATGAGGGTTTGGTGGACCAAATCAAGTCCAATGGCCACCAAACTGTAGATCCAAGTAGCTAGTACCCCGATCTATGTATGTTCAAAATTTCAAGTGAACCCAGTGGCTAGATCTTAGTAGATCTGAGTTTTAAGATGCCAAGAGAATCAAAAGGGGGTTTTAACCCCTTAAAACATGGAGAGATGTCCACAAGGTAGTTTTCACCAAAGTAAAGATGTGGGTATAGGTTATCAAGTGTCTAGATTTCAAATCAAGTGGGATCTCACTTACCCATGTGCTAGATCTAACCCAACAAGCTTCTCTTAGGAAAATCGATTTAGGTTCAAGAGGGCTTTTTGCATTGAAAAGTGTGTCAATTTTTAACCAATCACCACCAAACTATAGATCCAACTAGGGGTGGATCCTATAGAGGTGGGTTTTTAATATCTTTTCAATTGTAAGGCTAGATCTAAGTAGATCTAAGAAATACCAAAATTGGGGTTTTGATTAATTAGGGTTTTATGACCAATGAAGATAGAATGGATGAAAGAGGTACATACCTTGTAGATCTTACCTCAATTGCTTGTGGCCACCTTGCAAGTTGATAGCATTCTCCTATGTGTATATTCAAGAGTGAGATCTAAGTGCTCCAACCAAAACGTCCTTCTCCAAGATAGCCAAATCGTCCTCCTCCTACAAGACAAGATCAAAGAAACAAGTCAAGCAAGATGATTATGAAATTGGTAGAAAGATGTAATAGAAAGCATCAACTATGTCACGAAGATACAATAATGATACTCCCTGTCACAAGATCAACCCAAGAGAGAATATGTGGATCCCTCCAACAATAACCCTCATTGAAGTCGCCCTCCTCTCTCCAATTTGACTTTCCTGTCAAAAGATTAGTAAAAGCACCAAAATCCACAATGATACATAGAAGAGATACTGTATATTCAATATGCAAGAGAATCCACAATGCAAGAGAGATGTGCTCCACAAAAAATCTTCTATTCCAATATTCCAGAGCTCCAAAGGTGACCTTTACAATGGGGGTCTCCTCCTTATATAGGATAATAAAGACCAAAACCCTATACCACTCTACAATACTACATCAAATGAGTGGTTGAGATTAAAAGATCTCATCATACAATCAATGGCTAAGATGACCCATAACAATATATCACATGGATCACTCAACATAACAATAGCGCCCCCACTAAATGGTACAATAAGGGGGTGACGTCATCCACTAGAGAAAGATAAGCACCCAAAATCCACCTCATGGTGACTAGGACATGACATCATAAGCTCATGGTGGGGCTAGGAGGTATTAATCCTTACTAGCTCATCCCCAAGGCACAATAAAATAATAAAATATGTCCAATATAATATAAATGATCAAAACTGTCCTCAGAATCCATGACAGTCAAGCAGTAAATGTCCTCCTGTGATCAATCTGGGCATACCCACATGGTGAAAACTGAGTGGAAGATAGTGACGCCACCCTGGAAGACCTCTGTGAAGACCAAATGCCAAAACCTTGCCTCAATTGCCCAAATCGATTTCCTCAGTGACCACTTTATCCCATTTTTTAACTGCCTCGGGAACTGTGAAAGTGCCAAAACTGCATCCTAGGGTGCTAGCGCTGTCCATCTGAGCCCACCAGGCTCTCCGGAAGGGGGGGTAAATGGTAATAACAAGTGGCTGGACCACCCCCTCCATCATCAGCGCCCTAGGTGAACTGGCCTCTCGGGGCCCCTGCTGCTCAGGCTGGGAAATCAGCCCCCAATCTGGTCAACAAGTGTAAAACTGCATCAATCACTGTCAGAAGTGCCCGGAACTGAAAGATAAGTGTCTCAATGGATCCAAAAGACCCAAATCCACTAGGAATGAGTACTCATACACCCTGGGTTGCCCTAATGGGCCTGCTGTAGGGTCCACCATATATGGACAATGTATAATCTGCTGATCTGAAGTAATAATAAACCTGCTGAACTGGATCAAACATCATCTGCATCACATGTCCATCATATGATATCATCATCAAACATGTGGGCCCATAAATCATCATCAATAATCATCCATACATGGTCAACATCATCACGGATCCCAAGAATATATAATCAAGGATAAATCACATCAGTAGACTAAGACAATGCTTCTCTAATCATTCCCACAGCTAAGCTCAAAGTATAAATTCCATTCAGTGGCATTAATCAAGTTAACATATTCCGTTGTTATATAAAATTACTTGCACAATAGTTCAAATGACAAACTCACCCATTGGACATGGTCAAACTGCTAGTGAAGGATGAAGGCTAGGAGCAAGGTTGGGCCAAGGGTTTGACTTGTCTAACTTAACTCAAAAATACTTTGGACTGGGAGAAGGGGGAAGCTACAAACTCTGTGTTGGACAAAAAGAACACGGGGAATGGCTGTGTCTCACAAATGGATAAGTTGTTTAGAGAGTGCTTATTCAACTTAGGCATCATGTCTACATCAAGTTGATCCAGGTTCATTAGGATCATTCCATTTTATTCCATGGCCTTTTTGGCCTACATAACCCTTCGGATTTCAGATGTGTTGAGAAGCACAACTAGTTGCAGCTTGCATCCAGGGCATGTTTTTCACATATTTATAAGGTCAGCAATTGTTTAGATATAACTTTTAAGAACCATTGCTTTTTGGACCTTTCTTATACTCTTCGAGGAGTATTTTTAGCTTTTCATTGCTCTTGCCCTTTTTTTGTTTCCATGGGCGAATTTTTTTTAGTTTCCATAGGTAGAACATGAGCTTTCAGTTTTAGCCAAAAACATCTCAAGTGACTAGGGGGAGTTCGAGCCAATGCCAAACATCGGGACAACCGACCAGAATGATTTAGGCCTACAATCCAACTCACCAAAGGTAAGTTCTGTCACCAACTCAGAGCCGAGACACTGGATAAACAGGGATGCGGTCCAAACACAGAGGTAGAAAAATGGGGAAGTCCTCGGTATCAGAAAGTCAAATGAGACAAGTCAGGGCTTAAAGTCAAATAGGAAGGTCATGTATGGATGGAGACAAGTGAATATGGAGCCTACACTAGCAGACAACTGGTGTCGGGAAAGACCATATCTATGTAAGGTGAAAAACCAGTAAGTTTGTTAAATGACCTACATGTGCAAGCAATTGTCCATTTTATGATTTACAGTTCATTTTAAATAATTTGCCACATCAGGAATAATATACCAAGCACATGCTATGATCATGACTAAATCAACAAGATAATAATCCACGGTCGGTGAGAACATATCCATAGATCATACAACATCATCATAATAATAATCATCAAGTATCATCTGAAACACTGCTGTAATACATCTCTAGGCACTGAACTGAAACTGTAATGGGATAAGTGGTCACATCAGTCATCAAATCTGAACTCTCAAGGCTCAGCCTTGACACAAGGTCATACATAAATCTGAATAATGCACTGCTCTGATCATGAGTGATCCAAAATATATAGCCATGCTCTGGAATAATGGAAGCTCTGGAATGTGCAGATATCTGCTGTACAAGAATAGTAGCCCTGCTACTATGGTGTGATAACAAGGCCTTTTTGAGGGCCCCTTTTTTTTATTTTTTACCACATGTTCATGGCCCTGCGGGGTTTGTAATAAAATGTACTAGCATGGTGTTTTATGTAAAGGAGTTGGTTCATGTTATCACACAACTTGTAGTTGTCCCTAGAGGTATCCCATCCGGGATGGTAGAGGAGATGGACAACTAAAGAGATGACCCAAGAAATGCCACGGTTCCCAATGCAAGCTGGGAGTCACGTCAACCGTGGCACTCTTCACTTTAGATCAAGATGAACCAAGACCAAGGGGGAGACCCTATAGCCAATCAAAGGTGATTGGACCAAAACAAAGGTTTTTAGGGAAGTGTGAAAGTCAAGTTACGGAAACCAATGCAAGGTTAGGTGGACCTAGAAGTTTAAGTATGGTTGAAAGAGGCTTAAGGGATGACTAGTGTTTCAACCAATGAATGATTTAGGCCACATAGTGAGATCAAATGACAAGATCTAGTACCATGAAATACACAAGTGGGGCCCACTTCCTTGGGATATGGAAATGGTTCAAATGGGACCCACAAGGTGAAGTTTAGGGTGCAAATGGTACCAAGGGGTATGCAAAGAATAGATCTATGGATCTAATATAAAATTAGAGATACCCACATATGGGATCTAGCACTTGACACTATTCCCAAGGAGTGTGATTTGCCTTGGGTGGACTAGTGCCTTGAAATGGATGGGCAAATGAAGTCAAAAGGATGTGAAAAGCCACGAAACTTTAGATCCAGGTAGTTTAGGCAATTATCAATGTGGATCTTAAAGATCAAAGGGATCCAATGGCTAGATATCCATAGATCTGAGATTGAAAATGCCTCACCAAATTGACCCAAGTGGGGCACAACCCTCAAAATGAGGAATGGGGCCCACAAGGAAAAAATCAATGAAGTGAAGCACTAGGGGTAGTGTTATCACACCATAGTAGCAGGGCTACTATTCTTGCTTAGCAGATATCTGCACATTCCAGAGCTTCCATTATTCAAAGCTTGGCTATGATGATTGTATATTTTGAGATCACTCATGATCATAGCAGTGTATTATTCAGACTTATGTTAGACCTTGTGTCAAGGTTGAGCCTTGAGAGTTCAGATTTGATGACCGATGTGACCCTTTATACCATGCAGTTTCCGTTCAGTGCCTAGAGATGTATTGCAGCAGTGTTTTCAGATGATATATGATGATTATTCTTGTGATGATGTTGTATGACTTATGGATGTTTTATCACTGACTGTGGATTATTATCTTGATGATTTAGTCATGTTCACGGCATCTGCTTGGTATATTATTCCTGATGTGGCAAACTATTTAAAATGAACTCTAAAATGAACATTTACTTGCACATTTAGGTTGTTTAACAAAACTCACTGGTTTACCACCTTACATAGATATGGTATTTCCTGACACCAGTTGTCTGCTAGTTTAGGCTCCATATTCACTTTACTCCATCCATACATGACTTTCCTTATTTGACTGTAAACCCTGACCTGTCTCATTTGACTTTCTGATACTGAGGACTTCCCCATTTTTCTACCTCTGTGTTTGGACCGCATCCCTGTATGTTTAGTGTCTCGGCTCTAAGTTGGTGACAAAACTCGCCTTTGGTGAGTTGGATTGTAGGCCTAAATCATTCTGGTCGGTTGCCCCGATGTTTGGCATTGGCTCAAACTCCCCCTAGTCACTTGAGATGTTGTTGGCTAAAACTGAAAGCTCATGTACTACTTATGGAAACTTATAAATTCGCCCATGGAAACTAAAAAGGGCAAGAGCGATGAACTGCTAAAAATGCTCCTCGAAGAGTATAAGAAAGGTCCAAAAAAGCAATGGTTCTTAAAAGCTATATCTAAACAATTGCTAACCTTATATGTATATGAAAACATGCCCTGGATGCAAGCTGCAACTAGTTGTGCTTATCAGCACACCTGAGATCCGAAGGGTTATGTAGGCCAAAAAGGCCATGAAATGAAATTGAATGATCCTAATGAACCTGGATCAACTTGATGTAGACATGATGCCTAAGTTGAATAAGCACTCTCTAAACAACTTATCCATTTGTGAGGCACAGCCATCCCCCGTGTTATTTTGTCCAGCACAGAGTTTGTAGTTTTCCCCTTCTCCCAGTCCAAAGTATTTTTGAGTTGAGTAAGACAAGTCAACCCCTTGGCCCAACCTTGTTCCTAGCCTTCATCCTTCACTAGCAGTTTGACCATATCCAATGGGTGAGTTTGTCATTTAAACTATTATGCAAGTAACTTCAAATAACAAAGGAAATATGCTAACTTAATCAATGCCACTGAATGGATGTTATACTTTGAGCTTGGCTGTGAGAATGATTAGAGAAACATGTCTTAGTCTACTGATGTGATTTATCCTTGGTTGTATATTATTGGGATCCGTGATGATGTGGGCCATATATATACCTATTGATGATGATTGATGGTCCCACATACTTGATGATGTGCCATATGATGGACATATGGTTCAGATGATGATTGATGCAGTTCAGCGGGTTTTATTATTACCTCAGATCATCAGATTATGCACTGTCCATATATGGTGGACCCTACAGCTGGCCCATTAGGGCAACCCATGGTGTATGAGTACACATTCCTAGTGGATTTGGGGCTTCTGGATCCAATGAGACACTTATCTTTCAGTTCCAGGCACTTCTGACAATGATTGATGCAGTTTTACACTTGTTGACCAGATTTGGGGTTGATTTCCCAGCCTGAGCAGCAAGGGCCAGGAGAGGCCAGTTCACCTAGGGCGTTGTATGAGGAGGGGGGTGGTCCAGCCACTTGTTTTTACCATTTACCCCCCCCTTTTGGAGAGCCTGGTGGGCTCAGTTGGACAGCGCAGATGCCCTAGGAGGCAGTTTTGGCACTTTCACAATTACTGAGGCAGTTAAAAAATGGGATAAAGTGGTCACTAAGGAATTTGATTTGGGCAATTGAGGCAAGGGTTTTGGCATTTGGTTTTCACAGAGGTCTTCCAGGGTGATCCCACTATCTTCCAGCCAGTTTTCACCATGTGGGTAGGCCCACAGTGATCACAGGAGATCTTTTACTGCTTGTCTGTCACAGATTTTGAGGACAGATTTGATCATTATATTATATTGAACATATTTTATTATTTTATTGTGCCCTTGGGGATGAGCTAGTAAGGATTGATGCCTCCTAGCCCCACCATGTGCTTCTTATGTCATGTCCTAGTCATTATGAGGTGGGCTTTGGTACTTTTACCCCCTCTAGTGGATGACGTCACCCTCCATGATTATTTTAGACTATGACGTCATCACTTTATGAGTGATCCATGTGTTATGTTATTATGGTTCATCTTAGCCGTTGATTGTATATTGAGATCTTTTAATCTCAACCACTCATTTGATGTAGTATTGTAAAGTGGTATAGGGTTTTGGTCTTTATTATCCTATATAAGGAGGAGACCCCCTATTGTATAGCTGACCTTTGGAGCTCTGGAATATTGGAATAGAACACTTCTTTGTGGAGCATATCTCTCTTGTCTTGTGGATTCTCTTGCATCTTGAGTATACAGTATCTCTTCTATGTATCATTGTGGATTTTGGTGCTACATCTGGTTTTCTTGCAGGGAAGTCGAATTGGTGGAGAGGAGGGCGATTTCTTGAGGGTTATTGTTGGGGGGATCCACATATTCTCTCTTGGGTTGATCTTGGTGAAAGGGAGTATCATTATTGTATCTTTGTGACATAGTTGATGCTTTCTATTACATTTTTCTACCATTTTCATAATCATCTTGCTTGACTTGTTTCTCTTGATCTTGTCTAGTAGGAGGAGGACGATTTGGCTTCTTTGAGGAGGACGTTTGGCTTGGAGCAACAAAATTGCACTCTTGAATATACACATAGGAGAATGCTATCAATTTGCAAGGTGGCCACAAGCAATTGAGGGTAAGATCTACAAGGTATGTGCCTCTTTCATTCATTCTTTCTTCATTGGTCCACAAACCCCAATTAATTGCAACCCTCATTTTGGTTTTTTTTAGATATACTTAGATCTAGCCTTGCTTTTGAAAAGATCTTAAGAACCCACCTCTATAGCATCCACCCCTAGTTGGATCTATAGTTTGGTGGTGATTGGGTTAAAATTGACACACTTTTCAAGGCAATATAGCCCTCTTGAACCAAATCGCACTTCCTTTGAGAGGCTTGTGGGTTAGATCTAGCATGTGGGTAGGTGAGATCCCACTTGATTTGCAATCTACACACTTGATAACCTACCCCTAGACTTTTACTTGGGTGATTTCTACCTTGTGGGCATCATTCCACATTTTAAGGGATTAAAACCCCCTTTTGAACTACTTGGCACCTTAAAACTCAGATCTAGTAAGATCTAACCCTTGGATTGACTTGATTTTCTAGATCCGCATAGATCATTGCCTAAGCTCCTTGGATCTACAATTTGGTAGCCATTGGACTTGATTTGACACACCTTATCCACCTTTTAGCCCTCCTTGAGCAAGGTCGCACTTCCTTGGGTGACTGAGTTTGCCCACTTCTAGGACCTGGGTAGTTGAGATTTCAGTGGATTTGGAACAGGCATACCTTGAAACCTATATTTCGAGTATCATTTTGTGACGATCTGCCTTGGGGGTAGCATTCCTTGTTTTAAGGGATTGTGGTCCACTTGGGTCATTTCTCATGAAATCTTAGATCTAGCAAGATCCAACCACTCTATCTCAATTAGCCCACTTGTCTTGACCTCTAGGTGTCCCGATCTACACTTTGACATATCTTTTGACTCCATTAACTCATCCAACAAGGCACTAGTCCTCCTTAAGCAAGTCGCACTCCTTGGGAATTGTGTCAAACCTTAGATCCAGTAAGTGGGTACTTCTAATTTCAACTTAGATCCATAGATCTACTCATCATATATCCTCTAGTGCTAATTGCATCCCTTAATTTCACCTTGTGGGTCCACTTTAAGCCATTTCACATATCCCAAGAAAGTAGGACCCACTTGTGTGACACATGGTACTATACCTTGTCATTATAACTAATCATGTGGCCTAAATCATACATTGGTTGAAACACTAATCATTTCTCAAACCTTGCATTGGTTTCCGTAACTCATTATCTACTTATCTACTTAACCTTGCATTGGTTTCCGTAACTCATTATCTACTTATCCCTAGGAACCTTTGTTTGGGTCCAATCATCTTTGATTAGTAATAGGGTCTCCCCCTAGGTCTTGACTCATCTAGATCTAAAGTGAAGAGTGCCTCGGTTGACGTGACTCCCACCTTGCATTGGGAACCATGGCATCTCTTGGGTCACCTCTTTAGTTGTCCATCTCCTCTACCGTCCCGGATGGGATACCACTACGGGCAACTACAAGTTGTGTGATAACAGGTAGGTTATCAAATGTGAGGATCATGAATCAAGTGGGATCTCACCTACCCATGTCTTAGAACCAACCAAACTAGCTTCTCCCAAGGGGTGCGAATTGCCTTCAAGAGGGCTAGGTACCTTGGAAAGTGTGTCAAATGGAACCCAATCACCACCAAACTATAGATCCGAATTGTCGTGGATACTATAGAGGTGGGTTTTCAATATCTTTCCAAAAGCCAAGCTAGATCCAAGTAGATCTAAGAAAAACAAAAATGACGGTTTTGAATTTTAAGGGTTTGTGAGCAATGAAGAAGAATGGATGGATCTAGGCACATACCTTGTAAAACTTACCTCAATTGCTTATGGCCACCTTGCAAATTGATAGCATTCTCCTATGTGTATATTCAAGAGTGAGATCCAAGAGCTCCAAGCCAAAACGTCCTCCTCCAAGATGCCAAATCGTCCTCCTCCTACAAGACAAGATCAAGTGAAACAAGCCAAGTAAGATGATTATGAAAATGACGGAAAGATGTAATAGAAAGCATCAACTATGTCACAAAGATACAATAATGATACTTCTTGTCACCAAGATCAACCCAAGAGAGAATATGTGGATCCCTCCAACAATAACCCTCTTCAAATCGTCCTCCTCTCCACCAATTCGGCCTCCCTGCAAGAAAACGTGTAGCTCCAAAATCCACAATGATACAAAGAAGAGATATTGTATATTCAAGATGCAAGAGAATCCACAAGACAAGAGAAATATGCTCCACAAAGAAGTGTTCTATTCCAATATTCCAGAGCTCCAAAGGTGAACTATACAATAGGGGGTCTCCTCCTTATATAGGATAATAAAGACCAAAACCCTACACCACAAAACCACTTTATAATACAACATGAAGATGAGTGGTTGAAATTAAAAGATCTCAATACATAATCAATGGCTAAGATGAATCATAACAACATAACACATGGATCACTCAAAATAGTGAGGACATCATAGCTAGAAGTCCTAATGGAGGGTGACGTCATCCTCTAGAGGGGGCAAAAGTACATGGGCCGACCTCATATGACTAGGACATGACACATGGAGCACATGGTGGGGCTAGGAGGCATCAATCCTTGCTAGCTCATCCCCATGGCACAATAAAATAATACAATATGTCCAAAATAACACAAATGATCAAATCTATCCTCAAAATCTGTGAGAGACATGCAGTAAAAGGCCTCCTGTGGCCTTTGTTGACCCCATTTACTGATGAAAACTGGCTGGAAGATGGGGGGTTCACCCTGGAAGACCTCTGTGAAGACCAAGTGCCAAAACCTTGCCTCAATTGCCCAAATCGAATTCCTCGGTGACCCTTTTATTCCATTTTTATCCTGCCTCGGTAACTGTGAAAGTGCTGAAACTACCTCCTAGGGCATCTGCACTGTCAATCTGAGCCCACCAACCTCTCCAGAAGGGGGGGTAAATGGTAATATCAAGTGGTTGGACCACCCCCTCCTCATACAGCGCCCTAGGTGAACTGGCCTCTCATGGCCCCTGCTGGTCAGGCTGGGAAATCAGCCCCAAATCTGGTCAACAAGTGGAAAACTGCATCTATCACTGTCAGAAGTGCCCGAAACTGAATGATAAGTGTCTCGTTGGATCCAAAAGACCCAAATCTACTAAGAATGTGTACTCATACACCATGGGTTGCCCTGATAGGTTAACTGTAGGGTCCACCATATATGGACAGTGCATAATTTGATGATATGAAGAAATAATAAAACTTGTTGAACTGCATCAATCACCATCTGAATCATATGTCCATCATATAGTATCATCATCAAGAGTATGTGGGTCCATCTATCATCATCAATAAGCATGCATGGCCCACATCATCACGGATCCCAAGAAATGACCATAGTCAAACTGGGTTTGACTAGGTCCATATACAACCAAGGATAAATCATATCAATAGACTAAGACATGTTCTTCTAATCATACTCACAGCTTAACTTAAAGTATAACATCATTTAGTGGCATAAATCATGTTAGCATATTCCATTGTTATTTATAATTACTTGCACAATAGCTTAAATGACAGACTCACCCATTGGACATGGTCTAACTGCTAGCTAAGGATGAAGGCTAGGAACAAGGCTGGGCAAAGGGGTGACTGGTCTAAACTCAACTAAAAGACACTTTGGACTGGGAAAAAGGGGAAAGCTACAAACTCCGTGCTGGACAAATAACACGGGGAAGGGTTGTGCCTCACAAATGGGCAAGTTGTTTAGAGAGTGCTTATTCAACTTAGGCCTCGTGTCTACATCAAGTTGATCCAAATTCATTAGGATCATTCAATTTCATTTCTTGGCCTTTTTGGCCTACATAACCCTTCGGATCTCAGGTGTGCTAAAAAGCACAACTAATTGCAGCTTGCATCCAGGGAATGTTTATATATATATAAGGTCAGCAATCGTTTAGACATAGAATTTAAGAACCATTGCTTTTTGGACCTTTCTTATACTCTTCGAGGAGTATTTTTAGCATTTCATTGCTCTTGCCCTTTACTCACGTGTGTTGATAAACACATTCTAGAGTTTTCAGTTTCCATGGGCGAATTTACATAAGTTTCCATAAGTAGTACATGAGCTTTCAGTTTTAGCCAATAACATCTCAAGTGACTAGGGGGAGTTCGTGCCAGTGCCAAACATCGAGACAACCGACCGGAATGATTTAGGCCTACAATCCAACTTACCAAAGGCAAGTTTTGTCACCAACTCAAAGCTGAGACACTAAACAAACAGGGATGCAATCCAAACACAGAGGTAGAAAAAGAAAAGGAAAGTCCTCAGTATCAAGAAATCAAGCAAGACAAATCAAGGGTAAAAGCCAAATAAGGAAAGTCATGGATGGATGGAATCAAGTGAAAGTGGAGCCTAAGCTAGCAGACAAATGGTGTCAAGAAAGACCATATCTATGCAAGGTAGTAAACCAGTGAGTTTTGTCAAACAACCTAAATGTGCAAGTAAAATGTCCATTTTATAATTCATCATCAAGATAGTCCATTTTAAGTTTACACAGTTTGCCACATCATGAATCATATACCAAGCTAATGCTGTGAACATGACTAAAGCAACAAGATAATAATCCACACTCAATGATCAGAAATCCATAAATCATACAACATCATCATATATCATCTGAAACACTGCTGCAATACATCTCTAGGCACTGAACTGAAACTGTATGGAATAAAAGGTCACATCGGTCATCAAATCTGAACTCTCAAGGCTCAGCCTTGACACAAGGTCTAACATAAGTCTGATAAAATATACTGCTCTGATCATGAGTGACCTCAAAATATAAACTCATCATAGCCAAGCTCTGAATAATCTAAGCTCTGGAATGTGCAGATATCTACTGAGCAAGAATAGTAGCCCTGCTACTATGGTGTGATAACAGTTCCCTATAACCTTTTGGCCAAGTCGAGTATTCCAAGGAGTTTTTTCACTTA
Source organism: Larix kaempferi (assembly GCA_027924585.1). Taxonomy (NCBI): domain Eukaryota; kingdom Viridiplantae; phylum Streptophyta; class Pinopsida; order Pinales; family Pinaceae; genus Larix; species Larix kaempferi. The sequence goes on from BSBM01000410.1 coordinate 6,506,026, forward strand.
AGAATTATGTCTTGCAACTTTGCATAACATAAGTTTTGAGTTTTTCTCCTGCTCCTCCAAAGTTGGAATGCCTGGTGAGGTTAACGGGCCTTAGGGGGTCATTAAAGTCCATGGATCAATGTATATGAACATGCTAGACATTAATTTTGAGTCATATGGGCATGTGCTAAGTCCCCTAGGTTGTTTTTTAATTTCCGGCGAAAATTGTTTTTCCCGTAATTGAGCCATTTTTTAATGGTTTAATTGAAAAAGTTGTATTGGCATAAAAATGTGGTCTAGAGGTCTTTTTTTTCCTTGGGGGTGCTCATTTTCTAACTCAGAGCACCCACCTTGCCCCTAAACCCACTTTCTTTAGTGTTTGAGGCATTTACTTTTCAGTTATGGAGAAAAAATAAAAATAAAAATAAAAAGTGAAAAATAGTGACAAAATTAAAAAAAGTCAAAAATGACAAAAAATTAATTTCCATGTTTTGGGGAATTAGAAGTCAAAAAAATTTCAGCTGTAAAAGAGGAGTGTTTTAGGCTGATTTGTAAGAGATTTGGGCAGCCCAAATCATGGGCATGACTCCCCACTAAAGGGGGGCACAATTCCCAAAATTGGGCCCCTTCAATCATGGAATTTGCAGCTATGTTTACGGGCTGTCACATGGTTGATTTCTAGCTGATTTTGGCAGTCCATTACATGGGAGTGGGAAGCCCCATTTGTTCCACAAGTTACTCCATCAATTCCACCCATTCCTCTCCATCTTTGGCTATTTAAGCTTGGCTGCCCACTCCATTTCTCTCTATTTGGAGAGTGAGCAGAATTGTATTGTAAGCTTTTGCTATTTCAGTTATGAATAAAAAGATTTTGGAGGTCCATATGTGTGATACTTTTGTGAGTGGTTTGATGGTCTCTTGATGTGGAGTAATTTGTAGCAAGTCCAAGTTCTGTGCAAATAATTTCCAGCCATCAACTAGCCTGCTTGAAGGATTGGTAACGATTTTGTGGGAAGGAACAATTAATCTTGTTTGTTTTAATTTGTTCTTGCATTTGTCATATTGGTTAGAGATTCAAAGTTTATATGTTTCATTTGTTTAGGCTCATACTATTTTGATTTCTAACCGTGTGCATTTCTAGTTTAATGGTTTTTCTGTGAGTTTTGTTGCTACAGGTTGACAGGTGTGAAGAGGAGGATAGCTTGTTTGCTCTCCATTTCTTCTTCTGAGCACATTTTGGTGGGTCTCACCCTCGGTTTCCCACTTTCAAGCTTCCAAAGTCTTTGGTTTCAAGGGCCATTCTGTCCCTTCTCTCTTCCTCAACTTATAAAATCAAAGTTTTATTGGTTACTGGTTACGATTGAAGAGTGATTCTTGATTTACATTATGATTGATACATTCTTAAGTAGATCTAATTCATTCTTAGAATTCTAATCTAGTTGTTTAAAGTTTTTATCTTCCATTAGATTAGATCTTGTATTATCTAGCATTTCACCTTTCAAACCTGTTAAAAAATCGTTAAAATTTCAAAGAGTTTAAAGGGTAGTGTTAGGTCCGATTGAAAAGTTTATTTAGCTGATTACAAGAGCTTAGAGTTTGCAGCTCTTAAAGCTTGCAAAGATCCCAATTAAACAAGCCTCACTGCTTGTCTTACTTGGTTAATTTCTTGCATTTTTAACTAGTTTTAGACTTAGATTTTTTGTGGGGGTTTTTAGGAGGTGTCCCAAATACACTCTTAAAGTGTTTTCGGGCATCTTATACTGATATTTGCTTGCTGGTTTGTAGCAAAAGACGAACAGGTAAGAGGAAGTGTTGCCCAAATTTCAAAGATCCAAGCCATCCGGAGCACCTAGAACCTACTCTTGAAAACCGGATACTTTTTTCTTCCATTTTGTAAGCCACTGAGTCATTTTAAAAGAGACTACGGCATTTCTCTATCTCATTGTAAATAAAATTAAACGAGAGCAAGTAGGCTAACCAGCGCCCACACCCCATCCCCCCAGGGGTGGTACATGTCATCTTATTTTCATGGCGTGATTGTTAGATTAGATTTATTTCTTTTATTTCGGCATTAAATAAAATTAACTAGGGCTAAAATTTACCTCGTTGGTCCATTCCATTGGTGGGCCACAAGTTCACTCAGTACTTAGATTTTCTTATTTTTTTACAATTTTTCTTTTTTACAATCTCAAACACCCCCTTGCTTTCCCGAAGTAAGGTTTCAGGATAAGGGCTTGCCCGAGTACTGGCCCGAAAAGAGACTCTTGGGGCTCTAAAAAAAGATAAAATATTTGTTCCTAAAAAACTTAAAATTTCCAAGGTCTTCTCCCGTATGCTCTGTGGCCAACTGCAGCTTAGTCCGAACATGTTGGTACACATCAGAAAGGGGAAGATGACTAGTAATAGGTTTTAACATACCCAAATAAACAACCTACTTGTGAAAATCCAACACAAATGTATTTCTTCTGTTGTGGGCAAAATTCTCAAAGGGCGTGGGATAACACTGGATAGTGACCTCTTGGAAACCGTTAGGCTTGCCCTCGTTGGTATAGCATCTGAACACCTCCTTGAGACTCCAATCCAGCCCACATGTCTGAGTGAGAAACCACACAGCTGAATTCCGAACATATTCCCTGTACCTTTGTGTATATCGGGAATCCACCAACCATTAATGAAAAGATCATTACCACATTAAAAAATAAAATAAACCAAGAACAATCGCACAACATTTTCTTTTCAGTTCAAGCATCTTTTTTTACTCCATTTATCGACACTGGTTTATCTTGTTATATTTCAAATTGATGATGAATGTTTTAAATGACAATGATAATGATGGATGAAATGACGATGAATGATATTTGCTTTACATATGTATATGTTGCATTGTCTTGGTTTACAAAAAATATTCTAACTCCTAGATTAGATACTTTGTCTTTCGTAGATTAGACACCATAGTTTATTTTCACTTTTTAGGGTCCACCCCCCTTGGCTTCGCTAGGAAAGCCTAGACGGAAGAGTCGAGTTTCAGGTGACAGCACTTGACTCTAACTTGCCCCCAACCAAGGCCACACCAGCAGCTTGAAGACTTCTACTGTGTTTTCCCAGGTGTGGAACCAGGCGGCAACAGGCCCTATACTGCTGATGTACCTCCATGCAAGGCATCTGAACCATGGAGGACATCCCGAGATACCACAGAAACTAACACTAAGCTCTCCAAATGTGCCAAATGAGAAAATGATCCAAAAACTGCTCTCCTTCTTCCTCCTCATCTTTTATTAACCTCCAAAGGCCTCCATAGCTCGAATTCCCTCCAAGAGCCTTCTCCCAACTCGAGTTAGGGAGAAATTCCCATGAATGCCACTTGTCCAACACTTTCTAGCCTTCCTCTTCCATCAATTCGAATGGGGGGAATCTTGGCTGCCATAACTCCCCTTGTGCGCCCTCTTGGAGGCTATTTTTAGCCCTCACATGTCATATATGTCATATGTTAGCAATCAGGTCTGAACTTTGTCATAAGTGTCATAGAATCTTCATTATTGTTGTCATAGAAGTTAGGGAATCTAGCTCCAAGTGTTACAATTCTTCTATGATGCCTCTTTCTCTTCCATGGAAATTACTCTTCCACTCCAATTCGACCTTCCTAGATTCATGCCATGAATAATGCCTCTCCAACTCCCCCAAGAATGTTAAACTCCACCTTGGATTCGAATGGGTGAGAATAGGATGCCATGTGGCATGGAGAATCTTGCCTTGTGTGGGTCGCACACCACTTATGCGCCCTCATGACCAATGCCACCTTATTTTCTTATTATTAATATTTATTTAGCCCCTTTAATGTATATTTATCAATCTAAGGTCCATTTGGGGTCTTATAGCTCCCTTATTCCAAGTCTAAATGTTTCCACCCCAACCTAGGGAACTAGTAGATTGGTGGAAATTTTCCTTCATGAGATTTATTTGGATGGGGACATTACACATGATATTCAGCAGAAACAAATTCATTTGCATCTGGCATGCTAACAGCTACTGTCAATCCGTAATCTGTAGCTACACGGGTTTGATCCATTGCAGGATCTGGATCTCTCATGTATTTAGTTACACCATAATTGCCACTAGCATCTGCAGATTGGTAAACTGTTGATGGAGCCTGGTCCACTACAGACCTTTGTTCAGTCAAGCCATATTTACTACCATCAGTCAAGCCAGAATTATTTACAATACCATAAACATTGGTTGTCGTAGCTGGGCCCACAATCCGTTAATGACATAAGTTTCGTTATTAAAAACAACTTCTTCATCCTCGGCCCTGAAACTCTTTAAGGGACTGTCTTCTTCAACTTCTTTTTCTTCACCTTTATCCTAACAGATATCTATAGTGCTTTTGAAATCCCTTCTCATTTCCTTTATTAACCTATGAATTTTGCCTAGCGACTTTTCTTCATTCGCTCTTGCTTCATGTACCCTTTCAGCTGCACGCTTGTTCCTCTCTATTAATTCTTTTAATAGGTATTGAATTTATCAGATTACTCCCATTGGAATATTACAATGGGGGGAATAGTACACTTCTTATTGGTCCGATACCAATGGTACATAGCGGAAGCTTATAGTTGATCATTAATAACCAAAATATATATATATATATTGAAAAAAATAAGATAAGGTGATGATACAATAATGAATGCCTTCCTATATTTAGACTTCAAGGTGACTCTTCATAAGGTTGCATCTTTAAACAATGCACATTTTCATAATAATAATATTGTAAGCTAATATTAATTATACTTGATTTTATATTCATAACAAATATTTTCTAGTTGTCGGGAAAAAACAGTCTAAACTGGAAGGAAGAGTTAATGTGGTGACAGTGGGAAACCTTCTTAAATGCCTCTATGGCACTTCACTCGGGGACTTGAATAGCTTTGAGTGCAGATATGGGAGGTAACAATTATAATGTTTGGTAGATGAATTACCCAAACTTATGAATAAAAGAGTGTTTATCATAATGTATGCGATGACTCCAATTTTAACAAAGCTGGATTTCATGATATTTCATATGTGAATCTGTCAATATTTTCCAACAACCTGCGCATCCTAGGGTGGATTGCACCTGCAAATTTGCATTAATGCAAGAATAATTCTTCAAGAAACTTTGTTGATTATATTTATGAAATGATACAAATTTGAAGAAAAAGAAGAAACCCCTAATAATACAAAAACAGATAACCCTAACTTAAATCCTTAGTTACTAATAAAAGTAATTAGGCCCTTTTATGTAAAAATGACATTTTAAAAGTATTGTATGATACTGTAAAGGCCTAAGACAATAGCATTATTACTAAATCATGGGCTTATACATAAAATAACTCATGTATATAGAATCTAATACCTAGTGAAAATGTTCTGGATAGGTACACAAGGAGGATAGCAACATAACTAAAAAAGGGGGGTGCAGAGGAAAATGACCAATTGAGATGCTGTAGCAAAATTCCAAGAATTGCATTTCATGATTTGCATGAGGGTCTCATCTTGTATCTATAGCTTGTGTACACTCTGATTTCTCATGACACCTACTGAATTTGTGACAGTTTACTAGCATTATACCCAATTTAATTCATCAAATATGGCTCCCAATGCATTAGATTTATTCTATACTGCTTGATAGTAAATAGATATGTATGCACACAGTTCACTTATACATACTACATCCAATGCCTAGGACTGTTTCAATAACCATATCATGTCACATAAGCACCTATACTATGCTTCACACTTTAAAAAATCCTCGACATACAAAAGAAACCAAATTGTCTTATTTAATACTTGAAGTAGAGTAATATGTCATAAGTGCCTCTTTGGGTATAATATATTGTAGATTATTAAATGTAAATAGTTTGTACAGAACAGAGTTTTTCTACTAATATCATCTTATTTTAAAAGACAATAGAGAGAAACCAGTACAACCCAAAAACTATGCAGATTGAATGTAGGTAATATATTATTATATAGAACCCACAACACAGAGCATTCTTATAAAGCTATTTGTTAATAATGAAAATTAATGATTAAATATTACAAACCAAAATTTCAAATTACTCAATATGTACCTTAACCTGTTATTTGGTTTACTGCTATAACTGCATATCAAAGAATGTTGAATATGTATACAAGAAATCAAAGCAGAATGATAAAAGTGATAAGTTCCTCTCTGGGTATAGTATATTGGATATTTGTAAATGTAAGTGACATGTTTAGAACTGATTTTTTCTAGGAATGCCATTTAATTACAAAAGAAAACATAGAAACCAGTTGAACTAAAAAATTATAAAGATTTAGAATGAACATATGTGAAATCTAGAACTGATAAACAGGGCATTCTTATAAAGCCATTTGCTAATAATGGAAAAACAATACCAACCAAAAGTCCAAATTACATTGTTAATTCCCTCTAAGGATATTCAATGTGTAGCTTATCCGGCTATTGTGTTTACTATTAAAGTTACGGATTAAAAAAAATTGAATATGCATACAACAAATTACTCAAAGTTTAGGTTACTGACATGATCTTCATTCTATTACTAACTCCTTTCTGGATACTGACCTGCATGACACGGCCAGTAAACTCATCCACAATCAGAACCTCCTTGCCACGGACAATGTAATTCACATCTCTCAAAAATAACTCCTTTGCTTTTATGGCATTTAATACAAATGAAGCCCATTGTTCTCGAGGATCATATAGATCTTTTACATTCAAAATTTCTTCAGCATCCTCATATCCTTCCTCGGTTAGCAAAACTGTCTTCTGTTTTTCATCAACCTGCCAAAGACAAAAGAGTTGCCATATATAATTGACCTACAAGAAAATATTTAAAAATAATCTTCGAGCATATCCTCCAATATGTATGGAAATAGCCATGACAGAAATAAACGTAAAGACAGATTAGCTATAATTACATTGCTACATTAATCATTTTGGTATACAAAAAGTTGATACTCACAACAGAGTAAAACAATGTAAGGATTCAATCATAGATTACTGAAAAACTTTGACATCAAGGATAGAGATAGCAAGCATATAGCTTCTTTGAGGAGAAAAGATGATTTGATAAAGTAAATAGTAGATAATGGTAACTGTTAGAATATTCCAAAGAAAATTGGCAGCATTTTCAAGTGTATACACCAAACTGGTCTCTGGCTTGGCTGTGACCTTAAAAATAGATTATTATTATTATTATGAGCACCAACCTTTGCAAGAGACTGCTGACATGCTCTGCAACCAAGACATCCAAGAGTATTGATACCCGGCACAGTAAGGAAACCAGGGAGACCCCCAACAGACTTGCCCGAGCTAAGAATGGGAAAATCCGTCACATAGGTTTTGTGTTGACTTCCAGAAGTAGAGATAAATTTCTTCCCCCCGAAGACCCTAAGACTCATGCCACCTATTATGCTAAGACCTCTGCTTCTGATGGTTCACCCTCAAACGCAACAGAACAAAGTCCTCGAGCGATTGATCCCTAACCATCGTTTGTTGCCACCCAATTCCAACAACGATGTTTCAGCCTAGATTCAATATTCTCAACAGAACAAAGTCCTCGAGCGATTGATCCCTAACCATCGTTTGTTGCCACCCAATTCCAACAACGATGTTTCAGCCTAGATTCAATATTCTCTGTTACTGGATGAGTCTTCTACTGCGTGTGCATAGTGTCTAAGGTAGCACTGAATTATGTGGCGGTCCAAGTTTGAGTGCATTGATTTCTCAATAGACTTCAATTACAAGTGACCTGGGAATTGTCATGCGGATGATTCCTTCTCTTGTGCTTCTGCTCCATCAAGGCTCAACTTTTGTGGGCAATTCACAATATGCAACCAATAATGGTACATTGACTCAGGTACCTGTTATGCCACATATTGTAATGGCATACTAGTACATATTTTTGCTTCATTCCTGCTTATGTATTCTAGTTTATTATGGTCTATTTGATGGTTTTAAAAATCGGAATCGGACTCAGAATCGGTCCAGGGTCAACTCCGACTCGGAATCAAAATCCGTAATGAATCGGTCAAAATTGGCCGATTTGAATTTAATGACTTGGTTTACTAAAAAATACATAAAATATTTAAATTTTAAAGAAAAACAACATTTTCAAGATTTTAAACCATGATTCCAAAGCATTAAACACAATATCCAAAGTCTGCTCATGTATATACCATATAAGAGTGAATATATCAAAATTGCACAAAGTGTATTGTGCAATAGATATCTAGGAGACTAAGACTGGAACAAAAATTCAAAATACATAATCTATGAGGCCTATAGGCTATATGGTCTGTAGAGTCCAAAAAGCAACATGCTAATAGTCAACTACATACTACATAGTCAACTGTCATACATCATCAACTACATATTACATCGTCCACTGTCCCCATGGCTGTCCCTCACTCACACAATCACATTGTTTGCAAATTGCTACTGCTGCAGTGTCGCTCCACAATGAGAATAGGAAATAGGTGTAGGGAAATACAGGGGGGGTTCATTAAGTAGATTTAGGCCCTAGGGTTAAGTTAGGTTAGGAAAAAACAAAGCAAAAAAAGAAATTTCTGTGTTTTTGCAAGTCTGCAGACCCCACATGACTTAGAGTGAAAAATCAGTCGATCGTTTACATAAATCAGCCAATATGACCGGTTTGGTACCGAACCGACCGAGACGGTGTCTGAATCGGCCAGTTCGGTACCAAACCGGTCGACCAAACCGATACAGATCAGTTTTCCTTCTGTTACCTCCCCTCTGTTACAGGGGTGTCCACAAAGTAGCATCCGGCGCGTGTTCTGTTAAGAAGAGAAATTTCATAATGGTTTAACTGCTTCAGGCTTTATTGGAACTGATATTGGATATCATTTCATCTGCTGGTAATGCTGACAGGAATGAGTTTGCAGGCAGCAATTTGATACTGCCTTGTATTGAAGATGAAGAAGCTGCTCCAATGAGAATGTAAAAGTTAATGGGTGATCTGGAAATGACCAAACTGCGAAATCTGGCAGGAACAAATGCCTCCTCACTTTGCATTAGGGATAAACAAGAATCACCAGGGTTTGGCTGCTGCTATGATGAAGCTCTGGGAAAGAAGTGCGATACACAGCCGAGTGTAATTGCTGGCATTGCAAAGGAATTCATTTTTTCAGGCCGTCTTGATAACCTTTGCATGTCATTCTGTGCACTAAAGGCATTGGTTGATGCAACAGTCTCTGAAGAGTCTCTTCAAGATGAGACTGGAGTAAGGATGATAGCATTGTTTGATCACGAAGAAGTTGGTTCTGATTCTTCCCAGGGAGCTGGTTCTCCTGTTATGTTTGATGCTCTTGCAATGATAACTTCTTCTTTGAGTGTTTCAGACTCCAAGGTGTCACTTGAGAAAGCAATCCAGCAGAGTTTTCTTGTGTCTGCTGACATGGCACATTGCTTGCATCCAAATTACATGGACAAGCATGAGCAAAACCATCAACCCCAGATGCATAAAGGACTCGTCATAAAGTTTAATGCAGATCATCGCCATTCCTCATCTCGATTCGAGTGAAATCACCCGAGCTGTGAAACGCCGAGGTTTTTATGCTGCGATACAGGGATGATTCGATCCTTGAACTTTTCCACTTTTTATGAGTTGTCTACTATCTCGACAAAAGCGTGAAACATTGAAAATCGAGGCACATCCGTGCCTGTGTTGGATTCGCGATTTTGTTGACAGCCGAGCCATGGAAGTTGAGTGCATGTTCCTTTGGCTGCTGATTGCAGAGTTACCTTCAAATGCCGGAATTCGGGGGTCGACAAGGTGATCAGTGTTGCCGCCTGGTTCCACACCTGGGGAAAACGCAGCAGAAGTCTTCAAGCTGCTGGTGTGGCCTTGGGGGCAAGTCAGAGTCAAGTGCTGTCACTTGGGACTCGACTCCTCCGTCTAGGCTTTCCTAGCGAAGCCAAGGGGGGTGGACCCTAAAAAATAAAAAGAAACTAAGGCCTCTAATCTAGGAGTTAGAAAAATACTTTTGGTAACCAAGAATAGACAACATATACCTTGATCAAATAAAACAATCATTCATCATTTGCTCCCATTTTAAAATAGCCATCATTTAACTGCACATTAGTCAACAATATAAAATAAAATTGCAACAAGACCAGTGCCTTATAATGGAGTCAATAAACAAATGCATAAGCAGAAAAGGTAAATGTTGTGCGAGTGTTCTTGGTTTATTTTAAAAATTAACGTGATGGTGATCTTTTTATTAAGGCAGGTGGGTTCCCGATTATACGCAAGGTACGGGGGAACATGTCCGGAATTTTGAAGCGTGGCTTCCCTCTCAGGCTTTGGGCTGAATCGGAGTCTCGAGGAGGTGTTCAGATGCTATACCAACGAGGGCAAGCCTAACGGTTTCCAAGAGGTCACTATTCAGTGCTATCCCAAGCCTTCTGGGAAATTTGCCCACGACAACAAAATGCGTGTTGTGCCGGATTTTCACAAAAAGGATTTTTTATTGGGGCGGTGTTAGATCCTATTACTAGTCATCCCCTCCTTTCTGGTGTGTACCAACTGGATCAGACTGAGCTGCAAGTTGGCCACAGAGCATACGGGAGAAGACCTTGGTATTTTTATAAAAAAATTATGAACCAAAATTTTATCTTTTTTAAAACCCCAGGAGTCTCTTTTCAGGCATGTATTTCGGGCAAGCCCTCATACAGAAACCCTACTTCGGGAAAGCAAGGGGGGCGTTATGAGTTTGTAAAAAAAAATGTAAAAAAAAACTATGTTATGAGTGAACTTGTGGCCCGCCAGTGGAACGGACCAACAAGGTTTATTTTAATCCTAATTAATTTTATTAAATGCCGGAAAACAAAGAAATAAACTACTCTAAAAATCACGCCATGAAAATGAGACGACTCAGGCCACCCCTGGGGGGATGGGGTATGGGCGCTGGCTAGCCCACTTGCTCTCGTTTAAAAGTTGTTTACAATGATTTAGAGAAGTGCCCCAGTCTACTTTAAGTGACTTGGTGGCTTACAAAATTTTAGGAAAAAAAAAGACCGGTTTTTGAAAATATGAAAATTTTGTCCTCCGGATTGCCTGGATGCTCGAAATTTCGGCAGCACTTCCTCCTACCTGTTCGTCTTTTGCTGCAAACCAGCAAGCAATAATTAGTATAAGATGCCCAAAAACACTTTAAGAGTGTCTTTGGAACACCTCCTAAAAAACCCAAAAAATTCTAAGTTTAAAAACTAAGTAAAAATGACGAAAAGTAACCAAGTAAAACAAGCTATGGGGCTTGTCTACTTGGGATCTTTGCTAGCCTTTAATGGCTGCAAATTTCAAGCTCTAGGGCAGCCAGGTAATACTTTGAAATCAGATCTAATACTACTTCAGAAAAACTTGAAAGATTTTGACAACTTAAACTAGTTTTTGAAAATAAAGTACTAGATAACCATAAAATTTGATTTTTTCTTGAATGAGAGAGAGAGAGATGGAACAAATCCTTGTTGAAAATCAAAGCTTTGAAGATGGTTTAGTGATGTTTGAAGGGACTATATCTGCAAACAATGATTAGTAAAAAGGGGAAACAAACAAGATCCTCCTTCTTGCCAACTCAAGAAAACACCTGCACATCACAGATCTCACCAAAAAAATATTAAGTGTAGATATATACTCACAAGAAACTATGATTGCATATCCATAAACAAATGAAAGATACAAAAATAATCTCCTACCAAGCACACATCACTAAGCTGCTACAATAAACAAATTGAAAACAACTTATCTCATAGATGAGCACACCACACCCTTGAAGAATGAAACTTATGCACAAGTCATCTTGGAAAAGGAATCAAGATATTACATCCACATATGACAAAACACCACAAGCTGACCTCCAAAGTCTTCTTTTATTCAAATGAGAAAAAATATTACAATCATAAGTCTCTTGCTCCAATTCTCACTCTAAAGAAAATGGAGTGGGCAGCCATGCTTAAATAGCCAAAGATGGAGAGAAATGGGTGGAATGAGTGGCATAACTCGTGGAGAAAATGGGACTGCCCACTCCCATGTAATGGGCTGCCAAAATCAGCCCCAAATCAGCTAAAAATCAGCCCTGTGACAGCCCATAAACATAGCTGCAAATTCCATGATTGAAGGGGCCCAATTTTGGGAAATATGCCCCCCTCAAATGGGGAAGTAATCCCACTAATATAGCTGCCCGGAATCTTTCCAAAATCAGCTCTTACAACTCCTAAAACATAGCTGAAAAAATCAGTCCATAAATCACTCCCAAAATTTAATATTTTTATGAGTCATTTTTTCACTTTTTCTATTTTTTCATGACTTTTTTGGGTTTTTTGGGTTTTTTGGCCATAGGTAAAAATTTAAGCACCCAAACATTAGGAAAAGTGGGTTTAGGGGTTAAGGGGGTGCTCTGAGTTAGAAAACGAGCACCCCTAAGGCAAAAAATACCTTCAGATGCCCCTTATAGGCCAATTACAAATTTTTTAATTGAACCATTAAGAAAAATGGCCCAATTTACGGAAAAATTAAACTTTGCCGAAAATTAAAAAACAACCTAGGGGGACTTAGGACATGTCCATATGACTCAAAATTAACGCCTAGCATGTTCATATACATTGACCCATAGACTTTAACAATCCCCTAAGGCCCGTCAGCCTCCCCAGGCATTCCAGCTTTGGAGGAGCAGGAGAAAAACCAATTAATTATGTTATGCACTAATGCAAAACATAATAGATAGGTGAAAAAACTCCTTGGAATACCTGACTTAGCCAAAAAGTCCTAGGGAACCAAGCCTTTTACAAAACACCATGCTAGTACGTTTTTATTACAAACCCCGCAGGGCCATGGACATGTGGAAAATTTTAAAAACGGGGGCCTTTAAAAGGCCAGCTGGATATCAAATCACCAAAAATGAACATGTATCATGTTCCACTCTGCCCGCTCGCTTGATAATCCAACCAAGTACAACTTAGTTGGCAACAATCAGCACGCTGCGGATTTTTCATCAGAGGTCAGTAGGGCGTTTTACGTATATATTTATTGCTGTAAACCCTGCGTAAAAAGCAAAACCATAAACTTGTGACGAATCATAAGCTCCTCCACTACACGCCAATCCGGAAAGGGTCGATTTGGCAGCTAATTCCATTGTTAAGCAGCCTCTTTTTTTTATATACAGAGTTGCATCCAAAGCTTGGGGTTTTCAACGAATTATTCAGCATCTAGCAAATCCGCATTTTTCACGCAGAGTGTTTTAACTCACGGTTTCACTTAGCCACCAGTTGCGTGGAGCTCGGTATTGGCAGCAAATTGATTAGTGCTGAGAGTCCATCCATCATATCCCACGGATCCAGGTTGATTTCATTATCGCGGTAGCAAATTGCACGGATCTCAGCCACGGGGATCTCTCTGGCACGTCTTCACTGGCAACTGCTGTTAACTTGCCGAAATCACCTGTGGAAGATCCCAAACACCGGCAACAAAACCACGTTTTATTAGTAGCCGATCTATTTTTATGCAGAGTTATATCCAACTCAGAGATCGGGTTTCGACAGATTGTTAGCACACAGCCGAGTTTTTTAGCCAGAGGTCACAGTTTTGGAGCCATTCACTCGTGTAAACTCAGCCACTTGTTGACCCTCATAGCAGTTCTATTGGCAGCCGATTGCACCCGTGTTGTATCCCATTTTTGACAGCTGCCATGAGCATTATATGTTTGACTCTACGCTGTTGGGAGCAGGAGCGAAGCGGGGAGCGAAGCGGGGAGCGGGAGCGGGAGCGGGAGCGGGAGCAAAAAGCGAAATTTTCAAAAGCTTCCGTTTCGGGAGCGTTTTTTATATAATATATATTTTGATGCATATAAATTAAAAAAACATGTATTATGCCAAATTAGCTATAGAAAACATCAAAACATAGAATCTAAATATTCATATAACCATTTATTACACAGTGATATAACATTAATCATCTAGTCTTCTAGATTCTAAGAGCTATAACTTATAACATTGTCATTAAATGATCATCATCAAATCATCAATCATCAATCATCAACAACATCAACCTTCAAATTTCAACATATAATATTTTCCATCAAACTAGGCCATAATGTTTATAAAATAGGCCAACCGCCAAAATAAACATGAAAATGAAATACAAACTACAAAGTACTATGAATCTACTAAGCTTTCCGCTTGCCACGAGTAACTTCCAATTTCTTTTCTCGTGTTCTAGGTGGAATAGGTGCTGGTGGAAGTGATCGTGGAACATGAGAAGAAGATGAATGGCCCCCACGCACTGAAATTGGACGTTGTGAAGCTAAAGGCAAAACTCCTGCATCCGGAAAGCTGCTTCTGCTTGGGGGTGGCATCTCTGTATGGGTAGTCTGAATTGGATCATCATGATCACCCAATAGTTCAGCCTCCAAGCGCTCTAATGCTATGGCTCCATCCTCCACATTAGCCTCCTCTGGATTGTTGTCCCAAGTCAAAAATGTTCTATCATTCTTGGCTGCCTCACAATAATGGGACAACAACCTCAAGTTGTAGTGCACATAAACCAAGCTTTCTGCGCGATCTACATTCAAACTGTTTCCCTTTACACTGTGGATGAAGTTGTAGGTGCTCCAACACCTCTCTGCGGAAGAGCTATTAACAACCTGTGATAGCACCCTCAGCGCCAATTTATGCAAATATGTGGCTCCAGATCCATGCATGTTCCACCAATGGATAGGATCCAATCTGTCTCGATCTTTGGTTGCAAACAGGGTACCAAAGCGTCCATGCTCACTTATGTATATGTTCAATTCAGTCCGTACTTGAGCACACTCTTCCTCATCAGGGACCAACTTCTCTAATGCTTGCATATACCCAGCAGCAACCTCTGGATCTGTGTGGGGTTTTTTCCTAACTCCACCCCCAGGTGCAGGTTGGGCCAACCAAATTGGAGAATAGTATTTTGGGGTGAGGACATATGCAAGGGCATGGAGAGGAACATTTAGATTATCCCACCTTTTGACCACATGTTTATGAATATGGTCATACAAGACTGCATCTCTTTGCTCAACAATGTCTTTGATTTGACCAAGCATGCTATCCATCTGCTCATACACCTCCCCAATCACCGGTTGATCTGTATCTGCAAACCGAATCATGTTATAAACTGGCTTGTTGAACTGCAGAACATATCTAACCTGTGACCAAAAATTACCTTCAAGAACGGTGTCCTCCACCTCTTGAAAGTCACTTCTATCTGATGCACTTGCAGCTCTGTCTTTCAATTCCTGCCATGGATCACTTGAGACCATACTAGCCAATGCCTCTCTTACCTTCAAAAGCCTCCTGAAGGTGAGGTAGTAGCTAGCAAATCTAGTCTTTGCAAATCTAGTCTTTGCATCCAACACCTCTACCGTCCTGGATAGGATAACCTTTAGGCATGTTACCAACTGAGTTGCACTACAGTTGGACTTCAGTGAGCCGCCAGTATTGCACATTTATTTGTGCCATTTTCAGAGTTCAGAAGTTCCAAGTTTGGCCTTGCAGAGGCCCCCTTTTTTTTTGTTTTTGTAGTACATGACCGTGCCCCACGGGGTTTGTAATAAGTGTGCTAGCATGGTGGTCTTTGAGTGGCTCGGTTCCCTGGGACTTGACAACCAAAGAAGGTATTCCAAGGAGTTTTTTCCCTTGTCGATTATGCTTTGCCTATAGCCGAGTATAATTGATGAGGTTTTCTCCTGCTCCTCCAAAGCTGGAATGCCCAAAGTGGGGGTTAGGCCTTAGGGGATTATTAGAGCCCATTTTATAACATGTATAAACATGCTAGGCGCTAGAATTTTATCATTTTGTCATGTACTAGGTTCCCCTGAAGTTTCAGTCGATTCCGAGAAAAAAATATTTTTCGCATTTTTAAGCCATTTTTTAATGGTTTAATTAAAAAATTTCAAAAAGTGATAAAGTGTGATCCGAAGTCGGAATTCGGCGCAAGGATGCTCGTTTTCAAGCTCAGAGCATCCTCTTTACCTTGGTACCCGGTTTTCCTATCTTTCGGGCAATCAAAGCACCCCGTGAAGCAGTTTTGCCTATCAGAGCTTTAGATTAGCACTTTAATGCTAAAAAAACATCAAAGTGCACTTTGGCAAATATTTAAAGTATTTAAAAAATGGAATTTTGGCACATGCCATTTGACATGGCATTAGTCAAATAAGGTGAACGAATATACTAAAGGTCCAAAGCATACATTTTATGGTCAAATTTAAATGGATGAGCATTTGTATTATTACCAAATCGTACGGATTTCCTCACGTGGGGCCTCCTCCACTTGGCCGTGAGCAAATTGGGTGATGGATAAGCCAAATAAGGTGGGTCGAATTAAAGCATAGGTTTGAAGCATATATTTATGTAATGTGGGTAAAGTTTCAGGTGCCATGCGATTTATCTTTCTCTTCACATGGGCCGGCCATACGATTAGATTAATGCTGAGTTATCTTTGTGTGTGTGGGAGCCTACCTTTGTGAGGTGGCATTTCCATGTGGACAAGCTTCAAACTAAAGCAAGCAACTAACACGCAACATGGAAACATCAACTTCACGCTCGCTTTTCTCCTCACGTGGGCCATGACTCCTTCACGGCTGCGTGCAAGTTTGGTGGGAGATAGGGTCAAAGAGGTGGCACAACCCATATGGCTTACCTTCTAATTAAAACAACCAATCAGATTTCGTGCTAGAAAGCTACGAAAGCATGGAAACTTCCATTTGCTCTCTCCTCACACGTCGGCTCCTTCACCAATTCAGCAGTTTCTTTTTCGAAATGTTTTTGTCCATTTGAAATGGTGCAGCTCCATTGGATGAGAGCTTTGTTTGCTCTACAAGTTAGGAGATTTGTCTCTTAGGGTTTTGCGCCCTAGCTCACTTGTCATTTGCTATAAATTGAGGAGCTTGGCTCCATTGTAAGGATCTAAAGGTGGAACCTCTGTTCTTGTGTCTGTAATTTTTTTATGAGTTCTTGAGTTAATAAAGAGAAGGCTTTGGAGGCTACATTGTGGGTTCATGTTATGTGTGGATGCTTGATGCTTCAAAACCCATGGAGGTAACTTGCATCTTTTGCACAAGCATTATTGTTTATTGTTAGGATTGCACTGACCTTGGAAGAAAATCTATATTTCAGTAGGGTAACAAATATGATCTAATTCTGTTTGTTATCTGATGATAGTGTAAAATGCTTTGAATGTCATGCATCTCTTGTTTGAATGCTTCTATTCGCAAGTCTTTTATATTGTTAATATCGGTGCCATTTGATCCTCTTGTGCAAGTGCTTGTGTGAAGTCTTTTGTTGCAGGTTACTGGAGCTTAGGGGGAGGCATGTATGTTAGCTTTGCCACTTCCAAAGATACTTCAACGGAAGCATAGTCCCTCTTGTTCCCACTCTCATGAAGGCTCCATTCACCCATCTCTTTCCAGTTCAAAACTCGGTTCTTCTTACCTTTGGCTCAAAATATCTTCAAATCTAATTTGGTTACGGTTTCTATATTGTTCTAAATCTAAAAATTTTGAAATCTTAAGAAGTGGATCTAGTATCCTTTACTAATGCTTTCATTTTATTGAAGTCCAAATATTAAAAGTTCATTAGTGAAGAAGTGCTTATAAAAGACTTATCTAGCATTGTTAGGCTTGTAATTTGGCTTGCAAACTTGAAAGAGAGCATCCAAAGATCCTAGCAAGGCAAGCTCCCTAGCTTGTTTTACTAGTTACCTTTTGTCTCGTTTCATTGCACCTTTTAGATTCATTTTTCAGACTTAGTTGGCATTTCGAAGAAGAGTAATTTCTTAGTTGTTTTTAGGCATTTTACAAACCTTGTAGCTC
Organism: Larix kaempferi; assembly: GCA_027924585.1. NCBI lineage: Eukaryota > Viridiplantae > Streptophyta > Pinopsida > Pinales > Pinaceae > Larix > Larix kaempferi. The sequence continues at coordinate 6,523,897 of BSBM01000410.1, forward strand.
GCTGGTTTTTAACTTCTGCATATCAGAATTTTTGTTTTAAGATCATATAAAAACTCAAAAAGTTGTCAAAAGCACCATTTTTACATACTAGTTGCACTAGATTTCATTCTGCAATTTTCTAGCATTGTCAGAACATTCTTAAAGTGTTATGGTTGTCATTTTCTAACCAACATAGTTCGCTGATCTGTTTTGTTTCATAACAGGTTGGAGTAAGAAAATTAAATAAAACTTGCATTTGGAGCTTCCAAAACCACCCGGAGAGAACCGATTTCAAGCATCATCTTTACTTCTCTCAAACATTGTAAACTGACTTGTTCCCTAATGATAAAGGGCAGGCAGCATTTCTCTTAAGTTTCCAAGTTGTAATCAAAAAATAAAAAGAGCACAACAGGCAATTCCAGCGCCTGAACCCCCCCAGGGGGGATTCGCACCTTTTTCTTTTTTTTATTTTTCGCAACTTTTTTCTAGTTTTTCGTTTTAGATTAGTTTTCATTTGAGCAGTAGTAATTAAATAACTCACTCAAGCACACAACGTCCTCCGAGGACCCGTTTATCATTTTATATGCTTTTGTGTTTATTTCAAATTATTATTCTGTTCTTAAAATTTAATCCTAAAATTAACCCCCCTTGCTTTATGCTTGGGGTTTAGTGTAGAATAATCATCTACTCACACGTCTTAATAAAATGAACAATGCCCCAAACCCGGAGTATGCTCTTGACTACTGCAGCTTAGTCGAAACAGTTGGCTCAATCAAAAACGAGTGCAAGGTAATTAGTGTTAATAGGACAATCCATTAGAATCCAATCCTAAGAACTCGGGAGGTTGCATGGACTGAATCCATAGAGTCAGCAGGTTCTTAAGCGTGTTCATCCTCGCCTGGTTGGACACTTGGTAAGGTTGCTAGAGCACTCAGTTCGAAGTTTAGTTTTCTTTTGGGCCAAACCATGAATTAACCCACTCCTTAACTACTCATTTAATAATCATAAAAATTACCAACCGAGACACTGCAATACTTTCACTGAGACTACACGAGCAACCCTACACAGCAGTAATTGCAAGCACTTTACATTCTCGGCACTGGTCTTTAATTTTCTGTGTTTTAAGTATCAATCATAAATGTCGTGAATGCTTATCTATCTTGTGTTGGGTTAGCTATTTGATTTAATTCACAAAGCAGTGCTTAGTTGTTAATTTTTCATCTCATCATCTTTTTAACTCCTAGAATAGACTTTTATCTTTTGTTGTAGATTAAAAGCCTTAGTTTAATTTTCATAGGGACCACCCCCCTTGACTTCGCTAGGAGTAAGCCTAGACGGAGGAGTCGAGTAATCAGGTGACAGCACTTGACTCTCACTTGCCCCCAAGGACACACCAAGCGACTCGAAGGTTTCCTGCCGCGTCCCCCCCCAGGTGTGTATTAGGCGGCAACAAGGCACAACTACAAGTTGTGTGATAATGGGTTGCTTGTCTATAGTCTATTGGGAGCATTCTAAGCACTCTACTCATTTGTGAGGCACCGCCATTCCCTAGTGTCTTCTATCCGGCATATGTATAAGTGGTAACCCCTTTCCCTCATGTCCAAGAGATTAAAGTGTTGAGGTTGTCAAGTCAAATCCCCTTAGCCTAGCCTTGTTTCATCCACTTCACCCCTAGCTAGAAAAATGGTCAAGTCTGTAAATGAGTATACACTTGAGGCTTTTTCTTGGAGTGATGTATTGCTTTAATCTAGACTTACTATTGATGATTTTTATTCATGATCGCTATTAAAATGCCACTTAATGCTTTAGTCTTGCTACTAATATAAATAAGGGAGCATATTTCATCCATTTGTACATGCAGGATCAGTTGTTTTTAGTTTGGGTCATTATTTTGATCATTTATGACCTAGTCAATCCAGTTTGACCAAGTCAACAGTAGGATCCGACATGAGTTTGGCCGACAAAGTTCTATTTTGGTTATCCATGGCCCTTTGATGTTCATTGGATGGTTCTGACTCAACTTGCATGCTTCAGACAGTGATTTTTCATGGTGACTTACATATTTTATTATTATCAGCATTTACAGGCCATATGGTGTATGAGTCTATTGGTGTATGAGGCCATATTTTATTATTATCATGATGAGCTTCCAAATGCATTTCTTGATGGACATATGGTGTATGAGTACTCATTCCTAGTGGATTTGGACATTCTGAGTCCATTGGTGCACTTGGAACTCAGTTCTGGGTACAGGTACTTGATGATATGGTTAGTTTATTTTCCAGCAGCAGAGTATCATGGAAAAATAACATAAAAAGGGTGAATATGGCTAGCAAGGAAATCGATTTGGCTTAATGGGGCAAGGAAATGGCATGATCTTGGTTCGATGGATATTATTGATGCTCTGGACACCTTCCGGCATGGTCTACATTAGTTCATTGGATCCACACGATTTTATCTTTCCTCCTTGGGTGCATCATCTTCCATAGAGGGGGTGCACTTCCTAGTTGTACCTGTTAAAGTGCGGTAACTTCGGGATGTCCTCCATGATTCAGATGCCTTGCATGGAGGTACATCATTACTATAGGCATCAGCATGGAGTAGAGGGTGAGATACACTCTACTCAGTGGCATGAATCCAGTGGGGGCTGCATGCGGAACTTCTGGGGTGATTTGACCTTTGCATGCATGAGTTTTGCATGACCTGTCAGTGATCAGTAGATGCATGCAAAAGTGAATTTTGCATGCACCGAGAATTAGGGTTTTGGTAAACCTAATTCATCGGTGAGATTATTTATAGAGGCAGGGGGTCCCCAGTTGAGGTTGCTCAGTTGTATTATCAGAGAGTGATAGTGCTGGAGAGAGGAGGGTGCAGTTGTGAATGCAGGGCGACTTTCTGAGAGAGAGAGGAGCTACTGCAGGAGCTAGGAAGGTCAGATCTGAGCTGGATCAGTGACCTTCAACTCCATAGTCACTAGGCACCCAGGTCTGTGGACTAAGACAGTCCATCAGAGAGCATTCTGCTCAGCTTAGAGGAGGATGTGTTCCCTTGGAGGAGGGCACATTTCCCAAGGAGAGAGGAGCTCGTTTGGAGCCAGATCGACTAATTCAAAGTTTGAGACTTCCAGGATAGCCTTGCCTTAGCATTCGAGGAAGGTTAGGGACAATCAGAGCTCAGATTTGAAACTAAATCTAGGATCAGGGTACTAGTCAAAGATGAGAAAATCCACTGCCTTGGGAACTGTGTCCAATGCAGGGTAATTAGGGACAAAATTGGGGCTAACCAGTACCAAAGATAGGCTTGATGAGTGGATATGAAAATGTTTAAGTGTTCAAGCAGTAAGACAAAGATCGAACCACAAGCTAACTCAACAACCCAGAAAAGTCGTGAGGGCTTGGAGAAGGATCAGTGCCTTGGGAAATGGGCCACATGGAGTCAGATGTCCACCAAATTGTAGATCAGGAATGTTGAGGTGTAAAGCTAGGTGGGTCTTGAAAATTGGGATCATTCAATGGCTAGATCTCAGTAAATCTAAGATTTAAATGTATCACCAAGTGACCCAAGTGGGGCACAACCCTCAAAATGAGGAATGGGGCCCACAAGGTGAAAATCACTAAAGTGACACACTATGGGTAGGTTATCAACAATGGAGATTAAGGATCAAGTGGGATCTCACCTACCCAGGTGCTAGATCTAGGTGAACTCACCCAACCAAGGAGTGCGACCTCACTTGGAGAGGCTAAGTTGCCTTGGGAAAGGGGTCAAATGGATGCCAATCCTCACCAAACTATATATCCGGATTTTCGTGGATGCTATAGAGGTGGGTTTTCAATATCTTACCCAAGAAGCCACTAGATCTAAGTAGATCTGAAAAATTGTAAAATGAGGGTTTAGTCTTATGAGGGTTTTCAATTACTTAAACAAATGGATAGATCATGGAATGAGAAATTTACCTTGAGATCATACCTGAATGATGGATGAGGTTGCCATGTCGTCCAGGAATGTTCCCGCAGAGATCAAATGAGAGATTGTTGATTTTTCTTGCCCCGAAGTGATGCCCTAGTCCACACGTGCACCCTCCTCTACTTGTCAAACCAAGGAAATCGATTCAATCAGAAAGATCAAGCATGGAGGAAATACAAGAGAAATGCAATAGCAACATGAAGTAGAAAGTATTAAGACAGTAATACTCGCTGTTACCAACGAAGAGACCCCAAAGAAGTGGCAGGGAGAGTCCCCTCTACCAATGCGACCTCCTTGAAGCAAATCGGCCTCCACCTGCAGATGAGAAATACATGGACAGAAAAGATAGCAAGATAGTCTCCAATAACCCAGTGCAAAGGAAGAACAAATAGTCAACTCCAATGGCAATCACCCCAACACAACAAGTAGATGCAATAGTATTTTTCTATTCCAATAATCCAAAGCCAAAAGTCCCCTTTACAATGAGAAGCTCTCTCCTTTAAATAGGATGGAGAGAGGCCATAATCCTAACCACTTTTTGAATGAGTGACTAAGATTAAAAGATCAAATGATCTAATCAATGGTTGAGATGAGCTCAACAATACAATACATGGATCAACTCAATAATACAATATAATAATGGACAAATCACCCATAATAGGGGGTCCCACCAAATGTCAATGATAAAACATAAGAAATAGCTCATGGTGGGTCCAAGGGGTAATTTCTAACACCCTTGGTCAATCCCCATGGCACAATATCATCAAAATAATCATCTAAGCATAAAATCGTGCCTCTCTGGGAAAGTCGTGAGCCTTTGGAGGCTCCAAAAAATCATATAAAATGTCGAAAGTGATGGGTGTGGGTGCCACTGAAAGCTGAAACTACTGGAGAAGGTGTGGAAGACATCCCACTCATCATCACAAGTCATCCCATGCCATAACCTTGCCTCAATAGCCCAAATCGAATCCTTCAATAGCCATTTTTACCATTTCTAAACTGCCTCAGGTAGTGTGAAACTGCCCAAAGTGCCTCCTGGAGTGCCTGCGCTGTCAAGGTAAGCTCACCCGTGTCTGGGAGGGGGGTAATATGGTAATAACAAGTGGCTGGACCACCCCCTCCATGCACAGCGCCCTAGGTGAACCACTCAAATCTCTGCTCTGCTCTGACAGGGCCTCTGATAGGCCAAAACTGCACTAGGATAGCCAACTGAGGCTAATAATCACTGTAATTGCCCGGAACTGAAAACAGACTGTCCCATTGGACTCAGAAGGTCCAAATCCATCTGATATGTGTACTCATACACCATATAGACCTCTGCATGGTCAAAAATAAATACTCATCATATCTGGCAGACCAAATAATAATAATCTGTAAAAGTGCTAAAAAGCACAAATCATCATCACAAGCATGAAACCACTGCATAGAACCACCATGGTGACCTGTACCAGACCATATAATAGATATCTGCATCATCTGAGGTCTGCCACCTCATGTCCTGGGGTTGACTTTTGGTCAAACTGGGTTTGACCAAGTCAACCATGACCCAAAATATAACTCAGGTTATCATCATAATGTTGCAATGTGCCAAAGGTTAAAGCATGCTTTACAATCCATTCTAATAGCAATTATAACAAAATGTAATCATTACTGGCGATCTAAATCCAAATATGTAAAGTCATTAATTATTATTATTACTCAAACTAGACTTTCAAGGCCATACTCACTTCATAGTTGTGATCATTTTGCTAGTGAAGGGTGAAGGCTAAAATAAAGATGGCTAGGCTAAGGGATGACTTACTGACTTAACACTGTGACACTTCGGATAAGGAAAGGGAATACACACTACAGCATATACTGAATGAGCAATAATACAGGCAATGGCGGTGTCTCACAAATGGGTAAGTTATTCAAAGAGTGTTTATTCACCTTGGCAGATGCTCACAATCCATAATACAAATGAGGCCAGCAATCTTTTTGATATAGAATTTAAGTTCCATTGCTTTTTGGGCCTTTAGTTTCCATAGCCTTTGATCTATGTGTGTTTATAAATGTAAATATTTGATACAGAGATCACTACTCCCTCTCTATCAGTCTGAGACCTCAAGTAGTATGAATCTCAATGTCAGTACATACTCATAAAAACATAGACTCAACCACTAGATCTGCATTTACCAACAACATATAAAAGCAATCACCAATAATAGACAACAGATATACCCTAGAACCCTTTCGGGAGAAACCAGCTAACTATGGGGCTATCTTCTCAATCTTGAGCCCAGAGCATATAGAAGAATAAAGAAGCAGTACAATACAGAATTACCTCAGTCGGTAACTCAATCCCTCTGACTAGGACAAACTCTAATTTGCATGCATCCAACTGATGCATGCACTAACAAAGTATGCCCTAACTGCCAATCTGGATCTGAGTGCTCTGACGATGCCTCTGATGGATCTGCCCTCTACTGATCACCCTGCTCTGATCTGCTCTCTCTGAAGACTGCCCACTGATGAAATCGGCCCTCTCTGCATGCACAAGTGCGCCCTCCTCCTCTAGATGTCAAATGCTCGTACTGCTCCAGATCTCAACAGATCTGAGCTCCGATTGTCTCTAACCTTCCTCAAATCTCGAGGCAAGGCTATCCTGAAAGTCTCGGACTCCAACTCGGTCAATCCAGCTCACAACGAGCTTTACCTCCTCCGGAATAACGTCCTCCTCCAAGCAAACTCGGCCTCCTCCAATCTAATCAGTAATCACACTGTGGAGCTCTCTCAGCTCACAGTACTGGAGATCTGGTCTCTCTGGAACTGAAGGTCACTGATCTAGCTCAGATCTGACCTTCCTAGCTCCTGCAACAGCTCCTCCCTATCTCAGAAAGTCGCCCCGCATGGACAGATTCGTCCCCCTCACTCTGGCAATATCTCTCTCCGATGATACAACTGAGTAACCCCATATGGGGACCTCCTGCCTCTATAAATAATCTCACCGATGAATTAGGTTTGCCAAAGCCCTAATTCTCGGTGCATGCAAAAGGTCACTTTTGCATGCATGCATGCAAAAGGTCACTTTTGCATGCATTCACTGAATGCTGGCAGGTCATGCAAAACTCATGCATGCATAGGTCAATCTCCCCTGAAGCTCCGCATGCAGCCCCTGCTGGGCTCATGCCACTGAGTAGAGTGCATCTCACTCTCTACTCCATCCCGATGCCTATGGTACTAATGTCCCTCCATGCAAGGCATCTGAGTCATGGAGGACATCCCGAAGTTACCATAATCTAACAATAAGCACATTGCATAGATTTACATTTTTATGAGGCTTCTTGCTGCAGGTGTGTTTTTAAGGCACTTGTTTACCTGAGCACTTCCAAGTGTGTTTTTAGACATCTTGTTTACCTGGGTATTACATTTCACAATAGATATAACATTTGATATTTCTTTGCCAGTTTCATTTGGCTCTTTACAATAGATATCATTTCATTTTCACACTTTGTATTCATGGTAGCACTATCTGTTTTAGGTTTAGCCAACAACATCTTTAGTGACTAAGGGGAGTTGACCCAGTGCCAAACATCGGGACAACCGACAAGAATGATTTAGGCCTACAATCCAACTCACCAAAGGCAAGTTTTGTCACCAACTCAGAGCCGAGACACAAATAACAAGGAAGCTCATCCAATACAGAGGCTATAGCGGGGAAAGGTCCTCCATGCCACTAGTCAAGTAGTAAGTCAAGGTAAATAACAAACTGGGTAGGTAATGGATGGATGAAGATAGTGAATAATGAGACCAACACTAGCAAGCCAAAGTATGGTGGGAATGATCACCTCTATTCTCCCTAGGGAGGGTAAAACCAATGAGTATAGGTCAAGAACTTCTAAGTCTGAGTAGGGACAAATATGATATATATAAAAGTACAACCAGGTCCACATATCTATATGATCGCCAGATCATGATACTAAATGCTAAGACATGCTATGAGAATGAAAATAAAAGCAATATAACCAATACACCATAATATACCTGCTGAATCATATACCTGAATGCTCATCATCTGAACCAACATCTGTCCTCTGAAACTGCTGCTATAACTCTGGGCAATACTGACTGCTCTATATAAATGGTTAAATAGCTACATCGGTCATCTCTCTGAGTGTCCTGAGACTCAGTCATGGCATGGGGAATACACTACTGTCCATAATGATAATCGTGATCCATAAATAGATGCTCATCTCAGCATCTCAATGCAAGGGAACTGGCTGAATAGTGTACTGGAATCAGAAAAATAATGTATGGTAGCCCGGCTACTGTATATGTGATAACAACACCTTTTAATAATATAGTAAAGTCATAAGTTATATATATATATAGAGAGAGAGAGAGAGACTACTTATATTTACAAGGCCATATTTACAATCATACCCACTCAGGGATTTGAACCCGGGTCTCCATTTTAACACAAGCCCGATCACCTCACTACTTGCCGATAGACCCCATTCTTGTGGGTATATTTATTATATTTTAACAATGTTATTTTATATACATAACATTGACCATTGAGAGAGGGTGATAAGGTAGATATTAATAATGTTAATAACTAGTGTTTTAGAAATTTATGTAGAAATTACTCTTTCTAATAAAGTCAATTTATTGTGACTTGTCACATTATATTAAATTAGACATTTCATATTTTTCTAATTTTGAGAATATGAGTGAGAAGTCATTCCCTCCATGTATCCACATAAAAGACTTTTAAGAAAATGAAGAATATTATTTGAATGGTTCTATCTCGATTGCAGATCTGAAATTTCTAGTGTTTGCAATTTTCTGAAATTAACTAAGAGATTGAAAATTGTGCCTCATTTCATATAAGGGAGATACCCAAACTGTCTATCTTGAATCAAATCTCCATTACTTACAGTATAATGTATATCTCTCACAAATGCATCTGCAATCTTCGCTGTTTTGTAGTATCGATCACTAGGTTTTTCTGCAAGTCCAGATATGATGAGTGGTGTTCTAGCTTCATCAATCAAAATGGAATCCACCTCATCAATAACACAAAAATTGAACCGCCTCATGACAAGCTCATCTACAGTCTGCAAAGAATAAATGTGGAAGGATGTATGATGTTAGCATAAGCTCTTACTAAAAGGAAAACTTTGAAAAACATCAATTAAAACTTTTTTTATTCCTAAATATATGTTCCCAGTTACTAAAGTAACTCATACATGATACATCATTTTTTCTTTTGCTTTATTGTACTATACTTCATACATCTTGTCTTTTATAGGAGACTGTTTAGTACTCCTGCTTTGTAAAGTCATCATTGTACTCAACAGTCCCTTTGACCTACTTCTGTGGTCATTAGTTGGACATTAATAAAATTATCTTATCTTATCGACAAAATGTCATTGAAAATAATACAAGCCAACATTGAACCTAGGTGTAGTAAAGGAGAACCATTTAATTAAATCAACACATTTTGGCAAGTGATCTACTAGTCGGACTGTTACTTTCCGTGGCAAGATTATCTCTCAAGTAGTCGAAGCCAAGTTCACTATTTGTGACATAAGTCATATCACATGAGTAGTTTGCTCTCCTCTCTTCACTTGACATGTTCTCTGGAAATAGAAAGCATCAAGATTAGTTTCAGCCAATAAAATTTCGAAAAAAAACATTGATTCAAAATTGTTACTTATCATGCATAACATCTTTAATTACTTAACATCTATGCTAGAGAACACACATTAGTAGCACAAGTGTCCAAAAATGGCAAGATGGAAATTACACACACAATCAGTAGCATATGCTTCTGAATAATAGCAACTAGTTATAAGCACTTATATTTCAAAATGTCATGTTTTTGATGTCTTCCAGACAGGCACACTAACAATCAAATAAAAGAATGCAATTTGAGTAAATGTAGAGCATAGTTACGAAAACAAAAAAGCATGTGTCTAACCAAAGGGAAGGAATGCTTTTTTTCTTTCTAGCATAAAGATGCCACCTAGCAAGAATATTCATTATAGGCTACTGTACTCGTAATTAATCTATGAAACACATCTCAGAAAATGCTGACATATCAAGATTGAAAAGAGAAATTTTAGAAATTGTTTTCCTGTATCTTCAGTAGTTCCTGATAAGTCATCTCTATAGTCCACAACTACTCCATAATAATGTCCTGATTTCACAACAGGGTAACTGCACCTAACCTAAAAAAAAGTGGATACCTAATGTGAGCTAAGATGGGAATGAGAGGAATTAATATGGAAGTGGCAGCACTTCAATCTGTTGAGACGTGGGATTTGCTCAAAATACTCAGAAAGTCGGAATTTCATCAACATGGGAAAGCTTAACTTGTCTTTATAAAAGAAGTGAGGGTCTTGAATAAGAGGGCCCTTTCTTACATTTTATACCTTAAGTAACTCCCCAAGTCACTTATATAATTCCACTGGTATGTCATTTTGGAACTTCTAGAACAGTCAAGCAAATGAGTCAGTATGGAACAATGAGTTTTCACGCTCTGTTATATATGATTGGTATGGAACAATGAGCTTTCAAGCCCTGTTATGTATATTCTGGTTTCTACTTGAAATAGCGAATATATGATTTTTTCTTGGAAAAACAAATTCCAAAATGTGAGTTAGAAATCTACTTGAACACAAAAAAAACTAGAATAGAGGACAATTTTTACAAGATAGAAACTTTCTCGAAGAATAGAAAATTAAAGCCACTTCATATTTACAAAGATGAGAAGCACAAATTTTTCTAAGTCTATACTAAGGTGTTCATCTTTTCCTCCCTGCTTTAGGAGAAAATTGTCCCCAATTCTGGATGAACCATCTTCAACTCAAACTTCAAGATGTCCCACTGTGAGGCACTTTTTTACTATGTGTGAGTGATTTGAGGAGCGCCCTTGGTTTGGGGACATGATTTGATGGTTTTGGACCTTGTTGGTTGGAGCGCCCTAGGTTCGGGGCCTTGGAGGTTATCAATTGTATCTTTTCTCATGGATTGACCTCATCTTTTGAGCTTATGATATACCATTCTCACTCATTTTGACCATATATTGTGGATTGACCTCCCTTTTTGAGGAGTTGGTTAGGGGGTTGAGCATATTTTATACTTTTTGACCCTATCTTGGAGAGTCCCTAGGATAGATCTAGGGTTTTAGCATTTTTATTATTATTCTATTGTAGAAGAAGTTGAGTCCTTCTATAAAAGGAACTCACTTCTCATTGTCATTTGTTGAGTATTGGAGAGAAATACTATCATATTTTTGCATCAAAGGTTCTTTGTCCATTGGGGTTTCTTCTTCATGTGTAGCACTATTTGATGGATCAAATGTTGAGGTAACTTATTATATTTTTGCCATTGTAAAATTTGTATTCCTAGTTCGAGGGACAGTCTTGCTCAAGTAGAATTTAATATTTTGTATGCTAGTTTTGTTGTTTGTCTTGTGGTTTGACAATCTTAGAAGCTACAAATCAAGTAGCATAAACTAGGGTACAAACTAGGATATAGGTTAGAGGAATGGGCCATAGATGCCACCCTTCTATGATGGGAATTCGGATGATATCTCAATAACTTGGGCTATGAGTTTGTCTTGCTTTTTGTTGCAGAGATTCCAACCAAGCATATACACTTCAAGGCTCAAAGAGAATTGATCTCAAGACTCCCTTGGCCCAAGGTTTGAAAAGGCACTAGTCTCTACTTCAATTTTCACAACCAAAATCTTCAAACCTTCTAATCCTCTTGCTTTTCTTAGGGTAGAATCAAGCTCCAAAAAACAATCTCCAAAAATATTTTAGAATTTTCTTAGATAAATTTGTTAATTATTAGGGTTAAATTAGTGGTTTTAATTTCTTGTAGATTACTTCAGAATTTCTGCACTAGTTAAACACTAAAATCAACCCTAAATTTCAACTTTACATCATTAATAAGGGTTTCTCTTGTGCTGGAACTTGTTACTGGCTTCCCTAACCACGGTTCAGGGAAGCCAGTACAAACCATGTGGTTAAACAGATCGGCCAAGTGACAATCAAGTGCTTGAAGGCCATGTTTGAAGAGTTCAACCTAGAACCAGTGTTGCAAATATCTCTGATTTCTCTTGATATTTCCGATTTCTGCGGAGTTTTTTGTGTTGGCATTTGTCCAATGTTTTCATAATTCTTCAGGTCTAAGTTTCTATTTGTCGATATTTTTCGATAAGTCCTGATATTTTCCCCGATATTCCAATAAGTTTCTTTCCAGACCCTCGACGATATATTACCTGACACTATATTTGCAACATTGCCTGGAACTCTTCCTCATCCGCTGCTCTGCTAGAACTCATAGCCCAAACAGCCTCTTGGACATCATGGGGAGTGAATAAGTAACAAGGGGGGAGGGAGAGGTGACCTAGATAACAGGCTGCCCCAGGATGTCATAGAGGGAAGAGGTGTGGGAAAACATGGCTTTTGGATCGAGATAAGGCGAGAGATGGGAGTGGTTGGGTAAAGATGGTACGCTAGAAATGTTTAGGGAAATGATTGAGGGAAGTACTCAACTCTCGTCGCCTACGAAAGATGAAGAGGTTTTTCTTGTGGCGGAGGAAACGATAGTAGGAAGCTTTGAGAACTAGGTAGGAGGGGTGACCATGGTTGAAGGCATGCCGAAGTTGGGTGTGAAGGTGCTTGCAGTTGTCGTAATACCATCGGTTCATGTGGTAGGACCCAGGCTTTAGGGGGAGGGGGGTGGATCGAGTGGAGTGGGGGTAAGTTTGAAGGGTAGTCTCCCAGATGATAAAAGATAGATAGGTGTACTTGGCGAAGGAAGACTCGATGGAAGCCAATCGAGATACGAAAGGGAGAATCTGACGGAGGTAGAAGTAAGGATGTCAAGGTCTCCCTCAACAAAGAAAATATTTGTCCAAGGTGGGCCTAAGGGTGGGGCAGGGGGGGTCGAGGTGGGGGGGTGCCAATCTAGAGGGAAAAGGAGAGGAGAGCATGATCAACAAGAGGGATGGGGGTTACGGCGAAGTGATGAATGAAGGGGAGAATGTCCAAAAAGGAAAGGACATAATCCACCACACTTTGACCCCACCGTGAGGCTAACAAGTGAAAGAACAGGAAGCCTAGAAGCAAGGGAGGCCATTAAGGATCAGAAGCTTGTGGGATTATCCAAGTCGCGGGAGGTTCCTGCTGTACACTATCAAAGGCCCCAAAATATCATCAGATGATCGATAAAGTCCCACAGAAGCTAGATCGATCTCCTTAACACAGAACACGTTCTTGGAGTGGTCGCGCAGAGGGACCGGGAGGGCTCTAGTGCGTGAATTAAAGTCACCCAATAGGATGACCTCTCCCACTACGGAATGTTGGATGATGCCAGAGTATAAATCCAAATATGGGTCGTTGTCAGGTTCGCCATGGATAGCGAATTGTGTTGATGATTATAGCTCGAACAGGTGCTTCTGCATAGGCTAGGTGTCAAGCATGTAGAACTTGTCCATGTACTCTCTAGGTACTTGCTTAATTATTGAGTAAGTGACTTATATATCTCTTTCCTAAGTTTAACTTAGGAAAAGCACATTAATTAACTTAATGTTGACTAATGACTAAATGTGAACTTAATATTAAGTTACAGTCGTTGATCTTAAGTGAGGCTCAAGATCTAATCTTGGCCATCCATCACTTTGGAGATTGAGGGTTAGGTTTTGGTCATTGAGAAGCTATAAACGAAATCCTAAGGAGAGGAGAAAGACACAAGATCACAAGATCATTTTAGAGAGAGATTTTCTAAAGAGAAAAGCAAGAGACTCGGTGGCTAAAGAGGAGAGAGGAGATATTTGTAGAGAGAGAATATTCATGCAAGAGAGAGAGATCTATAGCTAGCCAAGAGGGTCGAACCATACAGGTGACGCAGGCCGTTTACAATGTGATGCAGAGGGTCATATGCTGTCATATAGGCTGACGGAAACCACGAGCAGGGTGATGCAGGGCCATACGAGCTGACGCAGAAGCCATACAAGCCGCATGTGTGGCTGACACAAGGGGTGATGCAAGCAAGGTCGATTTTCCTAAGAGGCCAATGCCTTTAGTGTGTTGATTTTCTCTGGAACTAAGTTACGAGTTCCATTATGTAAATTTCTTATTTTCTCTGTGAGCCAAGATTAATAAAGAAGAACATTGAATGTTGGTTTTTCCCCATTGGGGTTTTCCAGGGTAAATAAGTGTCAAATGTGTGAATGATTTCCTATTTTATTCCGCTACATTATTGGTTAAAAATATCAGTATTTTTGTTTATAATTTATGAGTATAAGAATTATTGAGAGCAGAAATCAAAACTGGTATTGAGTAAAATTTAACAAATTGTGATGAGGCTAGGGGAAAGTAACAAATTGCTATGAAGATATCTCTAAGAAGAGGAGGTAATCTACCGAGACAAACCCACATAAACCTAGAAAACTCATCTGCTATGACCAAAGAAACTCTACCCCGAAGGGACTCCCGCACTAAGCATGCCACACCACCAAAACCTCAAACCCCACCTAAATACCGAGTTTCCTGATGACAAGCTGACAACCAGTGATAACCTGTAATATCTAAAAGTGGCCTGACTGGGCTCTCATGGATCTCAATGATAAAAAAGAGATCTGATGAACCAAGAGCATCCTGTAGCATGCTCGGCGAAGACCAAAGAAACCCACTACCATTCCAGCATCCCACTAAAATCCCACCCACATATCGTCTCCTCCATCTAGCTAGTCATTTAGAGAACCCAGGTGGAGAGTACCCGAGAGGTAGGGAATCTCAATTGATGCCCGGAGGCCTCGAATGACTTCCCATTTACCTGCCTGTCGAGCTGCGACAATGAGCTCCCTGGAGCATTTCAACTCCGCCACCTAGGACCTAGTAAGATCAGCATCGAGAAAAATCTTAGTAGGGAGAGAGAACAGCCTATGCGTAGCCTGAAGACCCTGAAGTCGGTCACTAGCTAATCTAATAGTGTAGAATCGTGACCAAACCAAGCTCTCTAAAGAGGAATATCGGTAAGCTCGAGGTAGTCTCGAAGAAACATGGTACCAACTTGAATGTGATCTTGGGAAGGAGAGGGTAAGGAAAACCCTCTAACCTTCAAATTCAATTCATGAGCCCGCCAATTACGCTCTTCAAGTAGCTTCGCTTATACAACTTCTTCGACCATAACAAGAGGGGTTCTATCCCCACCTCTGACAACCTCCACCCAAGAATTAATGTATGTTTTTGTCTCTTGTTTGAAAGTAACCTATTGTTGGCAGATCTCCTCATGTTTGTTTCTAAGGTCGGGGATTTCAACATGTAAGGCATCATTCGGGGGTTGGAGGGATTCATGTACTTTCACATCATCCAATAATTTACTGAGGGAGAGGTTTTCCAATTCCACTTACGACACCTAGTTCGAAAGGGTAAGGGGTTGAACCTGTTGCAAGTCAAACTGACAATTGCGATTTTTGGCTTCGAGGGATTCCGTCTATTTCAGCAGATTTTTAATTTGGGAGGTCCAGAACGAAAAGTCTGACTCCAAATCTATGTCAGTGAGGTTGTAGACTGGTCCCTAGTTCTTGTTGCAATTGTTGAAATACTCAAGGTGGCCTCTATTGCAGAATTCGCTAGACGCCAAGGATTCCATGTCTGCTGGCTGAGTAGAGTCCTCCAGGGATCCCCCTCAACCCTCGAAATTCCACGAAATACCCATGATTCGGTTTGGTGCCTCTATCCATGCAGGTCTTGGTCATAGTTCACATGTAGAGTGTTACCTCTCATGCTAGCAATCTTTGATAAGCAAGACAATTTAGGCCCAGTGCTAGTGAAGGTAAGCAAAGGAGGGCTTAGGTCCAATGTCACCCCAGCCCAATCCCTCAACTTCTTCGGGTAACTCCTAAACCAAGGGGAGAGTCCCTATTGGTAGAAGAACACCTGCAGACAACAAGGTACCTGCAAATACCTTCCTTACCAATCTTGTGGCTAAGATCAGTGCCTTGTATGGAGTCAACAAAGAATAACAAAGACACATAGACCATACAAAAGGAGTTAATTTAGTCTAATCAGAAAACAAGTCTACCGAATTCTTGTACAGGGATCAATACAGCATCATCAATTTATACTAGCGAATAATTCGGGATTCAAAAATAAATCAACAAATCTGATCTATCAGGTTTATATCAGAAGAGAGTTAAGGGTTTAAATCAGCTAACAACTCAGATTTATCAGTTTCGTATCAGCTAACAGATCTGCCCCAAATGTCAGTAAATAGGTCTGAAAAAACCCTTACGAATCCCAATGCAAGGGTTTCACACCTCCCAAAGGAATACCCCAGAAAAGTGTGCTCTGAAGCAGAGATGGATAAGTGGCCTAAGGTGGATTTTTGGACCAATGAGAGCTGAAAAACACCTGCAGAAACCCTAATTTCAACAATTTCATGTTTCCCAATGCAAGTGCTCAAATTGGGATGCCCTTCAAAATCTGTGAATAAATCCACAAGGGCGAAATCGATGGGTGGACAAAAGCATTGCTGTTACAGAAAATAAAAAATGTATATATATATATATAGCCCCAAGGGTAGCTCAATCAGTTGGACCATCTACCAAAGGTATGTTGCCAATAGGGAGGTCGCTGGTTCTAATCCAGTCAAGTTCCTTCAGGTCACCAGATGGAGGACAATGTCAACTGCCAGCCCAAGAGCAGCTGGTAACCCCAAGCGGCTTGAACAGATTGGAACCAGTACCCTATGGCCTCCCCATCAGCAAAATGCCTTGGGTGGATGGCTCAACCAATTGAGCTAACCCTTCAGAGTGTGTGTGTGTGTGTGTAATCAAGAGGACCACGATAAAATCATTCAATGGACTAGGATGTAAAGAAGAAAATACAAACTTACGTTGAATAAGGCCAACATTAAGTCCCAAAAATCGAGGCACTTGACCAACCCATTCACAATCACGGCGAGCAAGATAATCATTTACAGTAACCATATGCACTCCCTTTCCAGTCAATGCATTCAAGTAAGCAGGTAAAACTGCAACCAACGTTTTGCCTTCCCCTGTCCTCATTTCTGCAATTTCTCCCTTATGGAGAACCATACCTCCTACAACAGACATTTCAAAAGTTTAAACACAGACAAGAATCCTGAAGTACTAAAATTGAATAATGTCTAGCATCTCAACTTGAAAATATGCTGTGAATCATACATTAGCATTGCCTTCATATATTGATTTATAGCATCCCGGTGAAGAAGCTGAACTATCATCAGTCTATCAGATACTCCAAAATTCAAATATTCATCCAGCAAAATGAAATGTTTCTTTTCCAGAAAAAAAGTTTTAAAATGCATGTCATTTTAACCTATGTTAATGTCTAGGAAAAAGTACTGCATTAAGTTGGATCTTAGCTCATGGTACATGAAGGAAGACAACAAACATAATAAAGTTGGTATCAAGGATTAGTTTTGCTCTCCTCTATATACAGTCCATAAAATATTAAAAATCCAATGAGCCAATGCGATAGAAATTACTGAAGAGGATGAGAGGCAATGACCTCGAACCTGTAAAAAACATGTGGAATCTTCATGGATGAAAATGGGAAAACATAAATCTATTAACTGGCATGACATGGAACTAGCATCAAAGGCTCTGCTAGATGAACAATGGAAACCCAAAATTTCGAGCACATCATATGATCATATTCCTCCTGCCCACTGTTCATTGCTTTGGAACACACAATCCCTCTGGTACTAATCATCTAATCTAAGGGGGGTCTTTTGCACCCCTATCTTTTGTTTGGTTATCGTTGATGGTTGTAGTTACCAGTCCCTTGACCGATTTTGGTTTAGTGGACATTAATACAAATTTCAATTTCAATTTTTGTTTCACAGAGTCAAATCATTACCATAAAAACAGCCTCCACCAAAGGAATCATGTATAGAGTATCTGTGAGACTATTTAAAGCATCTTTTTGAGCAATATTTCTTACAATTGCCATTGTAAAGGATAATTCTACTTTCTCAAATCGTGCCTCTCTAAGCAATAGAAGCATAAATGAAATGAAATAGATATAAGACTTAGAAAAAGAAAAGGATCCTAAATAGATAGAGGAATGAATCAGCACCCTACACCCTATTGACTTAACTGAATACTTTAAATTCTAACCTCTTGTTGTTTCACTTTTATGCTCAGTACATTCTACTAGAGGTACAACAGTCATTTCAGTATCGAAAACAAGTATAGGCTCCACTATTGCAAACTAGAGATATTCAGTGCCACTGCACAAGTTTCCTATGGATCCAAGTTGTCATGCTATGATTCACTTCTTGATGATTGTTTCTAAGTTGTCATAGTTAACAGAATCCTATTGACAGGATTTATATTGTAGAACTCAGATTGTTGAAATCTTATATGAACTACCTTGTTCAAAGGGTAAGTACTACTGCCTCCTCTCAAAACTTAAAACGGCACCCAACCCCTCAACAATAAAATCTCTTATAGAATCCTTCATGGCTTTTTTGAAACTGTACAAATCTGATTTTTGTCCCTACTACATGTCCTCTATTTGCTAAGGCAATGCCCTATTCCCTTGCCCTAGGGCCTTTTCCTTCATAGAAACATATTCTATGTCATTTTTGGCTATAACCTTTCTGTCACATGCCTCAGGCACTCTTGTCCTTGCTATATTTCATAGATGGATATGCACAGAGCTTCCTGTGTTTCTTGCAACCAGTTCCTTAGTTTTTTCTAAAATTCATCTGGATGCTTTGGCTTAAAAATGCACCACAAGTAAATTATTTGATGTGTGGCTGCCTCCTAACATTCACTGTATGTCGTTTCTGGTTAATCTATTATGTATTATGAACGACAATGTGGGCCACTGAAAGTTCTGCATTGTTGTTGGAAATGGTGGCCAATTACTGTCACTGCACAATATGGTGTTACTGAAACTAAAGCAAATGAATCATTTTTGCAGCCAAAATCCATGTTGATTATTATAATATGTTATGTGCTGTATGGATGGCCATGTAGAGCCCAATGAATCTTGCAAGTTACAACTATAAATATTGTTCCCCATTATTATAATCACTTAATGCCCAACAGGCTTGGGACTTGTTACCGCTTGAAAATGCAAGACTCATTTTTGTATTTTCGAGGCATTCTTCTCAGCCATACTGTGATGAGGATATGAACTTTGGGATTGTTACGCCCCAGATTGTCTGCAACGTGCCTTTCAGGATTTACCAGAGTAAAAGGGTCTTTCATCATTGTAAAAGGCCAAGTCTGTGCTTTTTTATGTAAAAGTGTTCGTCTAGCTGGGCTTAAGTCCAATGGTCTGGTCATGGCAGGTCTTCTTGGTTTTCATTTCAAGGAGTATTGGCTTAATGGCTTTGTTGACTGCCCCTTGATGGGCAGAGGTCCCCCTTCATGTTGAGCCCTTTGTGCCCTGGGTTGGTGCTACGGTGCTTCTTCGGATGGACCCACTAGGACACATGGCTTAGGGGCCCCTAGCCACACTCATGTTTTTGCTATGTAGCAGGTGCTTGTGCATGTAAGGGTTGTCGTACCCACCTTAGCACACCTCATCTATGCCCACTTGAACATTATCTTTTCATGTATTACCCCTCCTCTTGGTCTCCATGTACAAAATTCACAATGGCATCATACTTTAGAAGAAAGCTTTACCTTACTAAAGGGGAGGATGTTGAGGGATCTTCTACATCATTAGGGTTAGTTGGGGCATGACATCCTCATTCCGCTTGCCACTACTCTTGGTTTAAGCCATTTGAATCATTTTATAATTATTTTTAGTCTTTTGTGGTTTAGTCCCCGGGTTGTGGGTGACAAACCATAATTTTAAATTATTTTATCTTTTAGTAAGGTAGGCTCTAAAGTTAAAAAGATTAAGAAGCCTCATATAAATAAAGGCTCCTAGCACTCATTTGTAAACAAGACAAGGATTCTAATATGTACTTATTTATATTTCTCTTGGTATATTGGAGCATTTGAACTAGGCGCACCTCTCTTTTCGGCATATCTCTCTTGTGATGAATGGTGGAATGATGAAATTTTAGGGTTTTGCTATCTTACAAGGTTGATCCAAAGAATGGTTTTTATAATTCGTGACTAAGAAGGATCTAAGAACTCTTTCTCTTGCTCTTTCCTTGGTGGATGTTGGTGAGATTTTTTTATTTTCTTGTTTGGCATTACTTTTGCACCTTAAACAAGGTAAATTAGGGTTTTATTGGCATCTTGTCAATCTTGTTTGAGGAGACTTTCCTCTTGAAGGAGCTCTCCACAGTGGAGCCTTGGGATTCATTGTTTGCCCTAATTAAGGTTTGGTTACCTTGACGTATCTAGGGTTACTAGCCTTTGCCCTAATTGGTAAATCTTGAATAGCCAAATTGTGCAGGGCCATTGACCTCAATCTCTTATTGCCCTAGGGTTGAGGACTAAGGTCATAACCCCTTCTTTTCTTCTTTTTATCAAAATTCTCTTGTATATATATTATAAAAAAATCCCAAAAAAATAATATTGGAAAAAACCCTAAAAAGTTAGAAAATTCATATATAAAAAGGTAACATGTTTTTCGGATTTCTACTTGGATTAAAAAGTGCGCCCTAGGCAATTTAATGGTGGGTCTTCATGGGCGCCCTGTTCTTATGGTTAATTTGTGAGATATCTCGTGATTTGTGCATGCTAGGGTTTCTTTTGCATATCTATTATAAGGTACATCAGGTATACTGATCATTTCAGCCAATTTCGAAGGCATAAAAAGTAAGGTTTTGGGCCTAGATTGACCCCTAGAGGGTTGGACACTTGTTGGGAAGCATTATAAGCGGGACCACCATCTATTTGAGGGTTGTTCTAGGGCACTTACCAAATTTGATTTTACATTTTCAGATCTGATTTGGTGTTTCCCCTTGCCCTCCGGAGGCTCGTCACTCGCCCTACTATACAAGGTACTCTATATATGGTAAGTTGACATTGTTTGGGTTGATTTTTATCGATTTCTGAAGTGTTTTGACTGCTGCAACTTCATAACAGCAGTAACATATTGAAGCTATCTCTCTTGGAATCTGTGACAAAGTGGTATAACTCCTTCCTCTCACTTAGTGTTATTATTGCTTCATCATTTTGACTCCATAAGGCATTGATCATCATTGAGAGGTTTCTTGGGAAAGGTGTTTGTGTGTTAAGTAATTGCAGATATCATTCACCAAATTCTAGGGACTCCCCCTCAGTCTTAGGAGTTGACCTAAAGTGTTATGAAGCTAGGCTGTAGTTACATTGGGCAATAGCTTCTCTCGTGCTTACCACTCGTTGCACTGGGATCCGTGACCTTGATCAAGGGTGCTATTTTGAGCAATAACATGGATCTTGGTAAAAATCGTGAATGCCAACATAGTCTTGCTCATCAAGTTTGGGAGAGATGGAGATCTACACGTTTGCTGCCTTTTGTCACATGTTAATGTGCTCCTGTCTTTCGAGGCATGTTTTATAGTTGAGTTCACATATTCAAAGGCAATGTTGCACATGTGGCAGTAATTCACCTTTTGGGTTGCCTTCTGCATATGATTATGCATTTTCTTACTTTGAGGCATTTCACATACCCCAAGGCATAAGTTATGTATTTGGAGGCTTTTCACACCATGGAAGCTTTTAGGAGAGCACCATGCATTACGTCAAGATACTTGGCATCCTTTTGTTGTCCAAAGGGAAAGGTGAAACCTACACTGCTGGGAATCGACCCCCCCCCCATCGAATCGATCCCAATTCGCGCTCCGGAAGGAATCAATGAGGAATCGATTCCGGAATCGCGATTCCTCATCGATTCCGCCCGGAATCGATTTTGTAATTCGCGAATTGGGAAGAAAAAAAACGATCCCTCGAATTTGGCAATTCGCTGCGGAATCGTAGCTTCCGGGTCGATTCCTGATCGAACCCGGGCATAAAAATCAAACCCTAAAACGATCCCGAGATCGATTCCGCGGACAGGGCGGATTTTTGGAGAAAAAAAAATTGATTTTTGGATTTTTTGGGGGGGGGGTTTTTGGAGGGCTAGGTCACTTTGGGCCAATAAAGGGTGAATGAGTCCATTTGGACTCATTCCATTCCTCATTTGCTTGATTGGGAAGAGTTTGAGCTTGGGGTGAGTTTGCTAGTTGTTTGAGAGCTTTGAGCATTGAGTGGGAGATTGAAGGGGAGATTGAAGGGGAGAGCTTGCAAGGGAGATTGAAGCTTCCATAGAGACATTCAACCACCATTGAAGAGCTAAAAGGTAGGCTCTAAAAACTCATCTTTGTTTGTTTTTGCAATTTTTTTTCACTATGTTAAAAAATGGAAAACTTGCAATGTTCTCTTCTCCTACTCTTTCCAATTTCTTCTTCTCCATCATTCTATTGCAGGGAACAAGTGACTCTCATCTTGAATCAAGAAACATGATGGGTATGTGGTTTTGGTTTTTCATTCCACTTCTTCTCATTATGATGGTGTTGGGAAGTAGATGTGGTGGTGGTAGTGATGAGGGGGAAGAGGTAGAGAGTGATGCATACCAAGGAGAAGAGGAGGAAGGGGAAGAGGGTGATGATGATGAGGATGAGGGTGATGTGGGGCAAAAACAAAAAGACACAACACCATTGTGGAAGTATGTGACAAGGCAAGGGGGAGGGAGAGGGGGTGGAACCACAAAGTTTGGATGCCCCCATTGTGGGAAAACATACACAGGTTCATATACCCGGGTGAGAAAGCATTTGTGTGGGGTTATGCCATGCGATGTAGGTAAGTCTCATGGAGTCAAAACATGTGACAAAGTGGGAGCTAAAGAGAGAAGCAAATACAAGATGGAAGAAGAGGCTGCTCAAAACAACTCCAAGAGATCGAGGGTTGATTCTGAATCCCCACAGAGAATGTTTGGTAGTGGAGTTGGATCATCATCGGCTCGATCGGGAGCCTCATCTCCCCATGGAGTCTCGCCTATACGAATAACATTATCCGATTTCCTTGACCAAGGTTGTAGAGATGATGTGGATTCAAAAGTTTATAGGTTTCTCTATGCATGTGGTGTGCCATTCAATGTTCTTCGCTCACCCTATTGGCATGAAATGGTACAAGCCATCAATGGTGGCCCTCAAGGATATAGAAGCCCTGGGTATGACAAAGCTAGAACCGTGGGACTTGACAGGGAAAGAGCCAAAATCAATAGTGCTCTTGGAAAGTTCACAAATGATTGGTCCAACTATGGGGTATCCATTGTATCTGATGGGTGAACAAATGTTAAAGGCAAGCCATTGATAAATATTCTTGGCGTTTCTGCTAGCGGTGCGGTCTTCCTTTCAGCCCATGCCTACTCAGATCGCTACAAGACCGCTATTAATATTGCACAACCTTTACTTAAAACCATTCAGGAGATTGGGCCATACAATGTCATTCAAGTCATCACTGATAATGCTGCTAATTGTAAGGCAGCAGGAGCAATCATTGAGGATAAGTATCCCAACATATTTTGGTCAGGGTGTTTGGTTCACACATTGAACCTTTTGATGCATGATATTGTTAAGATGAAGGACCCTAGTTACAGATGGATTGGTGCCTTGTACAAGAGAGGTAAGAAAATGATAAAATTTATTACCAATCATAGCATGGCCCACCACATTTTTCCCAATCACTCTAAGTTGGAGCTATTGAAGATTGCAAAGACTAGATTTGCTAGCTACTACCTCACCTTCAGGAGGCTTTTGAAGGTAAGAGAGGCATTGGCTAGTATGGTCTCAAGTGATCCATGGCAGGAATTGAAAGACAGAGCTGCAAGTGCATCAAATAGAAATGACTTTCAGGAGGTGGAGGACACCGTTCTTGAAGGTAATTTTTGGTCACAGGTTAGGTATGTTCTGCAGTTCACCAAGCCAGTTTATAACATGATTCGGTTTGCAAATACAGATCAGCCGGTGATTGGGGAGGTGTATGAGCAGATGGAAGCATGCTTGGTCAAATCAAAGACATTGTTGAGCAAAGAGATGCAGTCTTGTATGACCATATTCATAAACATGTGGTCAAAAGGTGGGATAATCTAAATGTTCCACTCCATGCCCTTGCATATGTCATCACCCCAAAATACTATTCTCCAATTTGGTTGGCCCAACCTGCACCTGGGAGTGGAGTTAGGAAAAAACCCCACACAGATCCAGAGGTTGTTGCTGGGCATATGCAAGCATTAGAGAAGTTGGTCCCTGATGAGGAAGAGTGTGCTCAAGTACGGACTGAATTGAGCATATACATAAGTGAGCATGGACGCTTTGGTTCCCTGTTTGCAACCAAAGATCGAGATAGATTGGATCCTATCCATTGGTGGAACATGCATGGCTCTGGAGCCACATATTTGCATAAATTGGCGCTGAGGGTGCTATCACAGGTTGTTAATAGCTCTTCTGCAGAGAGGTGTTGAAGCACCTACAACTTCATCCACAGTGTAAAGAGAAACGGTCTGAATGTAGATCGCGCAGAAAGCTTGGTTTATGTGCACTACAACTTGAGGTTGTTGTCCCATTATTGTGAGGCGGCCAAGAATGATAGAACATTTTTTACTTGGGACAACAATCCAGAGGAGGCTAATGTGGAGGATGGAGCCATAGCATTAGAGCGCTTGGAGGCTGAACTATTGGGTGATCATGATGATCCAATTCAGACTACCCATACAGAGATGCCACCCCCAAGCAGAAACAGCTTTCCGAATGCAGGAGTTTTGCCTTTAGCTTCACAACGTCCAATTTCAGCCCGTGGGGGCCATTCATCTTCTTCTCATGTTCCACGATCACTTCCACCAGCACCTATTCCACCTAGAACACGAGAAAAGAAATTGGAAGTTACTCGTGGCAAGCGGAAAGCTTAGTAGATTCATAGTACTTTGTAGGTTGTATTTCATTTTCATGTTTATTTTGGCGGTTGGCCTATTTTGTAAACATTATGGCCTAGTTTGATGGCAAATATTATATGTTGAAATTTGAAGGTCGATGTTGTTGATGATTGATGATTTGATGATGATCATTTAATGACAATGTTATAAGTTATAGCTCCTAAAATCTAGAAGACTAGATGATTAATGTTATATCAATGTGTACTAAATGGTTATATGAATATCTAGATTCTATGTTTTGATGTTTTCTATAGCTAATTTGGCATAATACATGTTTTTTTTAATTTATATGCATCAAAATATATTAAAATATATATTATATAAAAAACGCTCCCGAAACGGAAGCTTTTGAAAATTTCGCTTTTCGCTCCCGCTCCCGCTCCCAACAGCGTAGGGTGGAACCACATCTTGAAGAGCACTCCATTGACTTGGTCCTTTATTGTTATTTTAATGTACATCATTGGAAGACAAGCTTCTTGAAGGGCACACCAAGGGATGAGGTCACACCCATTCTGGCACATTGTTCTATGAGATCCTCATTGTAGGGGCACATATGTCCATAAGATCCACTTTGTAAGGAATTGGTTAGCAACACCCACCATCTTGAGCAGATATTTTTTGAGTGCCTAGATTGTTGCTAGATTAGTCCTTGTAGGTGCAAAGTGGCTACAGCATTTCATAATTGTGATCATAACAGAAAATCAGACCAATATTGAGGGAGTTACAGTGATTTCAAATTTGCCACAAACCCTAGCCGTGTTTGAAGAGCCCAACTTGAAGGAGGTTTTGAAGGAACCCACTAGCTCTAATTAAGATACATAGCATTCTTTTATCATCCCATGAAGGAGTATTTCCCTACCTTGAAGAACACCATCTTTGACTTGGCATTATTGTTATTTACCGAGGGTAGATAAGGAGTGGTTATCTAGAAGAGAGTGCTCAACCTAGAAGGTCCTATAGAATCCCATTTATCCAAGAGGGAAAGCATCTTCAAGAGTTTGTTCATGCTAAAAAGGGCAAGTGGAATCGCTAGACCCTTCTCATAATCTTTTATTAACATTTCTAAGAGAAAAGAAGGATCTAAGGCTCTCTAAACTTTTCTCAATAGTATTTATTGTAAAATTAGTTGAGGAGAAAAGGTTATAAAAGGATGAGCTCTCCTCATTTGCAAATCAAAAGTTCAAATGGAGAAAATCTCCTTTAAGAACATCAAGGGTATTGTAAATTTTGCAGGTTAGAGGGAGGAAAAGCTTGGGTGAATTACATTATCTTTTGCTGGAATATGAATAGTATTGATGCTAGGGATGCCATATCAAATTCTGCTGGTATATATCTCTATCTTCGGATCTGTTACATACTTCTTGTGGCGTATTTGGATGCTAGGGAAGGACGTTTTGGAGAAGTATTCATACATTCCTTGTCTCTTGATTGAATCAATGTTTGTCAATGAAGATAAAAAGTAAAACATTGTTGTTCACTCTTACTTGATGGTTGTTGTTGATCTCTTTGCTTTATTGATTGCATCATATGTTGGTTGGTTTTGAGCTAGTAAATGACAAAGCATCTTAATGGACTTATCATATAATTATTTGCATCAATGTGGTTGAGTTAATTGGTGATGTTCATGTATTACATAACTTGCTGATTTCTCCTTCATATTACAAACTTCTTCATCAAGTGGTGCTTTGACTCCATTTGCGCGAAGGACAAGGCAGTTGGTCTTGTCTTCTTGCCCTTTCTGTAAAAATCATCAAACACACAAATCACAAATCTGATTTTTCAGATATGTGCTAACAGATGGATTAGTTATTTGATCTTAGGGAAACCCCCCTTGTGTCAGAGGAGAACCAGCCTAAAGTGAAGGAGGTTCTACTAAGGTGACAATGGGTAGTTTCACAGTTTGTTTTAGCACCTAAGTGGCAAAGCCCCAATCCACTAGTGCTACAAATGTAACTTCGAAAGACTAATACCACTATTACGTTAGCTTAAGCCTTTCCACGTTTTAGGCCAACTCTAAAGGCCAAGGGAGGCTTCCCTATGAGTTATTAGATCAAGTTTTGGTAGAGTTAAAAGATCGATCTTAGGACCTCAAAATTTAGAAGTGTTTTCTTAAGTTAATCATCCCACAAAAGTGTTTCAACCAAGAAAGATATGCCAAATGACGAGAGATATAACACTTTACAGAAAAGGATATTGCTCAAGATAAAACATCCATGGACATTAAACAAAGTGACTTATAGAAATGTAAACCAACAATGCACCATAATGTTTTAATATCAAGCTTGCATCAAAATAAATGGCTTAATGCCCAAACTCATCCACAAGTAAATGTATCCAATGGTGGCAAATTAATTTGATTAATTTATGAAATTGTTTATTGAATGAGACCCTCTTGGAGAGATGAAAATCTTTTAAAAGGGTGTCAGCCAAATTATTAAAAATTCATTTTTGTTGCAGTGATCAAAATCACTTTAGCAAAGATGGCTTGATATTAATCCCACAAAGTTAAGAATTATTAATTGGAAGGAGTCATTAGCAAAGATAAGAAATGAGATCAATACATGGTGGAAGATACACCCATCACCAACATCTATATTCTCGGTAAGCGAACACCTTGTCCTGCCCAATTTGCATACCCTGGAAATGTTGTCCAACCCAAAATTCAATTACACATTTCCCAAACGTCGCTCTTTTTTGTTATAATGTAGACCATGGGTTCAAGGCACCTCCAATGTTTACACTATCAACATTGAGATACAAGTTTCCAATGTCATTGAAGATAAGATAAGATAAGATAATTTTATTAATGTCCAACAAATGACCACAAAAGTAGGTCAATGGGATTGTTCGATACCATGATATCAATACAAAGTGGGAGCACTGAGGCAGCTCCTATAAAATCAAATGCAGAAAGAAAAGTAAGACTAAAACCTAGATATCGAGCTCCAAAGATGGAGAGCCAATCTAGGAGAGAGATGTACAGAGATAGTAGATCTAGGGCCTGTGAAACAAATGGTGTATGTCTGTCATGTTACGTTAGAACCATCTCTCCTAACATCCAAGGCCGACTGGAGGAAGCGCAGAATAGAAACCTGTCTAGAGGAAGAGTTGGAAGAGGAGGTAGATGAGTGATGTCCCTGCCTCTGTGCCCTAGAAGAAATTGGTTGACTATTGGTACAAGGTCGAAACTAGCTATGTCACTGGGGTCGAACAAAAGAGGAGATCCTTCTCGTCTGAATAGGTCTAGAGCCAAAAGAAGTGCCATCATCTGTCTACCTCTTGGTACCCCTCGGAGACAGGAGCACTGGAAAAAAGGAAGTGATTTGTTGGCTAGAGACTGCTCTAGTAGATGAACGTGATTGAAGGACGAGAGAAGGAGTCGGAGGGCCTCCTGCAAATACAAGGCCAAACATCTATGGTCAAGGTACTGAAAGAAACGAGTCAGGTTCTAAAGCTCCCTAACAAGAAGCTCTCTAAAAAGACAATGGAACCGTCCGCGGATCTTGTAGTATACAAGACAACGAAACATGAAGTTCTCCTCTATCTCAACCTCTCGAAGGTGGTAAACCTGATAGATCATGTTTGATCGATCAATCCAGTGAACCATCTCAACCCTAGGATGATGGGAACCCACTCTGAACTGGCCAAAAGGAATATGAAGAGCATGTGCCCAATGGCGAAATGTGTAGCGTGGCCGAATAATGAGTCCTCCCCTCAAATCCATGAAATGTTCAGCATAAAAGGCCATATTTGGACTTAACCCGCCTTGAGGGTTGATCCATGTGACCTGCACATACTGCTTATAGATATCATCACGGGTGATTTTGTTCAACTCCCGCTTGGTAGGCTAGAGGTGACCAGGCGAACCCAGAGAATACCGAAATGGAGGAAGTCAATCTATCATAATACCAACCGACTCCAAAAGAGCCAAAACTCCATAAGAGAGTAAATGGGATTTCCCTTTTACATCAGCATAAGCAAAATCAAACCTAAAGTTGTTGTGAGAGATGCATATTTAAGGGTATCAATGTAGAGGAATTGGCCTACAAAAAAAAGACAATGATTTCCTCGTGCTCAAGTCACTAGGACTTCCCACAAAGCTATTGTCAATCACTACACACACACACACACCTTCATAATAATTGTTGGTGTTGTTGCCGCCGAGATGCACACCTAGGGGGGAGTGCAGAAAAAAATATTTCGAAGTTGCTCAATGTGGCCTTGGGGGCAAGCAAAGAGTCAGGTGTTGTCACCTGATCCCGACTCCTCCGTTTAGGCAAACTCCTAACAAAGCCAAGCGGGGTAGACCCTACTAAAAGAAAAGGTTTCTAAGGCTTTTAGTTAATGTTTGAGTGATTGGAATGGATGTTGTTTTTAGGAGTTTTTTGAATTGATGCAAATTTAAACCAAGTTGTTCGCCAAATTAATCAAGATACATCCACAACATGATATAATAATTTATAAGATAGATAAAAAGCAAAATAATGAAATATTGTTGTTGATGAAAAACCAGTGCTAATGGAGTCACTGTCTGTTGGAGTGCTCAAAGGACTATTGTGCGAATGCTCTTGGTTTATTTTATTATGTATTTTTTATGGGATGAGTTGATTAATTGTGGGATGAGGGGATTCCCGATATACCTTGCGGTACAGAGAATATGTCTGGAATGTGATCTAAGTGGCTTTGTACAAGGACATGTGGGATGGAATGGAGTCTCGAGAGCGGTGTTCAACACTACACCAACAAGGGTGTAGCCTAACTGTGCTCTGAGGTTGCCTCCCAGTTGTTCCCGCTTCCTTAGTCAAAATTTCCCCACTTTCGATCACTATCGAGGCAACGTCGGATTTTCGTTGGTTAAAAAGGGACTTGATTTTATTAATGTGAATGAATTAGCTTAACGTGAAAAATTTGATAATTGCAACACTATCACTTTTGATATCCCAAAGCTCAGACTAGCCTGCGATGGGTAGAGCATACACGGAGTGGGCGAAATATTCGTTCAAATTTTAAACTCTCCGACAGAGAGCACTCTTGATCCGCTTAAAGCGAGATTCAAGAGATTTAGATGAGTAATACTTTAACTAACAGAACAAAAAAAAAAGATATAAAGTACTAAAGCAGAAAGTCACAAATTTTCTAATTACTACCCAAGAGTCTCTTTCAGGTCCAAAGACCGTACTCAGGAAAGCAAGGGGATTAGTAGTTCATTTAGCATGCAAATATAAAGTAAAGTAAAACTTGGAAGAAAAGTCTAGATCTAGTTGCAATAATTGAAAGAACTAATATAGCAAGCAAAACTAATCTAAAGCAGAAAGTAAAGGGGACAAGTACAAGCTTCCCCGAAATGGGGGAAGGGGGTGTGTGAGCCTTAAATCCCACATGTTCTTTATTAATTTATTACAAATCTTAACTCTCTGACAAAGAGTGCTCTTGATCCATAAAAACGAGATTCAAGAGACTTTAAAAAAGCTTAAAAAATGCTAAGTAAATGCAAGGGGTTGAAATATGTCCTCTTCAAGGTTCAAACTTCCCAAATTCGCTCAAGTCCTTCGCTTTCCTATGACAAAAAGATAAAAAACCAGCGAACAACAAATTTATTAAAATGTTAAGAGATTAGCTAAAATCACAATAAAATACAATATTTAGTACTTGCAAATGATAGAAAATAATTTATTAGTTCAACTGTTCAAGTACTAAAGATTCATGACTAGATCTAAGCATGAGATAACAAATTTAAAGCATTTTTTAGATATAACATGTAAACAAGTAAATAACTAATGATGGAACTTTCTTAGCTCTAATTTACTTGTAGGAGAACGGTAACCGAGAAAAGAAGAGTTTAGAGTTTTTTAAAGGGATGGAAGGAGGACTTCAAGCCTCAAGTTTGATCTTTATCGAAAACTATGGAATGCCTGCAAACAAAATATTAGCTCGAAAGTGCCAAAGAGGGGAGAGGATGCAACTAAGCTCCGCTCCTCCTTCAAATTTGTAACCTGCACTACTATAAGAAACACTTGCCAATAATGGATTAGATCTAGTGTGCATGCAAAAAAGAGATCAAGAGAGCCTCAGTACAACTGAATACAGTTGGTTGCTCCTGTCTCTTGAAAACAAAGCACAAATAAACAACTTAACAACTGTAAATGCTTATTCTATTGGATTATAAACAATCTTCTAAGCTAGATCTATCACCAGTATTGAAGCAAGAGAAAAACAGTGGTACAACATCACCTCAATAACATAGCATTCATCAAATGGCACAACATGGACCTCCAAAGTCTTTCAATATTATTCATCAGATACAACAGTGTTACAATGGGCAGAGGTTCCACCATCCATCCGTATGGAGAAGGATTGCCTTGTTTATATAGAAATACAAGAGAGAGGGGGTGTGCATAAGATAGGCTAGGGAAAGAGGGGCGCATTGCTCAATCAATGGAGTGATTAAAGGATGAAACCACCACCTTACTATGCCTTGGTTGTTGGGAGGTGATGAGGTGGATGCCACCTCATGAGAGGGGTGCCCCTCTTCACTTTGGAATCATCACCCAATAACATCGAGCTACCACTCATGGGAATGACGCCCACATGTGAGGAGAGGGGTGCTCTTTTAATTTGATATATTCGCTCTGTTAAAATTTTGAAACTTGATAGCAATGACAGATTGTGAATAAAATGCAGAAATAGCTATCAGTAATTACACATCCACAAAAATTGAACACAGTAATTTTTCACGGGGAAACCTTTTAAGGACAAAAACCCCAAAGCAATTTAATAATTTATCTCTAAAATGAGATGACTGAGTTTTTACAATAATAGGCTAAAACAAGCCTTCACAACAAATAGGAATTTGTTTCACTAATCAAGAAGAACCCTGTACAATGCCAGCTGGCCCTAATCTGCCACTGAATAACTGTAACCGATGCTAGATGCCTGGAGCAGCTTCAATCTTGCATAGTCAACCTGTACATGGTTGTAGATGTCACTTGTTTACTGATGTGTACCCTGCTAAGAGTGCCGTGAACTACTGCTGGGCTGTAGTGACTTGTAGAAGCCCTTTCTGGGGCTGCTGTAACCTGAGACAAACCCTGTACAAATTTGGGTGCACAATAAAAATGCCCTAGCAGGGCTCGGGTATACACAGCAGAAGATTCAAGTAGAAATAGGATGGCAGCAGTAAAACCCTAGCTGAGATAGGGTATTTTAAACCAGCAGAAAAGAGTGTGAACAAAAACTGGAGTTGACTTCTGCTAGAGGTAAGAACCAACAATAATTAGATAACCCAGCAAATAAGGAAGTCATCCATGAGCTGAGCAGAGAAGACACTTGGCAAATCCACGAGCTAGATCAGTTAATAATACCCACGAGCTGTCTCTTGAAGATACCACGAATTATATGTCTGAAATGTTGAGTTTCCTTTTTTTATTTATAGTGGAATAATTCCACTTTATTGAGGCCGACCTGTCCTCATATTAATTTATATATTTTTTTATTGTTTATTTTGTCCTCCAAAAAGGAAATAAGTATGAGGCCGACCTGTCCACCTGTCCTTCACATATTTACATCATTTTATTTTTCTTTTCTTCACTAATGAGCCAACCCATAATAAATAAATAAATAAATATATATTTATTTTTCTTCTTCTGAATGGTGGGTTCGTGGACCAAGCCAAGCTATGCTTGGGTTTCATTTATCTTCAATAAATCATGCAGGTGTTCTTCAAGGTCTTCATGTCCACTCCAAGTACATCATCACAGGGAGATAAATTAATTGCTTTACTTCACCCTCCTGTTGCCACCAAGATCAAGTGCATAGCCCATAGATCAAGGAAAGGAGTACATCACTTGCCCAGACCCGGTCTAGGGCTTACAGTGAAATCCTGGTAACTGACCAGGTGCCTCCATTCTCCCAGAGAATGGCTCTCAGCCCCAAGCTGAGCTTCCAGTCCCAGACTGGATCAATATCCTGGTAACTGACCAGGTGCCTCCATTCTCCCAGAGAATGGCTCTCAGCCCCGGGCTGAGTTCCCAGTCCCAGACTGGGTCAATATCCTGGTAACTGACCAGGTGCCTCCATTCTCCCAGAGAATGGCACTCGATGCTGCTCAGGAAAAATCAACACTCCCTCTCAGCGAGAGGGTCATTCTCTGCAATACCAAGCTTGTCTCGAAAGTGCACAAGCTTTGTCAACGACAAGGGCTTGGTCAATATGTCAGCAATCTGCTCATCTGTACGGATGTACTAGAGCTTCATGGCACCTCGCTGTACCATATCTCTGATGAAGTGGTACTTCATCTCAATGTGCTTTGACCTGTCGTGAAATACAGGGTTCTCTGAAAGCTTAATGCAACTCTGATTATCGCAATGGATAATAGTTGGTTCAAGCTTTCCACCAAACAGGTCAGAGAGAAGCTTTCTAAACCAAACTGCTTCTCTGCAGGCATCACTGGCAGCAATATACTCAGCTTCAACTGTGCTCTGAGCTATGGAACCCTGTTTTCTACTAGACCATGAGATCATGGCTGATCCCAAACTGAAACAGTACCCTAATGTGCTTTTCCGGTCCACTGCACTGCCAGCCCAATCGGAGTCAGCATATCCAAGTAGCATTACCCCACTGTTGGAGGTATATCTGAGCCCATATGTAATAGTACCTCGCAAATATCTGAGCACATGTTTGGCAGCTATCCAGTGTATGTGCTTTGGCTCGGACATGAACTGACTCAATGCATTCACTGTATAACAGATATCTGGTCTCGTGTGCACTAGATACATCAAAGATCCAATAAGTTGGCGATACTGAGTAGGATCCACTGCCTGTGAAGAAGTAGCTGAGTCACGTAACTTCTTCAGATTTGATGTCATGGGTACACTCATGGGTTTGCAGTCATGCATCCCAAACCTCTTCAAGATATCAACTGTATACTTCCCTTGAGACAGAAAGATCTCATCTGACTTCTGCCAGACCTCTAAACCAAGAAAATAGTGCATGAGTCCCAGACCCTTCATTTCAAATTCTGAAGTAAGCTCCCTCTTGCACTGAGCTATCAGTTGCTCCTCTCCAGTGAGGAACAGATCGTCCACATATAGGACTAGGATCAAGACATGGTTCTGAACAACCTTAAAGTAAAGGTTGGGATCAGCAGTGCTCTTGGAGAATCCCAAACTGTCAAGGTAACCATCAATCCTGGCATACCAGACCCTTGGGGCCTGTTTGAGTCCATACAAAGCTTTCTTTAGTTTGCACACATGAGACTGTATTTCATGTGTCACAAAACCTTCAGGTTGCTCAATTCTTCTTCAACTTCTCCATTAAGAAAAGCTGTCTTTACATCCATTTGATGGAGTTTCCATCCAAAGACAGTAGCGAGGGAGATAATAGTTCTGATGGTGGTATATCTGGCAACAGGGGCAAATGCTTCATCATAGTCTATGCCTTCCTTTTGTGAGAAACCACGTGCCACAAATCTTGCTTTATATTTCTCAATGCTGCCATCAGCAGCATGCTTAATTTTATAGAGCCATTTGGAAGTTACCACTGACTTCCCTTTTGGTCGAGGAACAATTTCCCACACATCATTTTTCATAATGGAATTATATTCTTCTGTCATGGCATCAATCCATACCTGATGAGACTCTGCTTCTTTGAATGTAGAAGGTTCTGCATCAATGAGCTTACTCATAAGACCTGAGTATTTCTGGGGCTTCTTGCTTTCTCTAAATGTCCCAGAAGGAGCTTTATGCTTCTCTGCTTCTTGCAATATTTCTCTCGCCCAAGTAGGTCTTCTCTTGGAAGGAGGAGCTTCAAGTAGTTCTTCAGCTGGTCTTTCTGGTTCTGAGTAAGCATGAGGTTCATCTTCTTCCTCCCTCTGATTCTCTGAATGAGGAGAGTCTGGAATGTCGGAAAGAGATCCTTTTGGATCTTTTGGAAGCTCTTTGGAGTGGCGGAAAACAGCTTCCTCATGAAATATCACATCTCTGCTGACTTCAATGTATCTTTGACCAGGAACATAGATACGGTAGGCTTTTGAATTTTCACTGTACCCAACAAATGTGCCTTTCTTTCCAGAAGGCTCCAGCTTTAATCTCTTTTCTTTTGGCACATGGATGTAGACTGGAGTGCCAAAGATCCTCATGTGGTCAACTGCAGGTTTCTTTCCTGTAAAGACTTCTTCTGGAGTCTTTTCTCCTAAAATGGCATGAGGACTTCTGTTTTGAATATAGACAGTTGTACTAGCAGCCTCAGCCCATAGAGACAAAGGAAGATCTAGATCACACAACATGGATTTAGCAGCCTCACAGACTGTTCTGTTCTTCCTTTCTGCAACCCCGTTCTGTTGGGGGTTGTAAGGTACAGTCAACTCCCTCTTGATCCCTGCTTCTTGGCAAAAATCATCAAAATCATTTGATTCAAACTCACCTCCATTGTCTGACCTCAAGATGCGAATGTGTCTTCCTGTTTGATTTTCAATCAGCGCCTTGAACTCCTTGAACTTATCAAAAGTTTCACTCTTAGCCTTTAGAAAGTAAATCCAAGATTTACGAGAGTAATCATCAATGAACAGTACATAGTATAAACAACCACTTAAGGAAGGTGAAGACATGGGTCCACAAATGTCAGAGTGAATCAAATCCAAAATCCCTTTTGATCTGCTGTGACTTTTGGAAAAAGACTTCTTGGTATTTTTACCAAGGGCACAACCTTTGCAAATACCACTATGTTCATTAGAAAACTCAGGCATACCTGTAACCATCTTTTGAAGACCAGGGAGAGCTGCATAATGAAGGTGCCCAAACCTACGGTGCCATAGCTCACAAGGGTTGATAGTACTGTGAACCAATGCTTGAGTAGAGTGCCCAGATACCTTGTAAAGGCCTCCCTCTCGAACCCCAATCAATTCTGCTGCACTCAACCTTTCATTGTTTGACCACAGCAAAACCTTTTTGTCCATGAATATAACTCTGTAGCCTTTGTCTTCTAAGCCAACAAC
The DNA here is from genome assembly GCA_027924585.1 of Larix kaempferi. Lineage (NCBI taxonomy): Eukaryota > Viridiplantae > Streptophyta > Pinopsida > Pinales > Pinaceae > Larix > Larix kaempferi. The sequence continues at coordinate 6,559,744 of BSBM01000410.1, forward strand.
AGAAAGAAGATTTTTCTTCAAACTTAGAACATATAGTATGTCTTCAATGTGCAACATGGTCCCTGAATCAAGTTGAAATGAGACTGAACCCATTCCCTCAATTTTGTAGGTGGAGTCATCTCCAAGTTCTACTTGAGTGGCAAACTTCTTCTTTCTGTAGCTTGTAAGGGCTTCACGAGAACCTGTCATATGTTTTGAGGCTCCACTGTCCACCAACCAAGAATTTGTGTTGTTGGTGATGGACCCTGCTAGGGCAGAAATCAAATAGTATTCTTTTCTTGATTCTTCTTGCTTGGAAGACTTTGTATTTTTCTTCTTCTTTGGTTCTTCTTCTTCAGCTGTAGATGCTTGGAATTTTCTTTTAGGCCTTCTCTGTGGCTGCCTACAGTCCCTAGCATAATGTCCCATCTTGAAACAATTGAAACATTTAATTTGTGACATATCAAGTTGGTTACCTTGTGGCTTGTTTTCTTTCTTCTTGGGATGGAAGGGCTTCTTGAATTGTTTCTTGGTTTTAGCTGCTAGTGCAAGGTTCCCTTCTTTAGGACCCTTAGTTTTGCTCTGTACTCTGCCTTCTTCTTCTAAACAGTCATGCCAAAGTCTCTCAAAATCTGGCTGAGTCTCACGCCCACTAACAGAAGCTAAGAAGGTTTCCCAAGAACTTGGAAGACCATCAAAAACAGTTTGTACAAGGTCATCATCATCTACTGTAACCCCAATAGCAGAAAGTTGATCTCTTACCTGAGCAATCTTTGTGAAGAAGGAGGCCACTCCTTCATCTTTTTCCATCTTCAATGTACAATGTCTATTTTTCAAGACTCTCTTTTGACTGGGTGCTTTCTTCTCGTACAAATTTGTCAAGGTGTCAAAACACTCCTTGGCTGTTTTCAGTGGTGTTATGGCAGGCATTATATTTTCCTTGACTAAGTCAGAGATAATCCTCCTAGCCTTGGCTTGCTTCTTTTTGAATGCTGCCCTTCCTGTGTTTGACGTGGGTTCTTCTACAACATTGATGACCAAGTCATCAAGGTCATTTTCTTCCAAGGTGGCCATAAGCCTTGCTTTCCATGAATTAAAGTTTGCTGAACCCTCAAGCATGTCCTCTGGTCTGAAAGAGGCAGAAGAGGCCATCTCTGGTTTGTCTGTACTGTCCCAAGGTCTATGTAAGACACAACCACCTGCTCAAATGTTGTGTGCTTTACAAGCAGAGCTCTGATACCATGTTAAAATTTTGAAACTTGATAGCAATGACAAACTGTGAATAAAATGCAGAAATAGCTATCAGTAATTACACATCCACAAAAATTGAACACAGTAATTTTTCACGGGGAAACCTTTTAAGGACAAAAACCCCAAAGCAATTTAATAATTTATCTCCAAAATGAGTTGACTGAGTTTTTACAATAATAGGCTAAAACAAGCCTTCACAACAAATAGGAATTTGTTTCACTAATCAAGAAGAACCCTGTACAATGCCAGTTGGCCCTAATCTGCCACTGAATAACTATAACTGATGCTAGATGCCTGGAGCAACTTCAATCTTGCACAGTCAACCTGTACATGGCTGTAGATGTCACTTGTTTACTAATGTGTACCCTGCTAAGAGTGCCGTGAACTACTGCTGGGTTGTAGTGACTTGTAGAAGCCCTTTCTGGGGCTGCTGTAACCTGAGACAGACCCTGTACAAATTCGGGTGCACAATAAAAATGCCCTAGCAGGGCTCGGGTATACACAGCAGAAGATTCAAGTAGAAATCGGATGGCAACAGTAAAACCCTAGCTGAGATAGGGTATTTTAAACCAGCAGAAAAGAGTGTGAACAAAAACTGGAGTTGACTTCTGCTAGAGGTAAGAACCAGCAGTAATTAGATAACCCAGCAAATAAGGAAGTCATCCACGAGCTTAGCAGAGAAGACACTTGGAAAATCCACGAGCTAGATCAGTTAATAATACCCACGAGCTGTCTCTTGAAGATACCACGAATTATATGTCTGAAATGTTGAGTTTCCTTTTTTTATTTATAGTGGAATAATTCCACTTATTGAGGTCGACCTGTCCTCATATTAATTTATATATTTTTTTATTATTTATTTTGTCCTCCAAAAAGGAAATAAGTATGAGGCCGACCTGTCCACCTGTCCTTCACATATTTACATCATTTTATTTTTCTTTTCTTCACTAATGAGCCAACCCATACTAAATAAATAAATAAATATATATTTATTTTTCTTCTTCTAAATGGTGGGTTCGTGGACCAAGCCAAGCTATGCTTGGGTTTCATTTATCTTCAATAAATCATGCAGGTGTTCTTCAAGGTCTTCATGTCCACTCCAAGAACATCATCATAGGGAGATAAATTAATTGCTTTACTTCACCCTCCTGTTGCCGCCAAGATCAAGTGCATAGCCCATAGATCAAGGAAAGGAGTACATCACTTGCCCAGACCCGGTCTAGGGCTTACAGTGAAATCCTGGTAACTGGCCAGGTGCCTCCATTCTCCCAGAGAATGGCTCTCAGCCCCAGGCTGAGCTTCCAGTCCCAGACTGGATCAATATCCTGGTAACTGACCAGGTGCCTCCATTCTCCCAGAAAATGGCTCCCAGCCCCGGGCTGAGTTCCCAGTCCCAGACTGGGTCAATATCCTGGTAACTGACCAGGTGCCTCCATTCTCCCAGAGAATGGCACTCGATGCTGCTCAAGAAAAATCAACATGCTCCTCCCACTTTGGGTTTATAAAACATGTGCATTATCACTTATAAGAGGTCGTACATCATTAGAAACTAACCTTCCACCTTTTCCAAATGTTTTTAAACATATTTTTGGATTTTCTAACTTTGTCTTTTGTGCAATTTGTAGCACACTTAGCATTTAAATGTCGCTTTGTCGCGTCTTTAAGACAAAATGCCACAAATGACAATTTAATTGCCTGAAACCTAGGAAAAGTGGGTCCTAGGTTAAAGAGGACGCTCTGAGCATGAAAACGAGCATCCCCATGCCAAATTCTGCCTCCGGACCATGCTTTTATTACACTTTGAATTTTTCCAATTAAACCATTAAAAAATGGTCTAATTTTACAGAAAAATTTTATTTTTGTCAGAATTGACTCAAACTCCTAAGGGACCTAGTGCATATCCATACGACTTATTACTAATGGCTAGCATGTAAAAATACATAGACACTTAGGTTTTAATAACCTCCCAAGATTCGACCACCATGGAAAATACTCCAGCTTTGGAGGTATGAGTGAAAAACTCAAGAAGTATACACCACTGAAGCGTAACGCATAATTCCTACGGAAAAAACACTCTAGAGTATACCCTTGATAGCTAAACCTAAGGTAGGCCAAGTCTTTTACAAAAAAATCATTCTTAGACCAACTTATTACAATTCCCCCAAAGGGGTCTGGACATGCAAATTTTACAAAGGGCCAAAAATTTAGCCTGATGAACCTCTGAACATTGAACATGTTCATAACCCTGGCGGCTCGCAAGAATTCCACCAAATGTACAAATTAGGAGGTAACAGGTGCCCTAGTGGAAAATAACCTTTAATGCTCCTATTAAATATTTTGATTTTAAAAAGCATATTCCTTTTTAAATAAATCATTTTTGCTAAGGTTACAATGGTATTCATTTAAATAGGTTAAATGATACTTTAGTTTATAAGGTGAAGGCTATTATTCTAAGGAGACCTCTTTTTTGTAAAAGGGTTGACACTTATTGTCATTTATTTGCTCTTAAAAGAGTTTTTTGTAAGGGGGATTTCTTAGGAATGTATATTATAACATGGATGAAAGTTTAATTTTATTTAAATGTTAAAGTTCACTAGTGGCCAAACTCGGCCAATGGGACATTAAAAGGTACAAATATAAGAAAAAATTTGCAAGAGCAAAAGAATCTTTGAAAGCAATACAAGAAAAAGAAAAACAGAACATACTGGGAGTGCCAGCCCAATTTTAAGAAGAGGTGAAGAGAAATAAAAGGAGAAAAAGAGGCTGCAAAGAGATAGGACCAAGCACTAAGAAGCCACAAGCACAAAATGGACAACAACCCAAAAAACCCTAAACCATTAATATTGTCGTCATCCTAACATCCAATGCGAAGAGGAAGTTGGTGATGAAATTAGTGTCCCCCAACACTTAGGCACTATGGAGTTTGAGATCAACTTTGAGATTTGGTCTATTAAGAATTAGACACAAAAAGAATGAGAGAGAAACGATATGCTGTATTAACTTGACGTGATGTCAATATCTGGCATTGACTCATATTGTGATACAAGAACATTATAACTTCATGTGAAGGTTTCATACCTAACTCTATGTTACATTAACATAACAATGTCTTTTCATAATCATCTAATGTTCTAATGACTAATGTGTTATTGACTCCTAATGTCTTATAAATAAATATAATATCCATGTCAATTGGGTCTAACCCGGGGTGGTTGGGAGGAATGATTGCTAATCTCCCCACCCAAATTCAATTCGCACAGGTGACATATTGAGATCTTAGTGAGTAAATTGTTGTAATGGCCTTGAGCCCTATGTTGACAAAGCCTCAAGCTTCTACAGAATCCAATTTACCCTGAGTACCATCCTCAAAATGAGGGGAAGTACATGGTGGCTTTCCCAGGGGTATATATATTTCACGAAAAAAAAACAAATATAATATCCTAACACCATGCTCTAATGCTTCTTTCTACTACACCCGTCATTTTTAAAATTTTCAAATTTTTCTCTATCAGGTGCCTTTGTGAAAATGTTTGTTGCTTGATCTTTTGCTTAGCAGTAAATCAATTTAATCTCCTAGTTCTGGACCTGCTCTCTGATATAATGACAGCAGACTAAATACTTGGTCTGGTTATGAAAAGTTGGATTTTTGCCAACTTGATGGTACTTTGATTATCGAAATTCAATGGTGCAGAGTTGGATTGATACGATTCATGTCCTCTAGAAACCAAACTACTTCATGTCCTCTATTCCGAAGAAACCAAACTACTTCATGTGTTACTCTAGATCAAATATTTAATGTATATCATGTGGTTGATTTACCATTTTTAAGCTAGTTTGACTTCACTTTACAACTCATTTGACCTGGCAAGTAAGGCATATTTCAGAATGAAATTGAAGTACCTATCAACTGCACATCAAAAGGCCGAAGACCCAATATTCTTTTAGAAGCTTCCCGAACAACTGCAAATGCTTCCTGTCATGAAAAAAAACAAAAGTAAATAAAAATTTGAGATCAAAATAACTTTTATCACAAACAGTATGAAATATCCCCAGAAATTCATACACTGAATTTATCATCCATCTTTGAGACAGATCGCAAGCGGTTAGTTGAAGAAATAGTGAAGATAACCTTAATTTTGCTGAATATTAGTTGCAATGTATGGGAGGTATTTTGCTATAAATCTGGGTGGGAGAACAGTGAATTGAGACATGTCAGTTACTGTGGACTGTCTACTATTGTATACTTTGATTCTCAGAATGAATAGGCAGTATAGTATTTTTTTCAAAACAAAAAAAGATAATCTTAGTTTAAAACATGTAAAGGTACATAGAAGGAAAAGAGTCAGAGATGTGTCCTTAGAGAAGTTAGAACCTTAGAGAACTGTCACATCCTCTAAATCAAGCACTTAGAAGTTAGAACCATAAAAAGAGCTGTTAAAATCCTCTATATCCTGCACTCCAGCTTGTAGGGGTGCAAGCCAAGAAATGAAACAAGAAGTATAAATTTTAATCTCCATAATGTAGATGGCTCCAGGGAGCTCCAACCACATACTATTAGAAATTAAGAAAGGATATGAGTCGAAGGAATGTTTATGTTGCAACTTGCTAAATGTGCACCTTAGGCAAGCCACCACCAAACTAATGAGCATAAATGGATGATTTTTAATAAATATGCAAATATGGTTGTAGAAAAAATTCCATTAAACTCGTAGTCACCATTAGATCTTAGTGTCACTGAGGTCGTGATGTTCTAATCTTTAGCTCACGCACAGTTGATAGCTATGGATAGAACAATTTTGTTCACATGATTGTAGCTATTTAAAGGAGTATACATATGTAGATGGAAAACACCTTAAATTATGGACAGAAATTTGAAGCATGATTTTAATAGCAAAAGGATTGATTGCACAATGCCATGGGCTGCATACTTTTCATTTCAGTATTTTTGTCGTACTGATTAAATGAAAACAATAGCTGTTATTCCCACTGTACTTGTATGGGCTTGCATATTAGAGTAAATTGGTGTCTTCAATGTATATTCTTTATAATTTCCTCAGGATACATCTCATCCAGTTTGTAAGATATTTTCTAGGTTCAAAAGGAAGGGATGCATTGAGATGATGTATGTATTTTGGTCTCATTTATAATCCCTATGGTGACAGTATATGACTCAAAATATCAAATTCACTTTTCTGTCAAAAAGTTATACATGCTTTATCATTATTATTGAAGATTGAAGGGATCTAATTTAATCAGAATCCAGAAGTAGAAAAACGATCCTTCCAAACAGAGCACAATAAAACTGCTTCCAGATTTCCTCTGGAATCATGTTAAAGTATTCAGACTGATGTGGTCAAAATTTGGAATGGATCCATGAGCAATAGGAACTAACAGCACAGACTAGAGAAACTTGCTGATGCAGGTTTGACCTTAACAACTTTACTAAAAGGGAAAATTTCTGCTCTGAATTGAAAATAAGCTTCCTTACAGATTGCCTGGAAAGGGGAAAGCACAATGTGTAACAGCTTCGCAAGCTCAGGCTTACCTCATTTCCCTTTTAACTGACACAAACCTTGGGAAATTAATACATCTGCAATGTGCTTATAGTTAATGTTTCTTTTGAAGAAGAGACCTTACTGATGACAATTTCAAACCTTTTTTGTGTCACATTATAGACATGTTTGTACACCGAAGGAAAAATCTCAGTCAACTTTCTGTGCTCTAGTTACAAACTTACAAGATTCACATTTGTCAAAACCTCACAAAACATGTTCTATTAAAACTTTTAAGATTGCAAAGTTAAAATTGCATCATTGTGAAACAGTGTTTTGCTCCATTGATATGCAGCATTTATTGTTTGATTTCTATAGAAGATGCTCATATTCACTTATAACTACAGGTCTAGTGGACATAAGCAACATCTCCATTTCATTTCTTTAAGTTCGTACATAGAAGCAAGCCTGAATGCCTTTCTGTTTCATATGATATTTATTGCTCAATAAATTAAAGCCTGACCATTCACTTATTTATGCAGCACAGATTCGCAGCATACTTTTAAGAGTAAAAATTGAACAATTACTGTGCAAATTTAAAAAAAAATAGAACAGCATCTTTACCCATACATTTTATAGGATGCTCCATGACTTTGTTGAGCATTGTGACATGGGTGCTGGTATGGCTGGATTGGCCATCAGGAGGGTTTCAGGCATTGTTTATCACCAGAAAATTTTCTGGACACATTTAAATACCATGATACAGATAGGATAGATGTTTTATGAATGCCGAACAATATCAACTCCAGGAGGGTATCAGATATGGATATGGCATTTAAAAAAGTATCAATGAAAGTTGATCATGCATGCATATTCAATTCCACAATTACTAAGCCATGGAGGAAATGATGATGGTATTTTATTTCATAGTTGTCAGTTGGAACACATTCTTTGAACTTGTTTGCCATCGGTATAAAGTTAACGAAATTGAAGAAGTAAACCTTTAACTAGGATGTAACATGTCATAATATGGACAGACGATTTGTCCCTGGAAATAGTCAACAGGTGAAATGCAGTAGTGCTGAATTCAAATCCCATAAAGTGATGCCACTTGTAAACATATAGGTTATCAGATAACCAGCATGCTGACTCAGAATGCTGCCACCTTGAGGGTCTCAAGCTTCCTCTTTTAAGCCCAAAATCATGATTTTTTTATGCATAAAGAAATAGTCTAAAATATACACGCACCGGTAGAAGTGAATCCAATGACTCTCCACGGCCCAGTCGTTCTTTGAACTCTGCAGTTTTGGCTCTCAATTCCTCGTCAGATAGTTGGGATATTTTCACCTCCAAAGCATTCACAGCAGCCACAGTTCCAGCATACTGCTGTCTAGTCGCCTCAGCTGTGTCATTTCCTTTGAATAAGCCACCAAGGAGGCCCCCAAAAGATGCCACAGCAGTAACACCAACATCTCTGTAGCCCTTTGAAGGGGCAGTTCCACCCTCCCAACTCCATAGCCTGCCTTTTCTGCTCAACAAAGAACTGCCAAACTCCCCTGGTGAATGCAAATGAGAATGGATGCCGTGGTGATGAAAAGATGGAGGAGAGGAACCCAACAGGAATGGAAGTGTGGAAGTTGAACAAGAACCAGATGAAACACCAGGAATGATGATTGACTGGGAGGAAAAGGGTGTGCCTCCTAGCTCACCTCTTAGAAAGGCTCCTGCAATCTTCTGTGTTGCCATCCTTACTCTATTTACAGAAACTTTATGGCTACCAAACTGCTAGAATACCAAAGCAAAACATATGAAAACCCTGCCAAGACCAGGCCAGCTGCTGTCACAATCTGATACTGTGGATACCCCTCTTATTTTCTACTGTTCTGATCAAATATACTGTCCAAGCAATGTGATTTCACCAGTCAGTGGTACCATCAACTTCAAAGGCAAAAATATATGAAGACAAAACCCACATCTTTGGAATAACAAAAATCAAAATTCGTTCAGAGAAGCAAGTTTCTGATGCTGTAAACAAAATGTCTTTAGTTGTGCCTGCTAAACAAGAGGGAATCTATGACTGCCTATAGGCTAGATGCTGAGAAGAAAATATATGAAAACCCAGAAACCTAAAATCTTGTTAATATACATACATGCATACACACACACAAATAAATATATATAGCCCCAAGGGTCAGCTCAATCAATTGGTGCCACTGTTGCCAAGATGTTGCCAATAATCTGACGTGTTGTGCAGGTCCCCAGTTCAATTCCCATAGGGTTAGGTGCACTCAGTCTACACAGCCAACTTTACACTAGGTACCATCCTCAAAATGGGAGGAAGTGCCCAGGAGTTTTCCAAGGATTTATTTCTCAAGAAGAAAAAAGAATTATAAATATATATAGACCAGTGGGCTAGCTCAAGTGGTTGAGTGCTTTGAACTTCATGCAAGAGGTCTCAGGGTCAATCCCCCAAGCTGACTGCCTCTGTTGCATGCCTCACTCAGTGTCCCTACCGGGTACACTCGGTACCATCCACGAAATGCGGGAAAGTGCCCAGGGGTTTCCCAGCGAGGTTTTCCTTGGCAGAAAAAAAATATATATACATAGATAGATAAATAGATAGATATCCCGATATGTTGGCATTCTCTGACGTATATTCCAAAAGGGGTCTTGGAGAATAATAGGAAAACCTGTTTTAAATTTTTATGGAGAGGAAAAAATGATAGTGGAAGTATTCCATTGGCCAGGTGGCAGCCTACTTCAAAACCAATTGTGGAGGGGGGTTGGGGATTGAAAGATATTCATCTGTTTGGTAAATCGCTGGCTGCAAAAAGACTTTGGAATCTTATATCCAAGGAGAGCCTATGGAGAAGGATAATTGAGGAGAAATATATAGTGCCAGGGTCCCTCTTGGACTGGATCAGGAGTCCTAGAAAGAGCATAAAAAATGTTTATAACCAATAGGAGGCATTAGTTCTGGCTTTTCCAGTTACTGGGAATCATTTAGCATGGAAGGTTGGGAATGGGGCACAGGTTAGAATTGGTGCTGACTTTATTCTAGAGTGTGGTGAAGCAATTGTATTCAATCCTGATTTGAGAAATTTCCTACAAGAAAAAGGGCTCTTCACTTTAAATCAAGTAGTGGATCCTCCTACTACTGATGGTTGGCAACAGGGGACGAGAACTGCACAGTCCTTTGACTTAGAAGGGGATTGGAATTTATTTGTGGCTGAGTTAAAAAAGGGTCATATTAGGACAAGGGAAGATTTGGACTCTTTATCTTGGGCAAAAAACAGTTCTTCAGGAATATATACTGCCTATTTGGAATATAAAGTGCTTCATTCTGCTAGGGTACTAGAGAGTGTTGGTGTTCAAAACTTTGCAGGCTCAAGGCTCTGATAAAGACCAGGATTTTCTTGTGGCTAGCTATTATGAATAAGGATTTGACCTGGGAGGTGATGCAAAAGCAATCCGGGGAAGGTCCTAGTTTCTGCATCTTGTGTAGAAGAGAAGCTGAATCCATATCTCACTTGGTTATACCATTATTCACCGTCCTTTTGCTCAGCAGATTTGGAAGGATACAAAACAGCTGACAGGCTATCCAAATGAATGGAATGGCTCTTCAGTGGAGGAGTGCTTAAAGAAATGGTTTGATAAAAAGGAGTTGAAGAGTTTAGGGCGCTCCCCTGTCAAATCCTGTGGGACATTTGTTTGGCTCATAATGCACAGTTATTTGATGACAGGCAGGTCCCTACTTTCCAGGTCTATTCACGGGTTTTTGCTTTGTTCCAGGGTTGTAGAATGATTGTAAAAGAGAGGCCTCCAAGACAGTTGGGTGACCTGTTGGTTGATAAATCTATTCCTTGGGGTTTCTTTGATGGGGCCATGCCAGACAAGGCTGGTTTCAGCAATGCTGGTGGTGTCCTTTTCATTTTAGAAAGCTATTGCTTAAAGTTCAAGGCAGGTTTGGACCCAGGTACCAACAACCATGCAGAATTGATGGCCCTAAGTTTTCTTCTTAAGATTGCAATGGAGAATGGTGGTCAGCAGTTATGAGTTTTTGGAGACTCTTCTTTGGTCATCTTTTGGATAAAGGGCAAGCTTCATATAAAAGTCTGAAGTCTTTAGCAGACCAGTTGAAGGAGGCTTCTGCACCTTCCAAGAAGGACCGGCAATTGGAAGCAGAGGTTTTATTATTGGAGGAATCTCTGGAAGGGGCTTTGAATGTGTCAAGGCACACTATTTATGATATATTATTTTTGCAATGTTAGTTTTATCCCTTTCACAAAGATCTTATATAATAGTCATTTAGCTTTGATATATGATGTAACGGGACATAAGAGGGCTGTATTTTTTGCATTGAAGCTGGTGAATGTAAATCTGTTTTGTGGTTCTGATGTGAACGACAATTTGAGTCACTATTTGGACATGAAAGTAAGGTTATCTGTTTCTTTAGGAGTAGATGATTTTCTGCTGATTGATGGGATACCTGATGATATACATTTGCATTATTTTTGTAAAAGTGTCTTGAACATCTGAAGAATGTGATTTTCATTAACTGGAATAGAAATTGCATTTTTTTTTCCATGGAAATATATATATAATCTAGATACAGATAAAATAAAAACAGATTCCAGCCAACAAAGCATTTGTTCATTGGTGAGGTTGACAATGTGTTGTGCCATCCACCAAGGTTCCATTCTCGATGTGGTCTGCCCCACCCAAATAACATGAGTTTCAAATGGATGAGGGCGGGTGCAACTTTGCAAGTACTGGGACATTTTGGCAGAATAGTTAACCCTCAGACCTTACAGCTAAGCTGAAGAGTGGTCACTATTTGCGGTGTAGCCCCCAAGGGCATGTTTCTTGATGTACTTCCTTCCCACCTAAAATAAATAATATTATAATAATAATAATGATAATAATTGGAGAAGCTAATCTGCGATGCTATACACAAAGTGTCTTCAATATTTTTTCTCTGTAAAACAGGAAATCTATGACACCCCAGATGCTAGAATGAGAGAAAGAAGGTATGCAAATACCCTAAAGTCCATTTTTTGAAAACAGGCTCAAGTTTAAATATCCCGAAATAAATAAATAGTATTTAATCAGAGTATGAAATTTATCATGCTATACAGAAAGTGTTCTCAATTGTAGCAGAAAGCTCAAAACGGAACCAAAAGTATGAAAACAGTTATCTTGCAGAAAAATCCGTGTGTATGGTCTCCGAACGTTACAATGCAAATTTTAAATCAAAAACAAAAACCATGAGTACCCAACTGCTATAAATGCTTTAAAAAAATCAATGAACGGCAAACAATGAGTAAGAAATATAAATTACTGACCAGATTGCAGAGCTGGAGCTCGAAGCAGAATGACCGAGTAATATTTGAATGCAGAATGAGAACATGTGTAAGCTCCCAGATGATTGGACTGTCACCATTGAACATACACTGTGCAGATAGAATTATGTCATTTTGGGAGGTTGTTTCCGTACCCAATGAAGTTGTTTGGTTATTTTGATTTCGGCTCACAGAGAGCTCATGAATTGAGGATAGGTCTAGAGTTGTTAAGGGAAAATTGGCAGAAACTGATTGCATCCATGGGAGAGTGATAAAAGCATGGGTAAATGAGAAGCAAAGAGAATTGATTCGAGGATGGCATGTGTGTGCAATTGGATAAGAGATGTAGGTAGATTGAAAATTTGAGGTGGCAAATGAGCTCGGCGTTATATATGATTTCCTTCAGGGAAAGTCATAAGATGAACCTTGCATTTTGTAATTTGAGAAAATATGTTTGTAAGTTTCAATGCGATTAGGTGTGTTTTCCATAAATTTTTATTTTTTTAATAAATTCTTAAAAATGCTGCTCATGTTCAAGTAGTAAGTGTGCATGTGTATATCTATATAATAATATAAAAAGTTTTAAAAATTTATTGTTATATATATATATAAGTTGTTTTGGATTTTTAATTTTAAAATCTTCTAATTTTTATTTTTGGATAATGTATATATTTAGTGTTTTGAGTAGTGAATTTAAAATTAGATTGTTATTATTATTTTTATTTTTTTTTAACTATAATATTTTATTTTTAAATATAAATCAAGATATTACATTGTGTTTATATGTTCGAACTTGAAAGTACTTAACTAGAAAGTTTAAAAAGCTAATCATTTTTTATGGCCTTGGACTTATTGTCTCATAAAACCCTATATGTTAATTATGTTCATCATTTTTGTCATATGAAAATACATAGTCACGATATGAAATATGCCATTTGTATCTAGAAAAAAACCATTATCACAAAAAGGGTCAAAGAGGGTGCTTGGTTTGAACACCATCTTTGATCTCCAATAGCTTCAGCATCCTTGACTATGTGACAACTCCAACTTTAGATTATAGATCTACCAATGTATTATGTTCACAATAAACATGCTTATAAGTAACAAAGGTCAAATGATCTCTCTAGAAATGAACGTGATCCATCAAGGCTTGAAAACCCAGATTTTTTAAGGGAACAAACCCACACATTCGATCAATAATAAGTTTTGAATTTTCCATAACTTGCAACATATATTCCACTATCCACTATTAATCTAAGAAGAAGAGTCAATGCATGCAATTCGGACCAGTTGTTAGTTTGTTGCCTCCTAATACACACCTGGAGGGAGCGTGGTGGAAATCTTCAAGCCGCTCAGTGTGTCCTTGGGGGCAAGTCAGAGTCAAGTGCTATCACCTAAATACTCGACTCCTCCGTCTAGGCTACTCCTAGCGAAGCCAAGGAGGGTGGTCCCTATAAAAATAATCTAAGGCTTTTACTCTACAAGGGAAAAAGCTAAAAATATAGGAGTTAGAAACGCAAGAACAATTAAATTCTAAATTAACAGCATTCATCATTCATTTTCATCATTGAAGCATTAACATCAAAGATACTCGAAATAAGACCAGTGGCAATTGTAAAGTAAATGTTGTAAAAGTAAAATGTGATACAGATTGTTCTTGGTTAATTTTATTATTATGGTTTTTGGTTATTAGCGGGTTAATTCTTGGTGTGGCCCACCAAGAACTTATCCCTTTGAACTGAGTGTCGAAGCAACAATGCCAAGGGTCCAACGAGGCGAGACGTTGGTCTGCTTTGGGTAGCCTCTTGATATAGCAAGTTCTAACCGTGACCTCCCGAATTCTCAAAGAAAAGACTCAAATGGGTTGCCCTATTAGTCTAGTCACTCCAACCCTTTCTGGATTGACCAATTGGTCGGACTAAGTCGCAACAGTCCAGAGCATACGGGGATGGAACCTTGGTTGCTTTTATAAAGTTTTAATGTGAGTTGTTTAAACTAACTAAAACTCGTGAATCTCTTTTCCACACACCACTTACTCGAGCAAGTTCTTTCAACTGGTGCAGTACTTCGAGAATGCGTGAGGGTTTATTTTAGGAATTACAGACACATAAATCACAAAATGAAATAACAAACTGTTTGAGTGCTTGTGTGATTTAGTGATCTAATCTACTGTTAATAAAGTAAAACTAAGCTAAAACTAAAAATAAGCAAGATTCACGCCACGACAGGAGACGACACAGATCCCCCTAGGGGGGATGGGGTGCAGGCGCTGGGTAGCTCGCTTGCTCTATTTTATTCTTCTTGTTACAGTAGCTAAAAAGGGATGCCTTTGATCCTTTATAGATTAGGATCAAAAGGCTTACAAGTTTGCATAAAAGATCTAGACACAAAAGAGGTCTTCTGGAACACTTTAGGTAGCTTGTTGAAAAGTCAAAAAATTTCCAGAGTGCCTCTCTAATTAATCATTAAAACCTGCAAACCAGCAAGCAATCATCAATAATAAATGCCCAAAAACACTTTAAGAGTGTCTTGGGACTTAATAAAAATGTTAGAAAAATTCTAAGTCAAAAAAGCTAAGTAAAAATGTAAAAAATTAACTAAGGCAAGCTAGAAATCTTTCCTTCCTAGGATCTTTGATTTCCCTCCTTAGAGATGGAAAACAAATGTGAAGCACTAAAATGCTAGATATGACCTTAAACACAACATGAAAATCTCTCTTACTTGGATATATTTTTTGAATTTAAATTTGCAAAAGAGAAAGTATTTGCTAATGCTAGAAGTAAAATCAACTTTTAAAGAATGCTAGCATTATTAATCAAACCCATATATACTTATATTATGGCTTTCAAAAATAGATCTAGAATGCTATCGAAGTAGTAACCGAAGAAAAGTAGAAAGAGTTGAACTAAAAGTGAAGAAGCCGAGTTTGGGCGAGAAATAATCAGGTGGATTGGAGCCTTCTTGAAGAGGGAACAAGAGGGACTAAGCTTCCTTTGGAATGGCTTGGGAAGAAGAAATGCTAACATGCTTGCCACATTCTCGAGCCCAGATAACTTGCCAAAACCTCATATAAAACTTGTACAAGAGAATTAAACGGCACCGATGTCAATCATACAAAAGACTATAAAAATGTGCATTCAAACAAGAATATGCAGAATTTTCAAAGCATTTTCAAATGATTAGCAATGAGAAATAAACATCAAATTTTATTTCTTACCCTACTAAAATATAGATTTCCTTCCAAGGTCAAAGCAATTCCAACAATAAACAAGTCCTATGAAATAATACAAGTTACCTCGATAGATTATGAAGCCTCAGACATCCACACATCACATGAACACACAGAGTAGCCTCCAAAGCCTTTCTCATTAATGTCGAAAACTCAAAAGAGATTACACAGAATAAGAACAAAGGTTCCACCTTCATATCCTGAATGAGGGAGAGCTTGCTCTCTTAAATAGAAAAAATGCATGAGGGGGGTGCAATTCCCAAGAAGAGGTTGCATGGGCTTATTGAAGAGTTAACTGGTTGCTTGTTGAGTTGGTTGCTAGTTGCTTGGAGTTGCATTGGATTTCAACTCTAAGAGGGATTGGCCACCTCTCAAGAGGTAGGTGCATCCATTCCTTGATATTTATTTCAACTGTCGGATGGCTACCATGCCACAAAAACGCCCAAGCTTGGAGAAATGCACCCCTCTTATTGAGGATGAACTCGAACTCAACAAATCTTGATTGGAATCACTGAATCGAAGCTTGAAAAATCATAGAAATGATTGCCAGTTAACTTGTGAACACTCCAGACAAGCTTTCGACATGTTTCCATTTATTTAGGAAGTGTATTTTTGTCTTTTTTGCCAATTAAATGTCTTTTGGGATTTTTTCTAGCAAATATTATTTTTGGAGAGAAATAATTGAATTTCTTCTCTCAAAAGTGGGTTTAGGGGTTAAGTGGGTGCTCTGAGTTAGAAAACGAGCACCCTCGTGGAAAATTCTTCACCCTAACCACTTTTTTATGACTTTTCCAATTTTTTTAATAAAAACATTAAAAAATCTCTGTTCTATGGGAAATTTTAATTTTTTCAAAACTTTGACTAAATCTTAGGGGGGTCTAATACATGTGCATAAGACTCTAGAATAATACCTAGCATGGTAATATACATTGACACACAAACTTTAATAACCTCCCGGAGCCTAACCACCAAGATGAACATTCCAGCTTTGTAGGAGCGGGTGAGAAACTCGAAAATTATACCTCACTGAAAATCAAAGTATAATTAACAAGGAAAAAACACCATGGAATGCCCAGATTGACGTCTAAGTCCTAGGAAGACAAGTATGTTACATTATTCATCATGCTAGGGACATTTTATTACAATATCCCCAAGGGAATGAACTTGTAGGAGAAAGAAAAAGGTCCTTGGGAGGCCCGATTAAACTTACGAACGCTGAATTATGCACAAGTACTTGTGCAAACTTTGGCGGCTCACTTGAAGTCCAAATGTGTGCAAATCAGATGGTAATAGGTACCATGGACTAATCCCATTGAGAAGAGAAGATGATGGGTATAAGACAAAAAGAAGGATCCCCCTACTCCACAACTACATGAGTTACATTGAGAAGCCCCATGAAAAGTTTTGCAAGGAAATGTTTCACTAATCTTCAAGGGTCCAATCTGCCTGGCAGGTTTTGTTTTGTTGGATTCTTTATACAATCAAAATTGTGTTCAATTCTGTAAAAGGCGATGAGGGTGCAACATTTTAAAATATGCTTTCATCCTTGGATCTTCATATCACCTAACTCTCTAAAATGGGAAGAATTATGTAGTTTATAATCAATGGATCCTCCATGCATGCTTTAAAATCCATTGAAAGGGAAGCACCACTCCACTGTTGAATGCCTCCAAGAAGGGTTTTGACTATTGGTCAATCTTCCAATGTCAAATGCCAATTAATCAACAAGTGTTAGATACTCCCCTCATATTCACTGCACAACATACAAATGCTTGATCCTTGAGTCAATATCCTCTACAAAGTGTCACAAGTGAGGACTTTATTTGATAGAACCATCCTAAAGAAGAGCTTTGGTTTTGGTTATCCCTTTAGTTTCCAAATTCTTATCCAACCATTATGAATGGCTTGTAAAACAACTGCAAATAATGACGAATACACTAACTTAACAATGTAAGAACCATCCCCCATATTTGGTTACCATACCAAATCATCTTTTTTGTTCAAGAGCAATAATAGCTCCCCTAAAGAACAAATTTTGATGATCAAGTAAAAGCACTAATTCCTTAGAAACTTTATAGTTTTCATTGCAACAAATCCATGAATACATGCCTAATATTAATTCACTTCCATCTCTTACCTCCATACTAACCTATATCCCAAAATAGGAAACAATAATATCATTGCTTTACAAATGTTGGAAGAGTTTTGATAAGAGTTAGGAGAGCTTCTAATATATTCCTCAATATACAATGGATCCATATACCTCTACCTAGCTACCTATTTCCATAACTCTTTTCCATGATAAGCCTCCAAAGGTTTTTAGTTGCTAGTTCTTAGCCAAATACTTGAATATTTATTAGACCCCAAACACCATGGCCTTTTGGCTTGCCGATCCATTTAGAGAAACGTTCCTTGGCCATATCTAACTCTTATAGCCAATCATATCTACATGGGTTAGTTCCTTCAGCCTCATATGGTAGAGGAGTTGCAGATCTAACAATGGATATTCCATAGGAGAATAGCCCTCCTTTTACTCCTTGAGGTGACAAGCACTTGGAGCCTTCAAGCATTTTTCCTTGTAGCATACTCTAGAGCATTTAATTTCTCTTCATTGTGCAAATATTTGAATTTAAATCTTATAAATCAACTTTGATTTTTTCTTTTACACGGTTGGCCTTACCAATCTCAGTATGTATTTCCATTTATGTATAGAGCAATCTTGTTGACTTACTTTTTTCTATTTGTTGGATATCAATCAATTTAGCTTATCTTATCTTATATTTCTAAAGAAAGTTGAAACATTGTTTCCTTATTTTCTTCAAAATGGCAATGGGAATATATGCAAGTGAATTACAAGTGATTAGTAATGCTTCCAAAACAATTTTTATGAGATAGTCCACCTCCTAAGAAAAAGTTAGTTATTACACCAAATTGAAATTATATTTTCTACCTTTGTATACAACCATGTCTTATCCTAGTATCCATGGTCATTTGCCTTCGCCTTTAAAATAAAATAGAAGTATTTCAACCCCTTATTAAATGGAATTTCAAAGCAAGATGGAATGGTCTTCAAAAACCTTACAAGTCCAACTGAATTCCATTAATGAAATAGAGGATTTGGGGATGTTTAACTCCCTTCATGTTTCCTTCTTGTAGGTTCCCATAAATTCTTTGTATGTGTTTGCATCTCCTACAAAGACGTTACAACATCAACAATAAGTTCGTCAGAATGATGTTCCTACCCATTTCAATACCTTTTAGAGTAAGTGTGTTAGAGTGATTGTTTTTCCATGTCGTTCACGGCACCGAGATCGACGCTCGTTATGTCCACTGATCCCTCCCTGAAATACGCAAGGGAACATGGGGTGGTCAAGAATTTTAGAACATTGGGGGCTCAACAACAAGGCCATATTATAGACCCATTTAAGGGTTCAACATGTCACTTACAAGGAATTGAACCTAGGTGGGGAGGATATCAATCATTCCTCCCAACCACCCAAGCTACATCCAATGGACTTTGTGTGTTAGAGTGATGTTCCTACCCATTATGATGTATTTTAGAGTGACAAACTCCCTTAAAGTTGATCGATACTTACATAGATCATCAATCACTATTAATAAAAGTTGGGGAGTATCATACACCCCTACTTCAAACCTTCACTGGAGATGAGTAAAGAAAAAGTGTAACCATCAATAAGTAAAGAAAATGACATTGAACTAAGATAACATTCAATCTAATTAATTTGGGGCAAACATAAGTTGGCACACTTTAACATGAATCTTAAATACCACAAAGACACTCTATCATAGGTATCGGACAAGCATAATTTGATCACAACGGTTTGAAGTTTCTATCTCTTGATAGTATGCAAACTCTCTTGAGCCCTACCCAATAATTTCATGTGTTTGCCTACCACTAAAAAAAACAAATTGTTCCAAGGAGATAGAATTAACAAATCAGATTTCAATCTCCGTTAATTTACCTTGGATATTATTTTTTAAATGGACTTACACAGTAAAATGGGCCAAAAATCCTCAAATGTGTCAAGTGAATCCTTCTCGATAATCGAAATTAGAATGGTAGTGTTTAGTGTCACTAGGAATTTTCTCGGAACTCTTGATCACTCCACCTTCCCTATTAGATCTTCCTTCCTAAGCTCACATAAACCTAAATAGAAATCTATAGACCAACCATATGGGACGTGCTCTTATATTTTCAAAAGAATGTAATGCCTCATTTAATTCCTCTTTTATCACAACCTCCATCAAGAGATCATTTATCCTCAATGATAAACTTTGGAAAATATGTGGATAGCTTTATAATCTTAGCTAAATTTTCTCTTGGAGGTTCCTTAAATAAATTATAGAAATGAGATACCACTACATTAGCTAAATCCCTAAAACTGAAAGCTCTAGAACCATCTAGAGCCTCAATGTCCGGTGGTCCCTATCAACGTCTCAAAATTTATTAGAACTCTTCCTCATATGAGCATAGTTATGAAAAAACATGGTATTCTCGTTTCCCTAGGCCAACCATGCTGCTTATTTTTGCTTCCACTTGGCTTCTTCTCATGCCAAGGGTGCCTTCTTGGCATCTTCTAATCTTTTAAATGTTAGTAATGCATTTTCATGAAATATCCTAGTGTCATTAGCCTGATGAATCTTAGCAATACAATTTTCCTATGTTAAGAGATCTTGTTTAGACTTCCTATATTTGAAATTGCCATATTCCATAGATACTTAAAAAAAATCATTGAAATGAAACATTGATGTCCCATCATTTTCATGATTATAAGGGATCCATTCCATCTTGACTAGAATTTGATACTCTTTATTTTTTAACCAAAATGGGTTAAATTTGAACGACCTTGGCAGATTTTCATCATTTTTTTCAATTGGAAAAAAATTAGAGAAATGATATGATCAAGTTCCAGTACCAACCCATGACCTAACCATGGTTTCCTCCACTGGAATTTGATATGTTATAAGAAATACTCTCCTCCATGAGTATGTTGTTTCTCTAGGTTGGAGTGATTTTCAAGGGTTCAACATCACTTAAGTAGCATCCTCTTTCTTGTGCAATAAATATTCAAGTGATTTATCTGCTCAACAAGACCCCCCACAGTTCACATATGTTTGGGGTACAGTTTAGGCCCCCCACAATAACAAGGTCACCCCTCTTCACACAATCTTGATTGAATAGAGCTACTAAAAATGGTCTCCTCTTTCGTTGACTAAGAATGATTCTACATACCACGATTTTGTAGGTCCTAATTTTTTGCCACATTTTTTGGGTATTTACCATGCATTTTTTGTAGTTGAAATGACCTCTAAATCTTTTAGCGGCGGGCCTTCCAAACACATAGAACATAGAATAAGCTTTGTAATGGTCCAAGAAACACCCCAACAAGGTTTATATCCAAAAGTTGCGGACCTGGGAATTTGACATATCAACTAGCCTCCTCAAGGCTTGCATTCATTTTGCCACATCATCTCCTAGGGTTAGGATTTTTTAACCTTTAGGGTTTTTACCTCTTAGGATTTTACACTTTATGATTAAATCCAATTTTGAGCTTTTGTAAAAAAAATTGGATGAACATAGCCAACACATCTCTCTTCAAAGACAAAACACCACCATTCTAGCCAATTGGTAATGCTTTGCATATTTCAATGCTTTTATGTTTCACTCACCAAGAGAATTTGGGTTGCATTGTATGGATGTGCTCTCTATAATAACCCTGTGTAATTCCATCTATATTTTCATCTTCATTTCGTTCTCCACATAATTTGGATCCTGATTGGAAAGCTACTCCTAATTCCTTCATGTTGACCATTAACATTTATTATGGAAAAGGCCTTACCCATATCTAGAGAGTGAATTTCTATCTAGATTGTTGACTAAAGAATATTAGAAGAAATCAATCTACATTTCTTGTTCCAAGCAGCTAGTAATCCTACGTAATTCCCAAACAAAGTCCAAGAATACAAATTCCCAACCTTTCAACACACCATTAACTAGATCAATAACAATCTCCCTTTTCACCATTGTCTCTTGTATAAGTATGATATCATGTTTATGCAAAACAACTAACCTGTGTATGGTGATTTTTTAAAGGAAGCACCCAGCCCTCTTACATTTGATGGGGTCCTAATAATTTTGTAACAATGTTGAAGGTTTTCCCCACTCTAAAGGCCCCTTTTATTTCTATTGTCTTTTGTTTCCCATATTTTACCTCTCTCCCTCTACTTTTTGTTTGGCTAATAAAATATAAGACCTCTTCCATAGGGGATACACTAGAATCATTTCAACCATTAGTTTCCAAACCAACTTTTATATTTATATTCCCCCCAATTGCAACAAGATTTTGGAAGATGTTAAAAAGTATCCTAATTAGGATCAACTCATGCTGATATCCTCCTTTGATCCAAAATCCCTACCGTCATCTTCAAAGGAAGAGGGATTCCTCGTGTTCCTCACATCCCAAGAAATCTCCCCATCTTCACACCTTTGACTATCCAAATTAACCTTCTTAAAAGAGGAGGAAACCAACTTAATCTCCTTTTTCTTGCAAATTATTCACTTTTCTCCAAAGAGTCTTGATTTCATAAGCAAGATATACCATGATTGAAATGTTTTGATGGTTCCCCCCCCCTATATTTCTAAATTAAGGGATGTAATGGGAGTGGAGATAAGAGAGGACTTACCTTTTATCCACCACTTGCATGTGGAGACCTTGAAACTCTTCTAGATAGGAAGATCATTATTTTTCACTTCCACCCTAGGATTTGATGCTTGAACATCGTTTTCCATTCCCTTACAATGCCAAAAATGTTTGGCACATTCTACATGCTATCAACTTCCCCCAAATAGGATTGAATATGACGCACCTTATGCACTCAAAAAATGAGGTTTCCCTTGAGATTTTCTTCCGTAATTTGATGTGAAACTTTGAGAACCTTCATTATACTATCTCCTTTTGCTCCCAAGATAACCTATGAGTCCCCCCTTGACCCAACCCCCATGCTATCAACCTCCCCTGCGTAGGATCGAATTTGACACACCTTATCCACTCAAAAAATGATGTTGTCCTTACGGTTTTCTTCCATAATTTGATGTGAGGAACTCTAATAACCTTCATTATAATATTTCTTTGTGCTCCTAAGATAACCTTTGAGTCCCCCATCCCACCTATTGTTGTTTCCATATAGACTATCCAAAACATCCAGGAAGGACCAACCATTTTCCATTCCTTCCGACTCATTCTAAAATCCTTCAAATCATGTCAAGGGACAATTGCCCTTTATCTGACCATAATTCCGGCAAGCAATTAGAAAATAATGCTCTTCTTATTGATTGACCACTATCCAAGAACTATTTCCATCGATGCTGGGGGACCATCGCTTATGTCCATCTCTACACAAACACTTTGTTGGAGATGTGTTGTATTCTTTCCATGTGGACTATGTCAACCACAAACCCAATAAATGCACTACTGAGGACACATTATCCCCCTCTCCTCGTTGAACAAAATGGTTTATGGGGAGGAGAAACACCCCCAAAAAAATTGTGTATGTTTTTTGTTTGCATTCATATTTTTTTGGCCAATTCTTTATTGTCCCATTATAATCTAATCTCGGTTAAGGATTACAGTTGTAATTTGATTTGGCTTAATACATTCGGGTTTTGGATGTTATGGAATACCTAAATATTGTATAGTGAATGGTCAAGTTAATACAATGAAGAATATAGAGGTGCAAGTCTAAGTTGGGTTGGTTTTCTCAATCAAGGGTTTCCAAGGTAAATCTCTATGTACTTTGTGTGTTCCATTGATGTTCTTTCTGTTTTGATTAAGAATTTGTATGCATTGCTTCAGTTGCATTGGTTTAAAACTTCCATTTGTTATGAAAGCAAAATGATTGGTTTTAGGGGGACATATTTGTTGACAGGGTTTGGCTCTTTCTTGATAGCACAAGTTTTATCCTGGGTATGTGATAAACTTGGTTTCAATGGGAACTCTATAGTGTTTCTTGTGTGGAAGAGAATGCCGAGCAGTTCCATAATTGAGATTGAGAAATTTAACAGTTAAAGCTTTGAGCAATGGAAGCTAAAGATGGAAGATCTTCTTGTAAATAGAGAATAATGGTTTGATATGGATCCAAGTACAAAACCTACTAGTACGTCAAAAGAAGACTAGTAGAAGCCACCAATAAAACTGAGAAGTATGATTCAATTCTACCTATTAGGTTCAATATTGTTGAATGTCTTCAAAGAAGATAGCATAGAGAAGTTGTGTGATAAGTTCGGGAATTTGTATCAGTCAAAGTCCTTGGTAAACAAGTTGTTTCTTCAAAAGAAGTTGTATTGTCTTAGGATGGATGATGGCAACTCCATGATGAAGCATCTAAATTCCTTTAATACTCTAGTAAGTCAACTTGTCTCTGTCGATATTAAGATGAAGGAAGAAGATAAGTATATTACCGCGTTATGTTCTTTGTTAGACTCTTGGAATAATATAGTTATAACAATTAATAGTAGCACAACTCAATCCACATTGAATTTTGAGCATGTAGTTGCATCCCTGTTATTAGAGGAAATGAAGAGAAAATCTATGGAGGGAGTGGCAAAGGATTCCTTGTTTGTGGGAGCTTACCTTATAAATAGAAAACAAAATAAGTCTCAAGGACACAAGTATAAATATAGAGGTAGATCTAAAGATCCAAGACAATCTATAAGGAAATGCTAGAAATGTATTAAAGTTGGGCCTTATAAGAAAGATTGGAGATAAGAAAATGTTGATGAAAAAAGGGATCTGATGATGATCCTTCCATAGAAGGAAAGGCTTGCTTAGAAGGAGGGGATGTGTACCTATAATCTACAAGCACAAATTTAGATCATGATGCGTTATTGGTCAACTTAGGTGCATCTTTTCACATGACTCCTCATAGGGAATGATTTTGAGAGTATGAAAAATATAATGGATTCAATCTCTTCTTTGAAGATGAATTGACAACCAAAATCATAGGATGTGGAAGGGTCCAATTGTTGCTTGAAGATAGAAGTGTTAAAACCCTTCCTTGTGTCTTGCTTATTCTTCGATTGGATAGAAACTTGATATCTATGAGAAATATTAGTGGTGCATGTGTGTAGATTATATTTTAAAAGGAAACATGCAAGATGGTTTGAGGATCAGTGGTGATGTTGAGGGGAGTTTAAATTTAAAATCCACACAAGTTGTTGTGAAGAACTATTATTGATGGATGTAACAATACCATTTTTCCTTAAAATGAAACTTACAGAACTCTTACTCTTCCTATAGAGAAGACAATGCTTTGGTATCATAGAATGGGACATAGTGGAGAGAAAGGCCTTCATGCTTTGCATGATAAAGGTGTGGTTGAAGGTATTCTTGATTGTTTTTAGATTTCAATTTTTGTGAACATTGTGTATATGGTGAACATAATCTAGTGAGATTCCTATCGGGTGCTACAAGGGAAATGGAGATCTTGGATCTGATACATAATTATGTGTTTGGACATGTACCTATTCCATCTATGGGAAGATATCTGTGCTATGGCTCATCTATATACAATTTCTCTAAGAAAACAATGTTGTTTTTCTTGTATAAGAAATCTCAAGGTTTCAAAAAATTCAAAGAGTCCAAATCTCTTGTAGGAAACCAAATAGAGAAGAAAATAGAAGTATTGTGCGCTAATAATGGAGGAGAGTTCTTTGAGGAAAGACATTGAGCAATTCTACAAACAATGCAGAATAACAACACAAAATACAAGTCCATACACAACTCAACATAATAGAGTAGCAGAAAGCATGAATATGATGTTGATGGAAAAGGAAAGAAGTAAGATAATTATTGTAGGTATAAAACAAAAATTATGGGCATAAGCAATTGTTAACACCCAAAAAGTGCTCACTAGCTCATTTACCACATTACATGACTCATTTGTCCATTTTCCTACCATATTTCCATTAAAAATCCCAAAAAAACCCATTAAAAAGCCTCCAAAAGGCCTAAAATGCCTCCAAAAGGCCAAAAAAACCATCAAAATAGCCTAAAAAAGGCTAAAAAACCCCCTTTTCCTCCAAAAATAGCAAAAATCCCCTAAAAAGGGAATAAAAATATAAAATAATGAGGAAAAGGAGGAAAAAACCCTATACAGCTGCCCAAAACCATGTGTTTCCTAAAACCATGGGTCAGCACTCCACCACCAAAAAACTATAAATAGGTGATGGAGATCCCTTATTCCACATCCACAATCACAAGCACCCTTACTCTGCCAAAATCTCTCTCGAAACCCTAGTCCACCTTTGAACTAGTTTCACCTTGAGAGCCACCTTTGGCCCATCCCCAACATTGGAGAAGGAGAAGGAGCATTCTTGGAGCTTGGAGCATCCTCTTGGACACTGCAAAGGGCTTCACCAACCTTGACACTCAAGGTAACATCAATACAAAGACATTCTTTCATTTTGGTGTTTATGCTTCATGCTTGTATTAGAAATAATTTAATGTTTTGTTTATTGCATAATTAGTTTAATATACTGAACTGCTACTAAGGAGTCCATTCTCCTTAGTAGGTGCTCATTGGCACAAGCTAGGGGTAAAACCCTAGCTACAGTTTTGGCGACTCCCCTAGTTTTTGAATTTCTGGTTTCCGTTTTAAATTTTTTCTTTCGGCTGTCCCTTTCGGCCGCTGCATACCGCGTCTTTTTCCTCTACAGTCGCGTCCCGACCGCGCCTTTAAGGCCTTTACCCGCGATCCGACCGTGGCTATCAGACTGCTTCCGACGCTCAGTCGGCGGATTCAAGTCTGTTACCTGCGATCTGACCGTGGCTAACCAGCCTGTTTGCCGCGATCTGACTGCGCCTATCGGCCTTGTTCACGCGTCTCGACTGCGGCTTTTTGCCTCTTTCGGGCGTCCCGACTGCGCTTGTTAGCCTTTTAGCCGCGACCCGACTGTCTGTTTTTTCATTGTTCCTGCGTCCCGACTGCCACTGTTGGCCCGATAGCCGCGACCCGACTGTGTCTTTTCCCCTGTTTCCTGCGTCCAGACTGCATCTGTTGGCCCGATAGCCGCGACCTGACCGCCGCTGTTTCCCTCAAACCCGCGGTCGGCCTGTTCTGATCCGCCACAGACCCGCGGTCTGATTTCTGCTCTTTTCCTGTTTTGAGCCCAGCCCCTCTTGCTGCAATATTTTCTGCATTTGAACAGCCCTCTGTCCCACCTGCAGCCTACTTCCTTACAGCCTTTCTGCAACATAATTTCTGTTCCTTTTACAGAATCTTTTTAAAATTTCAGTATTTTTATTTTTATTTTCAGAAAATTTTGCAAATTAAAAGAATCAATTTCAGCATTATTGATAGATTGGAAGTTGCCCTCCCTTGTGGCACTTCTGTTTTTTGGGTTCAACACCTCACGAGCACACACTCTGTCACATTAAATCAAGTGAGCCTTAAAAAGTACTTAACTAAACCAACATTCTAACCCCACTTGGGGAACACTAAAGAATCATTGTAGTTAGGTAGGATCAGGGGGATAGGCTTCCAATAACACCCCTTGGTCATTTCACTTGAGACATAGTTGTTGTCCAACTAGGGAACCAAAATCCCCTAGTACTTTTTGGCACGGTCACGACCAGTTTATCAGAGGGCCTCTCCCTTAGGAGGGTTGAAGTCGGGAGACTGGTTCCGGAGGCCTGAGTGGAATACCGCACTCCATTCAGTAACCGAAGGGCTACCTTTCGCGGTTCGCGGGATATCCCTGTATAGGGGTATTGCGGTCAACGAACTAAACGGCAGATTCACCTTTCTGGACGTGTCATGAACGGGGTATCTTAGTTGCCATTCTTCTAGGATTGACTACCCGGTATCCCTCCCGGTAGGGGGATATCATAGCCACTTGGCTTTCCTACTCATATTGTCTGACTTGGATTTCATCACCTTGCAGAGGATATGTTTAGTTAAGTCAGAATACTTTTAGCTAGGTGTTTGCATGCTCCTTTACCTCCCTTGGTCTAGTGAGTCCACCATTTTTCTTTTTTAGGAAACCTGCTGCTTGTTGGTATTCTGACCATCTTTGTTGTTACTCCACCTATTGTAGCACAGCTGTTGCAGTGGGTGTTTTGAGTTGGTTGTTGGCCTGAGTGCCTTGCTCTTTAGCTCTCCTTCTGCACACTCGGTTGCATTAGGATTTTTGAGCTGTTTTTATACTCACCTCAACCCACAGAGATTTAGACACCATCTGTCACCATTGAGTCCCCGAGACATTCTCGGCGCCTCAGGGGCGAGCCCCCACAGCACGGTTCTCTCGACACCACTCGTCATAGATTCCGATCATTGTCCGTTGATACCACTCATCACAGATCTAGAGCCTTGTCACTTGACTCCACCCGTCAGCGACGTAGGTCTCCGTCACCAGATAGTGACGCACCTTACTTTACCTCTGATTCTGACGAAGAGTCTGAGAACCCTATTTATACTGCCCCTACTAGCCCCATGGCTGGTACGACTTCCACTCCATTCGTCATAGGGACCATTGGTGGCACATCCACCACTACACCAGTTACTACACCTGTTTTTGGTATGCCCTCCATGGGGCAACCATCTACCGTTCCCCTCACGGTACCTATTCCCACAGCGGGAATACCTATCCCCACTACATCAGTGGCTCACACTACCCATGGTGGTGCTGGACCATCCTCCACTACCTCAGTTCCCCCACTTGGGGGCACCACCCTAAATCTTGTCCCTCCACTTGGGGGCACTGGCCCCAACTTGGTCCACAGCACTACTGTGTCACAGCCTTCTTCCAGTTTGCCGTTCATGGCTAGCCTCAACCTACCTGACCTGGCCAGATTGACCAACGATCCTATTCGACACGACCCTATGTGGCCTCATATGCCTACCAAACTACCCTTTGACATCCCTAAGTTCGAGGGCAAGGCCGGTGAGGACCCACAGAACCACATCATGTCTTTCCACCTATGGTGTTCCTCTAACTCCATCGTGGATGACTCTGTTCGCCTCCGTCTCTTACAGCGCACCTTCACTGGCTCTGCAGCCAAGTGGTATATTGAGCAGCCTCATGGGACCCACGCCACCTTTTCTTCCCTGGCCTCGACCTTCCTGCAGTTCTTCCAGTTGCCAGTCCGCTATGACGCGGGCGTTGAGATCCTTCTATCTTGTAGACAAAACACAACTACCCATATCACGGACCACATCCATGAGTGGCGTAGACGCCGTAGCTTATGCAAGATTAAACTAGATGACCGTATCTTCCTCGATTGGTTCCTCAAGTCCCTGCTTCCTGTCATCGCTAAGGATGTAGCTTCAGAAAGACCCCAGTCTGAAGAAGAGGCCATCCTTAAGGCACAGCAGTTCGACCTCATTTACGCCCAGTCGGGTTACCTTTATACCATTATACCTGACGCCCCTCGCGGCGAGTCCTCCCATCATGATGCGCCGGGGGCATCCCACGCTGCAGATGGTATCATTGGCCGTGTTTCTTCGCATCCCCAACCATTTTCTATAGCACGACCTACCCCTGGCCCCGACCTGTCGAGGGCTACCTCCCAGTCTGGAGCAACCAACTCATATGCTCCCATGACACATCACCATTCCCATGGGCCCTCATGTCCACCACAGTGCTTCGGGTATGCGACTCCTGCTTATACTCCTCCAGTCGCCCCTCAGCCTTACTACCATCAGCAGGCTGCCTCAGCTCCTGCGCCTTCCCAAGCCCCACCAGCTTATTATCCGCCCCAGGCAGCCCCTGCGGCACATCCACAACCGGTTCCGCAGTCCTATCAGCAACCCCCTCAAGTTGCTGCACCTGCTCAGCCTCAACCTGCATATCATCCTCCGCAGCCTGCTCCAGCACCTGCACAACCTCAAAATCCACCTGCTGCCCAAGGGCAAGTTTACGCCCAACATAACCCGCAGCAAAACCAGAATAACCAACGTAACCAGGGCCAACAGAACCGCGGCAAGGGCCGTAATCGGGGAAACAACCAACCTACAGACCAAGCTGGTCAACCGGCTAATCCCCCTGACAATAACAATGCGGCCCCCGCTAATCAAAACCCTGATCGCCCGCCCAAGCAGGCCAAAAACCCCAATCTGCGAACAAACCACCCTTGTTCTATTTGCGGAGTCTATGGACATTACACCCACGCTTGCCCACACTTGGAGCGAGCTCGGCAGCTTTGGGTTGACGAGGCCCATCGCCAAGGGCATGCGGCTCCCCAAGCACCGCCCAACCCCCCCCAACCTCAGCAACCCCCTTTGGTGCTGCAAAACCCCTTACCGACCCAAGGCGTGGTGAACACTCAGCCGTTGGCCCCTCAAGCTAACGTGCAACGCCAACAACAACAGATCACCTACGCTGCCCCTGATCAACCCATGTTTGACTCAGGTACCCACCACTTACTGATGATGTCATCCGCTGACGTCAACCTCCAGACCCGTCGGAACCAATATGGCTCCACCTCTGAAGCCACTCCCACGGATAAAACTACTAACGCCCACCCCACCGATCAGGCGTTACGTATACCTCCGCCTCCCACAGACGGCGCTGCGAAAGCACCTCGTTTCCCACTGCGCCGAATCAATAATAACCCTAATGCACGTGCTGCGTCAAACTACAACATTGTAGACGACCTAGCCCAATCTCCCGCAGCCATGTCTGCGTTAGAAGTCTTGAAGAACTGCCCTGCCCAGCGCAAGACTTTACTTTCCGCCATCGGGGGGATTGACCCAACTGATTCACATTTGATGGCGTTTGATTTAGACCAGTCTGAACCACGCCTACCTTCCAGCTTAGCCTTCCAAGTTACAGTCTCCGTTAGGAATCTTGTTATCCATCGGTGCATCATTGATGAGGGTGCTTCCACATGCGTTATGTCTACATTTGTATGGCAGAAACTAGGATCCCCTCCTCTCCAGCAGTCCACCACTGCGTTACGTGCCTATGACGGTCGTTCGGCCCAGCCCCAAGGCCTCCTGCCCAACGTTCCTGTCCAGTTAGGTGGTAAAACAGTTCTTATTGACATAGAGGTAATCAATGCCCAATTGGATTACAACCTTCTACTTGGCCGCAGCTACATGTATGCCATGCGGGCGGTTGCCTCTTCTGTCTTTCGCACCATGATGTTCCCCCATGAAGGACGCGTGGTTAAGATTGACCAGCTCACCTACTATGATCCCAGTGCTCCGGCGGCACCGGAAAATGTTCTCCCCATGGTTGAACAACCGATTTCCCCTGCCACCACCTCGTTTGTTTCCTCTACGGGGCCTGGAGTCTACTCAGACGCGCCGATGACCTCCACCTTTCAATCCATTCCTCCGCCATCATCTACGCCCGAAATGTCTGACTTATGTACCTTGTCCCATGACATCCTACCACCTAACAATCAACCATCTTTGTTGCCTAAACCACCCTTGGTACCTAGTCACATTGGTGTTACACCGATCCATACGATCCCCTTCCTAGTTCCTCCAGCAGGAGTAGTAAGCGCCCCGGTCATGGCTACCCTTAGCCTCCCTGGGTTAACCTTGGGATTACCTGTATGGTATCTTTCGCCTCCCGTTCGCCCGCCGACACCAGATGTCGTCCTCCAGCCGGTGCAACCCATGGCTACTACCACTCAGCCACCTCCCGGTGTCTCTACCCCTTCGTCCTCCACGACACCTCCTCCTACTCCCAAACCCACTGGGGGCAGAGGTCCACAACCTTACACTGCTGTCCCACCTCCCAAGACAGTCAAGAACCCTCCAGTGTTTCGTGCTCCTCCCAAATGCTCGCTGTGTGACGAGTTGGGCCATGCGACCCACCAATGCCCACAGTTACCCGCATTACAGAAGCACATGCAAATGCTCGATGATGACCCCAACATCCCAACTGTCGAACTCAACCCCACTCCTAAACCTAAAGATAAGTCCCTACGTACCAACCACTCCTGCGCCATCTGCGGTATTTACGGGCACTATTCACATCATTGTCCCGATCTCCCGGATTACAGAGCAGCCCTTTACGAGATGAACAATCTGGACCTTGAGACGGCACCACCTACCATTGAGGAGATCTACCCCCCGGTCTCTCCCCCGTCTGAAGAGGTTAATATCATCTACATGATCTCTTCAACCAACACTTCCACTACCCCCTCGTCAACCGATTTGACGACACAGACTTTCCGTACTGATGAGGAGATTCTTGAGGCCCTAACTGCCCCGGATTATCCTTGGGATGATATGCACCACCGTTCCTATTTCATCCCAGAAGCGTCTTCCTCTAGCACCGCTACCCAATACGCGGTCGAATCCAAAGACTTCCTCCCCACCAAGGTTGACTGGTTCAAGGACCCTATTCCTGCTCCTGATGCTTTCGAGGAGGGCAACATGGCCAACATCTCACCTGTCATCCAAGTTGATATTGCTGCTCCAGGTCGTGCCCCTGAACTCATTACTTTAGGAGCATTCTGCAGTAAACAAGAGATTGAGGACTACACACACCTTTTCAAAGAATTCCGTGATGTCTTTGCCTGGTCTTATACCGAAATGCCTGGTCTTGATCCCGCAATTATAGAACACCACATTGACACATGGCCTGATGTAACCCCTGTTCGTCAGAAACAGCGCCCCATTCATCCCTCAAAGCTCCCAGCTGTCAAAGCCGAGATTGAGAAGCTGCGCAAGGCAGGGTTCATTTATCCTATTGCCTACACCACATGGGTTTCAAACCCTGTTCCAGTTAACAAAAAGCAAGGCACCATCCGCGTATGCACTGACTTCCGTGACTTAAACTATGCTTGTCCCAAGGACAACTTCCCCACGCCGTTCATCGATCAACTCATAGATGCGTGTGCGGGACATGAGGTCCTCTCCTTCATGGATGGTTTTTCCGGATATAATCAGATTCAGATCCGTAAGGAAGACCAGTACAAAACCGCCTTTACTACTCCTTGGGGCACCTTTTCCTATCGCGTTATGCCGTTCGGCCTCAAAAATGCTGGTGCCACTTTCCAGCGGGCCATGACCTACTGCTTCCACGACTTGGTCCATATCCTGCTAGTCTACCTTGATGACCTTACAGCTCGTTCCCGGAAACGATCAGACCACCTTAACGACCTTCGGCAAATTTTTCTGCGTTGTCGCAAATACCAAATTCGCTTGAACCCACACAAGTGTGTTTTTTGCGTACCGGCAGGCCGATTGTTGGGTTTCATTGTTTCCCAGAAAGGAATTACTGTTGACCCTCTAAAAGTCCAAGCTATTTTAGACCTCCCCCCTCCTCGCACGCTCCGGCAGCTCCAAAGTCTGCAGGGGCGATCTAACTTCCTTCGACGCTTCGTTCCTGATTATGCCACTACGGTACACGGTTTCTTACGCCTACTCCGCACCCACGTACCCTTTGTCTGGGACGCGCAAGCAGAAGCTGCATTCGAGGCCCTCAAGAAGGCCCTCACACAAGCCCCTCTGATTTCCCCTCCAGATTTCACTCGAGACTTCATCCTTTACGTGTCGGCCTCCGAGCATGCCGTCTCTGGAGTCTTAGTTCAAGAAGACGATTCTCACCAGGAGCACGTCATTTACTACGTTAGCCAGACCTTGTCTGGTCCACCATTACGTTACCCATATGAAGAGAAACTTGCCCTCGCAGTAGTCTTTTCCGTTCAAAAATTGCGACACTACATCTTAATGAGTCATACCACCGTCGTGGCCAACTCTAACCCCATGGTATATCTTCTGAACCGGCGGCTACTACAAGGTCGTGCTGCCAAATGGGTCATTATCCTCCAAGAATATGACCTTACCTTCAAAACACCTAAGAGCACTAAAGCCCTCGCGCTCGCCCAGCTCATCACTGATCTCCCTTCCTTTCTCCCGGCCAAACCCATCTCCGATGAGTTACCCGACAATCACCTGTTCACTATCTCGTCCGATGACCCATGGTACGGTGATATCTTGTTATACCTACGCACACAGAAGTTCAGACCCAAAGTTACACGAAATGGACGCCGTCGCATCCGACACCAGGCCTCTCGATATCTTCTCTTAGGCGATGTCCTCTATCGGCGCGGAGTTGACACAATTCTTCGTCGTTGCCTTACCCATGAGGAAGCTGAACACGTCCTTAATGACTGTCATAGCGGTGCCTGCGGAGGCCATTTCTCAGGGATGGCCACCGCCCAAAAGGTCGTCCGCGCCGGATACTTCTGGCCCACACTTTTTACTGACTGCATCACTGCGGTCAAACACTGCCATAACTGCCAACTTTTTGCCCCCAAGGCCCGGACACCTCCTGCTCCGTTACACCCAGTCGTCACCGTTGGTCCCTTTTGTAAGTGGGCCATAGACTTCATGGAATGTAGACCCCAGTCTGCCAACGGCCACAAATATATTGTTGTCGCTGTTGATTACTTTACCAAATGGGCGGAGGCCATGCCTACCTTCAATTGTACCGCTGACACTGCTGCCCGCTTCTTCTTCAACCATGTCATCGCTCGATTCGGGGTTCCTAAGCAGTTAGTCTCTGACCATGGTTCACACTTCGAAGATGCCGTCTGGCGTGAGTTATCCACCCTCCTTAAGTATGAGCACCAATTCTCCTCTGCTTACTACCCCCAAGGGAACGGCCAAGTAGAGGCCATCAATAAAATCCTTAAAACCATCCTCCAACGAACAGTTGACAAGCATAAGTCCAATTGGCACCACATGTTGTTCCCTGCTTTGTGGGCTTATCGCACCTCCACTAAGACCGCCACTGGTTTTACACCATTTCATTTAGTTCACGGTATAGAGTCTGTTCTCCCCATCGAGTGTCAGATCCCTGCCTTACAGATCGCCGTTGAGCTTCTCCCTGACACCACCCCCCTCGAGCAACGTCTGCTGCACCTCGA
Organism: Larix kaempferi; assembly: GCA_027924585.1. Classification (NCBI taxonomy): domain Eukaryota; kingdom Viridiplantae; phylum Streptophyta; class Pinopsida; order Pinales; family Pinaceae; genus Larix; species Larix kaempferi. The sequence continues at coordinate 6,593,948 of BSBM01000410.1, forward strand.
ACAAGCCGATGAAGACCGCCGGGCCACTCTCCAGAACATCGAAGCTGCCAAAAACCGCTCCAAAGCCGGTTATGATAAACATGTTCACCCTCGAACTTTCCACGAAGGGGACCTCGTCCTCGCCTATGACCAAGCCCATGACAAAACCGGTAAAGGGAAGTTTGAATCTATGTGGCAAGGCCCTTACGTCGTGCAGACCTGCCTCGGCAAGGGGGCATACATCTTAGCTGACTCTGCAGGCCGTCCTTTGCGCAACCCTCGTAATGGGTTGTATCTTAAGCGTTTTTACCCATAAAAAAGAAACCCGCGGCCTCATTGGTCTGCATTGTACAGTACTTTCTTTTTCATTTTTTGTTTTTAAAACCGTTTCCACCACTGGAATCAGCACGACGTGACCGTCATGATGGTCACCTCGTTGCATTATTTTTGTCCTGTCATTTTTTACCCATTTTTCAGACGCCACTAGTCGCCTCGGTTTGCGTGCCACATCGGCCGTTCTCCGTTTTTCACATGTTTTATATCATCGGATTCATTTTTCCGAGCTGGTGATGATGCTAGAGATCATTTCTCGCTCTCACCTCCAGATTTTCCGGGCATTTTTCAAAATGCCCCCGTCACCTCAGTTTGCGTGCCACATCGGCCGTCACCCGTTTTTTACATCCTTTATATCGCCGGATTCATTTTTCCGAGCCCGTGATGATGCTTGAGATCATTTCTCGCTCTCACTTGGTACAATTTCAACATTGTGTCCCAACACCTTGCTGCCTCGGTTTGCGTGCCACATCGGCCGCCATCGGATTGTTCCACATTTTTACATGAGCCATTCACTCCTGTCATACTGCAAATGTTTCGTTATTTTGCCACCATTTCATCTACCCCGCAAGGAGGTCCATCAGTGTTCCCACCTACCCTCATTCTTGGTCATCATTACTAAACCGCGATTGAACACTTCCTCCTTGCCTGGCCATTCCTTTTGTTCGGTATAATTTTATCCCTTTTTCGGGCCGGACAAGTCCTTTACGAAAAAGGCACTTAGGGAGTTTCCGTTAAGCTCTTTTCTGACTCCTAAAAGAATGAAAAGATCGCCGAGCAATCTTGCTTCCTTTCACGCTCGTTAAAGTACCTGAAAGGGCGTCTATCTGGTATAAGTTTAACCCTTTTCCGGACCTGGTAGACTAATTACGAAAAAGGAATACTCTAGTCACACCGGCTAGAAGAGTTCTTCATTGCATCCTTTTATGCTTCTTTGGGCCTTGGAGACTAAATCTACGAAAAAGCAACCCCCTGGAGTCTTCTTACTTGCTTTCAGACTCTCTAAAATTGAAAGCAACCACGAGCATGCACTGTCCTGGGCTCGTAAAATCCACACGACAGTATCATTTTATCCACAAGCTTCGTCTAGTTCCTTAACCCATGAAGAAGTATCCTCCCGTGCCTCATGGCACTATGATCGATCATCTCGGCAGCACCCCCAATTAGGTCGCCTTTGTTCAGAGTATTCTGCAGTCTCCTGCCATGTTACACCAGCTTGAGTCTCCCTCAGCCAGTTATTCCCTCAGATCCATTACAGCTATGATCCCTTTCCCCTGAGTCAGTTTCATATGCTGCCAGATCATTTCCATTATCATACTCTGAACAAAGGAAGTTTGAGTCCACCCACTCTACTTGCCCAGTTGTCCCCCCGCACTTTATCAGTTCTGCCATCAGTACTATCACATTTCGGTCTTGTACCTCGCGCTCCTGTCAAGGACACATCATTGCCTTGATAGGGGCAGGTCTCCCTCTGTCGACGACAGCTCCTCTATTCCAGAGGATAGGCCCAGAGGTCCCTACGCCTTGGACTTATCACCATCTGTGGTAGGTGCCTACGGATCATTCCGAGAGGAATCATCATTGCCTCTCTGAGTGGTTGTTCCTCACATGCTCGACTTCAGCACCTTGATCGCATCGTTGAGGATCGCGTAGGATTATATCCCATCAGTTTTTAGTCGAAGACCCCGGATTTCCCCCGACTCTAGCACATTGGTGAGTCACTTTGGAACGCCCAGTTATATGTTCCTGTGGATGTCCGGGCTGCGTTGGCGTTTGTATTCGGAAGCCATCCAGTTTCATGCTTCCTTGAGTACCCAGTTTCAGTTCCAGATCAGTTCCAGTTCAGTGTACCATGGAGAGTATGACCCCAGTCACTATAATCCAGCAGCTCATCAGTTCCTTTGGTACCACACTCAGTAGCACTGTTGATTGTTCCGGTGCACCAGTTCTGCAGTTCACACATGATCCGCTCAGCAGTATGTCCCAGATTTGTGTCCCCTCTGGACTCTTATGATGTACACAGTGGTCATGTATCTTACAGGTCCCCTTTTTTGGGCCTCACAGTTATATTTATGTATCTTGATACGAGCATGGGTATGCCCGCCTCGTCCATATATTGAGATTATTCCTCAGTCAGTGTTTGAGGTCATGTATATTTCAGGTCCCCATTTTTGGACCCCATTGTTATTATGTTATATCCTGATACGAGCATGGGAATGCCCGCCTCGTCCATATGATCAGATGATTCCTCATCCTTTATTGAGGTTATGTACTTTTAGTTCTTGCAGTTGTTCGGGATCGTTGTTCCGGGCTCCAGTTTGTTTCTTCTCTTCTCTCCACATCCCAGGAAAACCATTCATGACTTATGATGTCCATCGGCCATACGATGAGCTCCTGACCTCGCACATCAGGGGGCAATCTGTTAACACCCAAAAAGTGCTCACTAGCTCATTTACCACATTACATGACTCATTTGTCCATTTTCCTACCATATTTCCATTAAAAATCCCAAAAAACCCATTAAAAAGCCTCCAAAAGGCCTAAAATGCCTCCAAAAGGCCAAAAAACCATCAAAATAGCCTAAAAAAGGCTAAAAAACCCCCTTTTCCTCCAAAAATAGCAAAAATCCCCTAAAAAGGGAATAAAAATATAAAATAATGAGGAAAAGGAGGAAAAAACCCTATACAGCTGCCCAAAACCATGTGTTTCCTAAAACCATGGGTCAGCACTCCACCACCAAAAAACTATAAATAGGTGATGGAGATCCCTTATTCCACATCCACAATCACAAGCACCCTTACTCTGCCAAAATCTCTCTCGAAACCCTAGTCCACCTTTGAACTAGTTTCACCTTGAGAGCCACCTTTGGCCCATCCCCAACATTGGAGAAGGAGAAGGAGCATTCTTGGAGCTTGGAGCATCCTCTTGGACACTGCAAAGGGCTTCACCAACCTTGACACTCAAGGTAACATCAATACAAAGACATTCTTTCATTTTGGTGTTTATGCTTCATGCTTGTATTAGAAATAATTTAATGTTTTGTTTATTGCATAATTAGTTTAATATACTGAACTGCTACTAAGGAGTCCATTCTCCTTAGTAGGTGCTCATTGGCACAAGCTAGGGGTAAAACCCTAGCTACAGCAATATATATTGCAAGATATCTAATCGATCAATTACCTACATCAACACTTGTTGATAAGACTCCTCATGAGGCATAGACCGGTAAGAAACCCTCTCTTGTACATCTCAAAGTTTTTGGATGTTATACTTATGTGCGTGTTCCAAAGGAGACAAAGGAGAAAGAAGGATAATAAAGCAAAGAAATGTATCTTCATTGGTAAGGAAGATGGAGTAAAATTCTATGAAATTGGAACCAAATAATAAGGAAGTTTTTTTATAGTTGTGATGTGATCTTCAAAGTTAAAATTACTCTTGAGCATGAAGATGAACCAAGAGAGGGAGAAGCAAAGAAAGTAGTGTTTGAGTAGGAGAATGGAGAATCACACTCAATGGATGAAGATGAATCACATGAAGAGGAGGAATCATAGACCTCAATCTTGAGGAGATCTGTTCAATTAAGAAGGTAAACATAAAGGTATAGTCCACCTAGTTTTAGTTTTGGTTTTGTTGTATCTACTATTCATGATAATCCTAGAATTGTTAGAGTTAGTTTACTTTAAGGAGGATAAACTCTTGAAGAAGGTAATGATTGAAGAAATAGAGGTCCTAGACAAAAATGAGGCATGGGACTTGGTCAATTTGATTGAAGGAAGAAAACTTGTTGGTAACAAATGGGTATTCAAGAAGAATATTAATGCAAGAGACATAGTGGAGAAGTGCAAGGCTTGCTTGGTAGCAAAAGGATATTCCTAGGTGGAGGGAATTAACTTTGGTGAGATTTTCTCTCCTATTGGAAAATTGACTTCCATAAGATTTGTATTGTCCTTTTCTACAACATTTGACCTTGAAGTGGAACAAATGGATGAAAAGCCAAGTTCTTACACGAGGACCTTGAAGAACAAATCTACATGAAACAACCAAAAGTGTTTATTGTGAAGGGAAAGGAGTTGGTTTGAAAGCTTAAAAATTCCATATACCTTCTAAAGCAATCCCCAAGAACATGGCAACAAATGTTTGATACTTACATACAAAGACTAGGATTTGTGAGAGGAAAGGTTGGGTGTTGTGTGTATTCCAAGTAGGTTGGTGATCACTTTTTCTATGCAGTATTGTATGTCGATGATATGTTTCCAACTGGAAACAAAAAAGATATCATCAAATGACAAGAGTACACACCATATACATCAGTGTAAACATGGAGCACAACTCCAAGATAGATAAGAGAAATGATTTACACAATAACTCCTTAAATAATAGGAGATCCTTCTCCAATAACCCCAATACATTCATATAATCCTTTCACATGTTCTTCAATAATGACTACATTATCTCTATATATACATATTCACTAATTGCACATGATGCCCCTTCATTAGGTCGACCACTATTGCATATATGTTTACTTCTTTACATATATATTTAGCCCCATATATGCCCCCATTGGGGTCATATTATATACATTTAACTCCATATATGCACCCCCTTGGGTCAAATCAATCAAGGAGGTAAAGTCTCAGTTATCCTCTAAGTTTGACATGGAGGATCTTGGTGCTACAAACTTTTTTTTTGCATGAAGATTAAAAAACATCACTAAGATAGGAAAATTTGGTTAAATGAGAGGAAGGATGTTGAGACAATTTTGCAAAGATTCAATAAGTAGGAATGTAAAATAGTCAAGTTTCCTAATCCTATAGGCACACAATTATATGCAGAATTATGCCACAAGACACAAGCAGAGGTAAATCACATGTCTCATGTTCCCTATGCTAGTGTTTTTGGTAGTTAAATGTATGTTGGTTTCTACTATAACAAACATTGCCCATGTGGTGGTTTTGAGTAGATATATGTCAAAACTAGGGAAGGATCAATGGACAACTATAAAGAGAGTCTCTAGGGATTTGTGTGGCACTACGAATTATGAAATCTACTACAAAGGAAGACTTGGACCATACCGAGTGATGTATAGGGATTTGTTGATTTAGAGTGAGCTGGAGATATTGATCATAGAAGATATACAAGTGGTTATCTGTTTAACCTATTTGAAGTAGCAATTAATTGGATGAACAAAAGACAATAGTAGTTGCCACTTTCAACTATAGAATTTGAATACATTGCATCCACCCATGAAAGTAGGGAAACTGTATGGTTATGGATATTTTGTTTTGGTATTGGGTTTGTACAACAAGATGTAAGGTTATAATGTGGGCAGTTGTAGTGTAATATTTTTGAGAAAGAACATTTCTTATCATTCTAAGATGAAGCATATTGATGTGTGGTGCCATTTTGTAAGAGACATGGTTGAAGACAAGAAGGTGTTGTTGGAGAAGGTTGAACAATTGAAGAATGTTGTAAACTCATTGATGAAGTCTATTAATACCAAAAATTTCTCTTGGTGTAGAGAATAAATGGGAAATATTTCCCTGAACCTATGACCTTATAAAGCATGTGCCCTCTATTTTTGCAAAGAAAACAACAAGTGGGGAGAATGTTGGAGACGTGTTATATTATTTGCATGTGGAATACACCAAGCACAAATCTAATAACTGCACTAATTGACGAGGTGTGGAGGGGGGTATTATCCCCTTCCCATTGACCATAACAACTTACCAAGAAGGGTGATAACTTTGACTTGTTGGGGTTTGGGGCAATGGGCCACAAAATATTTTGGGTGTATTTTTTGGCTTGTTTTATGCTTTTTCAACCAATGGATTTTTGGCCCATTGTAATATAATCTCGTTTAAGGGATTATGATTGTAATCTAATTTGGATTAATAGATTAGGGTTTTGTATTGTGAATAGTCAAGTTAATTCAATGAAGAATATATGGGTGCAACTTTGAGTTACATTGGTTTTTCTAGTTAAGGGTTTCTAGGGTAAATCTTTATGTACTATGTGTGTGTCATTATTGTTTATATTTTTCTTAAGAATTTGTACACATTGCTTGATGAGTATAGTTTTAAAAAGTTTACCATATCCTCCATTTTAGAGGTATAGGATTATGTTTTGTCATCCATTCCTTTCCTCAAGAAGGTAAAGCAAGGTTATTACTCCCTTAAAGATATGTAGATATTACTCCAAAACTCTTTTTTTTTGGCAAATTACTTCCACGTCCTTTCCAAATTTGTAAACAAACATTATTGCACCAAGAGTAGCGAGGTGCTTTACAGCCCAGTATGGTAGAGAAGTTGTCACATTCCTAACATGCTACAAAAATAAAATAAAAAATAATTAAAAAAATTCATGTCGGCTCATAAATAGATAAAATAAAACCAAATAAAAAAGTAGGCTCATAAAATAAAAAATTAAAACCAAATAAAAGTTATTAAAATAATCCATGTTGGCTTATAAAATAAAAATAAATAAAAAACATAGATCAATCTTAAACACGAATCTATCAAGCAATTACACCTCAAGAAATTGGATCCCTCTCGGTGCTTGATAGATCCGGGTTTAAGATGGATCTATGATGGTCATACCCTAAGACAATAAATTAAATTATGAGGCATAGCTCGTCAAAGGCATATATTCCTTCAAATCCATTAACTCATTATTGTTTTAGATATGTGTCTCCCAAACAACTTCCCTGCCAACACCATCTCCTCATAATGGAGAATTTGATCTAGATAGATGTCTTCCCCCAAAATTTACTTTAACCTCTCCCATTTCATCTTTACCACATAAACTTCCTAGTAACGATTCAAATCTTATCCTAGCATTTTCACCCATATCTAAACCCCTAATAGGAGAGCATCACATAATTCTGCTACATATAGTTTCAAACCTCCATCAACAAAAGTATAACCCCAGTGAAAATACTTTTCCAAGGATATAGAGTCTCTCCCTATTGAAAAAGGAATATGGAATGGCTCTAGTTCACTGAGTGGTGTTGATAAAGGCAAACATCTCTTGCCAACTTCACAGGTTCACCCAATGAAATGGTTAAATAATAAGCTCCTCCATTGAAATGAAAATCCCTCTAGTTATAGCCCAACTACTATAATTGGGGCATGAGAAATGAAATGCAACTATCATGCAATGCAAAGAGCAATATGAAATGCAATACAACCAGTCATGTAGGAGAGAAAACTAAGGCTAGTAATACAATAGATAGCAAGGGGAATAGTCCACCACTCCCATCATAAATGAACCCAGGCTAAGCCCCCTCATATTCCTCATGAATCCATAAAAACTGAATGGGCGAGAACATTTATCCACCATAAAACCAACAACCTAAAGTGAAATATGATTAGGTATACGGTGTTAGAGAGAATAGTATACCAACTAAAGCATATGCAAAATCGAAGGCTCTAAGTAACTATGAATAGTCCATAAGAAACCAAGATACTCCTTGATTCATGTCAAATGTTAGCAAGCAGTAGATAAGTAATAAATTAACAAAGCAACAAAATAATAGTCCAAATGATACAATGTTAAAAAGAAAAAGCACTAAGAGAGTTATAAGAGGAGGGAAAAGTCAATAACCAATTCTAGTTCTACAAGTGTATGAAAAAATTGGCTAACAATGGCCTCTTTATTTCCATACGAAGAAAGCTTAAAATGGAATGGAAAAAACCCCTTGTAAATGAATGCAAGAGTTTCCTTTATACAAAATAGGGCAAATCTTGGTCTCGCATGTGACTCTCGGCCTTCCATCTCTCCTCTTTGTTTAATTTTCTTCCATGACCAAAAATTTGTTTTGCTAATAATTAAATTGGTCATACTTGATGTATAATATTTTAGTTGGGCCATTATTCCACCCAACATCCTCCTATGTGCACTAGACACATTCACTATACTTGACCTAATATTATTCAACCTAAGTTATACATCCATCTTCTTGTTGGCTAACTCATCACAATATTTCCTTTAGTCATTCGACTTATTTGGTGGGAGCACTATGTAACTTTCTATGACCACATTGTTAACATCAATGATTTAGTTGGCATCGAGTTCCCTTTTCTATGCTCTCGACAACCCTTTGTTTGATATGCTCGAGGGCTAGGGGGTTAATCATTAGGGAAATTTAGTGGATCCACTAGTAAGCATCTTAGGACCTGAAAGATTGACAAAGCATCTACATTTCATTGAGGAGGTTGAGAGTTTCACTTTTCACAACTTATGAACTTTGATCTTCAAAATACATGGGTGCACATAGTTTACTATCTTAAAATGAACTTATTACATGAATAATATGGTTTGAGACCCAAGCATATTGATGCTACCATCGAAGACATTGTAATAATTTGGACTATCACTTTTTTATGTCAACTAAGTATTATCTAACCTGATGGGTGAATATCATTATTGAATCATGAAGCAAGCATATGTTTATAAGCTTGGTTACATACTCATTCACAAAGGGGACAAGACTATATTACAATGTAGTAACCTTTCTTATTACCCTCCATATGTGTTTCATGGTTCCTAAGTTGTTCTTTCATTTCAACATTCTTTTTGCTTATGGATAAGAGGTTGATATACATTTTCTTCAAATTTTCCTTAAATAATTATGCAATGGAAACCATTGATGCCCCTGTATCTAGAGGACATGCATCACCCACATTTAAGATACAATCTTCAATTAATTAGACCTTTGTTTTCTGCTTCCCATTCTCTTCCTCTTAAAAGTCACCCTTTTGAAATCTTGATGCATTAAGTTGAACTCAACTGTGTCGAATTGACACTTAGCTTTTGTGTTCATATTGAAATTGAATCGATCCTCTTTGAATCACTATGCCAACCCCGTTGCATTTCTTTTTGCTTCCACTATGGCACCCTCATTCCATTTCCTATTGATGTTGCCATGATTTGGATTTTCCCATCACACAATTGAAGACAATCATTATCGCTTGCGACCAAATTCTTATCCTTCAAACAATGCTTGGGAATTGAGCATCTTGATTCTTCAAAGTTTTGGAAGTTGACTAACTGAATGTCCCTCGCGCTATTGGTTCCCGACACATTTATTGGTACGTTGACCACTGGGGAATTCCTTTCCAGTTTGGAGCTTTGCTCCAACTGCTAAGAAGTTGTAATGAAAATGGTGCCAAATGTAAAGGGGGATCAATTGATGGTCTTGGATCTACTAAGGGAAAAAATGGGAGTTCTTTTTACCTACTTTATCCTTCTTGTGCCCACATTCATGTAATTTGAAGCTCTTCTATATAATTCCTTTTACTTATTCTTTTCATAACATAACCTCCAAACAAAGGATTGAATACAAATAACTTCTCAACTACTCGATGAGGATTATGGACTTTGATCCATTTTTAGTGTAATTTGTATGTCTCAAATTTGAATCTAATTCCTTTGTGTGTGCTATAGAGAAGGTTTGGCAACCTTTGATTTTCATAGGCAACCTGTAATATCCCCAATTTTGAATTGGAATGAATTTAACCAAAATTATGTAAATGATGTAAATACTCTAGTATGGATTCCAAGTGCAGAGCTCAAGGCCAAGGCATGAGTAGTGAATGGCTTGGAATGTATGATGTATATATTTTTATTTGGACCGTATGGTTGGCTTGTCATGCTAACTTGAAATCTAGGTAAATATTATGTTGGAAAATAATATAATGGTCCAAGAATGGCTGTGTAAAGAGCACTAGAGTGGTTGTGATTCCACCAGAGGGGAAGAGGAAAGGGGATCTATGGGAGAATAAATAATTGGTTGCTAAGTGTCAACCTTAGAACTCATCCAAATTCTTCCATGTGCTTTGAGTGAGCCAATTACCTTCTTTTGACTATCAATTCCAATCATTGAATGCATGTGTGAGGTTGGTGGGAAAAGTCACCTCATGCAGTTATTGAAGCATGGGGATGAATGCACTGTTGTGACCGTTATGTTAGCTGTAAGGAGTCCTTTCTTTTATGGTCAAAATTTATGTCAGTTGTATTTTCACCATTATCTCGTATCCTATGGATTCAACACCCATTCTTTCATTCTCTCACGCAAATCTACACTACATGGAGCTCCCCGTTGATGTTCATGACCCTTACCAGACCCTTTATAACCCATAAAGTCAAATTTGGAGACAAAGATGTAGATTTGAAGGGAAAATAGATGGTTGTAGGTGAGCACAAAGGTTGGGAAAGTTAGGAACACTTACCCATTGAGTTTTGATACTCATAGATGCTTGATAAGCCACAAATTAAGGCTACAGGTGGTTCTCCAACAACATATCACAGGTTGGTCTTTTTCTATGCACACACTGGAAGCACCTAGCAAGATGGATCCCCAGGAGAATCGTAGATTGGTGAAGGGGATTCCTGAGCCTAAAAGGGTGTTGTGTGGGGCAGGTATTATTGGAGACAAGGTTGTGATGGCTGAGGGATATCCCTGTAGAGCTCTGTATGAGAATTTGGCTAATCATAGAGAGCATAACATGTTGTGGGTTGAGAGAGAGAATCCTGTAGGTGTTTCCTTCACCCTGGTGGCCTCATAGCTTGGCTTGGGGGTGGCCTCTCAACAAAAATAGTATATGTTGGATAGAGTGCCTATGGTTGGGTGTAAAATCGCTCTTACGTCATAACCAATTGCTTGGATCTTCTTGTTGGAAGATAAGTATTCTCTTGTATTTCAATATGCAATATGTTTAATTGATGCATGTGATTATTATGCTAGTATATGCATGCTAGATGTGTGTGGATAAAGTTTATCTCCAATGTGCATTCTTATTTATGCATCTGTGCACATATTTTAAATGTTATGAATTCGTAACAAGGCCATGGGGTGAAATTTAGAAGCCCGTAATTCGCTCATGTCCCCCTTTGTTAGTTAGATTGATGGATGGGGACGTGAAAGAGTGGTATTAGAGCTTCTAGTTGCAATACCAAAGCAGAAGAAATCAGAAACGGTTCTATAAAAATCAAATTCTATTAAATAATGGATAAGGGGCCATAAGTAATTTCAAATTAATTTCGAAGTAATCCCCTTATTGCCAAATTAAATTTTTTGCACAATTTTAAAATTTTCAAAATTTGGGGATTTTTAGTTGGGCCCCACCTATGCCACGTGGACAAGTGACATGGAGGTTCCACCTGTGTAGGATGTTTGACATGGAGGAGCCACGTGGGTAGAGAGTGTGATGTGGAACATACACATCAGATATGTGTGCATAGGTGCCCGCAAGAGATGGGGTGCGAAGGAGGATGAAGATACAACGGTCAAGCAATGAGAAATATCGTTGGCTGATAGCACTTCAGGATCATGAAGACGTGTGAGAATTAATTAATTATCACGAGCTTGAAAGGAAAACCGCCTTGTCGATGTGCCAGTTGCTTGTGCATTCAGTCTCATAAAAGCAATTTCGGGAAACCAATATCCCATGGAGCCTGAAACCGCTTTTGGTTTGACATATGGTGATGTGATGCGGGGCAACGTGATGTGCAGTGATATTAGGAATTATGGTACCCCCCATCGGTCATTCCAATCTTGGAATATCATACTGATTTGATTGATGGCCAATAGTGCTCAGGCCTGTGAAGATGCATGAAAGTTAATTAATTGGCACGAGCTTGAAATGAAACCACCTTGTGATGTGTCGCCCCCTCATGCACTCAGGCTCGTAAAATTAGTTTTGGGAAACCACTTCCAATGGAGCCTAAAACCACTTATGTCTGATAAGTGGTAATATGATGTGGGTTGGTGTCAGAGGTGCATGAATCAAGGGAAAATCAATGATTTCCATAGTTTGATTTCGAGCGCCAAAAAAAAAAAAAAAAAAATGGTGTTGATCTTATGTGCTAGATTGCATGAAATAGAAGGATTTACAAAAAAACGAGCATGCCCCCTTTACCCTCGTCATTCCCCTGAGACATCATTAGTTTTGAGAAATTCTCGTGGTGATGATAAGACTAATGAGAATGGAAATGTTTAATTATGCCAATTCAGGGATAAGTGTGTTACAAGAACTACAAAAAAAGAAATTCTAATTCTGGATAAAATGAAAAAGTTAAAAGTAGCCAATTCCAACAAGTTATAGGAATTGATTGGAGCATCATATTAGAGAGCAGAAAGATGCTAATTAATCCTTGTCATGAATATTATTAGGGAAAATATAATTTTTTTTCTTCTAGTTCTCTCCATATTTTCTTCTGTAGGGATTTGAAGTTGGCCTCTTAAACTAAATGGACTTGTAGTAAAAGTGCAGAGTTGGGCCAAATTGGTAGTTTTGATAGGCTATAACTTTTTTCTCAAAAACCGGAAATAGACATGCTCATATTCATTAGAATTTTCTTTTTTTTTACGGAAACAGTTAAAATTTATAAGTGTCTGGCAAATGGGCTGCCAGGGCCTTTACAATTCAAATCCCAATCCGCTGTACGGAACTTCATTTCCAGCTTAATAAACCAGTTAGAGTAATGCTGTTGGGTGCTGCGAAATGCCCAAAGGAACCGGAAGACCATGTCTCTTAAACTTAGGGGAGAGGGTGCTTTGAAATTTCTCCATTAACAATAAGTTGACTCTTACTCAGGCTCGCTCCGCGATTAGCTTCAGCGTCTGCTAGATTGTTGAGACTCCTTAGAACGTGGTAAGCCTTATGAGTTCTGAAGTGCTTCAGCATGAGTAGGAATTTCCTGTGGATGTGGGTCAGACTTATACCGGCAGGCTTCTTCTTGGTGTGTAGATCCTTGACTCTCAGCCTGGAGTCACCAAAGATAATAAGCTTCTGAATGTTCATCTTTCTTGCTTGATTCAGTCCTTGCCACAGCGCAAGATACTTAGCATGATTGTTGGATGCATGTCCTAGGCCCCAGGCATAGGACAAGACGGTGGTACCGTAGGGATCGAGAATAATGCCTCCTCCTCCAGCTTGACCGGGATTCCCTTTCGAGGCCCTGTCAAAAAAAAGGCACCAATCATTCAGGACAGATCTCCACTTGATGAATTCCTGTTCTTCCAGCCTGATTTCCCAGCGAGCCTTTTGAGGAGGATTGGTAGCTTGATTGCTTTGCTGGTTCACATTGATCTCCTTAAGCCAGTGCTCTTCTTCAGGCGAGAGAGAAGCCTTATTTCTGATCGTTGACTTGGTGCTAAAAGCTTCATAAAGCATGGACCTAGCCTTCACGGCCACTTGAGTTGGAAGTCTGCATTCCTCCTTAAATATCCTGTTATTTCTTTCCAACCAGACTTTCCAGCAGAGGAATTTTGGGGTCCACATCCATGCTAGCTTGAGGGTGTCTTTTTTGTTTAAATCGAAGGGGGCAAGAGCGATCCAGCTGCTGATCAGCTCCTTGATCGAGTTGGGCAAACTTACAGCATTTGATCCTATCATGAGACTCCAAACTTCTTTGGTGAAATCGCAGGAGATGAACAAGTGATCTATGGTTTCTTCAGCATGGTAGCACAGAGGGCAACGTGATGGCCCTGCCCAGCCTTTGATCTTCAATTTTTCTCCTGTCAAAATGCTGTTGTGGAGGACGGTCCAGATAAAAATATTGATTTTAGGGATAGAGGCGAAATTCCAGAGAGCTTTCCACGGCCCAGGGTTGGGAGGGACCCATGGCACCTCCAGAATCGCAGCATAGCCCTCAGCTGCAGTGTACGTGCCCGATCGGGATCCCCAGCTGCGTGTGTCTTTAGCTCTGGCGCTGATGGGGGACTTCCCTTGCAAAAGATCCAGCAGGGTAGCAGCTTCATCATCTAAATCGTGAGGATAATCACCCAGGTTCCAATTTGCCCAGGATTCATCCTCATCTCTGTTCCAGACAGATATGTCCCTCAGCGTTCTGAAATTATTATTGTGGAGCCAGTCTTTTATATTGCCCAGGTCGCTGAAGTTGATGAGAGGCTGATCCCCAAGGATCGAGTCCTCCCAAATTCTGATTTTTTCTCCATTGCCAGGAGACCACGTAAGCTTGGAGGTGAAGAATGGGATGGCTCTTTTACACAGTGAAAAAATCGGGGAGCCTTTCTGCAGTTTTGTGGCCCTTTCAAGACATCTCTGTCTGTCTCCTTTAAAGTATTTCTTCTTGAGGATTTGCTTGCTCCAGGTTCTTTTGCCAGTTATCATTTTCCAGAGAATTTTGCCTCCCATGGCAAGATTTTGGGTGGCCACATCTCTAATTTGAAGGCCCCCTTCCATTTTTGGCCTAGTGATCTTGTCCCAGCTTACTAGATGGGGTTTTTTCTCACAATTACGGCCACCCTCCCACAGAAAATGACGGAGCAGCTCATTGATTCTATTGGTAATGGTTTTTGGAGCTAGCAGCACCGAACATTGATAGATTGGAAGACTGGTGAGGACAGAGTTCATCAAAATCACTTTGCCTGCTTTGTTGAGCCAATTTGCCCCCCACACCTGGATCTTTTTTTTAGTTTGTCCAGCATTGGCAGCCAATGGGAAACTCTAGAGGTATCTTTGAAAATAGGGATGCCCAGATAGGTAAAGGTGTCCCAAATGGTAATGGCTTCCATTTCGAGAATCCGAGCTATATCCAACATTGCACGGGGAGAACAGTTCCAGCCATAGACCTTGCTTTTGAGGAAATTTATTTCACTTCCGGATGTATTCCTGTAACAATCCAGCTCGAATTTAAAGTTCCTGGCTGTGTTGAGATTGGAAACTCCTAGTAGGAGCGTATCATCGGCGAACTGGGCGTGGTTTACATCCTTGACCTTTGGGACAATTCTGATGCCTGAGAGAGACCTGTTTTGGAGACTTCTGTTCAGCTGATAGCTTAGGACAGCGGCTTGAATGACAAACAACACCGGGGAGAGAGGGAAGCCTTGCCTTAATCCTCTTGAGGCCTTGAAGAAGTCAGCAGGCCGCCCATTGACCAGCGGGGCAATCCATGGAGCTGAGATGCAAGCTTTGACCCACATAATGAAGTTCTGATTGAATCCGAAGTTCGTCATGGCTGCAAAAAGGAAATCATGCCTGACTCTGTCAAAGGCATTGGCCAAATCCAGATTTACCACCATCCCCTTCTCTTTTCTCTTGTAGCTAGAATGGATGGCTTCTTGCACTAAGATAATGTTGTCCAAGATCTGTCTTCCTCTCACAAACCCCCCTTGGTTTTCCGGAATCAGCTTAGGCAGGATTCTTTTAAGTCTATTAGCCATAATTTTGGTTATAATTTTGTAACCCGTGTTACACAGGGATATAGGCCTGAATCTGCTAAAGTTTTTAGCGCCTTTTTCTTTCGGAATGAGCGCCAGGAAGGAGGAATTAGTGCTTCCCCCCAATTTGTTACAGCTCTGAGCCTTCTTCACCATTCTATACAGATCCTTCTCTATTATGTCCTAGCAAGAGATGTAGAATCGGGCTGTGAACCCGTCCGACCCAGGTGCTTTATCAGGGTTCATGTTGTCAAGGGATTTCTTAACTTCACGAATACTGATAGGCCTGATCAGCTACAGGTTGTCCTCTTCATTAACCAATATTGGAATCTCTGATAGAGGATAGGAATTCGGTTCCACCGGATCCTGGTCAGGGGCGGAGTATAGGCTTTTAAAAAAGGAATGGGCTGCCTCCTTAATGCCTCTAAAGTCCTTTATCACTTGGCCTTGGGTCTGAATTTCAGTGATGGAATTATAAATCTTTCTGGCTTGGGCTTGCTTGTGAAAGAAAGTGGTATTTTTGTCTCTAGCTTGGAGCCAAAGCGTTCTTGACTTGACTCTCCAGTAGGTTTCCTCTTCTTTGCAGGCTTTATGGTACTCCCTTTGAAGCTCAGATTCCCGGAATAGCATAGCAGGAGTGACAGGGGACTCTTCCAATATTAACTGGTGCCGTTCCAAGGCCTTCTGGATTCTATTCCTTTCATCCATTGGGGAACCCAGCCCTTTGGCCCATTCTTTCAGGGCCCCTTTGAGCCTTCTAAGCTTTTCTTCCCAAACAAAGAACGGGGAGCCATGA
Organism: Larix kaempferi; assembly: GCA_027924585.1. NCBI lineage: Eukaryota > Viridiplantae > Streptophyta > Pinopsida > Pinales > Pinaceae > Larix > Larix kaempferi. The sequence continues at coordinate 6,610,243 of BSBM01000410.1, forward strand.
ACCGGTTCTTTCCAAGAGTTAGAGACAAGGTCGAGGAAACCTTCCTGGGTTACCCAATTAGGGCTGAACCGGAAGGGAATGGGACCTAACCTTTCATCGGGATGAAGAGAGAGGGAGATCGGCTTATGGTCAGAAGTATAATGCGGGTGAATATTAGAGGATGCCATCAGCCCTAGGGTTAGGAAGGAGGAGTGAAGGAGGAACCGGTCAAGGCAGGAGCAATGTGACCAGGTCCCAATCTTTTATTTGACCAGGTATACTTTCCTTTGGCAAGGGTGATGTCTTCAAGGTCCCAATCCAGCATCAGGTCTTCAACCCACTCTCTTGCGGGGTCCCGCACAATAGATCCCCCTTTTTTTTCAGCCAGAGCTAGAGTGACATTTAAATCTCCAGCCAACACTAGGTTTTCAGGCTTGTGGAGCGTCAGGAACAGTTTTAAGGTGTCCCAACAATCTTTTTTTTTCAGAATAAGAGACAGGAGCATATATATTAAAGAGACTTACATGATGGCCGGAATCTTTATGAAGCAGCTTGGTGAATAGCCAGTGAATGGTTCCTTCTTCTTCAACTAGGTCGAGCTTTGCAGAGTCCCAGAAGGTTGCTAAGCCTCCCGAGGCTCCTCTTGCACTTACAGCCCTAGCCGGGCCCTTCTTCCAAAACGAGTTGCTTGCACGGAGGAGAGCATCTTCCTCCAGTTTCGTCTCCTGGATTAGTAGGACTTCAGGCTTCATTACTCTTACTAAATCCCTTATAGCTTCTTCTTTTAGAGGGCTGCCTAGTCCTCTGCAATTCCAGGAGACCTATTGCATTATTTACCTGGGGGAGGGTGATGACCCCCTTTCGGGGTCTTTCCCAGCCTCATTCTGGATCTGGTGTTCATCATTTCAGTTATGGTGTGTTGAGAGCCTTGGACCACGTCCTTGTAGGACTGCTCTTCCCTTCTCTTCTTTTCTGACTTCCGTCCACGTTTTGGTTGATCCGGGGAGCCTGATTGACTGCTTACTTCGGTATCACCTTCCTCGGAGGAGTCAGCTCCTGTTTTCGAGGCTAGACTGATGTGATATTTGGATGGACTGGCGACACCAGATTGATGAGTTAGATCGGTTGGGTCTTGTGGTGCCTGAGCTTCATCAGCTTCTGGTGTATTCCCAGGGTTTTGGGATACCATAGGATCTTCTTTAGTAGAAGGCTTTGAGCTGCCTTCCTTTGGAGGACCCTGGGCCGTTCTTTCCTTGCTTCTGGCAATGTTCGTGGGTTTCCCCTTTTTTACTTTCTGCCATCCTTCAGCGTCTTCTTTCTCAGCAACTAGCTTGGGACAGTATCTTTGGAAATGACCATGTTCCTGGTAGTTTCTGCACTTGAAGGGAAGATGCTCATAATCCAGCTTCTGGTAATGAGTCCATGATCCAACTTTTAGTTTTATTGCCTCCGGGAGACCAGCTTCCAGGTCGACTTCAACGCAGATTCTGGCACAGGTATATTGGCCCTTATTATCAGCTTTGTCAATGAATCGCCCGATTCCATTCCCTATTCTCTGCAAGGAATCGAAGTCCCAGCAATGCACCGGTAGGTTAGGGAGCCTGACCCACACCGGCACTTCCTTGGGGAGATCGATCGAGGGATCAAAATCCGGGGTCCATTTATTCAGGTATAAGCCCTGTGTCCCCATGAAGTAGGGGCCGTTTCTAAAGATTAAGTCTCGGTCTTCTTCGGAGATAAATTCAAAGATGAAGAACCCTCTCCCTACAGGGTAACAAGTCACTCCATTTTTGAGATTGGGCCTTCAATTCCTCTGTATCCAGTCATCAGTTGTTTTAGTGGATGGCCATAGGCCCATGAACTGCCCCACGAGACCTCGCTTTGCTAAAGCTAGAGCTATCTTCATTGGTTTTTCTTCAGGCAGGGCGATTTCTGGGATGTCTTCAAGCTTCTTTATGAATTTCGGGACCTCGGGAGGAGAGGTTTTCTTGCCTCTGTCGTGGACAAGCCTGCTGAAGGCTTCCTCATCTGAAATGGATGGGGGGGGGGGGGGCATCCTCCACTCCCCCAGGCACCGCCATCCTCCTCAGCTGCGTGCTAGGGTTAGCAGTGCGATCTCAGCTGCGTGCTCTTCGTTCTATAACATTTCTTTGTTCCATATTCATTAGAAATATTATCCAAAGGAGAATAAGATATAATGTTCTTATTTTTGAAACATGTTTCTAGTTGTTTCATAAAGCAAGCAAAACAAAATCCCTAGACTTGATTGAGCAATAAAGTCTCAACGTGGGTGACTTCCAAAGTAACCCAAAACTCTGGAATGCTTTTTACAATGGTACAAGAGTGTACCAGAGATGAAAGTGACTCGTAGTGAGTAAATATTATGATACCCATATCATGGTAATGGTGCTCTCCCAATAAAGTGGAGGCACAATTTGGAAAGCAAGCGTGGTAAAATTGCTTGATAGCAAGCAACGTGAAGAACTAAACCAAGTAAAGTTGGATGCTTGGTAGCATGATAATTTTTTTGATGTGCAGGGATATCCAAGTGATAGTATCCTGGTAACTCTTATTAACATTTGGGAAAACATGTTGAGCAGACAAAATTACACTCTTGCAAATTTTAATTGATAAACACTCATGATGGAAGAAGGGGAACTAAGAGAAAGTGATGATTCCTTAGCCAGAATGTATGAAATGCATTCTCTATGTTCATAATGTGCAATATGAATTGAATAAAGGGATTGTGGAAGCCTTATTGAGAGTAATTAGTTGTACTCTGCATTATTGATGAGTGAAAACCATGTCTAATCAAGGAGTAAAAGAGACCAATAATGAGCATTGGTGACTTGGATAAAAATGCATCCAAGGTATTATGGTGATTGATATGTGCAATTTGAAATGCAAGGAAGGGCCATGGGATCTCTTCATTAATGGATATGGATATTGTATCCCATAAGATAATTGTTAGTAAGGTAGAGAACAAACCAACAAGTTGTTAAGTCCTAAATGGTGGCACATTACATTAGTATTGTCATATTATTGATGTTGGATTAGGTCCATTAGTGGTAATTGTCATTAGTATTATTATATTATTGATGTTGGCTTGGGTCCATTAGTTGTAATTGTACTTCTTTCTCTCCTTTATATATGAAGGAGACCTTTTTCTTTTTGATATATCCTTCGATCTTAAGAGTTTGAGGAGTGCTAATTCCAACCAATGCATGACAAGATATGGTGGGAATAATCTCTTCTATTTCTTCAACTTGAATGGCTCATGTTCTTTTTATTCTTCCTTTTCACAATCTATATAGAATAATTTATTCTCACCACAATTATGTCCCTTACTATACTTGTTGTCACAATTAAAGCATATACCTTTTGCTCTTCTTTCATCCATTTGTTGAGGTGTCAACCTTTGAGGTGGGTTAGAAGAAGGAACAATATTCTCTCTACATGTGTTGGAGGTGGTCCTTCTAGTAGCCATCACCATATTTTTACTTTCAACCTTTCTTGCCAGTTGCCACCATGAAAGCCTTCTCTAAGGATGTTGGTTTAAGGAGTTGCACCTCATGTTGGATGTTATCCTTCAAAGTTCCAATAAAGAGATGCAACAATTTATCATCTGGTATGCCCTCTAGTCTAAGACTCAACTTTTGAAATAGTTGAATGTGCTCGATTACTGAACCCTTTTTCCTTGGATTTATCAATTGGGTAAAAAAGGAATTGCTCTCCAGAAAATATGAGGATGTTGAGGCATTACTTTGTGCGATTTATATTAAACAACATGATTGGGTAGTAGTAGCAAGGGAAGAATGGAAGAATGATCTATTTGTGTGGACGCTAATTCAAAAGCTACAAAAGGATCTCAGCGTATCATATACTTTTGTGTAGAAAAATGATTCATTATGGTATAACAATTGCTTAGATATATGTAATAAATTCCAACTCAAACAAAAGTTCCTTTTGGAATTACACACCTCTCCTATAGGTGGGTACTCGGGATTCCTAAAAACCTACCACGGGGTCAAGAATGAATTGTTTTGGGAAGGTCTTCAATCTAATATTCAAAGGTTCATGGTAGAATGTTTGGTTTGCCAACAACATAAGGTTGAAATAGTTAAGACCCCAGGTCTTTTACAACCATTAGACATACCTTGTCAGCGCTAGGAGGAAGTATCAATGGATTTTATCACAGGTCTACCCAAGTCAAAAGGGAAGAAAGTTATTATGGTGGTTGTTGATAGACTCAAAAAAGTATGCACACTTTTGTGCACTCTCTCACCCTTTTAATGTAAGTACAATAGCTGCAGCCTTCATGGAAACAATTAAGAAGATACATGTAAACCTGAAGATTATTGTAAGTGATAGAGATCCAATTTTCACTAGAAAATTTTGGACTAAATATTTTCTTGTTTGGGTACCCATTTGGCCCACAGTGGATCTTATCATCCTCAATCCGATGGGAAAATTGAGATAGTGAACAAATGTTTGGAAGGCTATCTTCACTGCTTTGCATATGATAAACAAACATAGTGGGTGAAATGGTTATCTTTGGCAGAATGGCGGTATAATACTTCCTTCCATATGTCATGAAAAATGTCTCCATTTATGGCACTTTATGTGTGCCATCCTCCATCTATCACATCTCCCTTAAAAGGAAAATATAAAGTTCAAGTTGTGGAAGATCACCACAAGATCACCTAGACCACTAACAAGAAGTTCTCCATATATTGAAGGACAACCTGGCTATGCCAAAAAATAGGATGAAACAACAAGTAGATCAACATCACAGTGAAAGGATTCACAATGAAAGGATTTTTGAAGAAGGGGATTGGGTATTTATGAGGATGCAACCTTACAAAAATATGTCCCTCAAGCAACTAAATAAAGGGCAATAAATCGGCACCCAAGTACTATGGTCCTTATAAAGTGTTGCAAAAGATTGATAGTGTGGCTTTCAATTTGGAGCTCCCTTCATCTTCAAGGGTACACCCAATTTTTCACATTTCTTGCTTAAATAAACTAATAGGAGACAAGGTCCCAATTCAAACTATCTTGTCGGTGCTCGACGAAGAAGGAAAAGTCATATTGGAACTTGAACAAATCACTGAAACACGGACCAAACAACTAAGAAATCGGGTTATTACTGAGTACCTCATCAAGTGGAATAACTGACCAATTGAAGATTCAACATGGGAAGATGAGTCCTTCATACAAAAGCATCCACAACTAACCAATCATCGAGGACAACACTTATCTGAAGGGGAGGGGCATGTTAATCCCTAAATGGTGGCACATCACCACCTATATCGTGGCACTTTTTGTTGTAGCACAGGACCTCATGATTGCTTGTAAGTTTTTGGAATTTTAATGTACTTTGGGTAGCTATGTAGCAGGTGGACAATATTTTTAGTTTGAATTTTTTCTAACAAGATCAGGAAATATTCCAATGAATGATCCCCTACACCATATTCTGTACATAATTTTAAGTTAGTTCTATCATTTAGGGGATAGTCAGGATTAAGTTGATCGGTTTTGTAGAATATGAAACAATTTGATCTTCTTGGTCAACCACCAAAGTGACCCCCCTATTTCCATGCCCCTCCTAAATCCAAAACAATTTCTGTAGCCACCCTGCCTATTAAATGCTCCTAGACCATTGTATCCATTTTTTTGTTGATTTTGTTCAGCTGCTTGTGTGTGATATACATTTATTTTGCTTATTGCATTTAGTTTTCATTCGTACGTGTTATGGGATATCTCTTCACAAATGGCACACCATTTCCTCTTTGTTATTCTTTATGTTGTGAGGGAAATTGTGGGCTACATGGTTAGTTGAACATTCATAAATTTTGCAATATCTCTCTGTATGTAATGGTGTGGTGTCTTACTGTTAGCTGATAAGCTTCCTACAATTGCCGTTGGTATGGCCTTCATGCAAACAATTTGTGCACCATAACTTTGATCATTTTATAGTGAGGTCTTTAATAAACTTTGATCATTTTATAGTGAGGTTTTTAATAGACTTTTGTATCATGTCTATTCTCTATTCCAAACTTCTACCAAAGGTATGAGCGATCCATTCATTATCAATCTCAATACGTTGAGCTCACTTAAGAGCTTTATCATAGGTTTTGGTTTCGTGCATTCTCATAGGTGACTTGATTTTGAGCAGTAGTCCTGCAATGAACCATTGGACTAGTAACTGATCATCTATTGTGTATGGTATCTGACTGAGAGTATCGTTAAATATTATATTGTAATCACAAACATATTCTCCAATTAGTTGCTTAATTCCTTTCAATTTCTAAGCTGCTAAATGCTTGCTATCTTGAGTTTTAAAAAATGAAAAGAAATTATGTTTGATTTTGTAATTTGTCCTATTATGGTTTTTTGTGTTGTTCATGAACCATGTGAGGGCTTGTTTTCTTAAATATGCTGCAAACTGTGCCACTTGTTTAGCTTCATCGATAACGTTGGTCACATCCCGTATCTCTTCGCACAGGAACCCATGTCATTTGGGATATTCATCCCCTTCATAAATGGGTATCTATGTAGCATGGTTGATTTCCATTGTTTATACAGTCAGTGCAACTTGACTTGAAGTTTGAATTATGCTTCTTTATATCTAACAATGTTGAAAGGTTGCAATTATTCGAGGGTGCCCCTTGATGATTGTGGTGTCTCTTCTTCTTTAATAATTTTCTCTGGAAGGGGGGTGCTTCCATGAGGTCCAAGTACTTAACAAGGATACTAGTTGCTCCTTCACCTTGAATGGTGAAAACCTAGTTTCCATCCTCAAGTATCTCAATTATCATCCTAATAAGTCACCCCGTTTCATCTAGTTGATTCCATATTGATGTTTGACTAGGTTCAATATGCAAGATACTGGATAAAATTTATATAATGAATCCATATCAAGGGGAATGTGGCAGTGTTTTACAAACTACAACCTCTAGTCTATCAATTTATTCTATGTCTTCTAAGTATACTAGACGTAGTGCTCCAACTCTTACAACTACCCTCTATGGCTCATCAACCAAGAATAGATCGTTCATGGTCACTCCCTCTTCATCCCCTGGTCAAATGAACCTTGAATCAGGTAGTGCCATACTTCTACCTTCCTTTTTTCCCTTTCCTTTTCGGCCAACAAGGACTTGTAACTTCTCGTAATTCTTCCCTTCTTTTCCTTTGTTTTTCTCTTTCAATTTTCTGATATCTTCTCTTGTTTTATGTGATGACATATTGACTAGATCTCTTCCAACTTACATTATCTCGTGGTTCTCCTTTCTCTATAAGTCAACTAGTGTGTCTCTTTTAATGGTGTTATGTTAAGCAACCCCCCATTGTCGGCTTGACTTATTCTAGGTTGTAGATGGTGTTAGGTAGGTATTATTTCATTTCCTTAAAAAGTACTCCCACTTTGCTTGCTTCTTCTCCCACTCGATAGGAATAGGTGTATTCACTGGTGGCTTGGGTTCCACAATATGTCCATGTCATGTTCCCAAATTTTCCTATGGTCCATGGGGATTATTTTAGCCTAAGTCACCTAGGCATTAATTAAATAATTAATGGATGGATGAAGGAAGATTCCCAAGGGTCAATTTGAGGAATTAAATGGATAAGGAGGCCCCCCCCCCCATGAAGTTATTAACCCCCAATTCAAGTGCTAAGGTGATATATTAATTAATTAACTGGGGAAGTTTTGAGGCATTGCACCATAACAATTAATTAATTACTGGATAATTAATTAATTACTAAGTTAAATTATTTCTGAGTTGTATTATTTTCATTTAAATGTTTATTGCTAATAAATGTGCCAAGTGGTTGATGACTTGGCTAGGAAATTCGAATTGGTAAGTGAGCCAAACTTGCCTAAGTGGTAAAGTCTCAGAAAAGCTAAGGAATCTAATGGAGACAAGTTGGCAAGGTGAACCAAGAAGGAAATTGACAAAAGCTGGCAAAATCAGACAAAAGCAGAAAAGAGGAAAGTGAATAAAGTGGAAGAAAACAAGAAAAGCACTAAGAAAAGAAATGGCAACACACCCAAAAAATCTACCTAAGGCGCAGTTGCTAATCAGAGTGAAGGAAGACAAAAGAAGGCAAGTTTTCAAGTAAGAAGTTTCCATTCCTAGAAAGGAAGGCGCCTTTCGTCATCCACACATGTGGATAACTTGAGGAAGAAGTCATCTCCTCTATTTAAGAAGGTTTCTAACTCCATGAAAGAACTTTTGATCGTTATTAGAATTTTTGAATGACAGCTCTGAGCCCTCTAGTTAAGTGTTGTGCCTCAACAAGTTATGCTTGGGAGATGTTCCCCAAGGCCATGTGAGTTTCCAGTAAGTGTTATGCAGGCCCATATCAAGATGCTACAGCCATTATCAGTCAATTCCATCTTTCATTGAAGATCTCCAATCCATTGGAGGAGAAGATCTCTCATACAGTGAAATTCTAGCTAGTTTTGGAGAAGGTTCACCAGCAGAAGAAGATAGTTAAGGAGGAGAGTGCCCAGGACTTTCAGTGAGCTCCAGAAGTTATTATCAGCAGATATCAAAGGATTCCATGTCCTTAGGTCGACTTCAGACCTGATCTTCCATCCCTCTCTCATTTCTCCAGCTTGCAGCCAAATCTAGAGGTGTTTCCACTGGTGGAGACAACTAGTTGAAGGAGGGCGCACCAGTGAGGTTCTACAGCAGTAGTTGCAGCCAAATCAGTCCTCTGATATGAAGAGAGCCTGATCAGAAAATCATAACAGAGTTACTATAACAAATATCCCTCTCTCTTCATATTCTCCATCAATGTACTACAATTTCTAGCCTGTAAGGCAATTTGTTTTGAGAAGAAAGCCACTGTAATAAAAGAATGGTTTTGTTATGTTAAATTTGATGTGTCACTGTTATCATCAATATATAAGAGCTGCATAACAACTCAGAACAGAGTACTTATTTAATGGAAGTCATTAATTCAGTTAAAATCCAAGACTAGCTCATTGGAAGGATTTTTTAGACTAGTTTTACTGAATTTACTGTAGAATGCACTTAAAGACTCCATTTGACTTCCCGTCTGTTGCAGTAGGTTAATAATTTGATATATTATCCATATCAGTCCTTAAATACATAACTTTGAAGCCTTTAGACCCTGTTTGTAAAGTTTGGAAAATTAGTAGCTCAGCAATCCCGGGAGAGCCCAAAAACCCCAAATCTTTCCAAACTTTCACAAGTCTGCAAAAATACCTTCCTGAACATAACCAGCATTTGTTTGACTGATATAAAATCTATTATTAACTTCCAGTATCCCCACCCGTCCAGTATGCATATGCCATCTACCCAGGAAGCCTCGAAGTAGGTATAGACTTGCTTTATGTTGAAAAGTGAATGGTACTGGTACCTTGTGCATAAGACAAATCTGATCTGATATCCTGACTTGCTACTACACCTAGCCTCCTACATTTTCCAGAATTAAATATTCATCCCGCCATCCTCATTCCTTACCCCAGTACCCCTCACTTACCTCCTGCACTGTCCGAAGAAATTGACAGAAATTCTACTAGTAAAAATTTATAATTTTTTTGAAGTTGAGTTAATATCTTGGTCGAACTTTCCCAAGGATATTACAGTCCAACCCCTTTTTCAATCAAGAACTTATGAATAAGGACTAGTATTGTGCACAGGAAACTATCATGCAAGTCATCATAGAATATCCTTTTTATGTTGTCGATAGAATTTATTTCTTCAAGCACTTGTTCCTCATAAAACTTGTTTGCAATATTCTCAATCCAACTGTAAAGATTTGTTTAGTTATCGTTGTTCAGCTTATGCAAGAGTTCTTTATCTTCTTTAATTGGTGTCATCTACAATATGCTCTATAAATTTTTGGATTAGCATAGGAACAAACTCCAAGAATATTTCGTGGGTATTAGTGAAAAATATTCCTATGCTTGTGCGATTATTAGTCAGTTCCTTCTAACGTAGTTGTAGATGTACTTTATAATTTTTATGCACCACAACCAATGTAGTTCTTTTAGTGTAAACATTTATGCATACATATCTCTATATATTTCATCCCGACTATAGGTTAGGTCTCGGTAATGGAACCAATGTTGCAATCTAGGGGATTACGGCCATTAGTTACCATGTATATACATTAAGAGAGACATACATGCATAAACTAGACAAGAGTATATATGATTATGGTAATCTATTATATTATCATTAGAAGGAAATATTACAACATATATTGATAACCTTTTTAAACACATGAACCGACATATAAATATACATGGTTATTCACATATGTCGATTTACTTGCTAGGCTAGTCAACTAGTTGACTATCGATTGATTGGTGGGACTAGTCTACTAACTGACTAGGGCCTTCCAACAACACCAATGTTTTATGTGGTTAAAACCCTCAGAGAGGGAAACAATCCATGACATCAACCAAATAACTACTTGAGGCAATACATTAATGCAAAAGGAAAAATAATTTACATATGAGTTTCTCACAATCATTCATCTAGAAAATGACCCTCCATGCTCTTTAAATAGAGATCATGGACTAATTGGGTGTTAATCCATAGATCAGTATCCATTAAGATTGAGGTGAAGATGAACCTTTAGATCACTTTATGTCTAGAACATATCGTGACCATCAATTACATAACTAAAAATGCATACTAAAGAAACACACTTTATCTAAAGACACATTAGACCAAGTTGATCTTAACTAATTCCCAAGTGTCTAAATATCCTAACATCCCCCCTTAAGAGAAACTTATGGTAGGATTGAAGGATTTACAAAGGTGACACAATGGAATAAGGAATGAGGCATTGGATCCCATCTCCCCTTAATGACAAATTCCTAAGCTCCTAACATAGATCAAAGGTTAGAAACTTCACTTCTGTAAGAAACTTTATGAAGACGTCTACAACTTGACCATCTATAGGGAAAAATAGCACATCAAAAATGTGGTCCTCAATAAGATTTTTTATAAAGTGCATTTGTATCTTAATGTGTTTACTACGTTTAATATGTTGAGCTGGATCTTTGGCGAGCTTGATGGCACTATGATTGTCACAACAAAGGGTAGTAAAATGTTGTTGTTGGAATCCAAACTCTAAAAGGATCTGTTGAATCCATAAGGATTCTTGACTTGCATTAACTATGGCTTGATACTCTGCTTCTACTAAAGAAAGAGTAAGAGCTTGTTGTTTCTTACAACTGCAAGTGACAAGTTCGAAACCAAGACTAAAATCATAACCTGCAATAGACTTCCGATCACCAGGGTTGCTAGACCAAACCAAATCAATGAATCCAACCAACAAAGGAGTCCCCTTGAACTATAATGTATCCCAAACTGAATTGTACCTTGGATATACCGAAGCATCATTTTTTTCTTTCTTTCCAATGACTATCATGGGGCGTTTGTATATACCAAGAAAAATAACCAATAACAAAGGAAACATCTAAACATGTATGAGTCAAGTAAAAAATACTACCATGTAACTGACAATATAAGGTGGCATCTACTTCGAGTGTAGTGCAAGTGGCACTAAGTTTGACACCATATTGGAAGGGAGAAGGGGTTGGTTTACAATCTTCCATGTGAAAGTGATGAACAAGGACATGAGCAAACTTAGACCATGAAAGAAAAATATCATCTTTGGTTTGCAAGACTTGGAGGCCAAGAAAATAATGCTAATGTCCTAAGTCAGTCATTTGAAATTTATTCTTAAGGTAATATTTCACATGGGTTAATAGTTTAGGGTCACTACTAGTAAGAATAAGGTCATCAGCATAAAGAATGATGATTATGGGATGGTTTCCTAATTTCTTGGTATAGAAATTAAGGTTAGAATGACATCTAGAAAAACCGATGTCAAGAAGAAAGCTATCCATTTTGGCATACCAAGCCCAAGGATCTTACTTAAGGTCATAGAGAGATATCTTAAGGTGACAAACAATCCTGATGTCACATTGAGCATAGCTAAGAGGTTGTTCCATGTAAATTTATTCTTACAAATCCCCATGCAAGAAGGTGGATTTGACAACCCTTTGATGGAACTCCCATTTATGTGAAGTGGCAAGGGCGAGAACAAGGCAGGTGGATTTCATTTTGGTAACATGCAAATGTTTCATTGTAGTCAATTCCTTCAACTTGGGAAAATCGTTTGGCAACTAACCTTGTCTTAAGCCTGTCAACGATTTCATTTGATGCACACTTAGTTTTATAAACCCATTTACGTCTGACAAGTTTTCTTTGTTTTGGAGGACGTACAATATCCCAAGTATCATTTGCGATTAAGGAATGATATTCTTCATTCATTGCTACATCCAAATCTAGATTACCAAAATATTATGCAAATGTTTCTAGATCCCGAGTCTTTGAAACTTGAGCAAAAAGAGAAGATGCTCACTAGAACTATGAATTATATTGTCATTGATCTCTGGGATCATCAACAAGATCACCATCTACCTCGCATGTTGTACAGACCAATATAGGAACCATTGGTGTTTGTATAAGGTCATGTTCAATGGAACCAATTGGAGGAATGCGAGCAAGAGGAGGTGGATTTTCATCCTCATTATCATCATCTAAAAAAGAAATCGGAGTAGGATCACTAGTAGAGAATTTGGGAATAGAAGGTGGCACAATCGCCTAAGATGGCACAAATACCAAATTAGGCTCGTAGGCTGAGATATTTTCATCAAATTTAACATCTCTTCTAATAATAATGTCAATGGATTTACGTTGAAGAAGTCTATATTCTTTTACATCTTCATAATAACCAACAAAAAAGAATTTCTCACTCTTAGACTGTAATCATTTTTTGTTTTTCATCAAGAATGTGAGCCCATGCTTCACTACCAAACACCCGAAAGTGGCTTACATCAAATTTAATTTTACCATCCTTCTTCCAGTGTTATTTTTTTAAAGCCTTTGTGGGAGTGTAATTTATTATGTAATTAGAAAAATAAGTGGCTTTAGCCCCAAAAATGGGGACTTAATCCCTTAATTGGATCATACAATTTATCATTTCCTTTTATGTGTGCTTATTTTTCTCAAGAAAACCATTTTGTTGCGGTGTGTATGGAATATTATGTTCCATTTGAATGCCTTGTGTAGTGCAATAATTTGTAACTTTATTGTTTACATATTTCCCTCCATTATGTGTCTTAACTTATGTGTTTTATATCGAAATTGTTTTTCTATAAGGGCCTTGTAGGCCAAAAACATGTCAAAAACTTCACTCTTAAGTTTTAAAAAGTAAACTGAAGTGTGCCTAGAGAAGTCATCAATGAAATTTAATAAGTACTTGAAGCTAGAGAAAGAATCAAAAGGAAGCAAACAATATAAATCACTATCAACAAGCTACAATGGGGTCGAGGTACACTAAGAGACACGTTTTTCAAAGCTATCCCGATGATGTTTTTCCAATCGCAAACATGGGATGAACACCATCTCTTTAAGAAATGAGAGGAATGTCGTTCACCATTTCCTTATTACATAGTTTTCACGATGAGTGATAGTTGATACGACCAAATTGCTCATGCCATATTTTCTCAAGTCATTGCTGTGAGCAATAAATACCCAATATTTTCAAATCTATAACATTTGTTAATATCTTCAACAATTCTAGTTGCTAGGAGATGATTAGGATCTCTTAAAGCCTTAATTATAACTTGGTGAGGTGAAAAACCTATAGTCTTCCCTTCATTAGAATGAGTGATCTTATAAAGTGACAACAAGTTGCAAGAAAGACTTGGAACACATAATACATATTTGAAATGACCATAATCAAGCTGATCTATTCCAGATCCTACAACACTAAGAGATCTATCATCACCAACAAATATTTGTTCGGTATTCCATTCATTTAGATAAGAAAAAACGGTTCTATCCTTAGCCATATGATAAGATGCTCCATAATCAATGAGCCACACATTAGAAGAAGAAGAAGAAGAAGAATTGAAGGGAAAACCAGAAGCAGAAAGTGCATGTCCATGAGAAGAAGAATCGATATTAATTTTGTGCTTCTTCATTCATGCTTCCAAGGATTCCATTTTCTTGAAACACTTAGATTCCACATGACCATCTCACCCCAAAAAATTGAAATGCCAATCAGTCTTCTTACCTTTAAATTTAGTGTCTTTATCTCCATTGGGTGTAGGAACTTGCTGAGAGGTTGGGACCCTTGTTTTGCTTATCGTTGTAGGGGTTTTGCTTCTTTGTATGTTTGGACTTATCTTTCTATCGTTCCACTAAGGCTTTATTAAATGTACCTGTAGTGTTGATCACTCTAAGATACAAGAGCTTAACTTAATCTCTAATCAAAGAATCACGAAAAGCTTCAAGACTAGGTTTTGTATAAGTAGTCCCTAGAGCTTCTATAGTGGAGTGAAAAGTGGATACAAAAACATAATGGGGAGAAATCTTAGCAAGAATAACATAAATACATTACTTTTTTGGCTTAGATATCTTGCATTCTTCCACTAAGATTCTAAGGGTTTTGAATTTAAATAGATAGTTTTAAATGAAAGAGAAATCACTTGGATTTAAAGCATCAACTCATTTTCAAGCTAGTGACCTAGAATCTCATTGTGCTAGCCAAATATGGTTCCCAATTTTTTCTAATTCGCATCTAGTGTGCCAATTCCTTGAAGGTGGAATCATAGGTCGTTAGAGATGCACATTCCTCTTAATCCATGTGCTTCATCATTTTTAATATCCCATTTTACTTTCTTAACGACATCAATGGGGGCAGTTTCTTTTCCCACAGTAAATTCCCCTACTTTGTAGAATGTCCTCCATATGGGCTCTCCATGAGAAGTAGTTGGCACTAGTAAGAAAAACATCACTTTGACGGACCTTATGATAATATGCAACTAATATGCCAAAGTTTCTCAAATTTGGGGTTAGAACTTGATTAGCTTACTCGAACAATGCAAGTTTTCTCACTGTTTATGTTTTACTAAGTTCACACAAGGTGCACAATAAAGAGCATAGGCAATTAAGAAATTCATTTTCACTCTATTTCTTATTTTTCAAGTCCACGCAATGCACACGATAAAGATAATACATAGACTAAAAAGGTAACAAGCTGGGAATAAAAGAGAAAACCAAGCTAAAATATGAAACAATCTAAGAAATCTCTCTCTCTCTCTCTCTCTCTATATATATATATATATATATATATACTTAAATTTAAATAGTATACTTATTGATTTGGTAAAATGGTCGTATCTCGGGTAAATAGAAAAAAGTTTGAGTGAAATGAAAAGATTTTAAAGTAGTGCTTTGAATGTAATGGAACACTTCTCTCAGTCCATAAATGCACAAAAATAGCATAATTAATAAATCCTTCGATGCACGTAGCTACATTGGTTCAAGATCTCGATCAACAATGGGAGTAAGTCTTCATAAGTGCTTTGATAGGTCTTCATAAGTGCTCTGATACCATGTTCAACTAAAACAAGGTATTCCCACACAAGTCAAACATCTTCAGCAACCACTCACCCAAATAGACCATAGATCAATACACCAATGTTTTATGCGATTAAAACCCTTAGAGAGGGAAACAATCCACAACGTCAGCCAAATAGCTACTCGAGGCAATATATTATTGCAAAAGGAAAAATAATTTACATATGATTTTCTCACAATCTATCATCTAGAAAGTGACCCTCCATCATCTTTAAATAGAGATCATGGACCAACCGAGTACTAAGCTACATATCGATAGCCATTAAGATCGAGGTGAATATGAACCATAAGATCACTTTTGTCTAGAACGTATTCATACTAATGCATACTAGAGAAGCACACTTTACATAAAGGCACGTTAGACCAAGTTGATATTAACCAACTCCTAAGTGTCTAGATATCCTAACACTTATTACTAACATGTTAGCTTTGAGTTGCACAAGTTTTCCTTGCTCAAATAGAAAAATTTCAACACAAGTATGTGTTTACAAACTCATTTTGGATCTAATGACCCCAAACTTGTGGGTGATTGATACTACAATTATAACTAGATGGACATAATGTCTATTTAAAAACCATTAAACTACCACCTATTCATAAATTAAGATGTTGGAGAGGATTTCCTGGAGTTAATGGACCATTATGTTCTACTCCCTTGATTAGGCTAATAGTCAAGAAATTTAGACTAAGTTGAGGTGTTTCATGTTTATTGAAAACATCATACAAGCCTCTTTCAAAATAAAAACTAATCCTTGCATATGAACTAGTTAACCTAATTTCTAGCTAACCATTCTCTAATAGAAGTAGTTAACAACCCAATTCTTGCTCTAATGTGTTATTATATTTCTATTATGATAATTTAATTTAGACTCTAATCTCTAAGACAAAGCCATCTAATTCCACAAGTAGTAGCAAATGCTACCTCTATAGTTCTAAGACAATGGCAATGGAAAATTTCTAAGTGTAGCCCAACCATAGGTAATGACAACTAGCCTATCTAAATTAATCTTGTATTATTCTCATCATTGTCTGCCATATGCTCTTTTTTAGGACATTATTCATTTCTCTCTAGCTAGTTTTGATTTTCCATAGCATTCTTATGACTAGTAAGTTATCTTTGTTTTGCCATAAGTTCACTAACTCATTTCATATGTAACCCCAAACTCGTATCAAGGAAAATTTTAGGGGCGAAATTTAGCCCATGGGCTATTTTTCGGCCTTTTTTTCCCAAAAAAGATTCGCCAACTTGCCCTTTTTTTCAATGGTGATTTGCCCCAATTCCATGGGATAATTTTTTTTTACTCTAAGAATCGCCAAAATTATCCAAAAACTATATAAAGTCTTTAGAAATTTGAATATTTTAAAAAACAATCACCAAACATTTTATGGTTGCAAATTTAAGAATTAGTAAGATTTGCCAAGGTTTCTACACTTCAAGAAAATTAGGAATCCTTAAAATTTTTCTTGACTTGTATCATGATTGATACTACAATTATGAGCAAATGGACATAGTATGTATTTAAAATTGCTAAACAAATCCAATTTTAATTATAATTACATAGACAAGTATATGTCTGAAATATATATATATATATATTTCAATGAATAATAGTTAATGAATGATTGAATTGAGGCTCATAACAGTATAAGCATACACATTGACTGGTCATAAGGAAAAGGAGTATGCACCCTTTGACTTTACAGTAATATTAAGTGTATTTATTAAATATTAATTAATTATATTATATTATTTATTATTATTATTATTACTCTTTTATTTATTTTGGTTACATTGGGCCACCCTATTAAAAACATTTTGTCCTCGAAATGTCACAAAATTTTCAACCATATCTTCAAGCTCGTTAATTCCTTGGAAAATAAATACTCTTTAAATTTAACCTCTTATAATTATTTTTCTCTCCTTGAATTAACCTTTCACTTATCTTCCACGTATATTAATCTTTTTAATCGTTTAAAAAAACATACTCCATAACTCACATCTTAATAATATATTGAATTGTTGAGTCAAGACTTGACTATTAATTTGGTAATGTAAGGCCACATGAACGTATGTGGAATCTAAAAAGCAGAGCTATATGGGTCTCCTTGGGGATGAAAAATCCAATTTTTTTCACAGGTATGCATGAGAAGTTAGAAATAACAATGACATTTGGGATTTAATGGATGGAGATGGAAATATCATTAGAGCCCAAAAAGATTTGGAATTTTAGGCACTTCAATTTTACTCTCGGCATTTTAAAGATCTCGGTTCAGCTAAGATAGAGGATCAATTGAAAGTTGTTCAACATTTCTCCTCTTTCTTTTCTCATGATGAAGGAATGGAACTCAATAAACTTGTTTCCATGGAGGAATTGTCAAATCTGCTTAAGAAGTTTTCCAAGGACAAAAGTCTCGAACCTGATGGATGGACGGTTGAGCTTTTCTTAAAGTTCTTAGATATTGTGGGGAAAGGTCTTTTGGATATGGTTGAATATTCAAGAACGAAAGGATTTATGTACAAGGGCCTAAATTCAACCTTTCTGACCTTAATCCCGAAGTGTGGAAACCCTTCCAACTTCAATGACTTTAGAACTATTGCGTTATGCAATTTGGTCTATAAACTGATCACCAAGATTATTGCAAACAGGTTGAAGCCAAAGTTGGCTGATTATATCACTAAAGAGCAATTTGGTTTCTTGTCAAATCGTCAAATATTAGATGCAGTTGGGGTTTCTCAGGAGATTCTTCACTCAATTAGATCCAAAAACCTCAGTGCTATTATTCTCAAAATGGACCTTGTGAAGGCCTATGACTGTGTGAATTGGGCTTACCTCAAACGACTTCTATTACAGATCGGTATTCCAATTCAGGTGACAAATTGGATCATGGCCTATGTGACCACCCCATCTTTCTTTGTATTAGTTAATGGATCACCTTCTCCTTTTTTTGGGTTCTCTCGTAGGATAATACAAGGCTACCCTTTGTCCCCATACCTCTTTTTGTTGGTTATTGAAGGGTTGCGTTGAATGATCACTAAAGCAAGAAGAAAAATATTACTCAAAGGTATCAAAATCTCAAACTCAGTTTGATTACTCACTTATTGTTTGCTGATGATGTGGTCCTATTTGGTGTGGGAACTGTTGACGAATGGACTCAATTCTCTTCTATAATTAAGATATTTTGCTCAGCCTCTAGGATGGAGATTAGTATGCAGAAATATTCTTTTCATTTTCATAATGTGGATGATAACATTCTGGAGAGTATTTCGGGTATATTGCCTCTTCAAATGCTTCAAATTGTTGTTGGAATCAAATATCTTGGGTATTTCATCAAACCG
Organism: Larix kaempferi; assembly: GCA_027924585.1. Lineage (NCBI taxonomy): Eukaryota > Viridiplantae > Streptophyta > Pinopsida > Pinales > Pinaceae > Larix > Larix kaempferi. The sequence continues at coordinate 6,629,044 of BSBM01000410.1, forward strand.
AACAACTATAGGGTTAGTGATTGGCTCTGAATTGTTAAAAGAGACGAAAAAAAGATAGGTCACTGGAGTTTTAGGTTCCTCTCTCTAGGTGGTAGACTAACACGGCTTAAAGCAGTCCTTACTAGTATCCATGTTTATTGGTTTGCTCTCATCATGGTTCCCAAATCTATATTTCATATGATAAGGAAGCTTATGTTTAATTTATATGGAATGGAAATGCAAAGGGTGGAAAGATCCATTTGGTTAATTGGGAAATGATTTCGGTCCCCAAAATCTATTGGGAATGGAACATAAAAAACCTATTTTGGTTCAATACAACACTGTGTCTTAAGAGACTTTGGCGTGGATTATTTGGTTCGAGACTATGGTCAGACATCATTTAGGGAAAATATATTAAATCCTCTTTGATTGATTGGATTCAGAATCCTTACAAGTTTTCCAGGAACTCTTCCATTATATGGAAAGGTTTCAATAAGATATATCTGTGGCTCAGTAAACATCTATCTTGGAACATCGGAGAGGGGAAAAATGTGATGATCGTCATAGATCCATTGGTTGGGAACGAGAATGATTTCATTTTATCCAGTGAAATAAGGGATCACCTCCTGAGATGTGGTTTTGCTACATTGAATCATATTCAATGTCCCTAGTGGCTACAAAATTCAGAAATTTATTGGTTATCTACATTAGACTTGGGACTTAGAGAAAATTTGGTTCCCGAGTGGAACAGATACATCTCTGGGCTTAATAAAGTTGGAATTAGGCTCTTTGAGAGCGAGGATAAATTGGTATGGTCCTTCAACTCAGATCTGGGTGTAGTTATTGCAAAGGATGAGTATAATGCTATTGTTAGAAATCTGAAAGTTGTTTCTCCAAAATGGTGGGCAGGTAAATTATGGAAGTGGCACATGTTGGATTTTGTGCAACTTCGGAAGATATTATTCATTGTATTTTATTGTACTTTCATTGTACTTGATTGTACCTCCTAAGGGAGATGAATCTGATGTAATTACTTATGTAAACACATGAAAGAATCACTATAAACCTTGGGATGCAAAGAAGCAAAAGAAAAATATTAAAAATAAAATTATTAATTGCTCCCAGGTGAAGCTGGCCCAGTTAGGGATTTTTCTGGTTTTGCAGTTGTATAAATAAGAGGTAAAGTGCACCTCATTACCTCATTCACTCACTTGACATTTGCGCATCACTTGGGAGAGAGAAGAAGTTCGCACAAGCTACAGGAGGAAGTTGTTTTGGGGTTTCTACTTGTGGAAGACATTTTCACATTTTCTCTTTTATCATTTGTACTCTGATCTTGGGATTATCATCTCTACACGAAGGTTGCTGGGTTTTCTCCCGTTTGGATTTCCCAGGATAAACTTTGTTGTTATGTTTTGTGCTTTGTCTTTCTTCTAGTGATCTTGGTTATGCATTTATATTATTATGCTATGAATGTATGAATTTTAACATGGTATCAGAGCCAGGTTCTAGAAGAAGTCATTGTCGGAACCCTGCCGGAACTTGGGTTTCATCTTGTGAAGTCTTCACCCATCATTTTGTAGAAAAAGAGCCTTAGGAATTTCGTTTTTGGCAAGGGGCATCTTTTGGTGAAGACGGAATTCAATTCCGAGAATTTTCAATTTTTGACCTATCTCTACAGCTGGAGCAAAAATTAGGGTTTTAGTTTTGACCTACTTCTCTACACAAATTTGGATCAACCATACCTCAATTCAACTCGCCTTGGAAAGGCGCATCTACCTGTGGTTTCAATTTTTCAAATTATCAACTTTCATTTTTGACCTAGCTCCTGCTAGGGTTTCTGAAACCATATCTGCAGTCAAGATGATTGGTATGAAGGTTGAAGATTGTTTGGAAGGAGCTTCCAACTTTATTTCTTGGAAGTCTAGGGTTCTTCTACTACTAGAAGAAAATGACCTCTTACTATATGTAAATGAGAAGGTTCCTGAACTAGAAGCCGAAGAAGATAAATCTTGATGGAGGAAGAATGATGCTAAAGGAAGAAGGATTCTTGTGGATTCAGTGAGAGACCACTTAGTTCCACAAATCTCAGGAAAGAAGAGTGCTAGGAAAATATTCAAGACCATTATGAATCTATTTGAACACACTAGCCTCAATGTATCCATGAATTTGAGAAGCCAGCTCTCAAATATGAAGATAGTCAAATCAGAATCCATTGCCTCATACTTTATGAGGATCACATAAATCAGGGACAATCTCAGCATCAATGGAGATCCTATTAATGATAAGGAGCTTGTCCTCACCACTTTGAATGGTATTCCACCATCTTGGGATTCCCTTATCCAAAGCATAAGTGCTAGATCCAAACTACCAAATTTTGATAAGCTTTGGGCAGATTGCACTTAGGAAGAGACCAGGATTGTAGCACGTCAAAGACTCCATGGCACTCAACCAGAGGAGAACCAAGATTTTGTTTCCCATGCCAAGAAGGGTAAGGGAAAAGGTACGAAGTTCCATAAACACAAGAACCAAGATAGGAGATCAAGTCCTCGCCCAGATCAAAAGGAAAAGAAGGACATATCTCAAGTTCAATGCTATAGGTGCAGAAAATATGGACACTACGCAAATAGCTATCGAAGTTCAAGTAAAAGGAAGCATGAAGCATCCACTTCTGATGTTGAATAAGATACTCCTCTAAAGAAGTCAAGGAATGATGATCATTCAGAGTTCCTCTTCTAGAAGATATGAAGAACCAGATTTCAAGAACAAAGATCTCTCTTGGTTCCCATAAGAAGGCAGTGGGAGCCCACACACAAAAACAATAAGAGATAAGTATTTGTCTCTCTTTCTTACATAGATATGTTTTGTCTTATTTATCTTCATTATATGCAGATGTATCTGGAAGTGCATTGAACAATTGATATAGTTTACCTTGTTGTATTTATTATGCATATGAGCTACACCAACACTTCATTAAACATAATGGAGCTAGTCTAGATGATATCTCCTTCCTACATGCTTAGAGTAGTGCACACTCTTGACGACTTGTTCTAGTGGAGATAGCAGACCTCTAGATAGTTCCCAGATGTATTTAGAAGATATGTTTATGACCGTTGTGATAAATTATTAGCTAAGATGCATGTGTCACAACTATTTCCATTACATTTGATTATGAAATGTCATTGATCATCAGTCGAGATTTGACTTGTAGGGAAAAGACCATGTGATTTGGCCTACAAGAGAACCTTGTTCCGATGGACATATGAATCTCATTGATGTTCAGCAAGAAGCTTTCCAGAATATGACTCTCAGCCTAGAAGGATGACCTCAGAGGAAGCCTTCATAGAAGTAAAACCATAAGTGAGCCACCTTCAGATATTTGGTTGTCCAGTCTATATACATGTGCCCAAGTTGGAACCTTTGTAAAAGAGGGGAACCTTTGTGGGATAAAGTGAGTCTTCAAAGACTTACAGAATCTACATACCATGATCCAGACAAATTGAAGTCAGTAGGGATGTGACCTTTGAAGAAGAAATAGCTGCCAGGAAAGGCAGAGGATCAGACATGGATATCGATGATGAAATACTAGAACCAAAGGAGATGAGATCATCTCCCCCTCCAGTTCAAGAGGGAGTTAGCAGAAAAGGATGAACCTATCGATTCCAATGATCTAGTTTATATCCCCAGAAATGTTGCAATAGGTCGGAAAAGACCTAGATGGGCACAACAGACTTAGCATGGAGCATATGGGAAATACAAGGCCAGATTTGTTGCTAGAAGATTCTCTCAGAAAGAGGGAGTCGATTATGATGAGACATTTTCTCCTGTGGTTCGATATACTTCCTCCAGGTCGATCATTGCTATTTCTTCAGCTATGATATGGAAGATGCATCAAAATGATGCAAATCCCAACCTTTGCTTCAAGGTTGCAGATGATGAGCCACTGATTTTGGTACTATATATTGAGGACCTGTTTCTCACAGGAAATGAGAGAATTATTGTATAGTGTAAGAAGAATCTCCCCTCTAAGTTTGAAATAAAGAATCTTGGATTGATGTACTACTTATTGTGATTAGAAGTATGGCAGAGGTAGAAAGAGATTTTCCTAGGACAAGGAAAATACAACATTGATATATTGAAGAGATTCAGAATGTTGGATTGCAAGTCCATGGCTACTCCGATGGATGCAAATTGGAAGAAGTTGAGAGATTCTACTTCAGATTCTGATTTGATTGATCCCACCATGTATTGCCAGTTGATTGGCTCATTGATGTATCTGACCAACACCAGACCAGATATATGTTTTGCTGTGAATGCCCTTAGTTAGTTCATGTGCGAATCGAGGCAGATTCACTAGACTGCTGCAAAACATGTGCTCAGATACTTACGTGGCACTGTGGGATATGGATTGAAGTATGCTTCAGATTGTGACCTGAGATGCAGGGGTTTATAGACTTAGATTGGGTCGGATGTGTTGCAGATCAGAAGAGTACTTCTGGATGTTGCTTCAATTTGGGTTCTACAATTATTTCCTGGTGCAACAGGAAGCATAACTCAGTAGCATTCAGTACTATAGAGGCCGAGTACATGGTTGCTAGCACAACAACTCAAGAAGCTATTTGGATTCGTAAACTCCTGGCAGGATTGTTCATCCAGATTCTAGAGCCGACCGTGATTCACTGTGATAACTAGAGCTATGTGCAGATGTCAGTGAATCATGTATTTCATGATAGGTCGAAGCATATCAAGATTCGATATCACTTCAATCGTGATATGGCGCAGAAAGGTGCGGTCGAGTTACGGTACGTTTTGATCGACGACCAGACTGCAGATGTTCTCACCAAGGCTCTTCCCAGGGTGAAGTTTGGATACTTTTGCGGAAGACTTGGAGTCGAAGAGAATGTGTCCCTCCTTGAGGGGGAAATATGACATTGAGATGCTTGCCCTGCTTTGCCCAGGTACCTCTGCAGTCCAGTTAATCAGCCAGATATGGGAGAAATCCCATAGGCAAATGAGTAGGACAGTCAACAGTTGGTTGGGTTCACACAGGTACCTCTACAGTCCACTTACTCAGTTAGGTATGGGAGAAATCCCATTGGTAGATGAGTAGGACAGTCAACAGTTGGCCGTGTGATTGCACAGGTACCTCTACAGTCCTGGTACTCAGCCAGATATGGGAGAAATCCCATAGGAAGATGAGTCGGACAGTCAGTAGATGGTCGTGCTCATTTGCTCGTCTCAGATATCAGCCAGGTATGGGAGGACCCCATCGACAGATGAGATAGACAGGTAGCAAATGGTATAATAGAGATGGCACAACTGATAATCTCAGATATCTAGGATTGAGTGATTCCCCTGGATCCAGGATCGAGTGATTCTCCTGGAATCACCGAAGGACTGGTGAAGATGCCTCAGATATTCAGGATTGAGAGATTCTCCTGAATCCAGGATTGAGTGATTCTCTTGGACTCACCGAAGGACTGGTGAAGATGTCTCAAATATTCAATATTGAGAGATTCTCCTGAATCCAGGATCGAGTGATTCTCCTGGACTCACCGAAGGACTGGTGAAGATGTTTCAAATATTCAGGATTGAGAGATTCTCCTGAATCCAGGATTGAGTGATTCTCTTGGACTCATCGAAGGATTGGTGAAGATGATGCATGACGACACTTCTTGATGGACTGAGACTATGTGGAAAACCTTAAGTATGTATAGAGATGATGGAGACAGAATGGATGTACAAGATGAAACCTAGATGTTCGTGATGCAGATGAAGACCGAAGAATACCTTCCTCATTGAGAGGGAGTGTTGGATTTTGTGCAACTTCGGAAGATATTATTCATTGTATTTTATTGTACTTTCATTGTACTTGATTGTACCTCCTAAGGGAGATGAATCTGATGTAATTACTTATGTAAACACATGAAAGAATCAATGTAAACCTTTGGGTGCAAAGAAGCAAAAGAAAAATATTAAAAATAAAATTATTAATTGCCCCCAGGTGAAGTCGGCCTAGTTAGGGATTTTTCTGGTTTTGCACTTGTATAAATAAGACGTAAAGTGCACCTCATTAGCTCATTCACTCACTTGAAAGTTGCACATCACTTGGGAGAGAGAAGAAGTTCGCACAAGCTAGAGGATGAAGCTGTTTTGGGGTTTCTACTTGTGGAAGACATTTTCACATTTTCTCTTTTATCATTTGTACTCTGATCTTGGGATTATCATCTCTATATGAAGGTTGTTGGGTTTTCTCTCGTTTGGGTTTCCCAAGATAAAATATGTTGTTATGTTTTGTGCTTTGTCTTTCTTCTAGTGATCTTGGTTATGCATTTATATTAGTATGCTATGAATGTATGAATTTTAACAGCACATACCACAAAAAATCAAATGTTTTATGTGGATAATATTGGAAGACAGAGTTCTAACTTGGAGCAATTTGATTCAAAGAGGATGGCACGGTCTTGGGATGTGTCATTTGTGCAAGATGGAAATTGAGACCGTTTTGCATTTATTTTTATAGTGCAGGTTCACAATGTCATTTTGGAATCTGGTATGTTCCTCACTTTCTATCAATAGTGTATGGGGATCACAAGATTTGGAAAGCTCATTATTACAATGGATTAGAGCTCACAACAATCATAAAACACTGCCAGATTTCATTCTATGGTTAATATGGAAATCAAGGAATGATATTATTTTTGAAGAGGAATTGATTAATCTTAATCAATTGGTCTTTAAAATCTTAGGTATGTACAACTCCTATTCAAATCTGAACATTTCTCACAAACCAGTCTGTAATATTATGAAAATTGTTGACTCTAACTTGGCCATAAGATTCTTTGATGGGGCCACAGTGGGTGGAAAATGCGCAGCTAGCATATATTTATTAATCAACAATCAAGACTATTTTAAGTTCAAACTAAACATTGGAGAAGGCACCAACTCCTTAGTAGAATTACTGGGATTTTGGGGTTTACTCAAAATTACTTCAGCTTTTGTTGTGGATACTTTGAGAATGTTTGATGACTCTATAATGGTTGTGAATTGGGAAAAAAAATTCACAGCTTAAAGTCCCTTTCTTTACAACATTGGTTTCAGAGGATTGATGCATTATTAGCCACCTTTTACGATTGGTCTATAGAATATATATACAGGGAATTAAATGACGTGGCAGATGCATTGTCAAAGGAAGCTTTAAAGATGAAAAAGGTTCTCTTTGGTGGGAAGGATGGATTGATAATCAGTTGGAATCTTCTGGATCGTCTCATTTTTTCTTTGACTAGGCATCTTTTTTATTATGGGTCTCTGTAGTTTTGTTGTTTTGCTACTTTGGATTAACAGTTTTCAGGATAGTTTCAATTATGTTTTATTTTGAATAGTTTCAGTGTCTGAACATATTTTCGATGATGGACGTATACAAAATCTTGGATTCTATTAATTTGACTCTTTGTATGGAGGAGTACTTTTTGAATTTCATAATAGCAAAAGTAAAAGCTTTTTTCTTCTTGAAAAATGTAAGGCCACGACTTAAAATAAATAATATTAATGAATACTTGATGGGGATGGCTTAGTAAAACAAATGAATATTGGAGCATGTGCATTAAAATTTATGAAAAGTTGCGTTCTTCTTTATAACCTTCAATCCATCTTGTGACGAGTTGTATCCCTCGCAATTTAAAACTAAAAAGAGCCACGAGGTGGCAATGTCTCGTGCCGTTTCTAAAAGATTGTTTTGAAATTTGAAAATTTGGATTTTTGTGAAAAGTTTGTTTTGAAATTTGAAGACTTTCCACATAGCAAAAAATACCAGAAATGCAAAGAAACCCTCATTCGTTCGTGGTGTATGTGGAAGAATTAAACAAAGCAACAAATTGCACAAGAGCCAAGGAATTTTTTTAATAATACCACATAGAAGATGCTATTGCCCATGTAATGTTTGTGAGTTTTTGCTACAGATTTCATTAAAACAAAACAACTAAAAGAAGCTCTTGGAAGAGGAGAGGACAACCAAGTACATTCACAAGGTTTCGATGTTAAATTTATGTTAAAGAGAAGAAGTGCACACTAATGGGATGATGTCATATTTCTAATTTTTTAAAGATAGAACAACATGAAAACCACAATAAATATAAGCATTTTAGTGTGGAGGTGGAAGGTAGTGTTGGAGTTGCACATTTGTTTGAGGGTAGCATACAAATTTACATAGTCAATTCCAACATAGTCTTACACATACATTTGAGAGTAGCATGCATATGAGACAAGTTGTGTATATACTTCAACCTAAAAATTCATTCAACAATGAACTTCATACAACATCAACATCAACATCAAGTACTGCAAAAAAATAAATCAAGATATAGTTATCATCTCTACTTAAGTTTCAAAGGTACCATCACAACACCGAATAGATAATGTACCATTTATGTTTGCATAAAATTAAATTCTGAGATCAAATTTTACCCATATACATTATTTACATATTTACATTATGACATGAATATTTGGCCATCATATCCACCTACACAATATATGCATTAACTATAAATTTGCATATATAAATTATTAAAATATAATAAAACCAACTATAAACATAGAAGGAGAGTTACTACCATTGAATTGAACCATATTCAAAATACTACTCATGAATTTAGTTAAATTAAATTCTAGTTCATTCGAGTTAGTGATCTCCACATCGTCCTGGTCTTTTCCTTAGTGCAATTTTATTTGTTTTTTTTCCTTCAACGGTTCAGCAGGTGATAATTCCTTTAATTATTCAACTGTATTTTTAGTTGCATGCGCTTTGTTAACATCGGGGCTTTCACTTTCCCTTTTAGGTTGTTTTTTTTCTTTCATTATTTTTTCACCTTCCACCTTGGAATCTCATGCCCTCGATTCACGGTCCCTTTCAGTTTTGCACTCATGTTGCTCATTTATTAGTCCCTGCCAAGGCAGGGATTATAGCAATGAGTCCATTGTCAAAACTAATTGACTTTTTATTAATTGTATCAATTTAATAATTGTTTTACAATGTTATGTAAAAAATAATTATTAATTTTAATTTTTTAAAAATAATAAAATGTTTTTTAATTTTTGAAATTAGAAAATACTATTTTGTTATTGGTTGTAAGGTTTGATTTGACAAAATACCGCTGCTTGGAGGTGACAATTAGTTTTAAAAAAATATTTTATTTATAATTTTTTTCTCAAATTGACACATAATCATAAATAGTACATATAATAATTACTTTACAAATACCAAAGCAACAACTGGTAGTACACATGAATTGTGGATGGTATGTATATCAACAACTAGTAGTACACATAATAATTATGGAAGACTATGATCAAATTATTTTTCAATATATTATGGTTAGTAAACTTTCTACTCAAATTATTTTTCAATATTTTAATGACGAAATAATTTTGTAAACAAAAACTATGATCAAATTATTTTTCAATATTTTAACCATATTTTAATGGCGGGATAATTTTTTAAACAAAATCTATGATCAAATTACATTCCATATTGATTGATCACCATGACCGCTAGGATCGCACGGTCTATATGTTGCTAACAATCATCATTAAATATAAGATCTCATGGTATACATACCTTACCCGTACAACATTAAATGTTTTTGAGTTGGAAGGTGTTTACGGTTAACATTCTATAATATTATAATATATATCCAAAGGCATCCGTTTTTTTCAATGTTTTTTTGTGTGAGACATTATTGATGGGTTTTTAAAACAATATACGATACTCTTTTTTGCAATATAATAGTTTTTTAATTTATTAGTCCAATTAACAATTCAAAAAGCAATATTTATTTCATTTTTCATCAACAAATGAGAAATAATTGCACACTATACAAAAATAATATCATATATATTAAATCCGATGGGTTCTGGGCCCGTGTTATGATCCGCAAGCATATTGCTCCTGATTCCATTGAAAGTTGGATCTGGAATCCTGTGAAATCACACTTGGGAGGTTCTACTATTTGGAAGGCGGTTGTGTCCTCCTTTCATGTGATTGAACATAATCTGGTATGGGATGTTGGAAACGGTCATAAGGTTCGCATTGAGCGTGATCCGTGGGTTGGATGTGAGCAACAACATCTTTTGACTAAGGGGACGATTGAGATCTTAGGTCAGAGGGGCTTACATTTCCTACATCAACTTACTGACCCTGAGGATGTGGTGTTAGGCTATCCTTCTTGGCGATCGACAGCTTCTTTCGGTATTGGGGGTGAAGCTGAGTTGGAGCTGGTAAGATATCTTCGGGCCCTCTATTTGGATCATGTTTTCTTGGGGTAACAGGAGGATGAATTGGTTTGGGACGGTGATCCCACAGGAAATTATACACCAAAGGGGGGTTATCTTAGGATCAACAATGAATTGATGCCTAGGGTACAGGAATGGTGGTGGAAGTCGTTGTGGAAGCTTCATTGTCCTCACAAGTCTCGCCTCTTTATGTGGTGTACCCTTATGAACCGGGTCCCGACTTGGGATTTTTTGCATAAAATAAATAAGCAGGGGCCGGGGTGGTGCTATCTTTGTCGTCAGGAGGAGGAAAATGTGGGTCATCTGTTTTTATTTTGCCCTTTCATTGCGGTGGTATGGGTTCTAGTTTCCCGGATCCTGAAGGTATCTTTTTGATGGGTTGTGGCATCTGTAAATGAAGCTTGGAAAACTTGGAATCAAAATCCATTGTTTTCGGCCTTCAGATCACTCCCATTATTGGTTGTATGGGGGGTATGGCTTGCCCGTAACAAGCGACTTTTCATGGAGGTGGAAGGTTGTCCAGCTTTAATGGCGGTCAATTGCTGTGGGATTTTTCTTGCATGTAAAAGACAAACACATTTTGTTAAAACAAGGGATATTCTTCCTGTGGATATTAATCACTCGAAGCCATGGGGTTTCTTCGATGGTGCTTGTCAGAACGACATTTTTGGGGGTGGGGCTCTTCTTTTAATCTCACCTGTACATTACTTTGTAATGTCGCTGGGATTTGGGGCTGGGAGCAATAACTGGGCTGTGGATATTCTACCTGTGGATATTGATCACTCGAAGCCATGGGGTTTCTTCGATGGTGCTTGTCAGAACGACATTTGTGGGGGTGGGGCTCTTCTTTTCATCTCACTTGTACATTACTTTGTAATGTCGCTGGGCTTTGGGGTTGGGAGCAATAACTAGGCTGAGCTTCTAAGCCTTAGATACCTCATTTCCTTTGCAATTGAGAAAGGGACCGTCAACTTAACTGCTTATGGTGACTCTTTGAACGTGATACAATGGATTATGGGGACTCATCTTTGTCACAATCGTAGACTATCCAATATTCTGGGATAGGTTCGGAATGCCACTCATACATTTGAAACCTTTACTTGCAGGCATATTTTCAGGGAGAACAACGCAGAAACGGACAGGGCTTTGAAAGAGGGGCTGTTGCTGGGGATAGGGACCTGGAAAATAAAGGAATTTTTGGATGGTACAGTCAGGGAGTTTTATCACAAACCTTTCATCGAATAAAGGGTTGGCTTCTACTCTGCAGCTATTTGTTTTTGTCACCTTTCGTATCACTGTTGATGATGTTGCTAAGGCTAATACGGTTTAGATGGTTTTAATACCAGTATGTCTGCTATCGGTGTTACTTTTTGGCCGGCCGATAGATCCATGCGGATCGTTTTTTTCTATGTATTTAAACTATTCAACTCTCTGACGATAGAATGTATTGATTTTGGTAAAATTCCACATTTGGTGGTAGAAAATAAGGTATTATCGTTCTTGTAATATCACTAGAGAGAATTGACAGTCTCATAGACAATACAGACACTTGTTTAGAGTGTAGATGATCAAATGTAATTTCGTACTCGAAAGATGAAATGAAATTGCGCTTTTTTTTCCAGGAAAAAAAATATATCATATATATATATATATTAAAAAAATAATAGGCAAATAAATTATATAATATATATGAAGCTTATAAACTAACAAATTATATATTCGATATGAAATATATTTTTAATAAAAAAAATACAACCTATCTTGTACATGCTAAATGACTAATTCCTTTAAAACCAAAGATATAAATTAACTTTTATTAATTCTTTTTTACAAAAATTTCCAATAACAAATAAACATATCATAAATATTTTCTTTTTCAATAAACATATATTATATCTCAATTTTAAACCTAAGTTTAAAGCAGGGACTAGCTGCTTTGCAGCTATTTCCCTTGTTTTATCAAAGGCTCTTTCAATAGACTTTTCCACTTGAATGCTTATCTCTCTTTTTTATTTCTTGAATATTTCCTCTATATCTTTTTTATTACTTAGAATTGCAATAAGTTTCTCATAAAATGGGTCCATGGAGCATTCGTATTGCTTGGTTAGGAAAACTGAGCACAATGAGGATGAAGCACATGAAAAATAGTTAATAAATGATTACATTGAGCCTCGTGATGATGTGTTTATACACATTGACTGGTCAAGAGGCGAAGGGGTAAGTACCCTTTGACTTTTTAATAATTACTAAGAGTATTTATTAAGTATTATTAATTATTAACTATATTATTGTTATTGTTACAAAAAATCTCATTAAAATGCAATGTGTTCATAAATTAAATTATTGGTGGGATTCTCTTAGAGTTAATGGATCATTTTGTTCCACTCCCTTGGTTCCGCTAATAGTAAAGAAATTCATATTAATGCAAGGTGTTTCATGCTATTGAAAATACCATGAAAGCCTCTTATATTCAGAAAAGAAAACTAATCCTTGGATACAAACTATTTAACCAATTGCTAGCTAGTCATTTTCTAGTAGAACTAGTTATTAATCAAGTGTTGGTTTTAGTATATTATTAGATTTTTATTTTTTAGGGTCATTCAGCTCAGACTTTGATTCATGAGATGAATCCATCTAAATTCCATCTAAATGGCTACAAGTTGATGTACTTCCTCACTTTGTATAGTTGTCCTACAAACATTAATATGGACATTATTTTTCTACAACCACGTCTATGGATTTCATTAATATAGGCATGATTCTCATACAACCTTGTTTATGGATTTCACAACCCTTTCCTAACCCTAATCCTAAAAACCCCCAACAAAACACTATTAATTTATGAATTTACTCGTAACTCTAAATTTTGGAAAAAAAGTTTTTGACATACCTTTTATTATGTAGCCTCTTTTGAAAGTGAACGAATGAATTTATCTATAAGTGAATCTTGCAAATACTTTGTAGATGCCTTTCATAGCCTTGGATTGTTACTTTTCCAATTATTGAATGTTTTCTATGTTCTCTCCATGTTGGAAATATATACATAATGCAGCCCTCAAATTAGCAAAACACAACTCTCAAACTAGTTGATCTCTACCAAAGTAGTAAGAAATATTCTAATAACCCTAATTTTTCGTTATTCTCACATAGATTCCACAAATTCACTATGAATTTCCACCCTTCTTTCCAAACCCACACACACTCTCTCTCTATCTTTGTATTCACCCAACACCCCTCTCCACAGCCGAAAACTAGAGAAAAATCTAAATTTCCTCTAGCCAATTGACAATCCATCACTCAATTGGTTGTCAAACTAGCCCCTTCCTACCCAAGCCTCCATTTCTTCTCTATCGTGGCACCAAATAAATCTTCTTTTCATCGGTTCTATACATTGGTTTGCAAATTTGTCTAGGAAAGGATGGGAGGAAATGAAAATTTGAGTTTATTTGGGTTCAATTATTTTATTTTTTGATATTTTGTTTATTTTATTTTATTTGGTTTATGTTTTACCATATAGCACTATATATTGTACCTATCCTTTATTTTATTCTATTTTTAACCATGAAATACACATCCTGGGGAAACCTACCAGATGCTTCCCCGCTTTCTAGGGATGGTACCCAGTGTAAACTAGATTCCACATAATCTTGAGGCTTTCTCAACATAGGGGTCAATACCATTACAATAATATAATCACTAAGATAACAACATGTCAGTTGTGGATGGAGAGGATAACACTCCTTCACTCAACCACCTAACCACCTAAGCTAGACTCAACTAACATGTATAATTTTATTTTATATAATATATTATAAATATAATGAGCTTATATATATATATATATAAGATTTCAACATAAGAGATAAATACCTATATACAACTATATAATTTATATAATTATTATTCTAATTATACATATATACAACTGGAGTTAGGGTTAGGTAAATGGCATCACTTACATTCATGTTTACATTCATGTTATTGAGAGAGGAATTATTGTGATAAATTATTTAGAAAATGTGAAAATACAATCCCATTGAATAAGGTGCAGATACATTGATTGAAGATGAAAATGTAATTCAACTAGGTATAAGAGACAATAGAATATATATTGGATATTTGAGAATCAATGTTTTGGTCATGGCTAAGAAGGGCGATATGTGGGGCCGAAGTTGAAATTCATGTAAATAATTATATTATAAAAACATGTACACTACATGATATTGGGTGTGGTGTCACGAAGAATGGGCACATCCATGCATACACAAGTAATTCAACATGAAACTAACATCCTAATTAATATGATAAGCACATATAAAGCTAAATATTACTACAACTAAATTAAATATTAGTAATTTATATTGAATATATTTAAACTAATTATAAATGTTTATCCCTAACTTAGGTTAGTAATTTATAACAATGTCACTTAAGACACATCAAAATAGCTTATAACAAATGTCACAACTAACATTTATTTTCACATAGTCACAAAGTTTTCAAGTGTTAATAGTGATGGAAAAGTGCCTAGAGCAACATAATGATGATGAATGTGACTGCGCCTCACCTATTGATGTGCCATTGATTAATGTGTGTGGTCCAAACCTTGATGACCATGAACATCCTTGTGGCATGGTATCTATTGTTGTTTCTTAATCATTATAACTATTAAAGTAAGAACAACCCTTGCTCTAATAGAACTGACAACATATGTCTCAAATAAAAATATAAAATTGAATAATAAAATGTTGAAAGATGATTATACATTCCAATACATGGACCTTTATATAAGCACATCATGCCTTTTCAAATATAAAAGACATGTCATTTGACTTTTAATTAATTATTTTATTATATTGATTTATTATTAATAATATTATGTATTTATCTACATAACAATGTCACCCCCTTTAAAGGGAGCTTTGTTCTCATAAATTTAATTTTGTTGATATCGTCTTTATTTTGGGTTTGTGTTGAAGTGATGACAAGAAATATGTGATTTTGATTATGATCATTGCTTCCTTTCTCTCTTTTGTTTTGGAATGTCTTATGCTTGAGTAGTGATGTGTGTAAGCTTCACAAGCCAACAATTTGTAATTATTTCCTTTCCATCTGAATTCCATATACTGTTCTTGTAGGTTGGTGGTGTAAGCACCTAATTGCACTAGCCATTAAGCTCTGAACACCATATCTACTCCTTTAAGTGGTAAGGCATAAATGATTTGAGTTATAGAATTAAGTCTTGTATTTGTAAAAGGAACCTTATGGCATTTCCCTACTTCTTCCACATGTTGATAATTGATAGTTGATACCGTGAGATTCTTCACAGGGCATACAAAAATATTAAGTTGCCATTTTGATATCCACCAAGTTGTGTGTGCTTCTGTAATCGACTAAAATTGTGATGTATCTTAATACTTCCTTCAAGTTGTAACCTCTTTGGTTTTATATTTTTTGATTCTGTCACATGGGATAAGGGTTTGTCATCATTAATGTTATCACTATTTATCAAATGGGGTGGAATATTCTATCCGGTGAGTAACTGGGTTTCTTCCTTTTGGGTGACAACTTTATTATGTTGATTCGAATTTATGTGAACAAAATGAAAGAGCATATATAGATCCACATACATAGATATATTGGAAGGAACACAATGATACAACAAACTCAGATTCTATTAAATGAATGGAATAGAACAAATTGTAAAATAAAAGCAGCTAGAATGGTGGTAGCTTTATCTCTAAGAAGAGATGTGGCGGCTACGCTCATTCATGGCAAGATGATTACAAAAGGAGGTTGAAGGACCTTTTTATCGCAAGCATGAAGGAAAAAACCATAAACATCCAAAAACCTAACCCTAGGAGATGAATCGTAAAAGGGTTTGCGGGCCTTGAGGTGGTTAGTTGATGTGTCAACTTCCAGGGGGCATAAATTTTGCATACGATCCTTGTTTAGGGCGCTCAAGAGCCTGTTAGAAAGGTCTAGCCGAGAAGTACACATTTCAATTGTCTATACTACCGTTGACTATGTTTGTACTATGGAATCACGAAAAAACATCATTTATGGACTCAAAATGGACACATACGTTTTGGACATGAAAATCCGTAAAAAATGCCAAACTGGAAAATTTGTTTTGAGTCAATGGAATAGGTGGGTGGCCACCGATATCCATCTAGACCAGTCCCTCCCCCCTTAGGAATAAATGGTCTCCATTGCGTTAAGTTCCTACATTAGATGGGTAAACTTCTATTGAACTTGACTCTTGGTGAGCCACTTTCCTTGGTGAATAAACTACCCAGCTTTGATGACTCGATAGAGATGAACGTGTTGTTGGTGAGTTCCCTTCACCTATGTATCCATGATCCCATCAATTGTAGCCTGATCCAAACATATAGGGTTGAGTTTTGATGGTGCCAAATTCTCTGCCACCTTTGAGGTGTCCAACAACGATGGAAAGTGTGGGTGAAGGAGCTCCACATTGAATACTAGGCGTAGGCCAAGAAAGGGAGGAATGCTTAATTATCACAAACTACCTTGGTGAAGGTGTACGACCAATATCAAAGTGCACAAAGCTTGTGATGGGTCCTGTGAGTCGCTCTTTCTGAAAATGCAACCTAACATTATCACCCACCTGAAATTTGCGTGGAACTTGATGATGGTCATGTCGCTACTTGTACTTGGCATTGGTTTTCTCCAGAATGTCATGGAATTGCTAATGGATGTGCTAGATTCATTCAAAAAATCAAGTGGCCTTGTGTGTCTCGATGCGAGCATGGAAATATTCCTTTTATGTTGAGGAAATGGGTAGAGCTACATCAAATGGGGCCAATGGTTGGAACCCCAAGCACACCTATAAAGGGTTGTGTCCAGTAGATCTATGAAGGAATTTTTTGTAGCTACATTGAATATATGGAAGACTCTCATCCCATGTGTAAGGATGTTTAGAATTGTGCCTCCTGATAATATGCACAATCATCTTATTGACCACCTTGTCTGTCCATCGATTTAGGGGTTGACGATAGTCGATTGGGTGAGTTTGTTGTCCATTAGTAACTATAGGCTAGACCATAATGTGCCCAATAATTTGTTGTCCCGATCTAAAATAATAGTCTGTGGTAGTTTGAAATAAACCCAAACATGTTCGAAGAAGAGCTTAGCAATGGCTTCAGTGGTGATGCTCTTTTTGCAGGCTATCATAATGGTCATCTTACATAAGTGATCCACAAGCACACACACAGAGTCATTACCATGCTTAGTTGAAGGTTGTCCTGAATGTAGTCCATGTAGATGGAATCCCAAGGCCCATTAGGAGTAGGAAAAGGGGCGTACAACCCTTGCTTCTTAATGGAAAGTTTCGTAATGGGGAAGGAAGTGCATGATCTGATATACTTCCCGATGCCTTGTCGGAGCTTCGGCCAATAAAAATACTTCTGCAATACCACTACTATATTTTCTATGCCAAATTTCCCTCCCACCCGACTGTAATGTGCTTCCCAAATCAACTTCGCACACTCACTTGAAGGAACATAAATATGGCTAAGGTGGCATAACATTCTTTCATGGAGATGAAAGTTTGCCATTGGTCTATCTACACATAATGCTCGATAGGTGGAAGCGAACTCAAGATCACTGTCATATGGCTGATGCCACCCGAAAGTCTCATGGCCACAAGAGTTGAGCACTGTGGTTAAGGCTCCCACTATAGGTTGAATGAGACAATCAATGATTGGATTGGCGTTGCCCTTCTTATACTTGATGTTCAAGTGGAATTGCTGCAAGTATATGGACCACTTTTGGTGGCGATCATTCTATAACTTCCCTTGTGTTTGCATGAACTGTAAGGGCTTGTGATTAGTGTGGATGACCATCTCTTTGTTGAGAATGTAGTGCTTCGATTGGCGGCAAGTTTAGACAATGGAATACATTTCCTTGTCATGTGTGGGGTATTTGTGGCATACATATGAGAGCGACTCACTGTGATATGCCACTAGATGGCTATGTTGAGTGAGGACCGTGCCAATAGCATAGCCCAAAGCGTCTGTCTCAATTTCAAAGGGTTGTTGCACATTCAGTAAGGTAAGGACGAGTGTCGAACATAAGTGTTTCTTCAGCTCCCCAAATGCTTGTTGTTGTGACTTGTACCAAAAAAATGTGGCCTTGGATCCACCTTTGATCACTTGGATAAGGGCCCACGCAATATGAGAGAATCCCAACACAAACCTACTATAGAAGTTAGCAAGGCCTAGGAAGCTGCAAAGCTCCATGAGAGTTGTTGGGGTTGGCCAGTCGTGAATGGCTTGGATCTTAGCTAGATCCACATGCACACCATGGTCATCCGTGATGTATCCCAGATACTAAATTCTCTCCATTCAAAATGAGAACTTCACTAGATTGGCGTATAACTTGTATTGTCGCAGGGTGCTGAGGACCTAAACATGTTGCAAATGTTCTTTCCATGTTTTGATGTAGAAGAGGATGTCAACTAGATATACGACCACAAAATAATTGGTGAATGGTTGGAGAATGTCATCCATGATCCTCATGAAAGTTGTTGGAGCATTAGTCAAGTTGAAAGGCATGACCAACCACTCGAAAAGGCCTTCTTGTGATTTGAAGGCAGTCTTCTAAACATCGGTCGACTCAATTGGTACCTGATGATAGCCGAACTTTAAATCAATCTTACTAAAATACTCGGCACCCTTGAGTTGGTCAAGAAGGTCATCGATCCAGGGAATATTGGGATACGGATTCCAGACTGTGATTTTGTTTAAAGCTCTGTAATCAATACAAAGTCACCAAGTCCCATACTTCTTCCGCACCAACACAATTGAGCTGCCATAAGGTGAGGAGCTTGGCCGGATGTGCCCCTTTTGGATTAATTCTTGAATTTGTCTCTTGATTTCTTCATTTTCCATGAGAGAATGCCTGTGTATCAACCCATTAGGTAGAGGCACCGCGGGTATCAAATCAATTGAATGCTTGACTTGGTAATGTAATGGCACCCCAACATGTGTGGTGAAGATGTCTCTGTGTGCTTCCATGATCTTTTCCACCTGCTTCTATCATGTAGAGAGACCCTGTGTGGAGGCGGTGGATGTTGTTATGATATTTCATTCTCCTTCAGAGAAAATCATGAAGAGGACCAATTTCTCAATTTGGTAGATTACCTTCCTGTACTGCTTAGCTGTGACGAGAGACACTGGAATAGTGGGAACTGCCTCTGGTATCCTATTGTAATACCTGGGTTGTTAAATCTTGGACTTATGATATTTTATTTGTTAATGTGAGTATGGACTTATGATATTTTATTTGTTAATGTGAGTATGGACTTATGATATTTTATTTGTTAATGTGACTATGGACTTTGGAATTATTTTTATTGTTGTTATCATTGATGGGTGTTTCTATTAAATAAACAACTGGCTCAACAAATGCAACCAAAAGTGTATGGGATACCATGGATTCCATAGAGTGAGGGGGAATGGGGATATCCCTAGCACATTAGAACTTGTTGTTGGCTTGATTTTGTCCATCCTAGTTCATATTTGCACCTTGGTGACATTAATAATGTTGGTCACCCAAACATTGTTTGATGGATCCTATTTTTTTTATTTTGTGGATTATGGAGTTACTATTGCACCTTATGCATACCTTAGTGGGCCCCTCTTTCCTAGTGTGCCCTCGTTAAGTGAAATATTCCCTTTTATGGACCCCACTTGCATTATGGCACCCTCTCCCTAGATTCTAGGAGATCTAAGCTAGAATTTACCTTCCACCTCCATGATTTGTGCCTCCACCTCCACAAGTACGCCTCAATCCTCCATTCATCCCTATTTTTGTGTTTCTGGGATCTATAACCCTATTGGATCCTCTCTCTCACCTAATGCATGTTCCTTCGTGTTTTGTTTAACCCCCTTATGCATTAGTGCACCTCCTTGTGCTCTTCATGGCTCCACTCCTTAGTTTTTGGTAACTCCTACTCATGGTGCTAATCCAGGAAGGGGAATATCCCAAACTAAGCCACCACTCCACCAATTTGAGTTAAGTATTCATGATGAATCTTAACCTTACCTCTCTCTAATTCGATTTGATTCCCTTGGGTTATGATTGGCCTCCTTGTGCTATAAAATGCATGTGCTCTCTCCTTGTTGAAGCTAATCATAAGCTTTGGATCACTTTCCTTATTCTATCTCACTGTGTTATGAGTGTTGACAGTATTGAGACTATGTTGAGGTTGAGTATTTATTGCAGGACACTTTCAAAGGAGAAGTCCGTTTGTCCATTCCAGAGAGTTAATCTGGTGAATTGTTACCCTTTGCTTATGTTATATCACTCTACCAATCCATGTTCTCGCACATGAAGCTAGGAAATGGGATGGTGATATCCCAAGGGACAATTTAGGTGAAGGGAGTCACATCCCATTTGAAATGGAGACAGACATGAAAGTAGTAGTGGGAAGCATTGTGGTTCTTGGAGGGGGTAGTTCCGAGAGTTGTTAGATAGAGTGTGCCTCTACCTGTGGATGTGTGGTATCAGCTCGGGGGTGACCTGTTCAAGTGAGTTAGACTTGAATGTGTCTACAACTGGGAGGAAAGTTGTCTCACTGAAGCCAGTTTCCATTTGAAGATAAGTATTGGTCATATGCTTATTTATGTTATTTTTTCATGTTTATGTGCCTTGGAGGCTGAATTGTTTCCTAGTTATGTTTATGGTTTATGTGCCATTAATGGTATGTAGGATGGATGGATTTTGTACATTGAAAATCCAAATTGCTATGAACCTCCTCTACCATCTATTCTTTCTCTTCTCCTTCATGATATACAATTTGTGGCTCTCATGGTGTTGAGAGGGGCACAACCATATGTTGTAGTTTGTCTACTTATGCTCATTTATGGATTGTGGTACATATCCCATTGCATCCAGAGCGATGTATCTAGTAAGGAACACCTTTTGTTTAACTGGAAAATCTTTCCGTATGACCAAGTTATGACCGTTTTGGACTGGTATTGTTTCCAGTGCTAAAAGGAGTGCACCCCTCCCTTCGATTGAAAATACCTTTGTATGAAGATATGTTCTATCGTTTCAGGTATGATTTTATTATTGTAGATATTTTATATTGTTGCATTATATTATTTTAGATCTCTTTTGTATTGGTGATTGATGGCTGAAGGAAGGTATCCATACAATCTAAATCATACTGGTGAATGTTGACTATAGGGGACAACCACAAGATTTGATTTTTCGAAGGATGTAGATGCCATCCTATATCTCCATTATACTATGGTTTTGTGGCTTGATACTTTATTTAATTACTAGTTAATCACACCAATCAACACACATTCACAGAAATACTAATATCCTCATATCGATACACAAGCATGATGATAATCACAATAATTGAGTATTTACAATCATGTTTTCAATAATATTACAATCCAATAACTATTACTGAGTACATGGATAATTATATGTTTAACATATGGTTATTGGAGATTCCAATTATCCCATCATACTCACATAGAAAGTTTAGTTCTACAACAAATTTGCATTCAATAGTATGCACATTGGGGAAAATTTTATACTTGGGTTTTATGCATTTTATTTTTAAAGAGGCTAGAAGTTTATTTTAATTTCTTGGTTGTATGCTTGTTGGACTAACCTTAGATCACCTTAATCCGCTATGCTATACTGATCTCAGCTCCTTTTCCCTAGGTTTTCTAGTGCCTTTGGCCTTAGTTGGGTCGGGGACACTACACCTGTAGAGTTGTTTGCTCAAAGTAATAATGACACTACGAGTTCTAGATTCACATACAGCATGACACTTCCACATATATGGTTGTCCTAAAAGAAAATCACAAACTTCGAGTGGGGCAACATCGCACATTACCTCATCTTTGAAGGGCTTGATGCAGTAAGGTAGGATGCATTGTTGACTAATGTAGATGTCCCATCCCTGGCTGAGCCACACAATGTTGTAGGATTACAGGTGGTGTTGTTAGAAACTTCAAATCTTTAATGGCCTCTGTCGAAAAAAGGTTCTTTTGGATTCCACTATCAACAATGAAATGTAGTGGAGTTCACTTTACCCATATTTGTGAATGGAATAGGTGCTCACCTTCCTCTGAATCCTCTAGATCATCGGGCTATATCTTTGTGGTAGCGATGGAGATGATGGGTTCTACATCACCGATCTGCTTCCCCTTGTCTGCGACTATGATGCTGGGTTCTAAATCAGAGTTGGAACTAGGATCTCACTCTAAAGCTTTGATATAGGCCACCAATGACTGCTTTGAGCGACATTCATCAGTGTTGTCCCAAGGGATCTTATGGAAATCACACCATTTCCTAGTGTCCTTCATTCTCTTCTCGTAACCCTTCTTTACTTGTGGCTTGGACTAGTTTTCCTTAATCTTGTTAATATTTGGTTGAGCTTTGATCTTCAATTCTTTTAGATGCATAAACTTGAAACAATGAGACAATTCAATCACATTAAATTCATACATCCATAACACAAGATATACCCTGGGGAAAAACCTCAAAACTATAAGAAGAAAAACCCCAACAATTCTTCTCAGTAAAATATAATGGATAGCAGATAATGCTTTCTTTTACAACATAGAATATTTCTTTAGGAAGATAAGAGATCACCAAAACACTCTTGGTGAAGATACAAAATCAATAGAGAATATAGATCAATCAGATGTGTTTTCCAATGTGCCCAACACATCTATAACAAGCAAGACCAATAACTTGCACAAAGAGAAGCTCCTTGCCTTCAATGGAGAAGATAATTCCCTTCACATTGAATTCATCAACCCCGTATAACATATTTATATATTCTTCTCATGCATCGTCGTCTTCTAACTTCAGGATGAACCCGCCCTTAGACTGGATGTATCAATCTGGCATGAAGAAGTGCAACCCACTTATCATGTAGTGCTTTATCTCACTAAACTGTCTCTTACGATGAACTCGCCTCTTAACTGAAAGCTTTCTCACTTAGTTAGGTGGCCAACTTAAGTGTCCTCATGCAAGTGTTGCAACTCAAGTGCCATCTTTTAGTTTAACATAAGTGTTGTCATGCTATAACACTTAGTTAAATAGATCTTCTTTGTTGTCACTTAGTTAACTCTCTTTAACCGATTCTTTCTTGATAACATCACTGTAGTGATGAATTCGAGTTCTCCTTGATTTATTGAAGTCGTATTTTAGTTTAACTAAAGTGAAAACACTTTAGTTAATTAGTCCTTCTTATTTAACACTTAGTTAACTATTATTAACTAAAATCATGTTGATTTCAGATTTACTTGTAGTGACCACTGTGACTTCTTTAGTTAACTGAGGCATACATTGTGGCTTTAACTGAAGCTTGAAAATTCGAGTTCACTTAGTCATATATCGATCAATTCGAATTCTCTTTTTCTCTATTCATTTATCTTTATCTCTTTATCTTTTACTGCATGGTCAATGGGTGCTAACTTTAATTATCCATCACATTACATTATACTAAGAAGAATTTTCGGATGGTGTGATCATAGTATATTATTCCATACCAGATGATCATATGCTAAAGTAATTCACTTTAGAGGCAATCAATCTCTAAAGGAGACTTAATAACAATCTGATGATCATGGTTAATAATACATAACACAACATTAAATGATTTTAACAAGCAAATCACGACCTTTATACAGAAGGTCCACCTCAATATGGGAGGTCCATCCCATGGATACATTTATACGGAAGGTTCACATGAGAATTGTGAATTGAAACACAAGTCTGGAGCCTTGTCCAACAAGACTTTACAATATCATTACTTTGATCAATTACCTCTATATAGTAGGAATAACCTTTACATGGAAGGAAATCAAAGTTTTCACCTCTATACAGGAGGATCAATCTTGTTTGCACAAGATTGATTTGGACAATGTCTCCTGATGTTGTAAATTTAACACTCCCTCTTAGCGAGGGAGACAATCTCTGCCATACCAATCTTGTCTCGAAATTCCCTGAAATTTGTCACTGAAAAAGGCTTTGTTAACATATATTCAATATGCTCATCAGTAGAAATGTACTGAAGTTTCATTGTACCTTTCTGGACCATGTCTCAGATGAAGTGATACTTCATTTCAATGTGCTTTGGCTTGTCATGAAACACTGGGTTTTCGGAAAGCTTGATGCGACTCTGATTGTCACACTTAATAACTGTAGGCTCAATATTTTCACCGAACAACCCTACAAGTAGATTTCTGAGCCACACTGCTTCTCGACAGGAAACACTAGAAGCTATGTATTATGCTTCTGTAGTGCTCTAGGCTATGGAGCCTTGCTTCCTAATGGACCAAGATATCATAACTGATCCTAGGCTATAATAGTAGCAGTATGTACTCTTACCGTCCACAATGCTTCCGCCCCAGTCTGAGTCTATATAACCAAGTAACATGAATCCTCCACTGGAGGAATATTTGAGTCCATATGAAATTGTACATCGAAGGTACCTAAGCACATGATTAGCATCTATCCAGTGTTTGTGTCTTAGATCGGACATAAAGTGACTCAGAATGCTCACGACATAACATATATTAGGCCTTAAATGTATCAAGTACATTAGTGAGCGTATAATATGTCTATATAAAGTGGGATCTACTGGATATGATCCAAATCCTGACTCATGAATTTTACTCAAATTGGAAACCATTGGTGTAGTCATTGATTTGTAATCTATCATGCCAAACCTGCGCAATATATAAATAGTGTACTTCCCTTGAGATAGAAAAATTTTATCTTTTCTTTTCCAGATCTCAAGGCCAAGAAAGTAGTGCATCAGATCTAAGTCTTTCATCTCGAACTTTGAGGTGATATCCCTCTTGCACCAAGCAATCAGAGGTTCCTCTCCAGTGAGAAACAAATCATCAACATACAAAACCAATATCAATAGTTGGTTTTTCACTACTTTGAAGAACAAATTTGGATCAGCTTCACTCTTACATAAACCTAGTTTCTGAAGGTAGCTATCAATTCTAGAGTACCAAGCACGGGGGGCTTGCTTAAGCCCATATAGTGATTTCTTTAGCTTGCAAACATGGGACTACTTCCCATGCACCACAAATACCTCAGGTTGCTGAAAATAAACCTCTTCCTCAACCTCACCATTGAGGAAGGTTGTCTTCACATCCAATTGGTGAATTTTCCATCCTAGAACATATGCAAGTGCAATCATTGCTCGGATTGTGGTGTACCTTGCCACAAGGGAAAAGGTCTCATCATAATCGATGCCTTCTTTCTGAGAGAAACCTCAGGAAACAAATTTGGATTTATACTTCTCAATGCTACCATCCGCAACATGCTTTATCTTGTAAATCCATCTAGAAGTCACAATGGACTTCCCATCAATTTTGGGAACAACTTCCCAAACATCATTCTTCATTATAGAGTTGTACTCTTTTGTCATTGCATCTTTCACAACTTGTTGCTTTGAAACTTCTTCATATGAGGATGGTTTTGAATCACTGATGTGACTTGTCAGTGCAACATACATTGAATATCTATCAGGTTGCTTGCGCTCTCTGGATGAGCCTGGTGGCACTCCATGTTTCTCAGCATATTGTAAGATATCTCAACACCAATCAGATCTTCTTTTAGCATGAGGTTCATTAGGTGACCTCTCAATCAGTTCTACTGTTTCTTCAGGAGCTAGCGAATCCGAGGCATCTTCTGGTTTCTCCCTCTCAAACTCTGAAGGGGGAGAATCAGACTCGGGATACTTCATCTCTGAATGACATTGAATCTCTTTCAATATTTTGAAATTAGCTTCCTCATGGAAGGTAACATCTCAGCTAACTTCAATGTTTCTCTCACTAGGTACATATATTCGGTATGCTTTGGATGACTCACTATAACCCACACATGTGCCTTTCTTTCCAGAAGGATATATCTTTGTTCTCTTTTCTTTTGGTACATGAGTGTATACTGGACTCCTGAAGATCCTCATGTGTGAGATGTTTGGCTTCTCATCGATAAACACTTCTTTGGGTGTCTTCTCATCTAGATTGACATGCGGGATTCTATTATGTATATACACAGTTGTACTAGTGGCTTCTTCCCATAATGAGGCAGACATATCTTGATCACGCATCATGGATTTTGCAGCCTCACATATGGTTCTATTCTTCCTTTCAACAACCCCATTTTGATCAGGGTTGTATGGTACTGTTAACTGTATACATATTCATGCATCACTACATAGCTTATTAAATGCACGTGAATCAAATTCACCTCCGTTATCAGACCTTAATACACAAATGTGCTTTTATTTCTGATTTTCAACTAGGGCTTTAAACTCTTTAAATTTGTTGAGTTTCACTTTTAGCCTTCATGAAACAAATCCATGACTTCCTAGAAAAATCATCTATGAACAGTACATAATATAAGAAGCCACTCAAGGAGGGGGATGACATGGGACCACATACATCATAATGTATTAAATCTAAAATCCATTTAGATCTAGTAGTACTGCTGCAAATTTTTTTCTTAACATTCTTCCCAAGTGCACAACCCCGACATACACTATCATGCTCAAAATCAAATATGGGCATACCTTTTACCATCTTTTGAATTCCTGGTAGCACTTTGTAATGTATGTGTCCAAGCCTTCAGTGTCATAACTCACATGGGCTAATAGTGTGGTGAATCATAGCTTGAATGTACTTCCCAGGTACCTTGTAGAGTCCTCCCTCTCAAACTCCAATCACAACAGCAGATTCTAGGCTTTTCTTCTTCGGCCATAAAAGTGCTTTGTTATCCATGAAGATAACTTGGAAGCCTTTGTCTTCACAAACTGAAACTGACAGGAGATTCTTCTTTAATCCTGGAACATATAGAATGTCCTTCGCATGTAAAAATCACCGGTGCTCAGCTGGAATGAGGTGGATCCAACTCCTTGGATCGAATATGTTGAGTTGTCCCACAACTCTACCATGCATGTGAACTTTCTCTCCTTTAGGTTAGTGATGGAACTCTTGTAACCAGTCATATGTTTGCATGTGCCACTGTCAATCAACCATGTGTCTGCACTTGTGATGATGGATCCTGAAAGGGATGAGACAAGGTAATACTCTCTTCTTGTCTCATTTTCTTAGGATGCATTCTTTTGAGTGGTTTCATATTCTATAGCGATAGATGGCATGGAACTTTCATTTCTGCTTTTCTTTGCACTCTCTTGAGAAATGAACTTTATTGTTGCAATTGTAGCATCTAGCTTTTGACTTGTCAAAGCCTTTGTTGAAATCCTTCTTCTTTGGATGAGAGAAATTCTTTTGGAAGAAGGGTTTCTTTCCTTTCTTCATTTTTTTCATGAGGGAAATAATTTCTTCTTTATTGCAGATGGCGTTGCTTTGGATTCACCCTTTCTCTTGGATATAGTCATGCCACAATATTTAGAACCCATGTTTCACTTCTTGGCCATTGATAGCATCCAAGAATATCTCCCATGAAGATGGGATAGCATCAACGACGGTTTGGATGAGATAATCTTTATCCACTACAACTCCAATATTAACAAGATGATCTCGTACATGAGAGATCTTAGTGAAGAAGGAGGCCATTGTCTCATCCTTATCCATATTTAGATTTCATAACTTGTTCTTCCATGCCCTCTTTTGAGTTTTGGCCTTCTTCTCATATAGACGAGTCAATGTATCATAAAATTCTTTTGCGGTCTTCAGTGGTGTGATCACGAGCATCAAGTTATCTTTAACTGAATCATAGATGATCTGTTTGGCCTTAGCTTGATTATTCTTGAAGTTGATGCGCCCTGCATTAGATGTAGGCTCCTCCACCACAATGGATATATATCTATCCAAGTCATGTTCCTCTAGGATGTTGATAAACCTAGCCTTCCAAGTGTTGAAATTTGAGGTGCCCTCAAGACGGTCTTCCAGTTGTACAGATATTAATGCCATAGTCTTCAAATCTTGTCCTCAACTTCTCAGGATCTATGTAGGCTCTAGCTGGCATGAAAAACTGAGCTCCTTCACACCCTGAGCTCTGATACCATGTTAATATTTGCTTGAGATTTTATCTTCAATTATTTTAGATGCAGAAACTTGAAACAATGAGACAATTCAATCACATGAAATTCATACATCCATAACACAAGATATGCCCTTGGGAAAATCCTCAAAACTATAAGAACAAAAACCCCAACAATTATTCTTAGTAAAATATAATGGATAGCAAAGAATGCTTTCTTGTACAACATAGAAAATTGCTTTTGGAAGATAAGAGATCACCAAAACACTCTTGGTGAAGATATGGAAGCAATAGAGAAGAGAGATTAATCGGATGTGTTTTCCAATGTGCCCAACACATCAATAACAAGCAAGAACAATAACCTGCACAAAGAGAAGTGCATTTCCTTCAATGGAGAAGAGAATTCACTTCACATTGGATTCATTAATCCCATATAATATATTTATACATTATTCTCATGCACCAGCTTCTTCGCCCTCAGACTAGATGTATCAATTTTGCATGAAGAAGTGCGCCCCACTTCTCATGCAGTGCTTTATCTCACTGAACTGTCTCTTAGTATGAACTTGGCTCCTAACTGAAAGCTTTCCCACTTATTTAGGTGCCTAACTTAAGTGTTGTCATGCAAGTGTCACAACTCAAGTGTCGTCTTTCAGTTTAATGTAAGTTTCATCATGCAATAACACTTAGTTAACTAGATCTTCTTTGTTTTCACTTAGTTAAGTATCTTTAACTGATTCTTTCTTGATAACATCACTGTAGTGATCAATTCGAGTTATCCTTGATTTATTGAAGTGTCGTCTTTTAGTTTAACTAAAGTGAAAACACTTTAGTTAACTAGTCCTTCTTATTTAACACTTAGTTAACTATTATTAACTAAAATCATGTTGATTGATTTACTTGTAGTGACCACGGTGAGTTCTTTAGTTAATTGAGACATACAATGTGGCTTTAACTAAAACTTGACAATTCGAGTTCACTTAGTCATCTTGTGATCAATTTGAATTCTCTTTTTCTATATCCATTTATCTTTATCTCTTTATCTTTTACTACATGGTCAATATGTGTTAACTTTAATTATCCATGAAATTACATTATACTAAGAAGAATTATCGGATTTTGTGATCATAGTGTATTATTTTGGACCAAATGATCATATGCTAAAGTAATTTACTTCAGAGGTGATCAATCTCTAAAGGAGACTTAATAGCAATATAATGATCATGGATAATAATACATCACACAACATTAAATTCTTTTAACAAGTAAAGCACGACCTTTATACGGAATGCCCGCCTCTATACGAGAGGTCCATCCCATGGATACCTTTATACGAAAGGTTCACATGAGAATCATGACTTGACACACAAGTCTGGAGCCTTTTCCAACAAGACTTTACAACATCATTACTTTGATCAATTACCTCTATACGGGAGGAATAACTTTTACACAGAAGGAAATCAAAGTGTTCACCTCTATACATGAGGATCAATCTCAATTGCACAAAATTGGTTTGGAGAATGTATCTTGATGCTATACATTTAACACTCCCTCTCAGTGAGGGAGGTATTCTATACCATACCAAGCTTGTCTCGGAAGTACCTGAACTTTGTCACTGACAGAGGCTTTGTTAACACATATGCAATTTTCTCATCAGTAGAAATGTACTGAAGTTTCCCTGTACCTTTCTGGACCATGTCTCGGATGAAGTGATACTTCATTTCAATGTGCTTCGACTTGTCATGGAACATTGGGTTTCATAAATCTTGATGCAACTCTAATTGTCACACTTAATAAATGTAGGCTCAAGATTTTCACTGAACAACCCTGTAAATAGATTTATGAGCCACACTCCTTCTTAGCAAGCAACACTAGCAGCTATGTATTTTGCTTTTGTAGTGCTATGGGATACAGAGCCCTATTTCCTGTTGGACCTGGATATCATAGCTGATCCTAGGCTATAATAGTATCCAGATGTACTCATACAGTCCACAATGCTTCCTCCCCATTTTGAGTTTGTATAACCAAGTAACATGACTCCTCCACTGGAGTCATATCTGAGTCCAGATGAAATTGTACCTTGGAGGTACCTAAGCACATGCTTAGCAGCTATCCAGTTTCTGTGTCTTGGATCAAACATAAATTGACTCAGAATGATCACAACATAACATATATCAGGCCTCAAATGTATCAAGTACATTAGCGAGCCTATAAGTTGTCTATAAAAAGTGAGATCCATTGGATCTGATCTAGAGCCTGACTCATGATGTTTCCTCAAATTGGAAACCATCGGTGTAGTCACAGATTTGCAATCTATCATGCCAAACCTATGCAATATATCCACAATGTACTTCCCTTGAGATAGAAAAAAATTATATTTTCTTTGCGAGATCTCAAGGCCAAGAAGGTATGCATTAGTCCCAAGTCTTTCATCTCGAAATCTGAGGTGAGCTCCCTCTTGCACCGAGCAATCAGATGTTCCTCTCCAGTAAGAAACAAATCATCAACATACACAACCAATATCAACGGTTGGTTCTTCACTACTTTGAAGTACAAATTTGGATCAACTTCACTCTTACACAAAACTAGTTTCTGAATGTAGCTATCAATTCTGGAGTACCAATGCCTAGGGGATTTCTTAAGCCCATATAGAGATTTATTTAGCTTGCAAACATGGGACTCCTTCCCATGCACCACAAATCCTCCAGGATGTTGAATATAAACCTCTTCCTCAACCTTACTATTGAGGAAGGTTGTCTTCACATCCATATGGTGAAGTTTCCATCCTAGAACATATGCAAGTTCAATCATTGCTCAGATTGTGGTGTACCTTGCCACAGGGGCAAAGGTCTCATAATAATTGATGCCTTCTTTATGAGAGAAAACTCTAGAAATGAATCTGGCTTTATAATTCTCAAAGATACCATCAACAACATGCTTTATCTTATAAATCCTTCTGGAAGTGACAATCAACTTCCCATCAGGTTTGGGAACAACCTCCCAAACATCATTCTTCATTATAGATTTGTACTCTTTTGTCATTGCATCTTTCCAAAATTGTTGGTTTGTAGCTTCTTCATATGAGGATGGTTCTGAATCACTAATGTGACTCATAAGTGAAACATACCCTAAATATATGTCAGGTTGCTTGCACTCTCTAGATGAGCCTATGGGTTCTCCATGTTTCTCTGTATCTTGTAAGATATCTCGGCACCATGCAGATTTTATTTTAGTGGGAGGTTCATTAGGTGACCTCTCAATCAATTCTTCTAGTTCATGAGGAGCTAGTGAATCTGAGGCATCTTTTGGTTTCTCCCTCTCAAACTCTAAAGGGGGAGAATCAGACTCGGGATCCTCCATCTCTGAATCACATTGAATCTCTTTTGATATTTTGAAAGTAGCTTCCTCATGGAAGGTAACATCTCAACTGACTTCAATGTGTCTCTCACTAGGTACATCTATTCGACATGATTTGGATGACACACTATAACCCATAAAGGTTCCTTTGTTTCTAGAAGGCTTCATCTTTGTTCTCTTTCTTTTCGGTACATGAATGTATATTGGGCTCCTGAATATCCTCAAGTGTGAGATGTCTGGCTTCTCATCGGTAAACACTTCTTCGGGTGCCTTCTCATCTAGAATGGCATGCAGGCTTCAATTTTGGACGTACATAGTTGTACTTGTGGTTTCTGCCCATAATGAGGTAGACATATCTTGATTATGCATCATGGCTTTTGCAGCCTCACATATGGTTATATTCTTCCTTTCGACAACCCCATTTTGCTGAGGGTTGTATAGTACTGTTAATTGTCTACATATTCCTGCATCACTACATAGCTCATTAAATTTATGTGAATCAAATTCACCTCCATTACCAGACCTTAATGAATGGATGTGATTTTCTTTCTTTATTTTCAACTAGGCCTTTAAACTCTTTAAATTTGCTAAGAGTTTCACTTTTATCCTTCATGAAATAAATCCATGACTTCCTAGAAAAATCATCTATGAATAGTACATAATATAAGAAGCCACTCAGGGAGGGGGATGACATTGGAGCACATACATCAAAATGTATTAAATCTAAAATCCCTTTAGATCTAGTAGTACTGCTGGAAATTTTTTTCTTAACATTCTTCCTAACTGCACAACCCCGACATACACTATCATGCTCAAAATCAAATACAGGCACACCTTTTACCATCTTTTGAAGTCCTGATAGCACTTTTTAGTGTAGATGTCCAAGCCTTCGGTGCAATAACTTGCATGGAATGATAGTGTGGTGAATCATATATTGAATGTACTTCCCGAGTACCTTGTAGAGTCCTCCCTCTCGAAATCCAATCACAACAACAAATTCTAGGCTTTTGTTCTTCGTCCATAAAAGTGCTTTGTTATCCATGAAGATAACTCAGAAGCCTTTGTCTTCAAGAACCAAAATTGACAGGAAGTTCTTCTTGAATCCTAGAACATATAGAATGTCCTCCACATAAAAAATATCATCGGTGCTCAGCTAGAATGAGGTGGATCCAACTGCTTGGGGTCGAATATGTTGAGTTGTCCCCCAACTCTACCATGCATGTGAACTTTTTCTCCTTTAGGTTAGTGATGGCACTCTTGTAACCAATCATATGTTTGGAAGCTCCACCGTCAATCAACCATGTGTCTGCGCTTGTGATGACGGATCTTGAAAGGGATGAGACAAGGTAATACTCCCTTCTTGTCTCCTGTTCTTCGGATGCATTCTTTTGAGTGGTTTCATCTTCTATGGCGGTAGAAGCATGAAAATCTCTTTTCCGCTTTGCTTTTCACACTCTTGAGAAATGGCCTTTCTTGTTGCAATTGTAGAATCTATCTTTTGACTTGTCAAATCCTTTTTCGAACTCCTTCTTCTTTGGATGAGAGAACTTGTTTTGGAAGAAGGGTTTCTTTCCTTTCTTCATTCTTTCCGTGAGGGAAAGATTTTCTTCTTTAGTGCACATAGCTTTGCTCTGGGTTCTCCCTTCCTCTTGGATACAATCACGACACAATATTTCGAACCCAGGTTGCACTTCTCGACCATTGATAGCAGCCAAGTGTTGGATATGGTTGTCATTGATGTCAAAGGAGTTCATTAATGACAAAGGAATAACCAAGGACATGATGGCAAGGTGAATTCAGTGAAAGACAAAAGCAGTGATGACATGGCATGTATGATGATGTGGCATATATGATGACATGGAATGGCATGTATGATGATGTGGCATGAAGTTGAAAATACATCTGATGGTGTTCTGGTGCTATCAGGAAGTCATTGTTGCATCCTGACATTATTCTGAAGAAATATGGCAATTTGGTGAAAATCAGGAAATTGACTAAGTATGGAAAATTAGTAAAAATTGGTCCAAGTAGCATTAAGAGAATGCCCGCCATAATTTATGGTTTGAGAAGAATGCCCACCATGGTACCAGGATTTATCTTGTTATAGTGGCTATCCATTCATGGTCTTGGTTTGACTTCATCAACTATGAGGAGAAAGTTCTAGGTTTGTCAAAACAGGGTTTTGCACCAAAACTTGTAAAAAGGACTAATTAGCCTTAGAAAGATACCCACCATAAATTATGGGTTGAATTAAATTCCCGCAGCACATGACTAGGCTGTAGTATGTTGGTTTCTCTATCTATTCATGTTATCAATTTTCCCTAATCATTCTTGAGGTGAAAGTTATGGATATGCCAAAACAGGGTTTTAGGCATTTTTTGCACCAAGTTCAGTAAAATGCCTGCCTAGGGAAAATGAAGAAGAGTCTGAAGGTGAAATGAGTTGTGTTGTTATTAGTGAGATATTATACATCATATGGTAACATTTTTTCATGGTTTTGGTGAAATAAAAAATCCACCTTGAAAATGGCACAAATTGTCTAAGTGTAAAATCTGCTAGTAAAACTGCCTACGTGGCCTTGTAAAATGCCCGCCATAATTTCTACTCGATGGATTAAATTATTTTGAAGGTACAGTCCTATATATTTTTGATTGGTTCATCTAACCATACCATCAGTTTGTCAAAGGTATCTGAGGATGAATTTATTAATTTTTCAAAAGTGCCTTCTGGCAGTTTTTGCACTGTTCCAGCACTGGAAAATCTGCCTAAGTTGTCTCAGGAAAATGCACACCAGAGGCTATGATTGTGCAGATAAATTTATCTAATGGTATGGATATGGTATTTGACAACTTTTCCATCTAGCCATGAGTTCAGTTCTCCATCTGGTAGTCACATGTGCGAAATACAAACCTGTCAAGTTAGTAAAAAAAATTATTAAAGCAGAAAGCTACAGGAATAAAAAGAAAGCTACATGAATAAAATCAGAAATATAAAATAGAGTTTTTGATTAAAAAAAAATAGAATGTGACTATTTAAAGAAAAATATATTATTTATTAAAGAGACCAATGAAATGAAGGATGGCCAATAAAGTTTTTAATTAATTATTTAATTAAAAACATTAATAAACATAATTGTAAATTAAAGATTAAAACATAGATTCGAAAGGGCATGAGATGATTTAATTAATTAATAAAGAACAGAATTAAAGCTGAGATTCGAAGAGTTATGAGGAGAAGATTAAATTAATTTATAAATAGAATTAAATTAAAAGAACAGAGATTTGAAGAGGTGTGATGAAGAAAGATCATAAGCCTAATTCGAAAAGGTGTGATGCTTGGACAATTAGGGAGAATATATAAACAGAAAATGAATATTTAAACATGTATCTCAGTGTTCTTATCAAGGAGTAGAGCAAGAAGTCAGAGACCAACAAGATGAAGAAGTTGTGACAGAAACAAAAGAAAGAGATCTGGAAGATTGACCAGATTAGTTTTAGGGTGGCAGGGTGGTGCTAGGACAGGCAGGAAGCCTGCTGGGGGTTGTAGCCTCCATTCAGTAGAAGCTGGAGAACAGGGTGTCGTTGCATCCTTGCCTGTAACAGTGGGCAGAAGATCTGGGGTGTTGTAGCATCCTCGTCTGTAGCAGCAGGTAAAACCTGGGATGTAGTTGCATCCTTTATGTAGAAGCAAATAAACAATTTTGTAAAATTCATCTTACTAGTGAGTATGAGTTTGTGGTTTGCTCTTTGAGGTTTCCACGATAAAATATTGTGTCCTAACTTGTTTGATTATTTGTGTGTCTTGAACTAATTGTTTTTAATAAAAGGAAAAAGAAGGCAATAGTGATTCACCCCCCCTCTCAGTATTGCTGTATATTCCAACAATTAGTATAAGAGCAGGATCCTTCACTATAGTTTAACCACTGGAAGGAAGATCCTCATTAAGACCACAATGGATCAGCAGGAATGATTAGCTGCCAATAGACCTCCACTGTTCACAGCAAGTAACTATGCATACTGGAGTGCAAGAATGAAGTGCCATCTAATGGCTCTTGGATGAAAGGTTTGGAGAGAAATTGAAAAGAAGTATAATATAGGAGACAACCTACCTACAGACCAAGAAGAACTTGACCAATATGAGGCCAATTCAAAAGCTCTGAATGCAATCCTAAATGGATTAACAAACTCAGTGTTTGTGAAAGTCACGCAATGCAAGACAACCAAAGAAGCTTGGGATAAATTAAAAATTGTCTATGAAGGAGCATCCAAAGTCAAACATGCAAAAGTTTAGACATACAAAGGATAGTTCGAAAGCCTAAAAGTGAAAGAGGAAGAAAATATTGCAGAATATCTTTTAAGAGTAGATGAAATTGTCAATGCTATTCGAGGCCTTGGAGGAGAACTAGAGGAGCAAGATGTAGTGGACAAAGTACTAAGAACCCTGCCAATGAAGAATGACTCAAAAGTATCTGTTCTAGAAGAGCGAGATGATCTTAAAGATATGACAGTAGATGAACTACATGGGATCCTCACTGCCTACGAGATGAGAAAAGGAAAAGATGGACAGTCAAATAAAGAAGAAGCATTTAGAATCTTATCTAAGAACCAATCAAGAAATTCAGATGATGAAGAAGCCCTTTTCATCAGGAATCTTGAGAGAGGTACTGGAAAGTACAAGGGAAAGATACCTCTAAAGTGTCTTAACTGTGGAAGAATTGGACACTTTGCTACAAAATGTCCTTATACTAAACAAAATGGAAGTGATGAGAAAGAAGTCTCAAGGAATTTCAAAAAGGGAAAAACAGGAAACGAAAAAAAGATTTCTTACATCATGGAAGATAGTGAAGACGAAGACACAAGTGAAGATGAAGAAACAGAGATTCTATTTATGGGATTAGAAGCCCAAGCTCAATATGATGAATCAATGGAAGAAGGAGAAGTAGATCTAAGAGATGAGTTAATCAGTGCTCTTGAAAAACTTGATAAAAGCAGGAAAAATGACAAACAATCAAACCAAATCATTAGTAACTTGAAAAACCAGCTTGAAGAGGCCAAGAAGATTGAAGAGGATCTAGTTTTACAGCTCAAAAGGAGAATGCAAAAATCAGAGAAGCTTGAAGAAGAGATTATGCAGCTTAGAAAGAAGCTCAATGAAGAAACTATTAAGTCAAAATATGAAAGCAGTTCAAAGATTTTAGATGAGATCTTGAGTAGCCAAAGACCATTAAGTGATAAAATTGGATTAGGCTATGACAAAGAAAAAGATTCAAAATATTTGTCCTCTACACTCCAAGATAGAAATGAAAGAAGATATGATGCTGCACTCAAAAGCCAAATTGAGAAGAATAGTCAGAAGTCTAGTCCCTTATCCCATAATAAAGACATAACTGATATGATACCTAAAGGACCAACGACAAGTAAAGTCCAATAGATATTTTTTGGCCATTGCTACACTTGTCATAATTTTGGACATATGGCTAGAGAATGCAAGCTAAGGAAGAATGCCTCAATAGAAGATCAAGAACAAAAGAAGGAATGGAAGAAGATGGAAGATATGAAGCAGGAAGATAAAAAATTCCTCAACCATAAAAGAAATTTTTATGGATATTGTCACTACTGTCACAAGTTTGGTCACAAAGCTATTGATTGCAGAACCAAGAAAAGAGATCAAAGTAAGGAACTCAAGGAACACAAAATATCAGTAAGCAGGGTACCTCATGGAAAGATGTGGAGAAAAAGAGAAGATAGTAGTGTTTTAGAGGAAACACAGTTTCCAAGCATCAATGACGATGATGATCAACATAATAGTGCTGCAGATGAAAATGACATCCATTATGATGGAAAGGAAGATGAAGATGAAGGACTCACCAATGAAGAGAGAAATCATGAAATTCTCTTCTAAAATTCTTATGACCTAAAAAGAGAAATTATAAAACCAACATTAGAAGGGATTATATACTCAGGGGGAGTAAAATGTGTTTGCAAGAGGAGGAGCATTGTGATAGGGGGAGTCCATGAATTTATCAAAGACTTACTATAAGAAGGTAAAGAAGGATGCTAACTAGATGATCAACACCAAGACCAAGTTAACTGGAGGAAGCCAAGAAAAAGAAGGGCATTGTCTAAAAGAGAATGATTGGAAATTCTATATCAAGATGATTACAGTAAAGGCATAATAGGTTATCCTTTGTCATTGTTGTCAAAGGGGGAGAATGTGTAGTTGTTGCCATCAATGCTAAAGGGGGAGAATGTTGGATATGGTTGTCATTGATGTCAAAGGAGTTCAGTAATGAAAAAGGAATAACCAAGGACATGATGGCAAGGTGAGCTCAGTGAAAGACAAAAGTAGTGATGACATGGCATGTATGATGATCTGGCATATATGATGACATGGAATGGCATGTATGATGATGTGGCATGAATTTGAAAATACATCTGATGGTTTTCTGGTGCTATCAGGAAGTCATTGTTGCATCCTGACATCATTCTGAAGAAATATGGAAATTTGGTGAAAATCAGGAAATTGACTAAGTATGGAATAATTAGTCAAAATTGGTCCAAGTAGCATTAAGAGAATGCCCGCCATAATTTATAGTTTAAGAAGAATTCCCTCACCATGGTAACGGGATTTATCTTGTTATAGTGGCTATCCATTCATGGTCTCATCTTGACTTCATCACCTCTGAGGAGAAAGTTCTAGGTTTGTCAAAACAGGGTTTTGCACCAAAACTTGTAAAAAGGACTAAGTAGCCTTAGAAAGATGCCCACTATAAATTATGGGTTGAAGTAAATTCCCGCATCACATGACTAGGCTGTAGTATGTTGGTTTCTATATCTATTCATGTTATCAGTATTCCCTAATCATTCTTTAGGTGAAAGTTATGGATCTACCAAAACAGGGTTTTAGGCAGTTTTTGCACCAAGTTCAGTAAAATGCCCGTCTAGGGAAAATGAAGAAGAGTCTGAAGGTGAAATGAGTTGTGTTGTTATTAGTGAGATATTCTACATCACCTGGTAACATTTTTTCATGGTTTTGGTGAAATAAAAAGTCCACCTTGAAAATGGCACAAATTGTACAAGTGTAAAATCTGCTGGTAAAACTGCCTAAGTGGCCTCTGTAAAATGCCCGCCATAATTTCTACTTGATGGATTAAATTATTCTGAAGGTACAGTCCTGTATATTGTTGATTGGTTCATCTAACCATACCATCATTTTGTAAAAAATGTATCTGAGGATGAATTTATTAATTTTCCAAAAGTGCCTTCTGGCAGTTTTTGCACTGTTCCAGCATTGGAAAATCTGCCTAAGTTGTCTCAAGAAAATGCACACCAGAGGCTGTGGTTGTGCAGATAAATTTATATAATGGTATGGATATGGTATTTGACAACTTTTCCATCTAGCCATGAGTTCAGTTCTCCATCTGGTAGTCACATGTGCGAAATACAAACCTGTCAAGTTAGTAAAAAAAATTATTAAAGCAGAAAGCTACAGGAATAAAAAGCAAGCTACTGAATAAAATCAGAAATATAAAATAGAGTTTTTGATTAAAAAAATAGAATGTGACTATTTAAAGAAAAATATATTATTTATTAAAGAGACCAATGAAATGAAGGATGGCCAATAAAGTTTTTAATTAATTATTTAATTAAAAACATTAATAAACAGAATTGTACATTAAAGATTAAAACATAGATTCGAAAGGGCACGAGATGATTTAATTAATTAATAAAGAACATAATTAAAGCTGAGATTCGAAGAGGTA
The DNA here is from genome assembly GCA_027924585.1 of Larix kaempferi. Taxonomy (NCBI): domain Eukaryota; kingdom Viridiplantae; phylum Streptophyta; class Pinopsida; order Pinales; family Pinaceae; genus Larix; species Larix kaempferi. The sequence continues at coordinate 6,668,462 of BSBM01000410.1, forward strand.
TGAGGAGAAGATTAAATTAATTTATAAATAGAATTAAATTAAAAGAACAAAGATTTGAAGAGGTGTGATGAAGAAAGATCATGAGCCTAATTCAAAAAGGTGTGATGCTTGGACAATTAGGGAGAATATGTAAACAGAAAATGAATATGGAAACATGTATCTCAGTGTTTTGATCAAGGAGCAAAGCAAGAAGTCAGAGACCAGCAAGATGAAGAAGTTGTGACATAAACAAAAGAAAGAGATCTGGAAGATTGACCAGATCAGTTTTAGGGTGGCAGGGTGGTGCTAGGACAGGCAGGAATCCTGCTGGGGGTTGTAGCCTCCATTCAGTAGAAGCTGGAGAATAGGTGTCGTTTCATCCTTGCCTGTAACAGTGGGCAGAATATCTAGGGTAGCATCCTCGTCTTTAGCAGCAGGCAAAACCTGGGATGTAGTTGCATCCTTTCTGTAGAAGCAGATAAACAATTTTGTAAAATTCATCTTACTAATGAGTATGAGTTTGTGGTTTTCTCTTTGAGGTTTCCACAATAAAATATTGTGTCCTAACTTGTTTGATTATTTGTGTGTCTTGAACTAATTTTTTTTAATAAAAGGAAAAAGAAGGCAATACTGATTCAGCCCCCCCTCTCAGTATTGCTGGATATTCCAACACCAAGAATGTCTCCCATGAAGATGGGAGACCATCAACGATGGTTTGGATGATATCATCTTCATCCACTACAACTCCAATGTTAACAAGCTGATCTCTTACCTGAGAGAAAGTTAGTGAAGAAGGAGGCCATTGTCTTGTCCTTCTCCATCTTGATATTTCATAACTTGTTATTCAATGCCCTCTTTTGATTTGGGGCCTTATTCTCATATAGATTAGTCAATGTATCATAACATTCTTTTGCGGTATTCAATGGTGTGATCACGAGCATCAAGTTATCTTTTACTGAATCATAGATGATCTGTTTGGCCTTAGCTTGATTCTTCTTGAAGTTGATGCGCCCTGCATTAGATGTAGGCTCCTCCACCACAATGGATATGTAGCTATCCAAGTCATGTTCCTCTAGGATGTTGAGAATCCTATCCTTCCAAGTGTTGAAGTTTGAGGTGCCCTCAAGACGGTCTTTCGGTCGTACAGAGATTGATGCCATATTCTTTAAATCTTGTGCTCAACTTCTCAGGATCTACGTAGGCTCTAGCTGGAATGCAAAACTGAGCTCCTTCACACCTTGACCTCTGATACCATGTTAATATTTGATTGAGATTTGATTTTTAATTCTTTTAGAAGCAAAAACTTGAAACAATGAGACAATTCAATCACATTAAATTCATACATCATAACACAAGATATTCCTTAGGGAAAATACTCAAAACTATAAGAACAAAAACCCCAACAATTCTTCTCAGTATAATATAATGGATAATAGAGAATGGTTTCTTTTACAACATAGAAGATTTCTTTTGGAATATAGGAGATCACCAAAACACTCTTGGTGAAGATATGGAAGTAATATAGAAGAGATATCAATCAGATGTGTTTTCCAATGTGCCCAGTGTTACTGGGCAAACTAGCAAGGCTAGTTTCCGATAAGCAAAAATAAGAAAAGTAATCCAATTTCACCTCGATCATGATTCTAACTTATTCGGAGCGTCGAAACCTCCAAGGAGAAGTATCCTTATGAAACCATGTAGAAAACCGATATGACCAAAAGACTATATTCTCCGTGCAATCATTAGTTAGACCAGTGCCTAAATGGAGTCAAAATGAAGACAATATAACCATTAATCATCCAATGTGAGTAGGTGCAAGCTAGGCAAAAATATATGGTCAAAGAATCATCAATTGCGTTAGGATTCACCAAAGAACATTCGCCCACTTGTATCAAATAGATCATAAGCATGTATCATTAACAAAAGGTAGATAAGTTAAAAGTTTATTGCAAATGTAGGGTTCAATATTATTCAATAGACACCATTTATATCATTAGACGTCTCAAGGGATCATTTAACAAGATTTATCATGTAGTTAAATGTCTTCAACCAAGTTAAACTAGGCCAAGATGCTATTGCAATGTAACCAATGACAACACTTGAAAAGATCAAAATTATCTACCAATGAAGTGTGTGAGTTCTTATGTAAAGACCAAATACTAATTATGTAAAAATATTTACTGTCCACGGATTTTAAGCAAGTTCAAATTTATTGCTATGTACCAAGTCAAGGTAGGTTTAAATATTGTTCAAATATCATTCCATAAGCACTCTTCATCACTAATTAATAATCAACCATACCAAGATCAAATTAGAGTCAACCTATTATACTCCAAACACAACTTCAGATTAGTAAATGAATATACAGTACATTAGGATCATAAGTCAATCTTTAATATTCAAATAGAGCAATGTAAGTTATGAAACGTAGGACAAAGAGCTATTTAAGCTAACAAAAATAACCAAGTAACTGAAATCCAAACTCCACTATGTCATCAATTTAAAGAAGTCAATTCTTATGTAATTCTGATTTGCATACATAGATATATAGTAATGTAAATCGATAGCAGGTAGGAGTTTTTTAGTGCATCGATAATATACCAATCATATGTTAACTTATAGCAGTAAAGGACTAAGATCAACCAAATTATCAATTCTTTTGTTACACAAAAAATGACAAATCAGAAATGAAATTTATCAGTTTCAGATCTGTATGTGAATGTTAGTGGCACAATATAGCAGCAGTGAAATATGTATGTAATTTTGTTAATTATAGCAATATATGATAAGGTAGAAAATCACATAAGTGTCAAACAATATTCATTAATCAACGTAAAAAAAAGTAGGATCACTTTCCAGCTTACTAACAGATCTATATTATGATGTATGTAAAGTACAAATTTCAGATCTTTAGAAAGGGTAAAACAGTGTTAAAATACTCCAGAATTAAACCCCTTCGCTTGTCTTAAAGTGTGCAGGTGTTGGCGTTGGAGAGGAGGGTTGTTCTGTGCTTACAGTTTGGTGAAGAGGGGTTGAATTGGTGCAACAGAAACATAGGACAAGAGTGGAGGAGGTTAAGAGGACAACGAGTTGTAAAAGGGCTGAGCGAAGGTAAGGGAAATGGAAGAGAAGGGAGCGAAGATGGTAGGAGGAACAAGGAAAAGGGCAGCGAGGTAATGGAGAGAGGGTAGAGGGAGGACGCTAGGGAAATTTAGGTCTATAGCTAGGGTTAGGCAGCAGTAAATTAGGGCTTTTTAGGATTTTTAAAATTTAATTTTATGTTTTTAGGGCTTCCTAAAATTTCTCCCTAAGGTTTTTAGAGATTAAAATGGAAGGTTGAAATTATAGGAGAGAGGGCCGAAATTTTAGGAAGGCCAAAAAATCGAAAAAATTAAATTTCTTGATTTTTAGGGTTTTTGGCATAAAATTGCAGACCTAAATCTAACCTTAATTCTACCTTGAAAATGCAAAATTAGACTTAAAAATACAAGTTTAACTTAGCAATAATATTTACAAAAATACAAACTAGGGTTTGATGTAGAGAAAATGGACAAACTTAGGGTTCTAAGGGGTTCCAGCCTAACCCTAGGGCATCAAGTAGGATGGCCATCCTCTTGAGATGGTACTTGCCAAGTTTGGAAAACTAGGGTTTTCTTCAACAATCACAAGGACAAACTTAGGGTTCTAAGGGGTTCCAGCCTAACCCTAGGGCATCAAGTAGGATGGCCATCCTCTTGAGATGGTACTTGCCAAGTTTGGAAAACTAGGGTTTTCTTCAACAATCACAAAGATTGGTTGAAGAGGCCCTAGTTAAGACAAACCTTGGAGACCTAAAGATCAAGATTTACAATGCTAGGGAAACTAAAGGATGAAAATGACTTAGCTAGAACAAAATGCAGTATTAATGGCTACCATTCAACCTTAGACAAGCACACATCCAACATTTAACAAGGAAATATCAAGATAAGAAACTTAGATACCTCCTTGTGCATGTGATAATCAAACAACTCCTAACATCACCTTAGCAAAGAACAAGAGCAAAGATGCTACAAAGATTTGTCCCCAAACTAGCAAGTACATCCATCCTCAAGAGGTGCGCATCACGCCAAGAGCCCAAGTAGGGTAAAAATCAAAAATAAATGTTTTATCCCATAAGTTGTTATCTTAAAATGAAGTGAGGAAAAGTTTATTTATACCTTTTCACACTCACTTTACAAAAATAAATAAAATCTAGGCCGGCGTGCCTTTTTAAAATGTTAATTTGAAAATACAAATGTCAACTTAAAATTAAAACAATAATAATATAAAATAATGAAAATAGTGGATAATTTGGGGCATTTCCCCATAATTTACCCACACGTAACTAAAACAACTAAAAATGAGCATATTGGTATGTTCTGAAGGCCAGACTGCGGAGGGGGGGGGGGGTTGTCATGCCCCATATAACCCCAACAGTAGTGAAAATCCCTCAACGCCCCCCTAATCAAGCATAGTAGCCTGGATTCAAGGATGACATCATCATCAAGAGGAGCCCATGGAGAGAGGGCGTTGGTGAACTGGAGGACCAGGAGGGTGTGGAAGGTGACCTCGAGGAGAGGCATAAGCCTCAATGCTGAAAGAAGTGCCACCAGAATGATAAAACAAGGTGGGGGTCATGTGACCCAGTGACCCACCCTTGGGGGGGACGAACACCAACCTCAGGGATTCAAGCCCTTCTATGAGGCAGTCAGCAATTCCACTAAGCCATAGTACCCCCAAGAGGGAACCAAAGAGTATGGAAATAACCCTCACTCAAGAAAATGGCTGGAACACATCCCTCCAAGTTGAAAAAATTGCTCCTCTCTCCCTGGGGCACATTTGAAGGTGCATTGGTAGTGGTACCATGTAACACCCATCACATCAATAACAAACAAGAACAATAACCTAAACAAAGAGAAGCGTCTTTCCTTCAATGGAGAAGAGAATTCTCTTCACATTGAATTCATCAAATCCCATATAACATATTTATACATTCTTCTCATGCATCGGCTTCTTCTAACTTCAGGATGAACTTGCCCTCAGGATGGATGTATCAATCTTGCATGAAGAAGTGCACCCCACTTCTCATGCAGTGCGTTATCTCACTGAATTGTCTCTTAGGATGAACTCACCTCTTAACTGAAAGCTTTCCCACTTCGTTAGGTGGATAACTTAAGTGTCGCAACTCACGTGTCGTCTTTTAGTTTAACATAAGTGTCGTAATGCAATAACACTTAGTTAACTAGATCTTCTTTGTTGTCACTTAGTTAACTCTCTTTAACTAATTCTTTATTGATAACATCACTATAGTGATCAATTCGAGTTCTCCTTGATTTACTGAAGTGTCATCTTTTAGTTTAACTAAAGTGAAAACACTTTAGTTAACTAGTCCTTCTTATTTAACACTTAGTTAACTATTATTAATTGAAATCATGTTGATTGATTTACTTGTAGCGACCACTGTGAGTTCTTTAGTTAATTGAGGCATACATTGTGGCTTTAACTGAAGTTTGACAATTCGAGTTCACTTAGTCATTTCCTGATCAATTCGAATTCTCTTTTTCTCTATGCATTTATCTTTATCTCGTTATCTTTTACTACATGGTCAATATGTGCTAACTTTAATTATCCATCACATTAAATTATACTAAGAAGACTTATCAGAGGTTGTGATCATAGTATATTATTCTGGACCAAATGATCATATGCTAAAGTAATTCACTTTAGAGGTGATCAATCTCTAAAGGAGACTTAATAGCAATCTAGTGATCATGGTTAATAATACATCACACACCATTAAATGCTTTTAACAAGTAAAGCATGACCGACCTTTATACCGAAGTTCCACCTCTATGTCGAGATGTATAGGAATTCCATTTCAATTCAGATGTAGCTATGTAGAAAACTGTAATATTTCAGAACCTGGTGCCGCTCAGAGTCTCTAATACTCAACCTTGTGTGCAAGGTATGGAATTTGTTAGTGTACTCTAGCACCATTTGGTCTCGCTCTTGCCGCAGAGTTGTCCATTTTTTGTATTGGTTGTTATAGTTTCCAGACGAGTAGTATTGCTCCTTGAGGGCTTCCACAAAAGATGTCCAGGTGGGTTCTCCCCCAAAAATATTTGTCCCGTCTGTGGATTTTTTCTCACAATAAGTGTTCCACCAATCTTTCACATGAGGCGCAGCCTTAAGGAGTGCAATGAGAATCTTTTATGTATTGGAGAAATTATGGACTAGTAAATAGCCCTCTAACGGACTCAACCATTTATCTATGGCATCAACATCTATCGAGCCTTCAAATAAAGAGATATCAAAGTTAACTTGTACCTTTAATGGTATGGCTCTTCCAAAGAGACTGGTTAATGATCCCTCTATTGATGTCAGCATCTATCGAAGGATTTGGGAGAAATCATCCATCATCTCGTTCCTTTGTCACACGAGATATTCCTTGAGAAAAAGCTTGATAGGATCTCCTGCTCGATTATCTCTCTTTTCCTCGACAATGGGAGGCATTTTGGGCTGCCAACGACGGTCTTTCTTAAGCTCAACTAGTTTAGGACCCAACTATCGATATCCCAACCTAGTCAAGGACATGCATGGAGAAATAACAAAAGAGTAGACTGCTTTGATATCACTGATCCAGCTTTATGTGAGAAAAAAATAAAAGAACATATATAGAACCACACACGTAGATATATTGCAAGGAACACAGTGATACAGGAAATTCAAATTCTATTAAATGAATGAAATGGAACAAACTGCAAAATAAAAGCAGGTAGAATGGTGGTAGATTTATCTTTGAGAAGAGATGTGGAAGCTACACGCATTCATGACAAGTTGATTACAAAATGAGGCAAGAGGTCCTTTTTATCATAAGCATGAAGGGAAAAAACCTAAACATCTAAAAACCTAACCCTAGGAGATGAATTGTAAAAAGGTTTGCGACCCCCGAGGTGGTTAGTAGATATGTCAACTTCCCAAGGGCATAAATTTTGCATATGATCTTTGTTTAGGGCACTCGGTAGCCTGTTGGAAAGGTTTAGTTGAGAAGTACAAATTTCTCCTGTTATGACCTGCTTGTGGCTATGTAGAAATTATTGCATCGCTAAAAAACAGCGTTTAAGGCCTCAAAATAGCCCCAAAAGTTTTGGACACAAAAATGCCAAAAACAACTGTCAAAATGGAAAAATAGTTTTGAGCCAGTGGAATAGGTGGGTGGCCATCGATATCCATCTAGATCATAAGTATCGTTGAACCTTTGTCTTTACAAGTTTTTTGGATGCACGTTATTTTTGCTATTGACACCTTGGTTAAGTTTGTATCCAAATCATAATCGGTTGAATCTTCTTCGGCAAAAACCTCTACTTCCTTCCCATATATAATTTTGTAGTGAGATGTATGACTGGATGTATATTTATGACTTGGGATCCATTTTTTGCCACAATGAAAGCAAGTGTTTTTTTTCCTTTCATTGTTAAGATGACTGATAGATATGTCTAATTCTTTCTCAGCTTGTTATCCATATGACTGGGAATTGTTATGTTAGGGTTATCCTTGACTTGGGAATGAGTCAAAGGTGGTTAGGTCTAGAACATGGTTTCTTGTAGCCCATGGTATTAGCCCAAGGCATTGCATGTAAATAAGCCTATATAGGACTTGAAGAGGCTCCATTGTAAAGTGGTTAGGAGGTGAGCGGGTGAGATCAATTGGTCCAGTTGGCCGGTTTTGGTCAAGGTAATGAAGATCGTCATTGGTGCTGGTTTTTCCCTATATGGGGTTTTCCTGGATATATCTATGTGTCTATATGGTTGATTTTGATTGTGTGTTTATTTCTCTAATGGTAATTATTTATGCTCATAATCAAATCCTAATAACTGGTATCAAAACTTGGTTGGTTGTGCTCGTAGGTGTTGTTATGTGGGTGTGTTATTGTAGAAATGTGAAAGAAGAGGTCATAGGATGGTGGTATTAGGAGCTCGTAGGGACACCTAAGGAGAAGACGCACTAATTGCACATTGGTTGGGGTAACAAGAGAAACCCTTGTCTATTCGTGGAGGTTTGTCGAGGAGAAGTCATTGCATCAGATCCCAGGATGAAGAGATGTGCTAAACATATATGCTCTTGTGGACGCATGTGTGTAATGTCTCATGATGCAATGGTAGGTAGTGCGTCCCAATCCAACCCAAAACAATTGTCATGGAGAGATATTAGCTACCGTGTGATGAGGGCAATTTTTTTTCTCTTTGATTCGGGACTGAGAGGCCGTAGAGACGACGACATCGAGGAACACCGTTGGTTATTTGATGAAGACCCACCATAATTTGTGGATGCTGCGCTGTTGGGCAGGAAGAAGAAAGATCGAACATGATGCCTTGGAGCGTGTGCGCCAACGTGAAGAGAGAATCATGCCATGATTTTTTGAAGGTATTCGCGTGGAAGAAAAAAATTGAAGTGTGTTTTTTGTTAAACATGAATGCACATTAATATATGAAATATCTATGTTGAAAGGGTTCAAGTGGATAAATAATGTTAAATGGTGAAGTCACTTATGTAAAAGTATTTTTAGGTATTGTTTAAGATGTGAACAAATGAAGAAGCACACATGAGTAAAACGTGTAGGAAAAGTCACCTTGTTTATGGGCTTATTCTTAAAACCTTTGTTTGACATTTTTTTTTCGAGTGGCACTACTTAAATATTTAATAATTCTTGTAATGCAAGTATAAGGTGTTGGAAAACAAAAGGTGAAGGTTGAGATTTTTTTTTAAATGATCTTTGTTGAAAGAATGTGAGGTGAACTTTGGGTATGGCAGTAAGAATGAGGAAGCGGTAGCACACATATTTGAAAAAACATTTAATTATTGTACTTGGTTTTTTAGATTAATTTCGGGGTGCATGTTTGGTGGTACCCGACACCCCAACAATTTTTTGGTTCTTGTTAAAATTTGATTTCCTTGGGTGCTAGAAGCATAAGGTATCCCTCTTATGTGCAAATAAAGGATGTTGCATCAAGTGTGGAATGAGCCACTGGGTAGGTACGAGGGTGGTGAGTGTACTCGTAGCCTAGCTTTATGTGGATAGGAGAGGTTGAGTCTTCGATTGTGGGAGGAATGTGAGATGGTTTAATCTCACCTTTGGGACCAAGATTGATGAACCATGTATGTGAAGATAAATCCTAGAGAATTGGCAGTTATAGCGGTTGAGGACCCATGTAATTCGATAGATGGATTCTTCTTTATATGGACTTTAATGACAAGGTTGGATACAGGTACAAAGGCGCATGGTATAAAATGAGCAAGTAGACGAGCAAGAAAGCGAGCATGGAAAAGCGAGAGTATGAAGCAATGGATGGTTATGGTGTAGTTACCATGAAGACACATGAAAAAACATTAATGGAGCATTTTGCATGTAAAAGGGCATATGGTTGTAAGACCTGGTAAGGCATGCTTACCCTGGTAACTCACCGATAAAGTCGGTAGATAGACCTAGGTGATAGGGGGGTGTATTTGATATCCCCAAGTCAAGCTTAAAGGGGGGATTGTTAGGGTTAACCTTGACTCAGGAATGATTCAAGGGTGGTTAGGTCCACCACATGGTTTTGGTCACATGGTTTCTTATAGCCCATGGCATCAGACCAAGGTATTGCATGTAAATAATCCTATATAGTAATTGAGGAGGCTCCATTGTAAAGTGTCCTGGAGGTGAGAGGGTGAGCTCACTTGGCCCGGTTGGACGGTACTGGTCAAGGTAATTAAGATCTTCATTGGTGCTAGTTTTTTCCTCATATGGGGTTTTCAAGGGTATATCTATGTGTCTATATGGTTGCTTGTGATTGTGTGTTTATTTCTCTCATACTAATTATTTATGCTCGTTAAATCCTAATATGTTACACTTATGCCCTAGTGACCACTTGTCTCTACAATATCTACATTGTGTCTCTTTTTGTTGCAAATAACTTTTGTCAAATCTTGCTTTGGATATCCCTTCTAGTTTGAATTTTGTTGCCTTTGCTTTACGCCTTGTTACTTCCACGTTTAGTATGTCATGCATTTTTAATTCATTTTGGATAACGGTTTAATTCCTCCCAAATAAGTTTCGAGTAATTGATTGCTAGATAATCCAAATACTTGTGTGGCAAGAGATTCCCACTGATGCCTGAATTCTTTGACACTTCCTTTTTGTTGTAGCTTGATAAGTTTTGAAAAGAATTCGTTTTTTGTAATTCCCTGAAATCTTTTAAAAATGTTGTTTTTGAACAAGTGTTAGGTGTATGAATAATTTTCTCCTTTCCACCATATATATCAATTGTATGAGTTACCTTCTAGATGCATGGATGCATATTTTACTTTCTCTTCATCTGTCGTAATTTATATATAGTGAAATATTCTTCGGCCTGGTTTAACCAGGCTACACATTGGTCTTCACTCCTGTTGTATTTTGATAGTTCTATATTAGCTCCGGTTAGGCACATCATAAGGGACTGATATTGGTTGCCTCTTGAATTATAAGCGTGCGGTGATGCGGGATGCGGCGATAGACATGCTTTAACTATTTTTCATTTGTTGCGACTACTAGAACCTTGGTTTTGGAACATCTTCATGATTTGGTCATGTTTTTTATTCTGATTCCCTGTCACGACGTCCAATTTGTCGTCCAACATTTTTTCCATTACCATGAGAATTTCGTCTTTGATCTCTTTTTGATGGATGCATTGTTATTCTTCATTTCCTCTCTTAAGTGTTCTTGGTTTTTGGAGATAGTATTTTTGAGGGTATTGACATCCTTCTCCAACTATTCGAACTAGTTTTCCAGGTTTGTTGTCATGCTTCTAGTGTGTGGGGGCGTATACTTAAACACAATTTTGGCTTATATGAGGGTGAACGACACTTTAATGACTTTGTGGAATGAGGAGGGTTAAGGCTTAATTAATGTCTTTGATGTCTCATACTAGGGCAGATGATACTTTAAGACTTGATTAAGTACTACTAATAATTATTATTAAAATTGTAAGGGTTAATGGTGGAAATAAAAAAATTAATTATAATAATAATTATTAAAAATAATAATAATATTATATATATTTTCTTATTGTAAGGATTTTTTTAAATACTAAAAAATAAAATATTATATAATAATAATATTAATATATTATTATATAATAATATTAATATATTATTATATAATAAGAATAATATTAATATATTATTATATAATAAGAATAATAATAAAATTTTATTTTTGTTAATATTTGTGTGTGTGTTTGGCTAGGGTTAGCATGAAGTGAGCAGGCAGGCGCTACAGAACAGGGTCCCTATATTCAACATTTGATTGACGGTTTTTAATGTCGGAAAGGGCTCCTCCTAAAAGTCCAATACATGTCGTTTCATTGATGTCGGTTAAGTGACGTCAGTAAGCATCACATAAGAGACATTAAAGACTTTTTTCCCCGCGTCAATAACTTCTAATAAGTGTCAACCCAAATGTCAGTTTAACGTCTAAAATGTGACATGTGCAGAGTAGATGCGACGTCGATAAAATGTCCAAATAGAGACATTTGCAAAGTAGAGTAAACGCCGAATTAACACCCAAAAAGCGACATGTGCAAAGTAGATGTGGCATCGGTAAAACGTCCAAAAAGACATGTTTGCAAAGTAGAGTTAATGTCATATTAACGCTCGAAAAGTGACGTCTAAAATTGCATTGAACAAAAAAGTGTGTTTGATTCGTCGAACTAACGTCGAGTATTCTATGCATATTCAATGCTAGAGTGATGGTACCGATGTTCAACCCACACCATTTGAATTTTGTTTAAACGTTAGAAAGGAGATGTTTGCAAAGTAAACGTAACGTCCATGAAATGTCCCAAAAGAGACGTTTTCAAAGTAGACATAACGTTAACTAAATGTCTGAAAAGATACGTCTAGAATTGCATCGAGCAAAAAAAAGGTGGACTTACATCGAACTAACGTCGAGTATTATATGCATAGTCACCGTTAGATTTATAGTACCCACGTTCAACCCACACCACTTGAACATCAGTTGAACATCCAATAAGTCATGTTTATAAATGGCTCTAACAAAAAAATCGTGGAAGGTCTGTTTGGATTCTTCTCCATGGCTGTAACTTAAAACTGTTAATCCTAGCCCTAGGGAAACCATGAAAACCATAGCCAAAATCAAAGATCGAATTAGGGCTTGAAGACAAAGTTTTAAAACCTATACTTGGACTTGGAACTAGCGAAGGGTCCACTTGGACTCGGATCTAAATGAGATTGGTTTAAATTTTATAAATCAAAACTTCACTAAAAAATACATAAAATGTTAAAATGTTAAAAAAACATGTTTCAAAGATTCCAAACCATTAGAGAAAAATTATGCTAAGTTTTCTCATGTATTTACCACTCTAAAACGACATTCAATATTGGAAAGGTGCACGTCTCCGATTAACTCTAGTATCCTCGACTAAGGTAGACAAAATCGTTTGAGTTATTATAATTACACAAAATGTCATGTTTATAAATGGGTTTAAAAAAACGTGCAAGGTCTATTTGGATTATTGTCCATGGCTGTAACATAAAATTGTTGATCCTATCCCTAGGGAAACCATTAAAACCCTATCCACCACCAAATATCGCAAGAAAATGTCAACACCAACAACCACTTGAAATTTCCAAAATTTCCAAGGGTAAAACCTTAAAATCCTAGAACTTCAATATGCACAAGAAGAACAAGAAACCCTGGCATCTCAAGAGAGAGAGATAACAAGTGCATGTGAAGATCCAAGAGAGAGAGATAACAAGTGCATGTGAAGATCCAAGAGAGAGAAAGAAGAGTGATCACCCCAATATTTCCACCATAATATAAAACCCTAGTCATAAGAGAAAAATCCAACTAAATATTTCCCCTCTAGACTTCATAACTCTGCATAGGTTTCATGAGGAAACCCTAGTAACCTCTTCCAAGAAGCTAAGTACAAAGAAGAGAGTAAAAGTGATGATATGATTATGTGTATAAAGGGATTCTCTCCTTCATCTGTTTATATGAGAGGTAAGAGATTCCAATAATACTGTGTGGGATTAAGCCCATGTACTTTGGTGACTACCCCCGAAGTCCTCAATTACTTAGACACCATTGCATAATAAGTGTGTAGTTTCAAAGGCCAATATTTGTGCAAGTTCTTCAAAAATGTTGCTTAGTTTTTAGACTTGCAACTATGACTCTGACTAATTTATTTTGTGACTATGAAAATGATTATGTGCTCCCATGTTGTATTTCACAAAGTGAAACTCGAATTATAAACTTTGAGAAAGTACAATCTCAAAGTGATAAAACCACCAAGATTCAAGGAACATGGTGATGATCATCCTTGTCAATAGTGCTCAAGGTAAACAATGGGATTATACTTGAATGAAATACTAAAGGCATCAATTCATTATTCTATGAATTTGTGTAAATATTTACTTGTATGCCATTTGAAATATCTTATCTTTACAATTTCCTTCAATTCTCACGAAAACTAGGTCTTTTTTAACTCTTCATATACAACTCAATTTTGCATTTTTCTACTCCCTAGTGGGTAGGTGTATATGAGTAAAAAATGCAACACCCATACACTAGAGATAATTTCATAGTGATATCAACTGTGAAAAATTCATACAATACACATAGTTTTGTAGTGATATCGAAAGTGAAAATCCCATACATTGCACATAGTTTTGTACTGACAGGAACTTTGTAGGGTCGAGTTTTATCACATCAAATAACTTCAAATGCTAATAAAGTTGAATCTACAGTCACAAAATTGAATGGGAAAAATTTACAAGAGAAGCATGCATCAATTAAGACTTTTTATACAATTTCAAGTCAACCCAACAACAACAAAACTCACCAAAAAGAAACTGAGGATTCCATGCTTACAAAAAGGAATGGTACTTTGACTAGCAATATTAGAAATTCCCCAAGAAAATAATGTAGAAATCAAGCCATCACATATTGAAAAGTCATCATTGAAGTTCATAGTTTGTCTAAAGTTTACAACTAGTGGCTAAGGATGTTTCCCTTCACTATTTGTATGGCATCCCAATGCCATACAATTCTATGGTGTAGTGACTTGTAATTCTATGGTCACATAAAGATAAATCTCTCATAATAACCATACAATCAATCATGGAACCATCCCATGATCTTGGGGAAATGGTCTGCACAAACTATTGAATAATCACATTAATCCATATGTGCTTTCATTTTGTTAGGTTCATTTTCTCTTGACATGCATTAGGAACACTTAGACTTTTTATCTATTTGTTTCATCATGACAGGAATCCAAACTCATGCACATTAGAACTTATGAGACAAAGAAAGATGGAGAGACAAATATAAATGCAAGATGTCAAAAGATGATGAGCCAAGGAGTTAAATAGATAGAAGAGACATTGGAACGGTAGTTACCAAATTGTTAGATTAGCAAAGATATAGCATTGTAACCTATAAAATATGAACAACTACGCACTATGTTGTATCGTATCATTAACCATATACTTTTCCCCTAAGATTGTGTATTTGGTTTTACATGGTTGATGTTGACAATTAATGTCAATGTAATATGTGTAACTTGAAGGTCACTACTCACATTGAGATTTTAGAAACCAATAATATTGTTGTTGTTGATCATCATATTCAAAACTATGATAACCAAGCCACCATTTCTGGACCTAAGATATTGTGAACCTAATCAATTCATTTGTCATTCTCACCATTGTTATGTCTCCATATAATGTAGTTTACACTATGATATTTTATGGATCTATGTTAACGCAAAATTGGCCACTCTTGGGTGTCACAAGGCCTCGTTCAACATACCATAAGTCACTATCTTACTGGTATAGTATATGACAGTCCTATAAAAAATATTATATTGCTATCATATGTAACTTGTAGGCCTAAAATCAAGTTGTTGATGCATTGTTTTGTGGTTGATCTATCAATATGTTTCACTACCTTATTGGCTTCCAAGGATCTCTGATTGTTGCATAAAGTTACAGCCATGTCCAAATGACATTAATACCGTTGATAAGAGTATTGATAATATCTAAGAAAATATGAGCATGTTCTGAGTATTTTACTGTTGGTTATAATCAAATCGTTTACATACTTTATGAGAGCAATATTATTGCTTGTTATTGACATCAATACCTTAGTTTGGGTACATCTCTTCTGCTGGTATAATTGAAGACAATCCTTTCCAAGTGCAACATTTGTGGTAACTTTGGCCTCCTTCTTACAGGTTGAAACCTCAATCTTGACTAGGTTAATTTGCACTCTATCTCTATAGAAAATGAAGGATAGGGAAGCTATGGAGTCCATAGAAAATGAACCCTTATGGTAGTTGACTTATTGTTTTTGGAATTCCTCTAGTATCATCTAAACATGATGGATGTGCTCTGTGCATGTTTTGTTGTAAATGAAAATTTCATCAAAGTATATAAGAAAAAAATTGTCAACATAAGGCCAAAGTTTGATGTCCATGAGTCTTTGGCATTTCATTAGTGCATTTACAATATTGAATGGCCCTAAATACTCATGCATCCCTTCATTTTTTAATTTTGTATTCTAAGTGTCATCTCTTAAATATTTGACTTGGTGGTAATTAAATTCGAGTTAAGATTTAGGAAGTACTTTGCCCCAAATGGTTGGTTGACCAGGTGTTCAATTATTGGGGGGGATTCAAAAACATATTGTAATATTGTTTGATACCCTATAATATATACAAAATAGTCAAATTCCATGTTTCTTCAATGTTGGTACACATTTTGATCCACAATGCATTGTACACCTAGAATAGACTAATGAAAGGAGTGTTTCATAACCCTCAATGTCAAATGGAGAAATTATCAAAATTCAATATGATTCTTGACAAATAGCTCCCAAATCATCTTTGGAAGTGGTATATTATTGTGATATCACCTATATTTCTTCAGGGATTTTGGCACCATTTTTGTTCATTGCATCTACAACATCTTCCAATATTTTGGTTAAGCAATAAAGAAGCCAAAATTGGCCCAATTAAGTTGGGAGCACTCTATAAATGTGCAAAGATACTTCTCTAGATGAAACATTTCCCTCTTGAATAGAGTCCATAGCAAATGAAATCTTATTGTAGTTTTGCAGTGATATCGAAAGTTGAAGTTCAATATTGTTTCTCTAAAGTTTACAACTAGTGAAAAGGAGGTCTCCCTTAACTATTTGTATGAAATCCCAATGCCATACAATTCTATGGTGTAGTGACTTGCAATTCTATGGTCACATATATATAAATATATCATAATAAGCATACGATCAATCATAGAACCATCCCATGATCTTGGGGAAAGGTCTGCTCATATATTAATGTTTAGAATAGATATATTTCAAATTACAATTTCTCAAGAGTTCACAACTCTCTACTAGGGGATCCAAGAGTCCAAGGAATTTTGAGTCCTTCATGCTTTGGATAGTTCCAAGATGTTCCAAGAACCCAATTGGGATTCAAGTGGATTCTATCATGTTTTGGGGTCTATCAAGGTAGGCATATTTTGGACGTTATGCTCTCCATGATACAATATTAATTCCTTCTCATACCCTACCCATGATTAAATCGTACTTTAGATGGATCCTCAAATCTGTTGGATTCCATTGAGATGGGTGAATATAGGGTCTCATGTTTTGAAGTTGTACAATTCAACCAATGCAACCAAGTACAATTGATAGCTCATTTACATAAAGAATTAGGTATGAGATGAGGCTAGGTGGATTTTAGGGGTAGTTCACATGGACCAATTATAAGATACCATGAGGTAGTGCAATGCCAACATTATACATTCAACATATAAAATAATTTATTGGTTTCATAACTTAAATCATTTTACCCTTTTAAATCTCTAATAGTAGTAAAACTTACCTTACTCACAGTCACGGGCATGCAAGGTTGAAGAAGTGCCTGTCCAAGCATCATACCTACACACAAATAGAACAAATAGAATTAGATCATGTATTGCGCAATTAGCTAAATACAACATAAAACGGAAAAACAAAAACAAAACATTCATTAAATAATCATAATCATAAAGAAAATGCATATAACTTCTACTCACTGAATTCATTGGATTTATTGATAGTTATTAGTCATACATTTATATTGCGCGTGAATATCTGCAGAAATCGTGATGGAATAATAAGTTTATATATATATATATATATATAAATAATGAAATGATAAATAAATATGCAAACCGACATGTATCATACTCTAAAAACACCAAAGGTGAATACTTGTATGAGCTTCTCTATGTTTCAAGATAAATGTATTCTCTATTGAACAAGGCCAACCACGTGAAGGTGGAAGCTCATATGCCCCCCCCCACCCCTCACATCAATCTCAATTCCCCATACCCAATTTAATTACTGTAACATACTTGAAAGAAACACGACTACATAAAACATAACACTCATTTAAACCTCAATTTAGCCTAAAAAAATAAGATACAATATGAGATATATTCAAATTTTTAATTTCAAAGAAAGTAAAAAAAAATTCTTATTACAAAATGATTTACATGACATACATAACTAGAATGTGGAAATTCTTAGCAATTTTGTCCATTGCGAAAAGACATAGCAACACACTTTTTTCCTCATTGTTGACAGACATGTTATTTCTCCGAGAGATGTGCACCCTGCAACAATTCATACGTCAACATGAACAAAGAAAATAAAATGAACATATATAGAGACTAATTACAAAATTCAAAGAAAATGAACATACATATATACAACATAAAACATAACAGTCATATAAATTTCATGCATATAGAACATGCTCACAAAACACTATAAATATAAAATAGAGTTACATAAATATAAAAATCGGCATATAATCAAATCTTGTTTAGGCTGTAAACATGTAGTTCCTCAAGCATATATATATATATATATAACAATTCCACATAGTACAACAAAATATGTCAACCATGCATAGTGGCCAATCTCTACTGCCCTACTTCGTTTTATGTTTCCTTTTTGGAATGTAGTCCACAATTCTCTCACTGTCATCAACTCTCTCAATGTCATCTCAACTAGTTTCTGGTGCTAATGGATTAGGATCATCAGACTGCAAGTTACGTCTGTGTATATGTTTCCTAGTTGTAGGATTGACGCCAACTACAATCAAAGCAAACCATCTTTTGATCAACTTATTCATTCTAAATAGTAACCAAAAAAATATGAATTTCTATAATTGAACTTGTCCTTGGTACCTATAGGTGCAGTAGGGGGAACCTCTAGTTGGGAAGTACCGGCTTCGGTCTCTAAGACTGGCTCATCATTAGGGACAACTATATCTTCTTGTCTTTCCTACAATAACATTTATAGAATTGTTATAGAACCTCACAATGTAGAGATGTACTTTATAATTAATTATTCAATCAAAACCCATTCAGTTTGTATACCTCATCGACGTTGAAAATAGATGTGTCAGCTGCATTGGCCTTTTTTCTTTCAACCAGAGACTTGTAGCCTCCTTTGAAGACAAGTTTGAGGTCGCTAGTTGTGGGCATGACGCCAAAGTCGTTGGACTACATATCCCATAACATAATGAATTTAGTCAAGGAAAACGTTTAAAACCCAAATGAAAATACAACAAGGACAAATTTAAAACCTTAACACTTACATATATGCCCTTCACTTTAACGTAGCCCCCTGGGCCAAGTTTGTGCTAGTCAATCTTCTCAAGTATTGTTTGTGTGTCCTCTGTTGTGTCATTGAGCCTATGAAAACAATCAAGTACATGTTTATGCGATCTAAAAATCTTGGTCAAATGCAATATAGTACAAATTATAATTTCAATGTTCAGCACATTATTTTATCTACCTTGGTGTTCCTGCCACTCTTGGAGGAAAGGACCCCTTTTATCTCATCTTCTTCTCCTTGGAATCCTCTATTAGTGTAGTCCACTCACATTTTGGAATTATTCCAGGACGCTCATAACCTGACTGTCGACCGATATTAGTGCGGTAATTGTCTTGCATAGATTTCAAGAACTTCCTAAACATGGTTTAGACCATCTTTTGATTGAACATAACACCAAACAATGTGGTCGTGTGGTTCATCAACTAATTCTTCAAGTCATTGCTCTGATATTTAAAACATTTTCTAACTGTTGGTCCAAATAGGGCAAATGGATTTTCATGCAAATGTTGGTAGAACATGCTATTGCCTACAATGCAATAAAAAATTCTGATTAGATAGATTAAATTATTATAAAAATATTATTATTTGTATAAAATCAATGTATTGCAATGGAGTGGATGTAATTACCATGGAGTTTTAATCCCTTTACTAGCACCAAATCATGGTCCACCTGTAATTCAATTGGTAACTGCTCGTTTCTCTTTACTACCACGCCTGGTGTCATGGAACTCGCATTAGTCTCTGATGATTGAGGCTCAGCAGTACTAGAACTAGTGTTGATCCTATGTGTAGTCAGGGTTAGGGTCTCCCCCCCACCAACACTAGGCATAGAATCTGGAGCATACCCGGCAATAAAAAGAGTTGCAACACCAGTAGCATGTGCATCAGGATCAAGGGATGAAACCATAGATGCTTATCTGCTACTCCCAACACTAGGTTCTAACTGTCTCATGAATGCCTAAGAAAATAGAATTCACTGAGTCAAGCTCTTGGATTCCTTTAAAAAAATGACAAATTCTTTAAAAAAAGTTAATGGAATAAAATTTTATAAAACGTAAGTTGTACTTCTCAATGTTGTCCATCAAGTATTCCCTTCTCCTGTCATTTTCAGGAGTATCTTCCGCATACACCTAGTTCAGGAGTGTCTTCCGCATATAGTTAGTTCATCGACCATTCTTTTAACAGTTTTTCTAAGAACTACTAAAGGGTCATCATCATCTCCACATCAGCCTGACTAGGACAAGGCATCGATATGGGAACCTACAAAAAATCATATCATATAAGTCCAATAATCAACGTAAGAAGGATCTCCATGATGGGATGAAAAAGGAAAATATGGAATATAACAACAAAAATATAAATGACCACACACACACACACACACATATATATATTATTTCACATTTCCATCATCGATTCCTTTCCCATTCCCCTGATCATCCTATAACATAAACCATGATTTGTTAAGCATAAATACAAAGATGATTTGTTAACAACATAAAGTATATGCAATGAAAAATAATAAATAAACAATATACATGTTTTTTAGTAAATCATGGACATGATTGTTAAGCCATACTTACTTGATTCCTAGACCTTGTTCAAATGATAATTGAGAAACAACTCATTGCCCGTGGGTATTGATTTTATTGCACTGACCACAACTTTGTTATCATCACCTGCAACAAAAACTCAATTGGGTAGTTTGTTTGTGCTTCCAAGATGAGTACTATTTATACACCCAACAACATTTTCGCAGGCTTTCGATCTTCCATCAATATATATGGAAAATGCCTTATGTTGACTATTTTTTTTTCATTTTATTATAATTTGCACAAATTATGTATATGTGCATACTTGTTATATGTCTTGTTATCCTACCCCAATGTGCACAATCATATGTTCGGCCAACATATTCCATCAGTTCTACTTCATTTTTATATGGAACATTCACACCATCCATTGTAAAGAGCCCCAAACCATGTAAAGTAGATGGAGAAATTCAATATGTTCTTCCATCAATGTTGAAATCAATGTTTATTTTAGGAAGTGGGTTTTGTTCCCAATTCTAATGGAATTTCCTTTTCTTTGGCAGACTCATTGTCATAAGAGCATGAACATCTTTCTGCAAGAAAGACATCCATACGTTTTTTAAATTTTCTTCTGACATTTCTACCTCTAGTTGTTCTCAACATACTACTTGACGCTTTCCCTTCTTCAATATGTTCAGGACAACCATCGCTATCCGAAGATAGATCAGACATATGTCTATTTGGTTGTGCTTGTAATTAACATCAAATAATGATGATCATGTTCCAATCTTACGATTTAGATAGCAAAAGTAGCAATTAAATTATCATATATATTTTATTTGTGTGACTTATTCTATGATATTTTCACTCCTTGGTTTTCCACATATGCTTAGTGATAAAATGAAGCATATGTGTGATATGTTAACTTAGGTGAACAATGGGTTCAATGCATGCAATTTCGTTGTTTCTATGGTACCCTTTGTCATAGAAACAATGCTCTTTGATATACAGAAAGCATTGATGCCTATAACATCTGCACAACATTGATGCTCCCATGTATGCATGAAGTATCAATTCTCCCTTATATGCATGAATCATCAATCATCCCATATATACATTGTAGACCCCACGACATGTCCATATGTGCATATGCCCCCCTTTGACAATCTTAATAAGACCCAAAATGGAGCATTATGCAAAATGTTCCCACAATGACTGGTGGTTGAAAATGTTGTTTAATGAATTATTTGATGCATCTATATATAGCACATGCACATTACAAACAAGTGGACAGTCATGAATGTTGTATATATGTAAATGTTCAAAGTTTCAACTACACTTAGAACACCATTTGTTTTAAGTGTTAAATTTGTACATTGAGCTTACTTTTTTTTATGCCTTACCATGGGTTACAACATGTAGTTGATTATTTCTTAGTGTTGATTAACATGTTTGGAAGACGAGTTTGCAAAGTTTTTTCTTGACCTCATAGATTTGATTGCTTGATGATCTGGCAATCTTGGACTCTAGAAATATGGGTTCTATAGTTTTTATTATTTCCATAATGATTGTAGGCAACATCGATATTTGGTTAAGGTGTTATTTGGCTTGGAATAACCAAATGTCCATCATGGTGTTGAGCCATAATGGAATCTATTAATGTTTCATTGTTCGATTTTCTTTGAGCCACTCCATGGTCATTTCATGTCTTGTTGTTGTAATTGAATCTTAATTCTTTAAGGGGATTTATTGATATCCAAAAGACTCTCTCCGATGAACATTGAGATGTTTGGATATTTTTATTTGCTTCTTGAACCATGGGCATGTACTCAGTTTGACAATCACTTGTGCTTGGAAAGGATAGAATCAATCCCTTCTTTTGCAATACTTTAAGATTAGTTGATTCTCATTAGTTAATGAATTTTAGAATTGTTCTATTTTTTTCCCTTCTCGTGCCTTTTGTTTTTCTACCTCCCTTGCCTTGGATTACACTCATTTTCCTTACCAAGTTATGATCGCAAACCTACTTATGCTTGGCCCTTCCAATGCCATGTGTTGTGATTTTGTGAAGAGCATATCATAAAACCCGACCCGGTTTATACTCACCCCCTCTTTGATGGCCTCACCACCACCGATACTCATCATGGTTATTTGAAATGTTATATCTCACTTGGGTCTTCACTTGACAAAGTAAGCATTGCTAGATATGCATTGGTCTCTTTTAATAACATTATTATTCTAATTATTCCTATATTCACTTATTTTGATAGCTGCTATGTTAAAGTGAATGTCTCCCACCATCAATGTACTATTTACAGTTTTCCATGTTGTGTCTAATGCATTTGACCATCTAGGTGATACATGATCATTCATGTGGCAACATTTATAACTTTATTAACGTATTGCAAGCTTGATTTCACCTATTCAGAGCTAGGTGGGAAATTGTTATTCCATCTAAATAACTATCTAGTATATACCAATCTCACTTGCCCTTTGTTTATTGTTCCTCAATTTCTCTCCTTGGAGGGTATAGTGTATTATTTTATCATGACAACATTGTTGGTCATTCCCTAAATATGCATACAACTAGGAATGTGATTTGATTCCTTGTGTACTTGTACATTCACACCACATGTGTAGTCACTTGTTTTTATGCTTTCATCCTGCCCTACTTTGCTTCATTATGTATATTCACCTTTTTCCTTGTTGGAACATTCCTTTGCGTATATTTTTATAGTGATTTGTCAAGTATTAGTATGGTTGTGCTAGAAGTTTGAAAAATAGGATGCAACGTGCATGTTGTACACCACTTGGGTTGTGATGTTATCCATTATCTATGCTAATTATGGATAGACTTGAGCCCATACTTTTCATTATTACTATCACACCATCATCGGATTGGCATGATGATGTTAGGTCTATATATGGTTTTAGGTCCTTGCACATTCTCACATTTTGATTTTAGCATATATGCATCTTTAGATACCTCGCATGCTTGCCCTGCTATATTATATGCTCAAGTCCCCACTTGAAGGAAACCAATTGTAATCATTTTAATTTCATCTAAATAACAACTTGTACAATAGCTTTAAAGGTTTTTTTAAGTTAGTGATCTCGTCCTTTGTTTAAAAGCATTATACAACACCTTGTTTACATAATGTTGCGACATTGTTTTCCTATCCTTTTGCATCATTCAGTATGATATTTTCACATAAATGCATAATTGAATGTTCAATTGATTATTTATGTTTCCCTTACTTTTATTGATGTTAAGAAAATCTTGTTATCTATTTTTTGGGCATACTTATAGTGATATTGTAGTTTTGTTCATTTTTACACCAAACATTTTTTTTTTCAATTGCAACATGAAAAAGAATGTGTTGAATTAGTCATAAATCAATGACAAATTTTAGTTTTCCTTCCAATGATGATTCCTCACCTTTTACCTCACCTAAATTCACATTTCGCTAACCCATTCTTGCTTTTTGATTGGTTTTGCTTATGATATTACATGTAATATTATATATACTTGTTCAAGTTTTTGTTCCTTGTTCACTTTTTATTATCTATACTTGGCGACTTCCCCTGAAGTATACGAGAGCGTCATGGAGGATTAATAGTGATTGAAACTCATGAATCAAAATGGGTATAATCTTAAGATCGAAAAAAAGCTCGAAAATCCTAATACAATCGAGTGTGCAATAGGAGATCACAACAAAAGGAAACCAAGCCAAAAGGCTCAAAAAACGTACTGCAACCGTGTGTTACAATAGATGAGATCAACAAAGTGGAAAACAAGCCAACAAGCAACACTCCTAGAAAGAGAAAATGACCTGCTAACCTATCAGATAAGGGAGCAAGCAGTCAACTATAAAAATTATGGAATTCTTCTAGAATCGTTTCCTTTGTGGGGGGATCAGGTCCCCATCAAACAAAACGAAATGGAAAACCAATATGGCTCGGGGATATCCCCCCACCGAAGGGGATACTGGGTAAAATAATCCTAAAAGAAAGGCTTCTAGGCTACCTTGTTTGGGACACGTCGAAAAATGTTACTTGTAGCTTCAGTTCGAAGACAACAATCTTGATGATCTCCAGTACTTAGCGGGTACAGTGCACCACCCATCCCTTCGGTTCTAGTCTTCCCACTTACCCTCGTGAAACAAGAGCCCCCCCCCCCGCAAATTGGTCTCAATCGTATCCCAAGTGCTAGAGGATTTTAGTTCCCTAAAAGGACAACCTCTATGTTTCAGATGTAAATGATAAAGGGGAACTATTTGGATGCCTATCTCCAATGTCCTAACCTAACTACAAAATTCTCTTAGGTCCTCAAATGAGGTTAAGATTTGTTGAGTTAAGGTTAATTTTAGATGTTGCACTTGGGGTCATGAACCAAGTGATAGTTGATTTTAGGGAGTGAAGATGTGTGCATGTGTGGTGTGCACAACATGTAAACTAAGTAAATATATGCTTAATGGAAAAGATAATAACAATACTAAGTAACGAATTTTCTTGCAAAATCATTTCAACTAAGACTAAGCATTTAATTTCAAAGTAAAAACAAGCATCACTTTTTCACTACAATACTTACTGAACCAAGAAGCATGCAGTCAAAATGTGTGTCAGATTTTGGGGCACTATTATTTTTAGGAATTGGAGTTAAAGCGGTTGCATGGTTCCTAAGAGGCGCATGAGTTAGATGACCCTATTTTCTATGACATGCAAGACGATACTATATTTAGAAATGTTTATTTTATGCAGGTTATTTATATCAAATGTTCCAGGTTTACTATTCTGGTATTTTGATGTTATGTGTATATTTGATCATAGTGGTGAGCTTTAGTTCATTTAGTTTCCTAAATGTTTGGAGGTTGGTACTATTTTACAAACCACTACTTGAAATATTTTCATGTAGAAAAGTGCACCTCACTAGTGATTTCACCTAATCACATGCATCATGTAGTGTAGTTCATAGTTATTTAGGAAAAGAGGAGGGCACACTACTTCAATGGATTCCTTTTAGAATTATAGTTAACTAATGCATGAAGGAAATGAGGATATTATGAGATGTTCAGTTTAGTTCAGCATTATCACACAACTTTAGTGCATGCAACAATGGTTGGGGCTAGGTACAAATCATGGGAAACATTAGTGGAATAGATACTCCCCACTCATGACTACTTAACTGAAGGTAACCAAAATTATTGTTGCTAATGATTCCCTTATAATGCTAAATATGGGTGCTTCGCCTCATTGTGATAAGATGAGGCAATTAAAAAAAAGGATTCAACATTGATTGAATTGGTATGCCCATTGGGAATGTCCTACCAATGGACTGGGAAAAGGATTAAGTGTAACTCCAATATTGGTACTTTTGTGTCTCCAATTTTCAGCTAGAGTTATAGGTTTTTCATTAAACATTACTAGGGGTAATTAATGTTGCTTATTATGCTTTGAATTATGCCCTATACTATTGCATTTGCATGAAGAATTTTTTTAAAAAGACTTGATTTTAAGTTGTATTCATGGATACTAATTCTATGAAGTCTTTTGCATCATGATCCTTGTCACCAATGTTATGAGGATTGTGAGTCAAACTCACCAAATCATGAGCGTAACTTGGATTGGGTAGGAAAATTAATTCACAAATGACTTGATTCAAACTTGAGTTTGATCAAGTTTGAGTCCATCAATGTGAGTTTGATGTTCAACACAAGTTTGACTCCATCAATGCGAGTTTGATGTTCAACACAATTTTGACTCATGGTTAACCCTAACTACGATCAATCACTAATCTAACTTATTCAAACTCATTTGAAAACCTATTAAACCCTCGTTTATACTTGAATTTGGTCAATTCTAGCTCTAAAAAGTGCATTTATCTTCGATCATTTCCTTGTGTGAAATAAAGTGAAAGGAGGTCACATTGGCACATCTTGGGGAGTCCACCGACGCTTGTTGGGCATCCACTAACAAATCTAGTGAAACTAGGGCATCAAAGCAACAATTTTTTTTTACTCACAAGCTTTATACATAGTCAAGTTTCATTGATTGCAAATTGCAAAAAATTCCCATTTTTGTATGTGCAATGATGAGAGTTTGGAAATTTTTAGATGTTACATATGAAATTTATATGTTGGAGTGTAAGGGGACTTACAAGGCCACTTACCATAGGGAGAAGATTCATACCTTAATTTTTAGATTTAAACATCCTTTACCTACTAGTGAAGGTTACTAGTTTTACCTTGAGTTCAACTTGAGTTATATATGGTCTAGTGCTACAAATTTTCATAATTTGCATGAATAAATCCAAAGTAGGACAACCACTATTATCTCACCAAATTTTGGATCGTGTGTAATTAAGCAAGGCATTAAACCATTTAATAACCAAGTGGCGTGGGTCTCCATAGACTAGATAGCAAGGTTCATGTCCTTGCAAATTTGTATTCACCCAATGTGGCATAGTAATTTGCCTAACACTAGTAGGAATCTCTAGTTGAGCACTTACATGAGGTCAGTTGGATTCTATATGTGTACTTTAACAATGTGGAACCCGGAGTCGAAAAAATTGGGACTAACTCTATTTGCATGATGTCATGAGAGTGTCGGACTTTGATATCCTTAATGTCATTATTGGGTTGTGTGATCTTGATAAATATTGGTAGGGGGACTCTACATAGGTGTGGTTTACTTTGTTCAATTTAATGCTTATCCCCAAGTGAGTTATGAAACAACTAGATCTCCATGATCTCCAAGCAAAACAACTTCTTATTTAATTGTGATGGTAGTCTTCCTCTAAAAGTTAAGGGGAAAGGCGCCCTATCTGATAACCAACCAATTATTTTTTCCATTTATTAGGGGAACCAAAATGGGAATCCCAAATTTCAAGCTCAATCTCAATCTCAATGGGAATTTACATCTCAATCCAAATTTTTGTCTCAATCTCAATGGGAATCTCAGTCTCAATTGGAATCTCAATGGGAATTTCAGTCTCAATGGGAATTTCAATCTCAATGGGAATCTCAGTCTCAATCCAAATTTCAAGCTCAATTGGAATCTACATCACCTAAACTACCAAATTCAAGCATGGTTTCAAGCTCAATTTCAAATTTGAGCACGGTTCCGAGCTCAGTCTCATATTCGAGCATGGTTTCAATGGATCAAATATGGGAACCAACCCACCAAAGAAATTTTCAAGACACTCATAGTTAAGGAGGTTTCTAAGAATAAACCCTCATGCTTGAAATTTTAGACACAATCAAATGAATTTAAACTATGGTTTCTCCATAAATGAAATAAAAAAAAGAGACCAAATAGGTCATAAATGCCAACGAATTGCTTGAATGAAGAAATATTTGCTTCAATGAGAAACTATTTAGGGCTCGACACTCATAGATTTTGGAGGCATTGGATCCTCTTAGTGTTTCTCTACTCGGCCTCCCTCTCCCTTACATTCCCTCAATCCAACTCCTCCCTTCCACAGGTTGCTCAGCTCAGTCTCCATCGGTCCAACTCCTCTCTCCCACGGGTTGCTCTGCTCAGTATCCATGGGTCCAACTCCTCTCTCCCACTACTTGCTCGTTGGGTTGCTAGATCAGTATCAGATCCACTCTCTGATTGGGTTTCTATGTTCACAACTCATGCAATGCAATAGAAAAACTGAACTAAATTCGATGGGTGTGGGAGGCTCAAGATCAAATGAAGGTATTCTTTGGCGCGAGAGGTTGAAAGGTAAGTTTTATTTGTTTGTATTATTATTTTATGTTATGTGTGTGTGTGTGTGTGTAATTTTATATATAATTTTTTGATAAAAAAATTAAATTAAAAATTTAATGATGATGCTAGTGATTATGACGTTGATGACATCAGTGTCGACGATGATGATGATCATCACCATCACCACCATCTTGATCATCATCATCATCAACAACAACAACAACATCATCATCATCAAGAACATCATCGTCATCATAAGCATCATCAACATCATCTTCGTCGTCTTTAATCATCATCATCGTCATAAACAACACCATCATCATCATCGTCATCATCATCATCGTCATCATCATCATCGTCATGACGATGATGACGATGATGACATCGACCTCGATGATGATGTCAATGGGGATTACAATGACAATGTTAGTGACGACGACGATGATGATAACTAATTCATCGTCGTCGTTGTAGTCATCAGGTTCATCATCATCATTGTCATCATGACCATCATATTCAATTGTAGAAATGATCATCATTATCATCATCGTCGTCGTCATAAAAAACAACAACAATATTGTCATGATCGATACCATCATCATCATCATCACCATCCCACAAAATAATCATCGACATCATCATGATAATCATTATTAGCATCATCAACATTATCATCGTCATCAACATCATCGTCATCGTCGTCATCATCATCGTCGTTGTCATCGTCGTCATTATTCATCATCACAATAATCATAAACAACAACATCAGCGTTGTCATCATCATCATCATCATCCTCATCGTCGCCGTTGTCATCATCATGATAATCATTATCATGAACATCAACATCAACATCATCAACATCAAGAACATCATCATCGTCATCCTATGCAATCTAAGGGAAATTAGGGGCGATTCTATGCAATTTAGGGGAAATATAGGATGTACTGAAGATGGATTGTCTAGACTCTTTATATCCATTTACATATATTCCATTTCAATATGTTGAACTCTTTATGGAACATAGGCTATATGGTTGGGTGTCTCCATGAGTAATACGACTATTATCAAGCAAACCTCTATAAATGGCATGGAATAGAAATGCAAACTAGTAGGTTGCAATATAACCCAAAAGGAAAATTCTCAATTTATTCCTTGAAATAATTTTACACACTAGGTTGCACCTACTAGTTCAATGAGATTGGATTTCTTAACAAAACCTACATCTTGAATGAAACCTAAACTTAGATTGTGTTTCTTTAGTACAATAACTCTAAATCTACTCATCATTGGTAAATAAGCTTTGTCTTGTGTTATGCCTATATACCTTGAATTGATATCCATTTCCATTTGAATTGAAGGCCTTAACTACAAGAAATATCCATTTCCATTTAAATGGAAATAATATATACATACATATCAATTTGATAAGGCTTACATGATTCAACCATAGCACATCGGTGCCATGTCATATAAATCATGATCCATAAGAACGTAAATAAACATGCCTTAAGTTATATTGCATAATGATAAACTATGTATTTTGACAAAGAACACGTGTAATAGGAAGGTTGCAATGCTTATTTTTTGTTTCATGAATGAACTATTCTATCTCATTTGTGTGTGTAATAGGATCTTGATATTGGTGCACATTGGGTCGTTTGCTTCCTAGAATCAATAGAATTATATGATCATGCTCCCCACATGAGAGTGGCAGTCTATGGGGAAGTTCATAGAATTGTTTTTGTTTGTTCGAAACCAACTACATGTCAATATGCACTCATTGGGAACATCCTCAATAGATGAGATTTTCTTGAGGGGTGGAGAAAGATGTTGAGGAGGCACAAAGTTTTGGCATAGTCATGCAACAATTTTTGGGTGTTCAGACTAGGTATATGTCACAAATTTTGCATGACATGATAGTTGAGAGGTCTACAACTAGGTAATAGAATGTAAATTTTGTTGTAAGACATTGGCGAGAAAGAATTGGTGATGCACTAAGGCCTTACAATGGTGGTCAGACCCCTAAAATCTATTTTAAAGGTTAAAAAGCATATTTATATTTGTAAAAGAGATATATAATTAACACAACCTAACCTAACTAGGTTGACCTTTTAAGACCAACCCTTCATTAGAAGGTTCGAATAGGACCTTGTTGGGTAGGCATAATTCATACTAGAAAATTACAAGGCATTAAGGCATGCATTTTCGATTGATTATGAGGTCTATCAAACACTAATTTCAACCCATAATGTACTCTCTTTTGAGCACAAAACATCATCACAATTTATGCACATATGAAATAGATCCACTTCAAAAACTAAATAATATATGGACATGATATGGTAATAGATTATAAGAATATATGGAATCATTTCACACATAAATACCTAAGTGTTAGCTCAAGTGCTCATGATCGAAATTTGATATGTCTTCCCAAATAAATGGGAGGTCACATATTTGACTATGTTCAATTCCCTTAGGATGAAGTGCTTGAAACTTAGGAACCACCCTCTCTAAATTGGGTACCATCCTCAAAATGAGGAGAAGTGCCTAGAATTTTCCTAGGGAGTTATTTTCTAGTGAAAAAAAAATCATACCCACAATGGGTTGCAATTTACACCTACAACTTCATGTTGAAGATTAATTAACTATAATAAATACATTGGTTTCTTTTGAAAACCCCTGTCCCCAACAAATTGATATAATTTTGAAGGTAAAAGGAAAGGAAATATATCATTCCTTCTTTTTGTCCATACCATATTAACCCTGATACAATGATCATACAACAAGAAACATCCATCATTCAAACTACTAACAATCATCCAATTCCAATAGGTCATATCTTTGTAACTCCCTTGATACCATATGTAGCATTCTATAAACTACATCAACAAACTCAAATGGAGAGTGACATTTGTTTACAATAACAACATAATATTGATTCTTCACAACTAATTTCAATGCAAGTCCAATCCATAATCATGAATGAGACCACTTAACCAATTTCCAATACTTGGTTAACTCATTGCCACAGCATACATTACCTAAGTAACTTCCTTGCATTTGAAAAGGATATCAAGGATTTTCCATGAAGGAAACAAGATTCACAAGTTCACCATTGGTCTATACTAAATTAATAAAAGGATATATCCCCATGGACAATTGGTAACTTTGTACATAGAGTTCAACCTAACCATGAAAAATAAAATAAAAATGGAATTCATGACTAACTCTACTCATGGACTGCATTATGCCACAAAAATAACTAAGCTTCAAGTATCTCTCACAGCAATTTCTTTTACAAGTGACAACCAACCTCTATCCCAACCCAAAATAGGAGAAACTATCAATGTGAACTACTTAAGGTCAATGGATTACACGTAAGTCATGCATAATTTTACTCTTATAACTATATTATCAAAAAAAACATTATTTCAATTAGAAACAATCGTTGAACCAAACATTTCTTTGCTAAATTCTAGTAATTTTTCTTCACCTATATCATTAGTAATTTAGGTTCAAGTTGGTTCCATTCTTCAAACATATCATGAAATATTAGACAATAATTAAGGGCTTGCATGACAAAGTTGAAATCCTCCTTTAGACGTACATAAGTTTTAACCCATCAGAAAAAGACAACTTTTGTCTTGAATCTAAGCTACAATATTCCCTACATTTAAGAAAAGATATATTATCTTCCACATAAGGGTATACAACCAACCACCAAGGCTATTTCTTGTCCATGCAACAACATATCAATATGTTTCCAAAGGTTTTGAGAACATGTCTTCATTCATGTAGTTGTCGAGCCTAGAGGCCACAACATACTTATAACCAACACCTAAGAACAAATATATATTCTTACCCAACAATTTAACACATAGATATTCCTTACTATTCACCCACATTTTTTGTGATGAGAGAGTCCAATATGTCTCAGTTTTGAGATGTGGGTTGGGAGAAGGAGTATTCAACAATGCCTTCTTTATTAGATTTATTCACTGGTGATTTGATCATATCATCACCATTTATGACCAACCCTATGCTAATACTATTTTTCATCAATATTGAGTTAGTGCTACCTCCTGGGGCCCACTTGACCAACATAGGTAATAATATTTAAATTTCCAAAATATCTTGTAATTCTTTTGTGCTTTATTCATTTTAGAGGCCTGCCATATTTTTATGCATGTTTATATGTCATTAGTAAAACTTATAATGATATAGATGTAGGACTAATTAGAGAAAATGGGATCCCCGAGAACCAACGTGGAGGTAAAGTCTAGCCAACTAGAGGATTTAATTCCACATAAAAAATATGCTCAAAAAGGTTTAATGAAACCTCAAGAGTTTGAGTACCAAAGTACCCACTCAGATTGAGGAACAATTGGAGTGTCTCAAAATATAGGTGGTGGGCGTACCACACCCATCCGTGGGAATTCTATGGTGGCTAGCTATTTCCACAATGTGATATCATGAGACACATGTCATGTTTGATCCCAAGGATTATTCCTGATTTGTTTTTGGTACCAATGACAATAAAACTACATCATATTATTAGAGACTTTATAGTCTAATTTTATATATTACATAACACATTTTGGACATGATGAAACATTTTTTATTAGATATATACATGTTTTTGTTCTATTATTATGTGGAAATTGTTGTAATTGTTTATTTCACGATTATTTTGTCATCATCTTATTTTAAAAATGGGTACCATGTTATATGACAATTTCTCTAGGCACACCAAGTGTAGTGATGATGTGATTGAATATGAATAGCATTGATTTATTTATGTCATTTCCAATGTAGGAATAACTTCCAACCACTTATTCAAATAGTTAATGGTCAAATGAAAGTATTTATGACTACCAACATAAGTTGTATAACAAGTGATAAAATTGACCCCCTAATTTGGCTAAGAATCCAATGATGACAATAGGGTGAAAAGGAGTATGGAATGCATTTATTTTCTTTGTAAATATTTGGCAAGGATGTCATTTATTAACCACTTCAACGTAATCTTTAAAATTTGACATCCAAAAATATCATGCACAAAATATTTTTGGGTTGTCACCAACCAAGAAATATGACTTCTACATGATCCACTATAAAAAACCATCTAGAACCTTATTCTAAGCCTCTTTGTGAGTTAAGCATCGATACAAATAGATAAACTAGTCAATAATTGAAAGTGTCATCGGTGATGAAGTAGTTCCTTAATTCAACTTAAATTTAAGGTAAAAAGTTCGTTTCAAATTAGTCGTATTTGTCTTGTGGTATTTGACTTGATTTTACCAGAACATAAGGACTTGTTTGATTTAGAATATGTGAATTATAATACAAATTCGTGTAAAATCACAATCGAAATGCAATGCTTGCCCCCAATTATTCATTTCATCAAGATATGTTGCATTCAATTATTATCTACAATCACTATCATGCATGACAGAATTATATAACGTTAATGTCTTTGGATAACATGAACTATTGCTACAACCCACTTCTCTACATGAGAATAAAAAAACTTGGATCCAAGAAGACCTTTTATTAGATAATAAACCACATGATCCTTATGTGATTCATCTTCCTAAGACAAAATGATACTAATTGCTTATTCAAATCGTGAAATATATAATAAGGAATCTTTGTTATAGTAAGGTGGACTCAACAATGAGGTGGAGATAAAAGAGTTTTTCAAGGCATCAAATGAACATTGATCTAATTGTTCGACATAATGGGG
Organism: Larix kaempferi; assembly: GCA_027924585.1. NCBI lineage: Eukaryota > Viridiplantae > Streptophyta > Pinopsida > Pinales > Pinaceae > Larix > Larix kaempferi. Next base: position 6,702,178 of record BSBM01000410.1, read on the forward strand.
ACTACATTTTTTAGAAGGTGTGTGAAACCATTTGTGATTGAATAAAATTGGTGATAAATCATTGTGATAAATTTTGTTTTCCTTGGATGCTCCAAAGTTTATGATTGTTCTGCGGGGGAGGTAAATAAATTATTACCTTAGCCTTAAATGTGTCCACATTATCATATAATTAGAAGCAATGAAACTGGGCCATCAATTGAACACAACACATAAAAGGGACTTGTTAGTATTTAACCAAACCTTATAGCACCAACATCGTTAAAAAAACTATATGAAAGTGAGATGGATTCTAAACTCTTCTCTTTGACCAAGTAGAAAAATCATTGAGATAAGATTTGATAATTTGTTTAATGTCGTGAAAGGCATAGAACATGGGACACCAAAATGTAGCTCTATTGTTTTTAAGACCAAATGAAATTTTACTCTCATGGAAAGTGACCCAAGGAAAAATAAATTCAGTTGTAATCTTATGTTCAACTATTTCAGGGTCAATTATTGGCATTTCCTTGTAAAACTAAGTGAACGCATTAGGATATTCCTTAAAGAAGGTAGCATAAATATGGATTTCCTCAATAGAAAAATCTTCTTTGATTATGAAATTTTCTACAATATCTAGTTTATTGGAGATATCAATTAGTTTAATTTTAAAAATGTTGTCCATATTTCCTTCAACGTGCAAATTGTGTCCATGGATTAGACTTTGACAACAATAAAAATTTCCTTGGGTAATGAGATCCTTGTCTCCAACCTCCATTTTATCCTATTTTGGAAGAAGACTGATTGATCGTGCATATCTCATGAAAAATATTGAAATTTAAATAAAACCATCAACTTAAAACACCTAGCACCCCTTCCCCTCTCTACCTCTAACCCCCTAACACCCCCCTCTCTCTCTACCTATACCAAACCCCCTCTCTCTATCTCTCTCATACTCCCCCTACCCCTAACCCCCCTCTCTTTATCTCTATCCCACTCCCCCTACCCCAATATCCTAATACCCCCCTCTCTCTCTAGTAATGTTAACTCTAGCACCCCTTACTCCTATTGTCTAGACTCTAGCACCCCTAACTAGCTTAAGTTCACTATTTTACTTTTGCATGGCATTGCTTAAGCAATGCCCTACCGGCAATTTTTCTATGTTATTGATGTTTAGTTAACGTCGATAGCATAGCCTTCTTGTCGGTATGGCGTCGCTTAAGCGATGTCCCGCGAAAGTAAAAATGTAAATTGTAGGGAAGATCTCATCTAGGTCATTCGTTTGGTTGACTCATTCTCTATGTGCTATATAAGGGTCAATTCTCACTTTTAATGTTTTCCACAAAAATTTTATTTCAATTATATGGGAAACAACATTGTTTTTCCCTATACTATCTCATACAATGTAAATCCTATATTTTTTTCCAAGTTGTGTTGTAGAAAAATTGTGTTTAAATTGTCTTGGTAACAATAAATTTGGTGAAGATATTTTCTTATAAAAACTCAAATACCTTGTATTATTTTGCATTTGGAAACCGTTTGAACTCAACCAATTGTTAAGATAATATGTGTATCCAAAAATATAATGATGTTGATTGGAAGAAGGTTCAATTGGTCCAACAAAGTCCAAGCCCAATTTGTCTAATTGTTCGAAGGAGACTTGTGGGTGATGAAGCATTTCATTAGTTGTTGCATCTATTGACACATTCACTAGAATATTGGCAAAGTGTTATCCAATTGTATCTAGTATGCAAAACTTTTAGAGTTGTTATTTTTGCAACAAAATGATCCCCATTCGGTTCATCGTGACATGCATGAAGAATATCAAAAGCATTATTCTCTCACAAGTAATGTTGGGGGTTTCATGATTCAATGTTGAAAATATTTTTTAGATATGTAATATGATCCAAGTTATTCATGTTTTTGGATCCATTAGTGGATTCATTCTCATCATATTCATTAGTGCAATCCCTAATTTGAATTTTTGGGGAATAAATATTTTGCATAAAATTTGATATCATGGTATCCTGGTCCAAATACTTTAGGGATAAGGTCTTAAATCAATTGTAATAACATGCTACACAACAATTTGAAAAAGTGTATTTACCTCCTCTGGATCAAATCCTAAATGGTTCCTTAATCTCTAGAAGTCCTTTAGATAGAGGGTATAGGGTTAGTTTGTTAAGATTCTAGCTATAAGCAATGGTCATAGATACTAATCTATAGATAATGTAGGCATCAATTAATATGGTGTTAAATTTTTTGGAAACCATCTAAAGGAGTTGAATATATAGAGTCTTAAAGGTCGTGGATTATTTTATGTTTTCATTGATGGATGTTTGCCATTTCAAAAGCCCTACTAGATCTTAAAAGTTTTCCATTTCAAAGTAGTTGAATTTGTAGATTAGAGCAATTTCTTTTTAGTATACCACATTTACCATTGAAAGTTTAGAGTCCAAATTTATAGCTACAATTCTCCAACTATGGAATTGAAAATTTTTATGAGGAAAATTGGGTTGAAGAGAGGGTTGACCTTAATTAGCTCACATAGTCACAAGATTTCAAATGTAGGTTGATACCTTTTCCTATAATGATCATGGTTTATAATTCAACCTTGGAAAACATAAACTATGTATTTGACATAAACATAAACATAGTGAAAGCTTAAAAGAACAAATCTATTTACAGTGCACTATATTTCTCTTATTCTCTATTTTTTTGTCACACCACATTTTCTCTTTAAATTTAGTTTATATAGTGTTTTTATTGGCATATATATTTTGTAGAATGGCCTCCTAGTTTATCCTCCAATAACTTAATGAAGAATCAACATATGTATGCCACCCTTTCTTAAATATCAACGCAATTTTATTTGGATTTGAAGAAATGCTTGTTAATTATTTTATCCTTGTATATTACATACCTAATCACAACCTTACTCTCAATGGATGGAATCCAATTGACATTTAAGATGAGGATTGGATATCATGTATTGATTTAAATTTTGATATTCTAAACTCAATTGCAAGCCTTGTATGTGCATGTTTCACAAAAGGACACAGTGCATGATGCCAATAGTCTAGACATAAAGATGCACAATACAAATATGACTTGGTTATTTAGGCAATGAAGGGAGAAAGTATATGATGTACAAAACAAGAAATTGAATCGGCATTGCATGTAAAACAATAATAAAAGAAACCCATATAAATTCATATGCATGCTTATGCATAAAAAAATCACAATTGCTAAGGAGAGATCCATTGAACAAGATCTTTTACAATTCATGAAGATCGTAATTTGTATACAACCCTTCGGAATCATTGTAAGGATTGTCCAAAACAGTATCTGCAATATCTAGTGCCAAGTCATCATCATCGAGATGTGATCCAATGATTGTCTGGCCAACTCGATTCCCCCCTACATCTTCTTCTTCTTGATCCTTATCATCTTGATCTTATTCTTCTTCTTGATCATGACCATCTTGATCTTCAGGAAAAGTATAATTTATGGGTCGTCCTCTTGGATCAAATCTAACAACAAAATACCAACCTACTCTACCTAGTACCTCTGAAAAAAATACTTGCTCACATTGACTTGGAAGTACATAGGGATCTGTAATTGACTCGTACCTATTAGTATTAATCATGGTAAATCCATTGTCATGATTAATAATTGTCCTTTCATCACCTTGCAACAACAATCTGTACCACCTCACCTTAAAGAGAACCACTTTGAAGGATTTAAATTATATATCCAATATGTCTTCCAAATATCCATAGTACCTCAAAACCGATGTGACCGGATGGTGAAAATATCACCCCTGTGGGAAATATTAGTAACCTGAAAAATTGTAGTTATACCACTATCACATGTTTTCCTCTTGTCATCCAATTATTTGGTGCGATATTTTCTGTCATTGCACCACATAGCCTTCTGATGTTTCACCTGCATTCTCAACATTTTAAAAATGGAATGTCATGATTTAGTAAGTGTATGTATAATAGAATTTGTGAGAAAAAAAACATTTATGGGATTTGAAATATAAAACCTAAAGTTAGATATTGCATACATTTCTATCTTTTTCACCATATGCTATATCAATTTCCTGCTAGGTTAAATATGTATCATGATCCAAATAAGATTTTCTAATCAACTCTACCACCCTATTCCATGATAAGGCACCATAAAAGTCTTCACATCGTTCTATCCATCTCTTCATCCAATCATCTATGCATACTACCAATAACAATTAGAAGAAAATATATTTAGTTAAACAACCAAGCTACTAACCAATCTACCAGAAGCTTTTATGAAGATATTAAATACAGTCTAAGATTTTACCTTTCACTTTTATCCATCTACCTTTCCCCAACAACACTTCCCCTTTAAATTTGTTGGTTAAATTGGCATCCCAAAGGAGTGGCACATCCATATCACCCACTATTTGGGGTAAGTACTCACTAAAATATACATTGGAATGATATACCATGTAGCCTTCTGGACATGCTCTTTGTTTAAAAAATCCCTTCAATGCTTTCAAGTGCCTCTCCACCAACCACATTGACCTTGTGTGTACGGATCCACATATTTCAATCTTTTCCACCAGGTGTATGAGGTAGTGTTCCTGTGCATTGAAAAGTGTTGGAGGCAGATACTTTTGCATCTCACACATTAGTTGGGGAATTTCTCGTTTCCAATACTTGATATATTCTTTATGTATCTCTTTAGATGACAACCACCTAAAAGTGCAAATAAATTTGATGTATCACCATTAATATAAATAAGGCAAGCAAAGCAAGTATTGACTATACAATCAATAATTCAACTATAACTCTTTACATACCTCGTGTACTTGCCAAGTTCATAAATAACATTATTTATGTTGTTTTCAAAGCTATTAGGCAGAGCTAGAGGTAGAATATACTGCAACAAGGACGTAACGTATATAACTAACAAATAAGTTATAGATCATTACATATAATTGAAATAGAGATAAACATTAATTGCTAACATATAATATATATATCATAAAATAATCAAACTTGCAAAATGTCAAACCTTTATAAATGTTTTCCAATCATGAGTTTTAGCCCCACTGAAATCGCCTTGCTTTCTTAATATATTACCTATGTTTGAATCAAAACCAGTGGGAAATTGTATCTTCCATACAACCTCTTTTATAGCAACGCTCTCTTGCTCTGTTAATAACCATGGAATATTGGTAGAATTTCCGCTACCCTAGCAATCCTTCAAATGTTGCAATGAGTTGAATTCTTGAATGTCACTTATAATTTTTGCAATTTTTTCCTTGTTATTCCTCCCATCTATAATTTTCCACAAGCACTCTATGACATTCTTTCCAATATGCATTGTGTCAAACAAATGAGATACTTGTAGGTGCTCAGAGTATGGAAACCGACTGAATCAGGAAGAGTAATGTCTTAAACCCCGTGGAAGCTTACCATGAAGACCTTTGAGAAGTATGAATGAAAGATTAATATTTTTTACTAGTCATGTTAAGTATGGAAATCTAAAAATAAATACAAGTGACTGAGAACGTAGCAGTAACTACAAACAAGTATTGCTAATCATGGATCATCTAAAATTTATTTTTCCATAGTTCAGGTGTCATTCTTCGTGGGTTTTTTCCACTCTCTTCCTTCCCATTAAAGTCATTTCTTTTAATAATCTGATACCTATGGTCTTTATGGAGAAAATGCATAAAGTCATTGTACACCTCCTTTCCTAAACTTCTTGAACGTCTAGATATTGTTCTTGGACCACATACTGGACATGTATATTTTCCCTTTGTTTGAATCCTTGCAAGTTATGGAATAGTGAATTAATATATTGAATTCCATAAATTATAAAAAGAGGTTCAATAATAAATGATGCATAGCAATAAATGACAAATTTACATACCACAAAAATGTGCAAGACCGGGTGCATTGTGAATTGTCCATGTAAGTATTCCGTGGAAATGGAATTGTTTTTGTCCTATAGGTTTGGAGATGTCATACTGATGCTGACCCATAACTTTAAAATCTCATCTATAAGAGGCTCAAGATAGACATCCCTATCTTTAACTTGGAGCTTACCTACTAGTTATTTGAAAAGTAAAATACATAATTAATAAGTTCTTGATCATGCAACAATGAAAAAAATGGATTGCTTATATTGTGTTAACATTCTTAAAAATATAAGTACCAAGAACAATTAATGCCAACATGATGTGCTCCCTTTTAATTTTCATCCATGGAGGAAGACTATTTTTTATAACAACAATTGGCCAAACTAAGTAATTGGTTATGAGCTCTCCAAATGGATTGACACCATCAGCTTCCAATGAAAGAATAACATTACATGGTTCTTCTTTAAAAATTGGCCATATTTCCTTAATGTCTATAAATGCAGATCCATCTCTAGGCATTTGCATGACACCATCTGCACTTTTGTGTCGTGCATTGTAATCCATAAATTCTACAATGTTTTTACACCTAAAAAATCGTTGAAAATGTGGAATTATCGGGATATGGAGAAGAACTTTGTGGGGCACCTTATTTGTTACTTGATCAATATGATATCTACTAATTCCATTCAGAGCACTCACCCTTTGATGCATGTTGTCCGTAATATATGATATGATCATTGGGACACACATCAATTGCGTTATACTCCATCCCTATATCTTTCAGGACGACACAAATTTCTCTGTAAGTGTGAGGTAAAGTATTTGACGGTGGTAGAAGAGTATCACCTAACAATCTAAACAAAAAAAAATTAATGTAACAATCATAATTACTACCTTAGCTTACATATGACAATGATAAATAAAAAACAACGTCCAATTTCAATTACAGATGTATAAATCTTGCATACCTTAACAACTGCGGCATTGCTGTATTTGAAATACCATTCATGACCTTCAAGTTGACTAGCAACAAAAGAGCAGAGAGAAGACTTGTCTTTGAGCCTTTGTATAAGGATTTTTTTGTTTTATCAATAAGAGGTACATCATGAATGTTTTCATAGATCTCATTTGTAGCTAAATTCTCATTTGTGGAAACAATTGTGTCATTGATCAACCTATTTATACCTTCATTCCCAATAAGGTTGTGGTCATTTTCTTCTATTGTATCAACCTCAATGTTGCCACCCTCACCATCTCTAGTATGAATTGTAGCGACTAAATTTCCAAGCGTTGGTGGTCTTGTATGTGAAATAATTATGGAAAAATAAATCCAATCACTATCGAAGTAGACACCACTAATAATTGTATTGCAAATGAGAAGAAAAAAAATTAATATCTTACCAGGAGATGATATTCTCTTCCACCTTCCAAGTGCCCATACTGAAAGCAATGTTTCATGGATGTTTCCCTAACAACTCTTCTTCTTTTTATCCCATTGCATTGCATACAAGGGCAATAAAATTTTCCATCACCGATTATATCTTCAACATTAAAGGCATGATTCTTATCATTTGCATTACCCTGGCTGCTTCTATCACCGTATACGTAATTGATCATTGCTTGCATAGCAGCAATTCATTTAGATCTACTAGCAAATTAGGGGAAATGATTGTCTGACGTTGTTCTTTATTTCAATAAAATACATTATCAAAGTAAGAGGAAATACAAAAAAATCATTAACCGAATAAAAAGAAATTAATTCAAGGGATAATCGCATTAATCCACAAATTTTTTTACCTATAATCAGAGTTCTCCTTCCAAAATTATTCCACAAAGTATTCTTGTCGAATTGAACCCAAAAAAACCCTATATATGTGTTAAATTTTGCCCAATTGAACCAAAAAAAACACTAAAGAGATGTTGTGGCTGAATATGTTTTAAAACTTGTTGATTTTAACCAAAAAAGATGAAAATACTTACGGATTTTACTCGTCTCTTAAGCCACGATAAGCAATTAAGGTTTTTTGGACCGACGTATACTTGAGTGATGTCACTTAAGCAACAACATATAATGTCGCTTAAGTGACGTCTATATAACATTGCTTAAGTGATGTAACGAGGATATTTTTAAAGCACGGTCTCTAAAAACCCAATAAATTGACATGTTTTCGACGTTTAAAGTGGCTTTTGACTTTATACGTCGGTAGAAACGTCGAATTTTCAGCCTGAATCTAGTAGTGAGGGGTGACGTGAAGGGAGCGTGGAGGGAATTGTTGTGGAAGGAGCAGGCAGACAGGGATGACGTGGAGTGTATGGGAGAGAAGCTAGGGATACAAATGGAGCGTGGACACAGGGATGACGTGGAGTGTATGGGAGAGAAGCTAGGGATACAAATGGATCGTGGACAGGGTTGGTCTATGCAACATAGGGGAAGTGAATTTGTAGATGAGGGTGTCACGAAAGGGGGGAGCAGGAAAAAGGGCGTGGAGATTAGGTGTTAGGAGTAGTGGGATGGAGAGGCAACTGGGTGCAAATTGGAGGATGGAGGAGAGTGTGAGAGAATGAACACATGAACGACGACGCGCAGGTATTGGGGAGGATCTGGTGAAGTGTGGGGAGGGTGAAAAAGGATAGGGCATGAGGGCAGCCAGAGTTTGGAGGTATAGGAGATATAAGAGGAGGAGTACTACGAAGAGAAGTGGGTGTGTGGAGGAGAAGGGATGGAGAGATGAGAAGGGGTTGGTGTGTGGAGGTGTGTGGGGGAGTAGAAGATGCAAGTGTGAGGGTGTGAACATAAATGTGTGAGGGCGCATGAGGAGTGGTGTCGGATAGCACGTGGAGGATGGGGGGATGGGAATGTGCATGGGTGTGGGAGTGTAGATGTGGGAGAATGATTGGGGCAGTGGAGGAAAAGTTGATACGAGAGCATGTAGGATTGGAATTGGGAATAGCAGAGAAAGAAAGATGGCAAGAGAAAAATGAATCAGGGAGGATCAGAATACTTTGATACCAATGAAGTAAGAACGGTCCCTATTCTAATAGAATGGACAATATATAATTCAATTAAAAATATAACAAATTATTGTGCTTTTTCAAATATAAAAGACACGTTGTCCTCCTCCTCCGTCTTCCGTCTTTTTCTTTATGTATATAACAATTATCTTTATTATGTCTAGTAGGACACCAACTTTATTTTTTTATCTTTGTTTTCTAACTACATGTTATATTATTATTATTATACTACATAACAAATATCCTTATTATGTCTAGCAGGACACCAACTTTATATTTTTCTCTTTGTTTTCTAACTACATGTTATATTATTTTTACTATTTTGGACTTGCACACCTTTTTTCCATGGTTTTTTTATCACCTTTGAGGTATCCCTTTGTGCATATGATAGATGCTATGCTTTGCTCATGAGAGATGCTTTATGTGACCCACTTTTTTGTAATATATGTAGATATTGTTTTTTTATAAAGTTTAAAGGAAACGATTTTTTTATAAAGTTTAAAGGAAACGATTTATTTTTAAAAATGTATAAAGTATATTTTTACAAGATAAATAGATTTAACATTCCATATAAGATGTATGTGTTTATATAAAAGCAATTAACCTTTTTTACCATAAGGAGTTACAATTTATCATTTATTAGCATGGATTTATCAAGCATTGAGAGGGATAAAATTTTATAGATAAATCCACTTGATAATTGTTAAAACATCCAATCCAAATAAGAGAGGGAAGAGAAACCCACATAGGATGTAAAATATTTTTCTAATAATGAATGTGATGATTTGCAAGAGCTCTTGTCATGATCTAAATACTGAGGGTTATAATCTTTGATGATTATTTATAATTTATTATTATTATTATATAATGTATTTGATACATATTTTATATATGTTACATTCCCTCACCTTTCAAAGATGCTTTCTCCTTGAAGGAGAAGCTATATCTTCATTTTTACTTATACTTTATGCTTTACAACAAAATTAGCAAAACAATCTCAAGGTTGAAACAATTGCATTGTACCAAAGGTAGAAACTTGGGGTTAAGCAACTCTCATGGTGATCATGGTACTGGTAGTAGACAAAAAGGTAGAGGCTTTGTCACAATCACAAGTTTTTGAAACATTTAAAAGTTTTCATGTATAGATCCAAAATGAAGCACAATCACATATAGGCACTGTGCGTACTAATAATGAAGGCGAATATACATCTAATGAACTTGAAAACTATAGTTGTTAATATGGAATTAAGCATCAAACCAGAATTCCATACAATCCTCAATATAATGGTGTAGCCAAAAGAATGAACAAGACACTCTTAAATATGGTTTGTTCTATGATGTTTTTCAAAAATGTCAAATTGATGTTTTAGGGTGGTCTAGTTCTCCATGCAATATATTTGTGAAACAATATCCCATCACATGTTCTTGACAATAAGACCCATTATGAAATGTGGCATGGTTGCATTCCTTTTGTAAAACATCTCAGGGTTTTTGGTTCCACCTGTTATGCCTTAATTCCGAAGGAACAACGAAACAAATTGGATGCAAGGATTCGAAAGTGTATCTTCTTGGGGTACTCAAATACCTCCAACACATATTGTCTTTATGAAAAGGTAAATAAAAAGTTTATTCTTTCTAGAGATGTGATTTTTAATGAATTCTCTTAAAATGACAAGATTTTTGAATGACAGCTTGATCATGTTGACAAATTTACTCATATAAAGACATATCATGAATTTGATAATGAGATTCCAAATCTTGAAGGGGGGATTCCTTTAATGGATCAACCTTTGGAATCTTATTTTTATCAAGAGAAGTTCAATTGGATGATGTGATTGAGAGGATTGGAAGGTTGAGTATTGATGGGAATGTAGTTTCATCTCTACCAGTTGGATGGTATCAATCATCAAGGAAAATTCCAAAGTGGGTCATGAAAACAGTTGAAAGTATTCATCCTAATGAAATTGGAAAGACATGAACCAGAAGTTCAACAAGACAAGAAGATGGAGGTAATGTAGATAATTCAAATACAAATTGTGCAAATGATATGGAAGCTTCAGTTGATTATGAATTAGAATAATCTACTAACTATGAACTAACTTCCTTTGGAGAACTAGTTCTCATGATAAGTGGAAAGACACTATGCAGAAGGAATATGATGCTCTCATCAAGAATCGTACATGGAAGTTGGTGGACCCTCAATTTGGAACCAAACCAATTGGTTGCAAGTGGGTCTACAAGAACAAGTACAAATCAGATGGCACACTTTACAAGCATAAGGCAAGTCTCATGGCAAAGGATATGTGGAGAAAGAAGGCATTGATTATCATGAGACTTTTTCCCCTACAACAAAATGGGCTACCATTTATATCTTATTGGCCTTTGAAACACAAAACAAATGGAAAGTTCATCAAATGGATGTGAAGAATTCTTTCCTGAAAGGAGACCCGAAAGAGAATGTTTTTATGTCTCATCTAGAAGGTTTTGTTGTGAAGGGACAAGAACAGAAGGTGTGTAAACTCATCAAATATTTATATGGCTTGAAACAAGCACCACGGGCCTGGTATGAAAAGCTAACTAAGCATCTTATGAAATTGAATTTCAAGTACTTTAATATTGATGATGCAACTCTATTTGTCAATAAAGTTGGCAAAATTGTTGAATATATTGTTGTGTATACGGATGATCTATTGATGACAAGGAATAATGAAGACTATATTGCATCCTTAAAGAAAAAATTGAAGAAAGGATTTGAGATGACAGATTTGGAACATCTTCGCTACTACTTGGGCATTGAAGTGACTCTAGATTCAAAGTGCATATCCATATCTTAAAACAAGTACATTGGAGAATTGTTGAACATGTTTGACATGGTTGAATGTAATCATCTCTCTACTTCAATGGAACAAAATTTGAAGCTCACATCGGAAGAAAGGAATGAATTTGAGGATGCAACCAAGTACGTACAACTTGTGGGAAGTCTTATCTATATTACCACCTCCATACCAAGTATTTCATATGTTGTTGGAATCCTTTCCAAGTTCATGCAGAAACCCTATGAAGGACATGATTGGTATGTGACAAAAACAACTCTAAAATACTTGAAGGGGACTCAAATATTCTAAGGTGGATAACTTTAACTTGATTGGATATTTTGATTCAGGATTTGATGGGGATAAAGAAAATGGAGTCTCAACTTCAAGCTATATTATGAGCCTTGGATCAATAGTTATATCCTGGAGATCACACAAACAGTCAATTCCAACAGATTCCACAACAGAGGTAGATTATGTGACAACTACAGAAGCAACAAAGGAGATTGTGTGGCTAATGAAGATTCTTGAATATTCATAGGAGAAGCAGGTGAATTCTACTCTTCTTTTGGTTGGCAATACTTCTACAATCAAGTTGGACAAGAATCCTAGATTCCATGATCGAACCAAGCACATAAACACAAAGTACCATCTGATTCGACATCATGTAGAGGCCAAGACTATTCATTAGAGACATTGTTCCACAAGTGATCAAATTGCAGGTGTCTTCACCAAAGCACTTGGAAGAGAAAATTTTAAAAAATTCAAAATGATGCTTGGACTCACAAACACCCCTCCGGCTTAAGGGGGGAACATTATCCATATAATCCTCCAGGGTTATTGTCTTGTATTATAAATTTAGTAAAATGTAATGTAGGCAAATAAATAGTTGTCTAGAAATTTAATTGTCCCAACAATTTCGTCATTTGTTTTTATATGCATGATCACTTTAAATAACACACAAATTTCCCATTGTGGAGTTATTCAATATTGCATGCCATGGAGTATGTTACTAATTTATTATTTGTCGATGATGTTCTCTTATTTTCTCTTGGTGCAGTTAGAGAGGTGAATAAATTCCAAGATACACTTCATATTTACCATAATGTAATATCCCTTCAAAGAAAAGTGCTCCAATTCACCTTATTTCGACTCTAGGAATGTAGGGTACAAATGTTCCAAACACCTCCAAATGATTTAAAATTTGGGAATTAATGTCTTGAGAGGGAATAGGAAACATTAATACATTTATTAGACACCCAAACACCTTCTATATCCATCCATGGTCTACAATTTGCAAGGGGAGAAGTTTCAGGACAAGACTAGTCAATTGGATTAATGGAAATCCCCCCTAGGTTTGTCACTATTTTCCCTTCCAAACATTGTATGGACTTCACTAATTATTAATATGAGACTTGTATATATTAGGGGACATCAATGAAAACATATGTGCAACATTATATCAGGTTTTAGGGTTGATTAGGTCTCCCAAAGAACAATAGCTTCTAGAGTATAAAATTTGGGGTGAAAATGGTAGACAAGGAGTCTCAAATTTGGTCACAAAATATAGTAAAACTTTAGGGGTATGAAAGAATAATTTGGGACATCAAATTAAATTCATATTCATCGCATAACTTGGAAAAAAATCTAAGAAATATATGATATAAAATAGGTACAACATCATCCCAAAATCACCATGAAAATGCTATGAGGAAAATGGCTCGAATCTCAGTTTTGATTGGAAATATAACATGAAGTACATGGTATTTAGAGCTTTGGCTATCATGATATGTCTATTATAGAGTTATGCAGAAACCAACTTGTTCATAATGTCGAAATATCAGTCCTCCATTAAATATATGCAACAAGAAGTGTGCCCTTGTACTTTTACATGACATTAAGAGAAAATAGTAGAATGAGAATAGAAAGGAATAAGAGAAGATGAACTCGAACTCAGATGGGGGTTGAACCTGAATCAAAAAATATCCTTGAAGCTCTGTTGAGAGGTATGAATTCCTTCTCCATCAACCAACTTGGATGGGAATCTTGCACCCTCGAAATTGGTTCTAAGGCAAGGAGGATGAACATCCACCGTGCAAGGACAAGCTAAGATCTCCAAACATGCCAAATGAGCAATGATCAAAATATGCCCTCCTTATTTCTTCTCATATTTTATTAACCTCCCATGGCCTCCATAGATTGAATTCCCTCCAAGATACATCTCCCAACTCGAGTTAGGGAGATATTCCCATGAATGCCACTTTTCGAACACTTTCTACACTTCCTCTTCCATCAATTTGAATGGGGGGAATATTGTCTGCCATAACTCCCTTGTGCGCCCTCTTGGAGGCTAGTTTTAGCCCTGACATGTCATATATGTCATATGTCAGCAATCAGGTTTGATCTTTGTCATAAGTGTCATAGAATATTCATCATTTTTTTCATAGAGGTTACGGAATCTAGCTCCAAGTGTCACAATACTTCTATGATGCCTCTTCCTCTTCCATGGGAGTTACTCTCCCACTCTAATTCGACCCTCCTAGATTCATTCCATGAATAATTCCTCTCCAAATCCCCCAAGAACGTTAGACTCCACCTTGGATTCGAATGGGTGAGAATAGGATGCCATGTGGCATGGAGAATCTTGCCTTGTGTGGGTACCACACCACCTATGCGCCCTCATGACCAAGTGTCACCTTATTTTCTTATTATTATTATTTATTTAGCCCCTTTAATGTATATTTTTCAATATAATGTCCATTTGGGGTCTTATATCTCCCTTATTCCAAGTCTAAATGTTTCCACCCCAACCTAGGGAACTAGTAGATTGGTGGAAATTTCCCTTCATGTGATTTATTTGGATGGGGACATTACATTTCTCCCCACCCAAGATTGCTTGTCCTCAAGAAATTCAAAATTGGGATTCTTCAAAATTTGTTCCTCTTCCCATGTGGCATCCTCACTTGTAAAATATTTCCATTGTACCAAATATTCTCTTATGGTTCTGCTCATCAATTTTATTTCTCTTGTTTTCAAAAAAATTTCTGGAATGAGTATGAGTTGTCCTTCATCATCTAATGGAGGAAGGTTTTTGAAATAGAAATTTGCTAACCAATAGCCTTCTTAAGGCATGAAACATGAAACACATTGTGGATTTTTCTACCTTCTGGAAGTTCTATCTCATAAGCTACCTCCCCAACCTTTCGAATTATCTTATATGGACCATAAAACCTTAGTTTAAGCTTTTCTGATCCTTTTCCTTTTAAAGTGATTTGTTTATATGGTTTCATCCTCAAATAAACCAAATCATTCACTTGAAATGTTCTTTCATTCCTATGTTGATCCACATACTGTTTTTGTTGATTTTGGGCAACTTGCAAATTGTCTTTTAAGAGCTTCAAAATATCTTAACTTTCCTCAATCCAATATTTAGATTTTGGAGCTCTACTATCACCAAAAATGTGGTCAAAAAAGGTGAGTGGTTCATAACCATAAAGTGCTTTGAAAGGAGACTTTCCAATGGACATATGGAAATTAGTATTGTAGCAAAACTCACCCAAATGTAGCCATTAAACCCATGCTTTTTGCTGCTCACCAACATAGTTTCTCAAGTACCCCTCCAACCATTGGTTCACCCTTTCTGTTTGGCCATCAGTTTGAGGATGATATCTTGTGCTAGGAGTCAATTGTGTTCCCACAAACTTGAAGAGTTCTTGCCAAAAAGGCACTCATACATATGTTATCCCTGTCACTCACAATATTTTTGGGAAGTCCATGCAATCTGAAAAAACATATCTAAAGAATAACTCAGCTACTTATGCAGTAGTAACAGATGAGGTAATAGCAAAGAAATGAGCAAATTTGAGAGTCTATCCACCACAACATAAATACAATCCTTACCAAGAGCCTTGGGAAAAACTGTGATGAAATCCATGGAGATGCTTTCCCACTTTTGTTTTGGAATAGGCAATGGTTGTAAAAGACCATCAAGATGGGTGTGCTAAACTTTTTTTTGTTGGCATATATTTCATTCATTCACATACTTTAAAACATATTCCTTCAAACCTTTCCAAGAGAACCTTTGTCTTAGCTTCCTATATGTTTTAAAGAAACCGAGATGGCCTGCTAAAGGAGAATCATGAGCTTCCTTCAAGATTTTGTGCTTGAAATTCGAACCATGAACTAAGTATATTCGATATTTATAGTAGATTAGGCCATTCAATATCTTGTACCTATCATATCCCTTGGCCCCATCTAACAATTCACAAGCAAATCTATCTTTGGCATACTCTACTATTAGCACATCTTTCCAATCTTTTGAAATGTCCATAAGGGAAAATGAAGGTCTCCTAGACAATGCATATGCTACAATATTATTCTTTCCTTTTACATATTCAATGTCAAAATCAAAAGCTTGAATCTTACTCACCCATTTTTGTTTCCTTTCATTGATATCTTTTTGTGTAAGGAAATGCTTTAAACTGTTATGATCAGTTTTGACCAAAAATTTGTTCCCCACCAGATATTGTCTAAACTTGGCCAAGGCATGCATGATGGCTAACATTTCCTTGTCATATATGGATTAGAGCCTCTCATATGGCTTCAATTTTCTGCTCTCAAAATATATGGGGTCTTGATTTTGCTTTAAGACTTCCCCTATGCCTTCCCCTGATGCATCACATTCCAAACAAATGGTCTAGAAAAATCTAGTAATGCAAGTATTGTACAACTACTCATTACCTATTTCATTATTTGGAAATCCTTTTAAGCCTCTTAATCCCATTGGAAATCATCCTTCTTGGTCATCAGTAAGGGGAGCAGTCAGTTTGGAAAACCCCTTCACAAACTTCCTATAGTAAGTGCAGATCCCAATAAAGCCCCTCAATTCAGTGATGTTCTTGGGTGATGGCCATTCAAGAATAGCCTTTATTTTCTCCATGTGCACCTTTACCCCATCTTTCCCAATGATGTGCCCAAGATACAAAATTTCTGTCAACCCAAACTCACACTTGGATAATTTAACAAACAAATACTATTCATGCAAAATTTTCAACAGAACTTCTAAATGATGCAAATGTTCCTCCCATGTATTATTGTAAATCAAAATATCATCAAAGAAAACCAAAACAAACTTATGGAGCTCCTTGCAAAATATTTTGTTCATGCATGTTTGGAAGGTTGATGGAGCATTGGTCAAACCAAAAGGCATGACAAGAAATTCGAAATGGCCATAGTGACATCTGAAAGCATTTTTCTGCACATCCTCCTCCTTCATCTGAATCTGATGGTAACCGGATCTAAGATCAATTTTGGAAAATAAATTTTCTACAAACAGCTCATCCATGAACTCATCTATCCGAGGGATGGCATATCTATTCTTTAATGTATTTTTGTTCAAGGCCCAAAAATCAATGCACATCCTTAAGGTTCCATCCTTTTTCTTCACCAAGACAACTGAAGAAGCATAGGGACTTCAGCTTGGTCTGATGAGCCCCAATTCCAATAGTTCTTGAATAGCCTTCTCAATCTCATCTCTGAACCTTAATTTTTGGGTGTCTATATGGGGGTATTTGGATAGGTGAAGTAACTACCTCCAAAACAATGGTATGTTCAACTCCTCTCCCAAGTGGCCTTCCAGGGGGGAGGTCTCCAAAAACCCTCTCATACTTGTGTAGTAGTTACCTTATCTCCCTTGGATGTTCTGCAACCTTTATGTTTCATTTGGGGGAAGTGATTAAACATTCTGCAGACCATTCAATGTCCATGTGTCTCAATATGGACCTCATACTGCGGGAAGACACCACTTGGTTAGGATAGGTGTGCATTCCTCTCACTAACATTTTTTTTCCTTCCGAATCTTTGAACTTCATTTCAGGTATTTGGTAGTTCATTGTATGTTCTCCTATAGAGTACAACCATTGTACTCCCAAAACCACATTTGTATCAGCAACATTCACCACATAGAAGCTATCAGAAAATGTGTAATTTCCCATGGTAAGTTGTAGCTTTGGAATCCATGTGTTGCATTCCATAGAATTATTACCTGGAATGATGACTGTGAACCCTTTGAATGCTTCAGTAGGTAACTTTCTCCTCTTCACCAAGGCTGCATCAATGAAGTTATGAGTTTCTCCTCCATCTACCAATACCGAAACCTTTCGCCCTTGTACCACTCCCTTGCATCGAATGGTGTGAAAACGAGGCACTCCTGAGAGCACTTCCATCCTCCCTTTTTCGAGTGATGGATTATCTTCTTCTATTGTTTCATATCCCTCTTATTAGTATGAAAGTTGTTCTTCTTCCTCCATGTCCCTTCATCATCAGAAAATACGTCAATGAAGTGTGCTTTCCCCTTAGCACATTTATGCCCCGATACCCATGGTTGATGACATGTGAAACATAGTTTCTTTATTTTGAGTTCTTCCTTGCTTGTTCCCTCTTTCTTGTCCTTCCCAAATGAATATTTTTTCCATGGTCTCTTTTCATATCTGAACTTGGGCGGAAAATTGATATTGGGAGGATACTTTGTCTCGGGTAGCACATTTTGCAGATCTCTTGTCAAATTCATGGAATCTTTTAATGAAGTAAGTTTGTGTGCTTTAACTAAACCTTTCAAAGGTTCATCCAATCCTTCAGTAAAGAGAAATATCAATCGAACCATAAATACATTAGCCACCATAACTGAAATTTTTTGGAATTCCAACATGTACTCCTCAGGGATTCCAGTTTTCTTCAACTGTGCTAGTTCCTTAAAAGAAATTTCAAGGTATTTTTTCTCAAATATTTCCACTAACCTGTGAAAAAACTCTTCATATGATGTGATCTGATCATTTCTCAAGGTTTTAAGTCCATGGAACCACCAATCATTTGCTTCTCCCTCAAGATGCAGAATAGACATTTTTAAAGCATCCTCTTCAACCATTGGATTCAGTTGAAAATATACATCTAACTTTTGTACCCACGTATTTGCAGAACTTTGGGATGAGCCATAAAAGGTGGGGAGGGACATTTTACCTATGGCATAATTCAATTCTTTATTTTGAAAAGGGGTAGGCTTCTTTGAGACAGTAAAGAATTGATCAAATGGTAAGTTCCTCCTACAATCTTCGCTCAACTGTTGCCATTCTAATAGAACTTCATGCATTCCATATTGGGTGTCAAGATCCTCTTTGGGATCAAGAAAATTGGGTTTGGTGGCTCTTGTTGAGCTATGGAGTTCATTGGGTCGGTTGTGAGGCCCTATCTTTGAGAAAATGTTTTCACCAACTACCTTCTTTTCCTCGAAATGAGAACTACTGCTGCCTCCTATTGCCAAATTGATTCCAATTTGACTTTCCATAAATTCGAACCCTTTCACTATCTGCCTTTTAATGTCCTCAAAAAATGGTTTCATGAATTTCCTAAACTTCTCTCGATCCTCCATCTCTGAGGTTTATTTTTCATCCTTAGCCATAGTGTCAGCAGCGTGCACCTCTTCTCCTGTTTCGTCCTCTCCACCAAAGGTACTTTCATTTTCGGTTTCTAGGGGTGGGGTATGGCTTCTTGACCTCATAAATGGTCACCCAAATTAGGTTCAAGGACCATTCTCTGATACCACTGTAATATCCCTTCAAAGAAAAGTGCTCCAATTCACCTTATTTCGACTCTAGGAATGTAGGGTACAAATGTTCCAAACACCTCCAAATGCTTTTGAATTTGGGAAGGAATTATTGAGAGGGAACATGACACATTAATACATTTATCATACACTCAAACACCTGCTATACCCATCCATGGTCTGCAATTTGCAAGGGGATAATTTTCGGTACAAGACTAGTCAATTGGATTAATGGAAATCCTCCCTATGTCTACCACTATTTTCCCTTCCAAACATTTTACGGCATTCACTAATTCTTAATATTAGACTTGTATCTATTAGGGGACATCAATGAAAACATATTTGCAGCATTATATCAGGTTTTAGGGTCGATTAGGTCTCCCAAAGAACAACAGCTTCTAGAGTATAAAATTTGGGGTGAAAATGGTAGACAAGGAGTCTCGAATTTGGTACCAAACTATGGTAACACTTTAGGGGTATGACATCATAATTTGGGACATCAAATTAACTTCATATGCATCTCATAACATGGACAAAAATCTCGGATATAAAACCGGTACAACATCATCCCAAAATCACCATGAAAATGCTATGAGGAAAATGGCTCGAATCTCAGTTTTGATTGGAAATATAACATGAAGTACATGGTATTTCGAGCTGTGGCTCTCATGATATGTCTATTATAGAGTTATGCAGCAACTAACATGTTCATAATGTCGAAATAGCATTCCTCCGTTAACTATATGCAACAAGAAGTGTGCCCTTGCACTTTTACATGACATTGAGAAAAAATGGTAGAATGAGAGAAGATGAACTCGAGCTCAGATGGGGGTTGAACCTGCATCAGAAAATATCCTTGAAGCTTTGTTTATAGGTATGAATGGCCTCTTTATCAACCAACTTTGATGGGAACCTTTCACCCTCGAAATTGGTTCTAAGGAAGGGAGGATGAACATCCACCATGCAAGGACAAGTTAATCTCTCCAAACATGCCAAATGAGAAATTATCAAAAGCTTCCCTCCTTTATTCTCATCTTTTATTAACCTCCCAAAGCCTCCATAGCTTGAATTTCCTCCAAAATACTTCTCCCAACTCGAGTTAGGGAGAGATTCCCATGAATGTCACTTGTCCAACACTTTCTAGACTTCCTCTTCCATCAATTTGAATGGGGGGAATCTTGGCTTCCATAACTCCCTTGTGCACCCTCTTGGAGGATATTTTTAGCCCTAACATGTCATATATGTCATATGTTAGCAATCAGGTCTGATATTTTTCATAAGTGTCGTAGAATCTTCATCATTGTTGTCATAGAGGTTAGGGAATCTAGCTCCAAGTGTCACAATACTTCTATGATGCCTCTTTCTCTTCCATGGGAGTTACTCTTCCACTCTAATTTGACCCTCCTAGATTCATGCCGTGAATAATGCCTCTCCAACTCCCCCATGAATGTTAGACTCCACCTTGGATTCGAATGGGTGAGAATAGGATGCCATGTGGCATGGAGAATCTTTCCTTGTGTGGGTCCCACACCACCTATGCGCCCTCATGACCAAGTGCCACCTTATTTTCTTAATGTTATTATTTATTTAGCCCCTTTAATGTATATTTGTTAATATAATGTCCATTTGTGGTCTTATAGCTCCCTTATTCCAAGTCTAAATGTTTCCACCCCAACCTAGGGAACTAGTAGATTGGTGGAAATTTCCCTTCATGTGATTTATTTGGATGGGGACATTACACATAAGGCCTTGGGTATGGAGATAAACATACAGAAGTTTTCCATCATCTTATAAAGAATTCCCTTATTATTTCAAAACAATTATAACCAATTGTGAAACAAATGAACCAATAACCATCACCAAATTGCTCTGCAACCATAGTAATGAGCCATTAACAAATTATTGGCAAAATGAACACTTCACAAATCAAATCACCAATACCTAACATTTCCCATATCATCCACTTCTACCCAGATGTAACTTCCCCCTCACCCAATCTGACCATCGAGAGGGGACGCTATCTAAATCTGGGCTCTCAAATTTCGCCCCAATTCCATAATACGAATTTCAACAAATACAATGTGTGCATAAACTTAAATAAGCATGCATAGTGGAATTAAAATCTATCCTCACACATCTAGCATGAAAATACACAAGCATAACCATTACATATTCAAATGCATGAGAATACTTATCTTTATCCAATGCATATCCAAGCAATTGGTTGTGTAAGAGCGGTTTTCTACCCAACCATAGGCACTTCGTCCAGCATATACTCTTTATGTTGGGAGGCCACCCCCAAGCTGGGCTGAGGACACCAAGGTGAAGGAAACACCTACAGGCTTCTAACTTAGGCATGCCCTTCACCGATCCATGGTTCCCTTGGGAGATCCATCTTGTTGGATGCTTCCAATGTGTGCATAGAATAAGTCCAACCTGATATTGGCTACTATAGAACCACCTCTAACCTCAATTTGTGGCTTCTCAAGCACATAAGAGAAACAGAATTCGATGGGTAAGGGTTCCTAGCTTGCCCAACCTGTCTGCTCACCTACAGCCATCAATTTTCACTTCCAAATCTGTAGCATGGTCTCCAAATTCGAATTTATGGGTTCAAAACAGCATGGTAAGTTCATGGACAGCAATGGAGAGCTCTGCATTGTTGTCCATTGCTGTCCATTGCAATGGAGACCGAATTCTTTCATGGCAGAAATGTCACAAAAGTGCAGTCAGTCCCATGCTTCAATAACTACATGAGGTGATTTTTCCCACCAACCACACACATGCATTAATGATTGGAAAATGGTAAAAAAAGAGATAATTGGATTATTCAAGGCACATGACAGAATTTAGGTGTGTTCTAAGGTTGACACTTGGAAGCAAGGATTTAGTTTCCTGTAGACCCCCCTTTCCTCTTCCCCTCTGGTGGAATCATAGCCCCTTTGGTGCTCCTTATACAGCCATTGTTGGACCATTTCATTATTTATGCACATAATATTTACATATATTCTAAATCAGCATAAAAGACAACCAAACAGTCCAAATAAAATGTATACATCATACATGCCTATCCATTCACCAGTCGGGCATTGGCCTTGAAATCCGCACTAGGAATTCACACTAGCATATTTTCATCAGTTACATAATATTGGATAAATACATTCCAAGTCAAAACTAGGGGTATTACACCAAAGCACTCCTTATGACTCCAGGTGCAGTCTAGATGATGGGGTACCTTTTTTTCAATCAAGATATCAAAGGATTATTGAATCTTTAACTACTTGAGCAAGGATATAATCTAGAGAACTATCCATTTATTTCATTTCAACAAGGTGGAGTTACAAGAGGTTTTGAAATACTTAGGTTTAATTTTGAAGTCGAATGGTTATGGCATTAAGGATATAGAGCATAGGATCCACTTTTGCTGTCATCGATTGTTTTCTAAGGGGGGTTGATCGAATTTTGTAAAGGTAGTATTAGAAGCGATCTCGATGTATTGGCATATCCTTTCCCATATTCCCATAGGGATCTTGGATAGCATTAGAAGATTGTGTTTTAATTTTATGTGGAAGGGTAATAGGGACAAGGTCAGTTTTCACCTGGCAAGGTGACAATTATTAGCAAAGCCTAAACACGAAGGATTAGAGAAAATTTGGGGTCTAAAATGGGCCTTATAAGAAAACGAGCCATTGATGCATTGGAATTCGAAAACTTAATAGAATTTCACGAAAATGAGTCAACCATAATGGTTGACTTGACATATTTGTCATAAAAAACTACTTTTTAATTTGTATATTCAACTTATCTCCTTGTGGTTTTATTCAAATTTATAGTGGGAACAGTTGTTGGATGCAGAATTTAATTTTGCATCGAATGAGTACCCACACTGCATACTTTTGATGGGCCCCGCCCCACAAAAAAATAAAAATACATAAAAAAGTAACACAGTTTTTTATGTATCTCTCATTTTTTGTTTCGTGGGGTCCATCAAAAGTATGAAGTGTGGATACTCTTAGATGCGGAATTGAATTCTACATCCAACAGGTACTCCTGCTCGAAATTTGAGTAAAACCACAGGTAGATAAGTTGAAAATACAAAGAAAAAAAATAGATTGTCTTTTTTCCTTCAAAATTTATAACTATTATTTTATTATTTTCCTTAGGAGGCCCATTTTCGACCTCAAATTTGCCCTAATGAGGGGTGCGTAGTAAAGGAAATATTTTACCTTGGTAAGGCTTTAGCTTCCAAGAGTCTATGGAACTTAATTTCCAAAGGTGGGCTTTGGAAGAGGATTATTATTCAGAAATATTTGGCTCCTGCTACTATTGTTGAATGGATTCGATCCCCGATGAAAAGTATTATCAATGTTTCTAACCAATGGAAATCTTTGGTTATGTCTTTCTCGATTATTAGGGATTATCTTTCGTATAAAGTTGGAGATGGGACACAAGTTAGAATTAGTGAAGATGCCATTATGGCTTATGACAACTCTATTTTTTTGTCATATGAGCTGGTACCACATATTCGGGAACTTGGTCTCGTCACTCTAAACCTGCTAGAAAATGAATAGAGGATGGATATTTGGCATTAGGATTGGTAGCGTGCTACTCAACTTGGATTAGAGGGTGCTTCCATTGTCTCATGGACAATTTTTATTATTTCCTTAAACAATGGTCACGTGAAATTGAGAGCAAAGAGATGAGAATATTTGGAACAAGAATAAAGTTGGTTGATATTATACAACAAAATTAGGATATGAGATTGCAATGGATTCATATGTGTGGGAGACTTATCTAATTGGTGGTGGAATAAGATTGGCGACTCCATGCCCCCAAAATGACAAAGGTTTTCATGTTGCTTTCATGAATGGATAAAGCTCCCACCTAGGATCAACTGTAAAGGAAGAAAAAACATGGCCCGGGTATTCATTATTTATGTAAGAGTAAGGAGGAGACTTTCAAACATCTATTTACCAAGTGTATTTTTTCCTTACAATTCTAGAAAGATGTTTGTCTTTGGATTTCCTTACAAATTTGCAACAAGGTGATTCTATTGAGGAGGATTTGGATATATGGTTTTATAGGAAGGAGTTGAAGATCTTTCAAGTTGCTCCTTTCATTACTCTTTGGGGCATTTGGCTAGCCCATAATACAAGTCTTTTTTAGGGAAAAACACTCTTATTTTTTCAAGCCTCTTCTTGGATTTGTTTAGTGGTGTAGTTCTATAAGTCTCATGGATCGGTCTCAAAGAGTAGACATATCAATGAATTTGTTGTGGATAAATCTCATCCTTGGGGTTTTTTTATCGTGCTTGCGAGGGTGATGATCCATTATGTGGTATTGGACATGTGATCTTCATATGGGACCACCATTATATTTAGTTTAGTGCTAATGTGGGAAGTGGTACTAACAATAGAGTGGAGCTCTTGCCTCTTTGTGCAATATTAAAGTTGGAACTTTCTAAGAATATTTCTCACTTTCAGGTTTTTAAGGATTCATTCTTGGTTTTCAAATGGATGAGGAATGAGTAGGTTGTTCGTGAGATGTCTCTTTAGTCATTGCCAGTACTACTCAAGTATGATTCTCTACATCATATTTCATTTACACATGTCTACAGTGAGATGAATACATATGCAAACACACTGTCCAAGGATGGTTTGGCTCAAGCTTCGTATTTACTTTACTTCAAGGAGACTGAGGATGGAACTATCATTGAATATACAATGTAATCTTAACTTCTTTCAATCATTAAATAGGAATTATGAGATATGTCACATGGGTGGTGCTTCATATCATATTTATGAACATATTGGAAGACCTTAATGAACTACACGCCTTCTTCATAAAGGAGGCTTTTTGGAACTTCCTTTGAGTCATAGTTGGTCTCATATATCCAACAATGGATAGTTGTCATTTTTGTTTGTAATTGTACTTAGGCTCGGTAATATCATTCTTTACTAGAAAATTCAAGAACGTATATTTTTTATCTAGAGCTTGTATAAAAGCAAGACATCAATCTATTGTGCATATAGCACCTAAAGAATGTATTTTTTAGTCTAATGTGAATTAAAAATATGGTTTGTTTTTCCTTGGAAAAAAGTAAAGCATAGGTTAGACATTGAGGAGGAGGAGAAGTTAGGGTTTCTACACAATGAACTTGTCAAAGGAGAATGATTGAAGGATACTAATTTTGCAAATCAATGAAAGGATTCCCTCAGCTCAAATATCTGAGCATAGTGTGGACACTAATCTTAATGTGGAAGCCAACAAGTGTTTTCTATTTAGGTTATAGTGTCATATTGACCTCAAAATCAACCCTCATTAACATTATGGAAGGATGTAGTGGTTGTGATAGATAGTAGGGTACGCAGTAATAATGATCAAGTCATGGGATCTGTTCAAAGTAATATGTAGTAATGATGATCAAGTTGGGGTATCTATTCAAAGTGATAGGGGTACAAGGTGGAAGGTTTGGACAATCATGGCAAAGTAAGGGGACTAATCTCATAATCACCTTTCTTCCATACAAAACAATCATCCTATCAATCCATCAAAGGAGGTGGCCAATAATGATGTGGAATTTGATGAACTGGACTTGGAACCCAAGATCGATGACAACCCTAAATATATGCATCAAGTTCAAGGTTTGTCCTTGGCCGAGGAGAAGCATCCATAAGGTTGTGAATACATTGTAGCCAAGGTCTCTAAAGAAGAGGGGAAGTGCTCAAGGGATGAAAACATAAGGAAAAAGAGGAAGGATAAGTGTGTCAAATTTAGAGTTCAAAAGATGAAGCTGCTAATGGGGTAGCATGTGGTTATGGAACAATTTATGATGTACAGAGCCATGGTTGTTGTTGGAAAAATTCATGGAAGATTAATATAAAAAATTATGTGAGCATCAGGATCAATAAGGTATGGTGACAACAACTGAGATACTCTCTAATCTACCATCTATTGGCTCAAAGGTAGACAACCTTTACATTCCAATTTGCAAAGGGCAAGGAAACAATATAGAAGGGAAAGTTGTATTGGGACAGCTCAAACTTATCCCTTGATGAGTGAACTCTTCTTTTTTACCCTATGAGAGAAAGGGTAGACATCCAACCTTTGTGGATCACAACATTCACTTCCTTTGGGACTATGGTCAGAAAGGGTTCTTACATTGATTGGTAACAAGCTTAGTAGGATGCCAAACATTGACGAGAAAATTTGGAAACCAGTGAGAACATTGATGGCTATGAATATTTATGTTTGATATGAAGCCAAGGGATGGGTTACCATATGGAATCGATATTCAAATATGGGCATGGTAATATCACCAAGACATTGACTATAAAAAATCCTTTTAGATATTCCATATCTCACCTCTATGGTCATCTCAGAAGATCGGATACCAAGAAGGCTATAACCAATGAGGAAGTAATAGAGGAAGAATTAAGGATGGAACACATAGAGAGGAGAAGCCAACAGTAGGTCACAACCCCATCCCAGAGAGATGAGGTAGTTCTAATGAAAGAGATAAGAGGTAAGTCACTTGAACTCGAGATTGAGGAACTTGCAACAACCATAGTTGATCAAACTCTCAAAGATATAGCTAGGTATAAAGAGACATCCCCTAGCCCTAGAGAGCACCACAACTTGGTTTTGCATAAGATAAAAGGATTATGTTTGGACATTGGGTTAAGGAAGAGGAAGAGAAACTCAATCTAGGCCCTTAACCTTTGCGGATGTTCTTCATAGTAGGGACAAACCACAGAAGAAAGGAAATAAACCTATGCCAATACCAACATTGATGGGCCTAGAGGGTCATAGTGATCAACAAGAGGGATTTGTTGAAGGATTTATTTCGAAAGGTCGCCACCTTCCTTCTCCTTCTAGGGGGAATCAATGAAACTCTCAATAGAAAAATGTTAGTTATGCAATGCATACAAATGAAGAAGTAACATATAAAGCTAGTGTGGGGAAGATGAAGGTTGTTCAGAAGAATGTTGTAGAAAGCATATATAGTATTAGTAAGACATACTCATTTGATGAATATTTCATTCCAAACCATGGTAGAAAATAACATCTCAAATAAATAAATTGAGTGTAGGAGAAGAGCATTGTGTGTGTTGAAAAATTAACTCGGGATGTCCTTTTCATGTTTTGATGTCTATCATGGGGGGGTCAAAAGTTTTATTTCCTAGGCATACATTTTAATGTAAAGTGTTTTTATATTAATAAAGTGAGTTTGTACTTTATAACTTAAAAGTCTAAGTTGTGGGACCTAAAAAGTTATTTAATGTGCATTTATTAATAAAGTGTATTTATTATGTGCATTAATGAGGACCCTCAGATAAAGTAAATCCCATCCATTGATTAGGATGGTTGACTTAGTTAGGGTTAGGAGTTGAGAGACTAAATTATAAAAGAAGTTTAGGGAATTGAAAAATACATCAAATCAATGAGTGTGATCATTGATAGTGATTGAGACAGAGAAATTCAGTGAGTAAGAGTCAGTAAGAGGAGAGTTTATAGCATGAAGCAGGAGAGCATCTTGTCAAGAGGAGAAAGACAGCCATAATCATAGAAATGAAGACAGTTTTCTACTGGCATAGAAATCGAGGAACGGGATTCAAGCTGACAGATCCGTACAACAGGGACGTACTATTAGTTCCATACAGTTTCGTATAGTAGCACAAACTCAATTTTCAGACTGTTTATTACATAGTTTTCATGGTAAATAATTTCTGAAAATATTGGGCACATTTACTAATGCAATTTGTATCAATTTGAGCATTTTTAAGTCTATTTTTAAAGGCCATACAACATCTGTACAGTAGTGTGGACTTGATTATTTGCTTGATTTTTGTCATAGTTTCTACAATGGGTTTCTGAGATTGTTATTGGCATCATTTCTCTGTTATAAATATTCTAAAAACTCTCAATAAATTTATTTCTAAGTTTTCCCCACATTGGGTTTTTTCCTTGGGTATAGTCCTACATCAAGTTGTTCATATTTTCTTCAATTTATTAGTGATTGGATTTGTGTGTTTGCTGTTCAAAGTTAAATCGGCTTTATATTGATTGATGAATGACCAGTTAACTCAGAGAAGCAGTAAATCTATTATAAGTCAAAGTGTTTAATTAAATGCATGAATGACCAAGTTGAGTTTTTTAATCAAACTTTTACATGGTATCAAAGAGGGAATTCTGAAAGATTGTGAACACTTTGTTTTCTTACTGAGATAGTAGGAACATTGTGAAAGAAGGGCTTGTTGGGGCTTGGACTTGTTGTTTTTGGCTTGTTGAAGGGTTAATATAAAATGACGAATATTAGATATGAGGACAGGTTGGAGGGGTGTCCAACTACTTACAGTGGAAAGTCAAGATTTATGTTATTCTTAAAGAAAACAAAATATATATATTTGTTAACACTATAATACAGGTACCCACTAATCCTATTTCCCTATACAATCATGAGGTGCTTGAGGCTAGGGCATAGAGAATCATCCTGGATGGGGTAAAAGATAACCTTATCCCACATCTAGAAAATAATGTAAAGATGACAAAAGAAGACAATGCAGCTTCTTATTTGACCGGGGTAGCACAGGTTAAAGATGAACTAGCAACACTAGGTGAAATCATCCTTGATTCAAAGTTGGTACAGATAGCTTTGAAAGGTTTACCAAATAATGGGATGCTTTTTCAAATGTGTAGTGCGACGGGAGAAACTTCTTGATTGGAACCGATTATGGGATGATTCTATTCAGGAAGAGATCAAAGAGGGTCTCAAAGTAAATTCCACACAAAAAACAGTGTTGATGAGAACGTGGCCCTTATAGTTAAAGCCAAAGGCAAGAAAAAGACCCAGAAGGACATGAGTAAAGTATGATGTTTTGCATGTAACCAGTATGGTCACTATGCTGAACAGTTCCCTAACAAGAAGAAGGAAAAGAAGGAGAAGGACGACCATATGGAAGCCTTAGCTGAAGTGGAGGACTATACCAAGATATTTGAGAGGGAGTTATCACTTGTTTCTTTCGACTCAAGTGTGGGAAGTACTGGTTATCAGAATGCAAGTCCATGGGAAGTTGACAGTGGGTCAACTTAGCATATGATAGAAATGTGGGGCATATTCCTTAATTAGTATCGCAGAAACAGGTTCAGGTTATTATGTTGAAACTAAATTGGATGGTGTTTGTGCAGTAACAGGAGTTGAGACAGTACGATTCCGACTCGAGTTTGGATAACTCCTGGAGTTGCATGGAGTTTTGTTTTCTCCAAGGATAAAACAAATTTGCTTTCAGTATCAGCTCTAGAATACATTGGATATGGAGTATTGTTCAGGATTGAGCATGTGTTTCTGTATTCAATAAGAAATACAAACGACACCATGTTGCTTGGATCGAAGTAGTAGATTATACATATTACGAGGAGAGCTTATGTATGCAGAATCTAGTGGTTATCATATTCTAAGGATGAAAGGGAGATTGCAGTGGCACCAAGTATTCAGTATTTGGTTCAGGGAGAAGAGAGTGAATATCTTTAGAGTACTGCCAGGAGACTCAACCAGTATGAGGTGATTGAGCAAGCTAAAGATGGGACAAAGGAGTCTCCTAGGAGCTCATATTTTAGAATTGTTTACAAGCACACATCTTCAGGTAAAATTCTGGAGCATGAAGGAGTAGCTATTAAGAATAGTGATCCAGGTGGAGGAGATGCAAGTGGTGTTGGAAGGACCTCCCTCATTAAGAGGGAGTGTTGAAAAATTAACTAGTGATTTCCTTTTCATGTTTTGATGTCTATCATGGGGGGGACAAAAGTTATATTTCGTAGGCATACTTTTAATGTAAAGTGTTTTTATATTAATAAAGTGAATTTGTACTTTAACTTAAAAGTGACTTTTAAGTTGTGGGACCCAATAAGTTATTTAATGTGCATTTATTAATAAAGTGTATTTATTATGTGCATTAATGAGGACCCTTAGATAAAGTAAATCTTGTCCATTGATTAGGATGGTTGAGTTAGTTAGGGTTAGGAGTTGGGAGACTAAAGTAAAAAAGAAGTATAGGGAAATGAAAAAGACATCAAATCAATGACTGTGATCATTGACAGTGATTGAGAGAGAGAAATTCAGTGGGTAAGAGTCAGTAAAAGGAGAGTTTACAACCTGAAGCAAGAGAGCATCTTGTCAAGCAGGAGAAAGACAGCCATAGGCACAAAAATCAAGACAGTTTGCTACTGGCACAAAATCGAGGAATGGAATTCATATTGATAGATTCGTACAGTAGGGACATATTTTCAATTTCGTACAGTGATCGCACATCAACATAAAACTCATTTTTCATACTGTTTATTGCACAATTTTTTAGGTAAATAATTTTTGAAATTATTGGGCACATTTACCAATGCAATTTTGAGCAGTTTTAATTTTGTTTTTAAACGTCATACAACTATAGGCCATACAACAAAAAGTACAGCAGTGTGAACTTGATTATTTGCTTGATTTTTTTCATTGTTTCTGCAATGGGTTTCTCATATTGCTATTGGAATCATTTCTATATTGTAAATCTTCTAAAAAATCTTAATATATTTCTTTCTGAGTTTTCCCCACATCTGGGTTTTTCCCTGGGTATAGCCCTACATCAATTTGTTCATATTTTCTTCAGTGTATCAGTGATTTCAGTGATTGGATTTGTGTGTTTAATGTTCAAAGTTAAATTAGCATTATATTGATTGATGAATGATCAGTTAACTCAGAGAAGCAGTAAATCTATTATAAGTCAAAGTGTCTGATTAAATGCATGAATGAACAAGTTGAGTTTGTTAATCAAAATTTTACAATGTGTGTGGGGCGGGGGTTTGTCTAAAGTTGAGACTAATATAGATACCAAATTGGTCCCGGAATGAAATCCTTCCTAAATCAAGGTAAGGAGCAAGTTGTAAAGAAATTCATGCAAAAAAGCAAATGACCATTATAGAGTGTAAATCTCACTCTTAAGGTTTAAAAATGATAATATTATCTTACAATATCAGGGGTTTGGGGAGTTCCCAAAAGAGAAACCCCTAAATAGGTTGGTTAGTTACATAATCCAAACATTATGTTAATTCAAGAAACTATTTTAGAGGCAGCCAAGGACAAAGGTTTTCTAGTTACTTCTTTCACAAGGTGAAGTTTAAAGGATACAAGTGTTGAGGGGAGATCAAGAGAATTGGTATTGGGAAGGAAAGAATTATGGGAGTTTTTTTTTATGAGTGAGTAGTTAGGAAGAATAAGGTTATAGTATGAATTTCATCTTGTTCCATGGGGAGTTGTGGAGGGATAGTGGAAGAATGGATCCCTTCATGGAATTTTTGCTTCATAAGATAGAGGAATCCAATATATGTAACTTAAAACTACTAACACTTAAGTCCACTTGGAGAATAATAGCAAAATATTTGATGGCATCTCTAATCCTTTTGGTGGGGAAAGTCCTTGATGAGTCAAAAAGGGAAAGATCATGTATTGGAGAACATGGAGTGTTTGATCATGTTCCAATTTTCCTTCAGATTCAGGAGACGGAGGAAAAAACTCAAGACCCCTTCAAGTTTAATCTCTATTAGCTTAAGAATTGGAATTCTTAGTGCTGGTACAAAATGAGTGGATAGATTTTGATGAATATTAGAGGACGATGTTATGTTACAAGTTAGTGATAATCTTTGAAGTGCTAAGAAGAAAATAGATGAATGGGCCAAAGCAACATACAATAACTCCCAAAGTCAATCGTTGAACATGGAAGAGGGTTTGGCATGCATATTCAAGTCCAATGTAAGTGGTATCTTCTAATAAGAACATAGAACTATTAAAAACCTAGAATCCAATAAAAAAAGACTTAATGGAATGGGATGAATCAAATGGCACCAAGAGAGTAGAGCAACATCGTTGGCTCGAGATGAAACAAAATATTCTTCCTTAATTTGCAAAGATTAGAAAGCATTGTAATACTATCTAGAGCATAAGGAATGGTGAAGGAGATCGTGGAATTAACATAAAAGACATCAATAAGGTAGGTACTAATCATTTTCAAAAGTTATACAAGGAACCCTTAAGAGATAATATAGCAGAACTTATGAATATTTCCACTTGCTTTCCTAGATTGGTGGAGTATGATCAGAATCATGAGGTAATGATCGAGATTTCAAGCTAGAACTAGAAGAAGTTACTAACTCATTTAAGAAGGATAAGAGCCTTCAATTAGATGATTGGACTATTGAAATTTAATCTAGTTTCTTTGTTTTATTGGGGGATGATATGTTGTTGGTGGTAGAAGAATCAAGGAAGGTTGGGAAGGTGTTGGGTACCATTAACACTACCTTCTTATTCATTATCCCTAAAACAATATCCTAAGTTTTTGAAGATTTTAGACCCATTTCTCTATGCAATGATGTTTATAAGATAACAGGGGAGGCGGGTGTTGGAGGAGTCATAATAGACCCTAGAGGAAACATAATAGAAATGTACATCTAGGGAATTGGACATAAGACAAACAACAAAGTAGAGTGGATGGCACTAATGTAAGGAGTTGAAATAACAGCTTCTCTTAAACTTCAAAACATAGTAATATGTGGAGACTCAAAAATCGTCATAGGAAATATCCACAGAAGCAGAAAAAATAAAGATCCCAACCCTAGTTGAATTCAAAAGAGAATCTTAAACTCAATCAACACCATCCAAAAGGTCTCATTCTATCATGTAAAAGGATGCAATAATGAATTGGCGAACAAATTGGTAAATGTTGGGGCAAAACTACCCCCATGCATCTTCATACATAATGAGGGCTCACCTAGAAGAAAATGGGTGCCTTGGGAAAAAGGGCATGGAGACCACACCTCAAGAGAGCGCCACCCCCAATGGTTCAGACCTCGAGGACAGGATGGCCAGGGAGGCACAATGTGGCAACTTCTACGGGAAGGTACATCACTTGGAGGCAAGTGGGACAGCTCTCCCATCGGCACTAAATTCCCTAGCATGCGAGCAAGCTTGCATGCACAGAAGGCTCAGTTGAATTCACAAGGGGAGAAGAATGGATTTTAATTGCATTAATCCTCAAGAGACAAGACATGGTCATTTATTTTCCAAGGAGAGGAAGGCGATAGAAGGAGAGCCCAGACAAGAGGCATCCTCACTCCTGGTAAGCACACTGTCAAAAGGCATATGGGAATCCATGTCATGAGTGCGCTTGGAGGATTGGTCGGAGTAGAAGGTTAACTAGACTGAAGCGAAAAGGAATTGGAACTTGGTCAAAAGCAAAGGAGGAAAATAAATGGACCGCAACTTGAAAGCTATGGCGGACAGGAGAGAAATTTACAGTGGGCTAAGGAATGATTTCTTGGATTTCGAAAGGATGTTGAGGCAGATAGACGAATGTGTTTAAGAACTCCTAGAAATAATGAGGCATACTTTGCTCCATTTGGTAAGAATGGACTCGCAATTGGAGGGTGTCGAGGGGAACACAAGAGACCTAGGTGGGCACATTGAGCATATACGAATTGACATGGAAAGATTGTTGGCCATGAACAAATGCAGTCACTGTCAATTATCATAATACGCGAGATATAGAGGACTGGAGGAGGACACAGTTTAGATGCCGACCAACTACTCCGAGCATGAATAGCCATGGAGGAGGTTCATTTCTGTGCTTTTTTATTATGTATAAACTATGAAGTTTAAATGTCTGTTAATTTTAGGACAATATGTGTGAATATATAGCACCAAAAGGATGGGTAGAACTATAGATGATCTGAACAATAGGGATAAAGACCCAAAAACAGAAATATCCTAGAGCTTCATTTTGAATATCTGCATCTCTAGAAAAATTAGTTTTGTAATCAATGGTTGTTTTCAGCTATTTTAATATAAATTTTAAAACCATTTATGTTAAAAAAAATGATGTCTATGAGATAAAATCCAATGTCATGGCAAGAAGGATTAAACCTATCTTATCCCATGCTATCTCATGTGAATAATTTGGGTTCTCAAATGATACACAAATCCACAAAGCAATTGGGATTACCCAAGAAGGTCTACACGCAATGAAGGTAATCAAGATGCATTTCATTCATCATTAAACAAGACCTCTCCAAGGCCTTGGATAAAGTAAGTTGGCCATACATTAGATTGATGATGTTACATGTTAGCCTCAGTAGTGATTTTGTCAACTAGGTCAAGGGATGTTATTCTTATATTTCATTTTCCTTACTTATTAATGGTTCTACTACTTCCTTCATCTAGCACTCCGGAAGATTGAGGCAAGGATGTCCCCTTTCAACTCACATGTTCCTTTTGGTAGAAAAAAGACTTAGCAAATATTTGTTCCATGAGAGATCCTTTGGTGGCCTAAGAAGGATAGAATTGGGTAGAAGCTTGATTCTACCCCATTTCTGGTTCATTGATGATGCATTATTGTTTGGAGATGGATCCGTGAGAGGTCCATCACCAAACAAGGATGCCCCCTTTCACGTCCCTTGTCATTTTGGTAGAACAAGACCTTATAAGAAAATAGTTAATCCATGAGAGATCCTTTCATGGCCTAAGAGGGCCAAAATTGGGTAGAAGCTTGATTCTAACCCATTTGTGATTCATTGATGATGCACTATTGTTTGGTGATGGATCCATTAGAGACCAAATCTCTCATCATAAACTCAAGATTTATTACAAAGCCACATGGATGACAATCAGTAACAATAAATCTTATATTTCCTTCCATAAAAAAATTTTAAGGGAAAGAGAGAATCATTAAGGAATCATTATCCTATCAAATGGTGGTATTCAATCAAGATCTCAAGTCCCTAGGTTTCGCACTAAAGGAAAATGAGTAAGGGTATTGTAACTAGCTATGGTTGTATAGTGAGATTGAAAGAAGGGTATCTTTGTGGTATACTAGATGGCTCGCCCTAAGGGGGAATTTATCGTTGTTGAAAGTTGTATTAGAGGCAATACCTATACGTTGACACTCTCTTGCTTACATTCCTAAAGGGATCCTAAAAAATACAAAAAAATATTTTTAGTTCTCTAAACAAGGAAGAAAGAGAAAAAAAGCATGCCTTTGATGAGATGGGATAGAATGGTCGTGCTAAAGAAGCTTGGGGATTGGGAGCTCAAGAATATCTTCCACTTTGATAAGTCATTGGTTGCCAAGAGTCCCTAAAGATTTATCTCTAGAGAAGTCATGTCGCAGATTATGTTGATCCAAAAATATTTGGAGCCCCCTCTCACTTGAATAATGGATTAGATCCCCCATTAAGAAGATTCATAATGCTTCCATTATATGGAAACCCTTGCTCCTCTCATTTTGACACCAATGAGATAGGGCTGATAAAAAGACAGGGATTGGAGTGGAACAAATATATGCAATGGCTGGCTACTAATTTTTCCAACATTCGGTTTAAAGAGGATAAAATAGTATGGTCTAAAACCATGTTAGCAACGCATCTCAGGTACACTATTGTGTTTTTAGAAGGTTGGGAGATTGAGGGAAAGTGGTGGTGGTCCAAAACCTAGCACAGCACAACACCCTTGAATACTAGAGTTTTATGTGGATGGACCTGTACAACAAAGTCTTCACATGGGATGTGCTAATGAAAGGCATATGGCAAGGTCCTAGCATGTGTCCTTTGTGTAAGAGCAATTAAGATACAATATACCACCTATGGGTAGGGTGTCATTACTCCAAGGAGGTATGGGTGTGGAAAGGAGACTCAATCAAATAATTTCTCCAAATCTGGTTGGAGGACAAAATGGTTACTAAACATAATTCCCTTCCTCGAAACGTTGGATGGGATTTGTCGTTGGCTAGGATCAATGCTGTACTCCGAGGCATATGATGGCCTTGGGAACATTGTGAGAAAGATAATCAAGTAGGTTGGGCATTTGGCAATTGATAAAATGTTTCCATGTTTGTTTTTATGGAGCTTATGTGGGTAATTTAGGCCTATGTGGAGCTGGGGGATTCCTATACTTGACCAAGGATCGTCACTTTACCTTCATCAATGGGTTTGGAAATGGGAGTCAAAGTAAGGCAAAGATCAAGGGATTACACATCTTGGTGGAGTAAGGCAAAGATTAAGGGCTTACACATCTTGGTGGGTATAGCTAGAAACAAAGGCAAACTAGATCTCCAAATCCTTGGAGCCTATAGAATGGTTGTGGGATGGGTAATAGCCCATATTAGGAATCTCAATATTGGACTAGATCCCCAAATTGAGAAAGAACAACCAAAGCTCAAGGTTTGTCTCTTACTCTTGCACCTGCATTTTTAGAGCATTGAATGGTGTTACAGATGCATTGTCCAAACAAGCAATGGATGGTCAAGAGTTTTACTTGATATCGGTGATATAAAGGATGACGATAACACAACCTTTCTCAATGGACATTTTTTCATGTAGTCCTCATTTTTCTTCAGTGGTGTTAAGAGCATTGTGTCATTTTCAATCTCCACAAGGGATATGGTTTGTTAGGAACAAATATATGGAAATTAAATTTGAGAATTTGTTATAATAGTTTATCTAAGGTATTAACCTTGAGACTATTTGAACTTAAGATTGGTTAAGAAGTTATGCACAGTGCTAACAACAAACTTTTAGTTCATGTACACAATGTTTTAAAACCAAGTATATTATAATTTAAAAACAATAATAATCTTTAGACACTAGCCTCTTTCCATCACCAATTGGATGAAGGGCCACATAAAATGCAAAATTCAATATTACAATTTCACGGTCTGTTTCCCACAATTTTTAGAACTTTTAGAATATTAGGATATTTACATAGTTACTAAAATAAGCATTCATGTCACATTCCACAATTCATAATCTTCTATAATATGTCTTAAGAATGGACCAATTCTGGGAACTAGATTTATCTTAAGCTTGGACATTGAGATTAATTAATCCATTGCAAACATAGAGGCTTACCAACACTTTACATAAGAAGTTTTGCAAATGTATCACCTAAAAGAATGAACCATTTTACATAACTAAATATATCTAAAATCGATCAATTCAGTGCAAATATATAGGCTCACCAACTCTTTACACATGAACTTCTTAAAGTGTATCACCTCAAATTGCCATGGCTTACAAAGTTCTCATGTAGCCATTTCTTATAGTCCCATGCAAAATTGTTAGGCAATACTTTAATCATTGTAAATAAAGTTGAACCAATCCAATGTCCTATAGTTAAAACTTATTATAAACAATCAAATAACTAGACATACAAAAAAGTATACATACATAGATTAAGAGGTAAGTTTAACCGGTTGTTGCCACTGTTGTAGGGTATTTGATTGGTTCCTTACCAACAAGTGCTCGCTTTGAATCGCCCTAGGCGAGATACATTAGTATACACCAATAGGTTTACTAGAGAGGACATCCACAAATATGGAAAAACATCCCTTGGATTTTCCTGCAAAAAAATTAATGGCATCGATATTTGAAAAGCAAACAAAATTACCCTTTCATATTTGTCATCAATCACTTAAATTGGATTGCAATATGCAACACCCATAGGTCAAAGTACAATAAAGTATGTTTTAGTTGCATTCTTGACAATTATATTGTTTATAGAAAAACACTGGGTAGTAAAATCCTCGAGAACATAGTCAAAAGAGATCAACCATAAGTGGGAATCTTCCCTAACAACAACTTGCGGTTAATTGTGGAACAAACCCATCACGGATCCCTAGACATAATGAAATCTTGTACAAAAGGAACAAAGTCCCCCTAAACACTAATGAAGCATAACACGAGATCTACAATTATTTATTTTTATAAGAATGATTTTTTACCAAAATTGACGTCAAGACTATAACCTGCATTCTTTAAAATATTATATTAAAATCAAACATTAATTTTATCAAATTGTAGTTTCATTCTTTGACTAATGAAAATTTATTATAAAACTAATGAGTTTCATAAAGAATAGAGTACTATTCAAAAAAAGTGGTATTTAAACATAGTATAAATGAAACTCAACATTATAATCAAATACTTATTGTTTATGAAACTATAAAAATATTTTAAAAATTTTTAAAATTCAAATACAAATATATATTTATTAAATATTGATGTTATGGCATCATTCCTAACCGAGACTTGCAAGTTGATTGTGAAACAAGCCCATCATAAATGCTAATCCAAAGACGAATAAAATCTTGGACAAGAGGACTAAATATCCCCAAACCATAACAAAGGATCTACAATTATATTGTTTTTTTTGTCTTTTCCAAAAAACAACCTCACAGAAAACCTTTCAAGTACTTCCCTATGATTCATGGATGGTAAACAAGGTAAATTGTCAACCCTAATTACAGAGTCTAACCCATGAGGGGATCCTTAGAGTCAAACCTATGACCTCCCCAACTTTGGGAGGAGAGGTATCACGCGCATCGCATGATCTTTATACTTACTTTAATATAAAAAAATTTGACCAATTATAATGGAATATATTCTAAAACTAACAAGAAAAACGCTATAAACATTGATAAAAATAATTTAATATGGAATATATTCTAAAACTAACAAGAAAAATGTTAGGATACTCCTATACTCCATCCTAATCCTAGCAGCATTTTCATTATTTGCATTTTCAGTCATGCATGCACTTTTAGGGTTTGCATGCATTTGCATGCGTCCTAGTCATCAGTCCAGCACCTAGCCCTCAGTTAGCCAGCCCCCGAGAGCTTCTCTCAGATCAGTTTTAGCCCTCCTAGTTCTTAGTGCGCCCCTTCATGCAATTGCATGCATCTCATGCGCCCTCTCTCACCTACCACTCAGTTGCACTTCAGTTAATTGAGTTATCTTCAGTTCTTTCCTTGATTTAAGGCTAGACTGACTCTCAACTGACTGTATCACTCCGATGGACCTCCAGTGAGACTTGACTACCCATTCTGACTTCAGTTAGCTCCTCATGCGCCCTCCACTGAGCCTCCTTCATTCAGTTAGTGTCTCCATGTGCTAGTTACATTCAGTTACACCTACCACACTCAGTTAGACTCAGTTTGACTGACGGTTGACAGTTACTTGTGCATTGATGACTCCACCGATGATGAGATAGACTACTAGTTGTGCTCCGATGACACTCCAGTGATCTTTTAATCACTCCATGAAGGCTAATTCGAATTGCCACCTTAGGCATTCGAATCCTCATGCATTGTACTATTTATTTGTCCATATTGTGATTAATTAATTAGTGTGTGTGAAGTATTTTTGCTTCTATCCGAGTTCTACTGTATTATTATTATGTTGCTCATTATACTGCATTGACCACTCCTCTTCTATTTTCTTGCTTAATCAATTATTTTCTTGTGAAGTATACATCATCTCTTAGATCTGCTATGAGGATTTTCACATAGTATCAGAGCATGTTGAGAGTATTGTTTATCTCCATTCCTGAGAGTTTTTTGCAGGTTATTATCAAGATTTCGAGTGCAGCAGTTTCTGCATTTTTGCAGCAGTAGCTCTTACAAATATTCTTTATTGTTTTTGCAAGTCTTCTACAGCTTCAATGTATTTAGAAGAAATCTATCCTCCTCCATTCAACTATGATCATCTTTCTCCATTCAACTATGATGAATGGAAACCAAAGATGATAGCACATTTGAAGAGAAATGGTCTCTTTGATTATTGTTTTGAGAGAGAGTTTGAATCCTCTGAAGAAAATATTGACTAGTTAAATAATGGTGACAGAGCCATGGGAAACATAACGCTTGCTATGTCTTGGTGCTTGGTACATCAATTCATTAATGACGTTGAATCTCCAAAAGAGCTATGGGCCTACCTGGATGAAAGATTTGACAGACAGAATGAAGGGATTGGTCCAAACCCTTTCGAGAGCAAGCCCAGTGATGCATTCACTCTCCTTGATGATCTCATTGATCATCAACCAGTATCAAACACATCTCATATTGAAGTTGTCCAAAAAGAAGAAGAACTTACAGATTCTACACTCATGCTCCAAATTTCTTTTAATTTGAATTATGTGCCAGCTCACACTCTAGATATTGCAGAAGGTCCTAAATCATCTCTTGCACCAAAGTCTGTTGGTTTGCATCATGATCACATGATTATTTCGGAGATAAAATCAGCTATTGGAGGTAATGCATTCGCTCTCCTCAAGCAATCACCTCTTATTTACTACTATATGATCATTATTCCATGCTTTCAGAAGGTTGTTGAAGAAATGGCCATTGCCACCCGCTTGGGATAATTTCTCATGCATCTATTGGTTTTGATCTCACCTCTTATGATTGGTTCAAAGGAGATCTCAAGAAACCATTGCCATTCGCTTGAGATAATCTCTCATGCATTTACTGGTTTTTATCTCACCTCTTATGGTTCAACGGAGATCTCAAGAAACCATAATTCAAGTCTTGGATCTAATTTGGATTCTAAGCAAACACTACTCGAGATAATTTCTCATGCATATGATGGTTTTGATCTCACCCCTGCTAGTTCAAAGGAGATCTCAAGAAACTATTCATCAAGTCTTAAATCTGATTTGGATTTCAAGCAATCATTATTATTTAATGGTTCTTTTCGGCATAATCTCACCCATGATGGTTCGAAGGAGAAGACAAAAGACTATCTACATGTTGAGATATTGTAACTTCAAAGAATATTATAATTGTATTTTATTATTCCGGAGATGTTTCATTCCTCCGTAAAGATTTTATTGTATATCCGGAGATGTTTATTCCTCCGTCAGAATGTGGTAACTTGGGTTATTAGACTTCCCTAGTGGAGGTCGGCCCTTCATGTGTTATGTGGGTCAAAGGGTTATTGACCACCCTAGAGGGTTCGGCCCAGTCATTTGTAGTGGGGTATTTAACCCATTGGTTAAATACAAGCCTACGTGTACTTGTGTAAAAGATGTGTCAAAGTAGTGTATAAATAGAGGAGGTGTGTTCCTCATTTGACACACACTCACTCACTTGAGAAAGGCGCATTTGTGGAGGAGAGGTCTGCTATGGAGGAGAAGGAGATTATGCTCAGGGTTTGCATCTTTGTATATTGCTGGTCATCTATATTGAGGAAGCTTTGCTGGGTTTTCTACCCCATGAGGGTTTCCCAGGATAAATCTCTGTCTCTTGTGTTTATGCTATGCTTGTTGTTTCTTCAGTGATCCTGTATATGCTATTATTGTGAAATGGAATGTAATGCTGATATTTTCTGTCTTAGCATATTTAATTTTAACATGGTATCAGAGCTAACCTGAAGGAAGACAAGGTATGGCACTAACGACACTTGCTTTTCTTACGACAATTTGAAGGCTAGGTTTTTATATAGCAAAAACCAGTCATCGTAGCACTTTCGCTATAAATCCGTTTTGGCGAAGTTTTCGGATCTGAAATTGTTACAGGACGAAGATTAAATCTCCAGGTACCTTGTGTCCAAAGGACAACCTCTAATTCGTTGTACTTTGTGATTTATGATCTGTACAATATAGGGTTTCTGCCTCTTCCAGATCTGAGTCAAAATCAGGTGACCTTGGGAAAAAGGTCATATCTTGGGCTAGGAGGCTCCAAACGAAATTTCGTAAAAAGTGACAGGTAGTACACATTCTGTACTATCTCAGAAAACGTTTTCAGAGGCCGAAGTTGAACCAGTGACACGTGGCACGCCGTACAAGTTCGCTCTCCTGTTTTATCCCAAAACAGGTCACGTTGCGACATTTGGCATAACTCTCTCTCAGAGAATCCAATTGAGGTCAGACCTGTCAGGATGGAAAGATAACAGGTCAGGCTATCTCAGGAAACTTTTTCAGACCCTGTGGATCAAAAATTTCGGAGTTACACCAGAAACATTCAGGTACATATTTCTGTCAAAACAGAATTATTTTTTGGTACCTTCATTCATGGCTTCCGGAATTTAGGGCTTTGGAGAAAGTTGGATTTTTTGTAATCGGAGACCACGGCTGGATGCTACTCATCAAAATAGAAATTTAGAGACCAAGATCAGAATTTTTGGTTGGGCAGAAGGCCGGGTTTGATTAGACCCTAGTTCGGGACTTTGATCAGAAAAGTGGAAAATTAGGGCTTCTGTAAAAATGGGAATTTTTGAAATCTGTGACCATGGCTGGAAGCTCCTCAGAAAAATAGAAGCTTAGAGCTTTGGATCAAACATTTTGATTGGGCAGAAGAGTGGGATTCATCAAACCCCAGTTCAGGGTCACGTCCAGGGAATTCGAAAGTTTCAAAGGCAAAATTGAGGAGTGAAACTTTGCAGTTTTCAAATTCTAAATATATCAGTTTGATCAGCTCATCAAGGCGCATATTTCTATCCTTTCGGAAGTTTGAAATTCAAAGTTTGAATTTTTGGGGTTTCTCTGACAAACCCATATCCAGCTCCAGGTCCAGTTCTTGCAAATCAAGTGGATAGGGTTAATCCTAGAAGAAGATGGATTGGTCACCTGCATAAGTGAAGGAGTTCCTATTTCAGAGGGAGATGAGGCTAAGGCTTTACATAAGGAGATTACAAGCGATCTCGACAGGTATGACTCATCGAGGTATGTTTTGATATTTGTTCATGATTAAGTTTATGGTATGTTTGTCTTCATGTTATTACGGTTAGTACAATCTTGATTTTAGATTTGTTGTATCACCTTAACAAAATTATGAATGCATGATAGAAGATATTCATTGGTTAGGGTGTTGACACTTATGATTGTACTAATGCATTATGATGTTGTGTGAGGTTGATGTTGTCCGCTAACAAGATACAGGTACATCACAAAAGACAAATCAGGTTCCATGACCATGAAAACATGAAGACAAAGACTCATCCACAATCTTTGTTCTACTTACGAGGTATGTATGACTTTGTTATA
This sequence comes from Larix kaempferi, assembly GCA_027924585.1. Taxonomy (NCBI): domain Eukaryota; kingdom Viridiplantae; phylum Streptophyta; class Pinopsida; order Pinales; family Pinaceae; genus Larix; species Larix kaempferi. The sequence goes on from BSBM01000410.1 coordinate 6,745,335, forward strand.
TTATGCTTAACCTATGAGACATGCAGGTTCTAGCTCAGGATCTCTAAATCATTGAAGAGATTGTTTAGGTATGTTGTACATAACCAAGTAGGTATACTAATCCAGGTATGTTTCCCATGAATCTTACCTTGTGTTAGGATCCCCTATATAAGTATACTTGCAATGATTGGTTATGCTTATTCATAAAGTTAGTAATCAAGGGATTATGCATATTATATCTTTTATCTTGATTGATGATATGCATGAGTAAAAGAAGACTTCCCTGAAATCTTGAATACTAATGTTTATTAACTATAATCATGACTATACATTTTCAAGATTATTTAGTACTATAATGTTTTGATAGCATTTAGAATATACTAATGAGTATATGTTTGTGTATGAGATCATGAGGATGACTCTTGAGCATGCACAGTGGTACAGAATGAATAGAAGTTCAAAAGACATACAGAAGATCAAGCGGGAAGCAACCACACAAACATAAAAGATAAGTATTTGAGTTGTTATTTGAAATAGTAATAATATTGCCTATAATAGGTTGTATGCATATTTGTATTCCCATAATATATAATGCTGAGTGTAAACATTCATAGAGCATTGAACAGTATACTACTAATGTGCATATGATTGACAAGTTGGACAAACATTCCATTGTTGCTTGTCTAGAATGAAACATCTTTGCTGACATGCCGAGAGCTGTGCACACTCTCGATAGTATGTTCTGGTAGAGATGGAAGGCATCTAGATAGCCATTGTATGCATACAAGATATGGGAAAGTGTTGTGCCAAAGTATTGGTCAAGATAGTTGCATAACTATGTAAATGATATCTGTATGCATAATAGGTTATCATGTCAATATGATTTGATGATTATGAAATATTACTAATCATGTACCTAATTTTGATTTGTAGGAAAAATCATGATGAATGATGAACAAGCGATGGATGTTCAACAAAAGGATTTACAAATCAAACACACTATAGAAAGCTTGTGGTTAAGAGATTATCTTAGAAAGAGGAAGAGAATCATGATGAGATGTTTTTATCCAAGGGACTAGATAAGACCATTCTCTTAATGATGTAATTAAAGAAGAAGTGTGAATCAGGTTCTATATGGGTACCCAGGATCGGTAGTCAATTGATGAGCTTAATGATCATCATGGGTGATGTGGATCTCAACTTTTGTTACAAGGTTGAATATGGCTTCTATACACATATGACATGGATGCAAGAAGGAACTCACCACAGAGTTCAATTGATTTTGAGGCTCATATTAGTAGACCCATCTGACGAGAGATGGCACAGATAGATATGCAGAAGATCACTCAATGCAGAGTGTGAATAATGGTAAATTGATAGCTTCATGACAAAGCTTGGGCCTTACCAAAAGTAAAGCTATTCCTAAACCTTGAGGTTGTGGATGATGAACCTATCATACCATTATTGCATGACGATGATCTCTTTCTGACAAGGAATGAGAAACAGGTCATGAAAATGGCTGCAGAAATGAAAATGAAAGATCTCGGATTAATGCACTACTTCTTAGAAGTATGGCAAGATCCAAAAGGAATCTTTTAAATCAAGGTAAGTATGCTGTGAAGTTTCTAAAAAGATTTGATATGTTGGAGTATAAAGCCATGGCCACTCCCATGGACTCCAACTTGAAGTTATTAGTTAATGACTCATCGTATTTAGTGGACCCAACTCTATATAGACAATTCATTGGGTCATACTAGGCCAGATATATGCTTTGGTGTAAATACCCTAAGTCAGTATCTAGTAGAACCTAGAAAGGTTCACTTAATAGCTACAAAGCATGTAGTGAGGTGCCTAAAAGGTACTTTAGGTTTTTTGGTCTATATTATCTTAGAGGTCATGAACTCCGTTTACATGGTTACTCAGATTCTGATTGGGCAGGAAGTGTCTCAGACAGAAAGAGTACATCAGGTGGATGTTATAGTCTTGAATCTACCATGATCTCATGGTTCAGCAAGAAACAATCTAGTGTGGCTGTCAGTACTGTTGAAGCAGAATATATGGCTGTCTACTATGCCAGCTGTGAAGCAGTATGGCTTCAGAAGATTTTATGTGGAGTGTTTGACTTAGAAATGGATCCCACTATGATTATGTGTGACAATCACAGCTGCATTAAGATGACTGAAAATCCTGTGTTCCACGATAAGTCAAAACACATAGAGATCCGGTACTTCTATATACAAGATATGGTGCAGAAAGGAGCTATCAAGCTTGTATATATAAGCACTAAGGATCAAATTGCTGATATCTTGACTAAACCTCTGTCTCGAGTAAAGTTCGAACACTTCCGAGACAAGCTTGGTATAGGACCCTCCTCGAAAGGGGGAGTAGCACAATATCCGATAACAAGTTTATCTCATCAATGATGAGGTTACCTATTTACTGCACTTAGCTACCTAGAATTATTTAGATTTAGGACTCTTATATTCTTTCTTTTGATAATAGATATATACATGCTTTTGATATTAGTTTCTGATGATAGATGTATACATGCTTTTGATATTAGTTTCTGATGATAGATGTATACATTCTTTTGATGTTAGTAGATGTATACATTCTTTTGATGTTAGTTTCTGATGATAGATGTATACATTCTTTTGATGATAGTTTTTGATGATAGATGTATACATGCTTTTGGATATACATGTTTTGATGATGGTGATACATGTTTTGATGATGTTGATACATGTTGTGGTTATACATGTTTTGATGATGATGATACATGTTGTGATTATACATGTTATGATGATGAGGATACATGTTCTTGATGAACATGTGAAGGGATTGGATCATTCCTGGACTTCAGTCCGAAAGAAGAGCCGTAGACGTATGTCTTCGATAATGAAGGGATTGGATCATTCCTGGACTTCAGTCCGAAAGAAGAGCCGTAGACGTATGTCTTCGATAATGAAGGGATTGGATCATTCCTGGACTTCAGTCCGAAAGAAGAGCCGTAGACGTATGTCTTCGATAATGAAGTCCTTGGTGGACGGTTGAGGATTAAGTCATCCTTGGACGTAGGTCCTAAAAGCACGGTGAAGGATTGGATCATCCTTGGACTTTGGTCCTGTAAACTGAGCTGTAGACGTGAGGTCTCCGAGAACATGATAGGACTGGATCGTCCCTGGACTTCGGTTCAAAAGGTACATGACTGGTTTACATCATTCCTTGATGATGACGATGTTTGTGTAATGACGATGACGATGTTCGTGTAATGACGATGCTGATGATCATGCTGATGATCGTGTGATGACGATGACGATGATCGTGTGATGACGATGCTGATGATCGTGTGATGACGATGCTGATGATCGTGTGATGGCGATGACAATGATCGTGTGATGACGATGCTGATGATCGTGTGATGATGATGCTGATGATCGTGTGATGACGATGCCGATGATCGTGTGATGACGATGTTGATGATCGTGTGGCGGTGATGATGATGATTGTGTGATGACGATGCTAATGATAGTACTATCAACTCTGATGATGTTGATGTTCCAGTATTGAAGATGTTCCAGTAACTAGTTGAGTTACTGATGATGTTGAGAAAGCTTCCAATGATTTATAGATGTATCATGTATGATGTTGATGACTCCTTGCTCGTGCAGATGCTGTTATAATATCCTTCTCGTTAAGGGGGAGTGTTGAGATATTGTAACTTCAAAGAATATTATAATTGTATTTTATTATTCCGGAGATGTTTCATTCCTCCGTAAAAATCTTATTGTATATCCGGAGATGTTTATTCCTCCGTCAGAATGTGGTAACTTGGGTTATTAGACTTCCCTAGTGGAGGTCGGCCCTTCATGTGTTATGTGGGTCAAAGGGTTATTAGACCACCCTAGAGGGTTCGGCCCAGTCAGTTGTAGTGGGGTATTTAACCCATTGGTTAAATACGAGCCTACGTGTACTTGTGTAAAAGATGTGTCAAAGTAGTGTATAAATAGAGGAGGTGTGTTCCTCATTTGACACACACTCACTCACTTGAGAAAGGCGCATTTGTGGAGGAGAGGTCTGCTATGGAGGAGAAGGAGCTTATGCTCAGGGTTTGCATCTTTGTATATTGTTGGTCATCTATATTGAGGAAGCTTTGCTGGGTTTTCTACCCCATGAGGGTTTCCCAGTATAAATCTCTGTCTCTTGTGTTTATGCTATGCTTGTTGTTTCTTCAGTGATCATGTATATGTTATTATTGTGAAATGGAATGTAATGCTGCTATTTTCTGTCTTAGCATATTTAATTTTAACACATTATTCCATGCTTTCAGAAGGTTGTTGAAGAAATGGCCATTGCCACCCGCTTGGGATAATTTCTCATGCATCTATTGGTTTTGATCTCACCTCTTATGATTGGTTCAAAGGAGATCTCAAGAAACCATTGCCATTCGCTTGAGATAATCTCTCATGCATTTACTGGTTTTTATCTCACCTCTTATGGTTCAACGGAGATCTCAAGAAACCATGATTCAAGTCTTGGATCTAATTTGGATTCTAAGCAAACACTACTCGAGATAATTTCTCATGCATATGATGGTTTTGATCTCACCCCTGCTAGTTCAAAGGAGATCTCAAGAAACTATTCATCAAGTCTTAAATCTGATTTGGATTTCAAGCAATCATTATTATTTGATGGTTCTTTTCGGCATAATCTCACCCATGATGGTTCGAAGGAGAAGACAAAAGACTATCTACATATTCATGTTTTTGATCCTACCTCAACTGATTCGAATCACAGGTTCAAGGAGCATCCTCATACTTTTGGATTTGTTCTCATCACATTCAATCTGAAGAGCAAGTACAAGCACATGCTTTTTGAGCATGATCCATTTCTTCCCAAGAAGAAGATACCTCCAAACATATGACCAAGCATCACACCTGCTTGAGTTTGGAGCATTTAATTTTTGTGTGTGCCTTACAGTCTGTTTCTAAGGGGGGTATTTTTCCCATGAAATTTTCTCCACTTCTTTGGGTTATTGACTGTTATTATTCATTGTATTGGGTGACTTTTGGTCTTAGTTACTAGGGCCCAGGATGGATTAATGGGGGATGTTAGGATATTCCTAGACTCCATCCTAGTCCTAGCAGCATTTTCATTATTTGCATTTTCAGTCATGCATGCACTTTTAGGATTTGCATGCATTATTTAGGGTTTGCATGCATCTCAGTCATCAATCCAACACCTAGCCCTCAATTAGCCAGCCCCCGGGAGCTTCTCTCAGATCAATTTTAGCCCCCCTAGTTCTTAGTGCGCCCCTTCATGCAATTGCATGCATCTCATGCGCCCTCTCTCACCTACCACTCAGTTGCACTTCAATTAATTGAGTTGTCTTCAGTTATTTCCTTGATTTAAGGCTAGATTGACTCTCAACTGACTGTATCACTCCGATGGACCTCCAGTGAGACTTGACTGCCCATTCTGACTTCAGTTAGCTCCTCATGCGCCCTCCACTGAGCCTCCTTCATTCAGTTAGTGTCTCCATGTGCCAGTTACATTCAGTTACACCTACCACACTTAGTTTCAGTTACACCTACCACACTTAGTTAGACTCAAATTGACTGATGGTTGACAGTTACTTGTGCATTGATGACTCCACCGATGATGAGATAGACTACTAGTTGTGCTCTGATGACACTCCAATGATCTTTTGATCACTCCATGAAGGCTAATTCGAATTGCCACCTTAGGCATTTGAATCATCATGCATTGTACTATTTATTTGTCCATATTGTGATTAATTAATTAGTGTGTGTGAAGTATTTTTGTTTCTATCCGAGTTCTACTGTATTATTATTTTGTTGTTCATTATACTACATTGACCACTCTTCTTCTATTTTATGTTGTTCATTATACTGCATTGACCACTCTTCTTATATTTTCTTGCTTAATCAATTACTTTCTTGTGAGGTATACATCATCTCTTAGATCTACTGTGAAGATTTTCACAAAAAAATGCTATAAACATTGATAAAAATAATTTGACCAATTATAATGGAATAGATTATAAAACTAACAAGAAAAAAAGCTATAAACATTGAGTTTCATAAATATATTATTATTCCAATTTCCTATATTTAAACATATTATAAATTTTATAAATGAAACTGAACACTTTAATAAAATAATTATTTTTTTAGAGAACTTCAAAAATAATTCCAAAACTTGAACATAACATATATTTATCAAATATTTTGATGTCATTTCATAAATTTTCCAAACAGTATCGTATGTTCCTAAAAATGATCCGACAAATCCATATGAAATGAAAATCTAACAATAAAAATTCATCAATAGATCTTTGCATACACTTTAAAGGGATCTCCCCTTAACAAATCCAGCAAGTCCCTTCCTCGTATTAGTGTTGGCTCAAACAAAGGAAAAAAAGGAAAACACATTTCAACCCTGGAAAAATGGATAACGCATTTCAACCCTAGTTTGGTCAACACCTTCGCAACTTCTAAATTAACTGTTGCAAATTCTAATTCAGGGATATACACTGCACATTGCTAACCCAATTCCCACATGCACATAATTCTTTCAGCAAGATATTAAGACATATACATTGCACATTGCAAACACAATTCCAACATGCACAATTTTTTCAGCAGGATATATATGTCACATATACGTTGCACATTGCTCACCCAATTCCAACATGCAAATGATTTTGTTAGCAGGAAAGAAACTAGTGCACAGTTATTCATTTTGTAAAAATGATAAAGGTAATAAGAAACATGCATCCTTTGCAATTATAAATGTGTGTGATTAAATAAATATATATAATATTCTTGGAAAATATATCTCTGGAAATTCCCAAGCACTTCTTATTTTGACGATGGTGCCAATGTAAAGTGAGTTGCATATTGAATGTTGATCTAACAAGAACACTGACTGAGGTCCAGAACACTGAGTGAGGTCCACATATGCAAATGCAGCCAACCTGAGGATTTGACCTCAAGACTTCCTGCTTCTATTCACAGCTTTCGACCAGTCGAACTAGACACATTCATAGATGGCATCCATAGTAAATCTGTTGACATAGACTAGTGCACTTAACCAAAGGGGATTCAAACCAGGAACCTGCTATAACATGGAACTAGTCAAATGCCCATCCACGTTAGTGCCAACCAAGTGAACTAACCCCTTGGGATTTCATTAATCGAGGGACATGGAGATGGGCTTTGCCCCACTTATATCTGCACTGGTTACAAGAACATTTAATATAATCTTGCTAGGTGCAACCATATGTTCAACCACTACTTAAAAGAATCCATGGCTTCAAGGAAAGTCATCACTGGAATTAAACCTTACCCACTGGTAAAAGAACTCCTCACTCTTCTCCAATAAATTCAACCCCTTTACACCATATAGAATTATATATAAAAGAAAGATAAACTATATTATTAACAACTTTTAGTGTTAAATTGGATTTTTTAAGCCCAATTTAACACTGAAAGTTGTTAATAAAATTTCAATTACAATTGAACAATCACACACCAAACTCTTTCATGGTTGGGCATCTTGAGTAAAATTAGCTTAGGAGTGAAGCATATCATACTGATTCCAACTTTATTTGGTGCTCTTGACATTGAACACATATCGTCATGAATAATACAGTTTAGTCAAATGAGACAGCAAGCAATGCAGTTTGAATTCTGTGTTAAAGAACAAAGGATACATTTACAGCTAAGGATCATGACGATAAGCATATTGACAACTCCTTGCTTAAGACATTTCTAATGAATGTCCATAACAGGAAGGCCAGGAGAAAGAAGATAGTTTAATGGTAGATAAGTCCAGGTTGTGCTTTAGCAAAACTGGTATTGCCTGTTAAACATAACAATTTCACAAAATCAACATTTGCAGTTGAATAATAGTCTTAAAAAGTCAGAGCCACACTTTCTTCACTAGAAGATTATGCTGCTGATGACAGATATTCCCATGGAGAGAAATTTGAACCATTTACCTTCGAACAAAATCAATTACTATCCTAGAGGATTCCTGGAATTTCAGAGAAGCGTTTCCATTGTAATGCCATTTTATGCAAATGGTCTATAATTCAGTTACTTATTCTGTAAGATTGAATAACTTTAACTCTTCCAAATTTGTATATAAATAAATCTGAAAACTGTGTCCACCAACTTTGTGACCTGTGATGGAACTAAACTGACAGACCTCTATACATTATTTTGCTACTCACTGCAATGAAGACCATTGCAGAGAGTAATTTCTTATGTGAAAATGCTGTTGATTTCCTATTATCCATTGTCATTGTACAGAATCAATGCATTAAAAGGTAAAACTCTAATCCGATAACCCTGATATATATATATATATCGAGAGAGAGAGAGAGAGAATTAGTTATACTTCAAATCAGATAACCCTGCTATACATGTTTTAACATTGGAATCTGTATTACTCCGTTGAGTAAGAAATTACACAACATGAATCTGAACAAATGTTACATAAAGTTAAGACAACCTGTACTATCTATCCTTCTTTACAGGCATTTTATTATAAGGGATTGACTCGAATAAAATCCACATGCTCCACAAAGAATCGGTTGAGTAAATATTCAAACAAATTGAGAAACCCACATACTGTCCTCCCTTGCACACGAGTTGATCACGTAGGACTGCTTTAAAATGGAAACAACAAAATTGAGATAGGTGTTTGATGGATATCACGTTCTTGCCAAATTTCAGGTGAGTAAACTCAACCTTAGTTGCACATTATATAACCATGAACTCTATAAGCATCAGAAATGAGAAGACAAAAGGCTAGAATGTAAAAATCAATGGAAACAGAAAACTGCTTTGTTGAAACTTTGTTGAAGAAAAGGCTGCTGCAAAAATCACATGCTATTCAAGCATCAATAATAAACCCATTATAAAATTTAACTGCATTCTGAATAATGTCGGGATGTACAAAATACATCATTTTGCTACAAGTAGAATTCTGACCTCAAATTGAACAGTTATACTCATCGGAATAATGTCGGGATGTACAAAATACATCATTTTGCCACAAGTAGAATTCTGACCTCAAATTGAATTGTGACTTGTATCTTCCACAAAAAAGTTGAACAGTTAGACTCATCTTGAAGCATCATCCTCCATTGAGTCTCCAAATAAATCATCATCATCATCAAAGAGTGCATTAGATTTTGAACTTTGAAATTTTGCCATTCTGTTGCTTTCAGAGCTTTCTTTGTCACTCTTACGCATGCCGTTGGCAGGAATTTCTGTTGTCGCATTTGAAGCAGCTTGCATTAAACTACCACTGTTTTCTTTTGGCACATTTGCCCATGAGGCACCAACCTGACCAGCAAAGGAATCACCATAAAGATCTCCATAGAACCCACCTTTTGCTGGGGATTTGACTTTGTTCAAATATTGCTGTAACTTTTGAGTGACACCTTTTGGTGTGTCACTCTCTTCCTTTGGCATAGCCTGGTCCTGGCCTTTAGGTATCACTGTAACCTGCACAAGAGACTCGTATTTTCCAACAAGACTACCTTCCTTTACCCCAATGGGCCCAGGCTCAGTGCTAACATCTGCACCATCTGATATCCCAACTACCTCCACTAACTCTCCACCATGCTGATCCCTAAAAGCCACTCTTGCTTTACGTGGTCTCTTGGCAGCCCTTTCAACTTGGGACTCCCCATCTTTACCACCCGCAGAAAGTGCCCCTGAATCCTTGGTAGTTTTTGGTAGCAAGTCTATTCTGCTTGCCCCAAAGCGATTCAGAACAGTATTGTACGCCACAACTGCATCCTCATCTGAAGGATCTGGAGGATCCGGAAGGGTGAACTGTGGAGGCAATTGTTGCATAGGCAGAAGGGCAGCTGTATTTTTTCTCAAGATATAACTTCTGGATGATGCAGCAAAACGCAGAGACTGGCCTATTTCAAGTTCTACAGGGTTATCCTTTGTCACGCGCTCATTTGCAACAAAAGTGCCATGCACTGAGCCCAGATCAATGACATAGATGCTGCACATATAAGCAATGCTTCATTACAAATTTAAGGTTGCAAGAAACCCACATATTTTCTATAGAGAAGAAATATGTATGTATTGACTGAATGGCTTCAAATTACATGAAAGAACAAAGAACCAGATGAACCAACTCATGAAAAGATGTACTGCAAGTGAAAGAAAATATGTATATTAAAGGAACTCTACGATTAATAAGCATTCACAAATAGAAAGAACAAAGTACACAGTTTAACACGGGCTAGGCAATCCAAAGAGAAACTGTACATCAAAGGAATCACGTTTAGGGCACCCTGGTGCCATCCTGACAGTCACAAGAGTCTCTAAACAGCAGAGTCCTTAGGACAAAAACTACGCAGATCCCCTTGGGAGTCAGCACAGTAATGAAAAGCTAGAAACTGAGTGTAAAAGTTCTTGGGACAGAATAATACAGTATACCAAAAGCTAGAAACTGAGAGTAAAGGTTCTTGGGACAGAATATTTAACCAATCGAGTACTGAGGTGTACAGTGGAGAGGCCAACAACTGACTCTTCTGACCAAACTGGGCATTAGACAAAAACCATACCATTCCTTCTTAGTGAGTTGCAGTTTCAATTTTCAGATAGACTTGATTAAATTTCAGATGGCTACCAAGTAATCTTTTCTGGTAGAAGATGCAAACCTGCCATTTCTATGCTGCACAACAGCAGCATGTTGTCGAGAGACGGATGGATGGTCCAGCACAAAATCACAAGTAACGACCTGTCTCCCAAATATGTGTCTCCGCTTATCCAAATTGATCTGATCTAATACCTCACCATCCTTCATAACCTCTAAACGAAAGACACCTGGTTTAGGCTCCACAGCCCAGTCTGGAGGTTGCCAATTTGATTGCCCACCCCCTATTCCAGTGGTTTGATGCGTAGGTGTTGATGCTGGAGCAGGTTCTGGAGCTACAGACATTGGCAATCCATGATGCTGCTGGTGCTGTAACTGTGTTTGAGCAACCTGTGATTGAAAAGGCCGAGATTGCTGCTGCTGTTGCTGTGGCTGGTGCACAGTAGACTTTGAAACTGGGTTGACACTGACTGAAAATGGCTCTATTGTTTGTGCTTTTTTGAATCTATCCAGGCCAGCTCGGTTGAACATCTTGAAACCAAATCCAACAATCCCGTTGTAGAGATCTAAAAGTTCAAACCTACTTCAAATAATCTAATTGTTCTGATAGAAGTATGATCCTCTTTGTATCCTTCACAAACTCCAAGTTTGCCTGTGACATAAAATTCAGATTTAACCTTTCGTATCTTTTCCTCTTGAAAGTAAAACTATATGACCCTTTTCGTTCAGAATACTCACAATTCCAAGATCTAAATCAGACAATGGATAACACTTCTTACAACCAAGTTCCAAATCTTTGCAACGACTGACAATCCGTGGTCATAGCTAAACTGCACAAGTCCAAAACCTCATTCACCTTCCACTGGAGACTCTCCTGGAAATCAGAAAGCCACTTTCATTAGTGCCAAAAATGACACATATTTACAGAATCCAAGATAAGCAACAACGTAATCTCCCTAACAATTTTGAATTTTCGATAAAATTTGCAGTCCACTGTCTCAAGAGTCAAAGATGTATCATATAGCTAATTGAAATTTCAATATGCAAAAATTGAACAATCCTAATGACCTACTCCAAACCAAAAATAATGGTTATGCCCCAACGCATAACCCTTGGAACCGACTCCAGGGTTCACTTGTGACAAGACTAAGACCTTTACCCTCTAGCCCCAGATGTTAGATTCACATCATAGCAAAACATATGACATTATATATCGCATTACAAAAGGAAAATCGAAAATCAACCTTTTCCCAGAAGGTTGTCAATGTCGGCATATACCATCTGAAGATGTATTATAATACTAATTGTCACTTCAATATGCAAAATTGAAAATTCTTAATGACCTGCTCAATGCCGAAAATAGCAGTATGGCCTGTCAAACCCTTGGAACCGACACCAGAGCTCACTTGAGATATCTAATATCTAACCCTCTACCCCAGATGTTGGATTCACATTATAGTAAATTATATGACATCAGAAACGAAGAATCGATCTTTTACCCATAAGCATGTCAGCATATATGATTTTCAGCGATGAATGAAAAAAAAAATGATTTCATCGATGCCAACGACGCCAAAAAGCCTATAAGATGCACAGGTTGTTAGCTAATTTATCAGTATTGTAAACAGAAGGCCCTAAATTGTTTTGCAGACCCTAAATTGTTTTGCAGACTCAGTTGTGCAACCGACTGGGGATAACTATCATACTATGTATGCAGTCCTGAAGATGAGAACCAGACGTTCTCAAGGAAAATTCCGCTAAAAGCTTTTGGGAATACTAAAAAGCTTCAAAACAAAAACACTCTGAAGTATAAAATGCAGTGATGTAAAAGAAAATGTTTTATCATTGCAGATGCCTCCTGGAACTATTGGTCTATGCAGTTGATAAACAAGCATTATTTCCCATAATCTGCACAAAAGCATATATATATATGTAAAATTGAGTGGATATCAGTGAACTTATGTATGTATACTAAAAACTGGTTGACAGATTAGCTCTTTTTTATCACTAAGAAAATCATACCCCAAGAAAGCCCCAATCAAGTTACTTTTGTCTTTGTAAAAATTCTGTTGATGGCAATACCCAAAAAAAATCTCAAATGGAAATATGCAAATTGGGTATTGATGGGGAGTATTAAAACCCCTGCTTCTATATTGAGTAAACCCTCCTAAAGGGTTTGATATTATGACCACCTCATCTAGGAGTGCAGAGCAAATCAAAACAAACAGAAAAGTAAGCATTGCAGAAAGAAAAAGAAAACATAGACCCCCAAATACCAGGAAATGAAGCTAGTTTATCCTTCCTGCTGCAATAGTGCCACGATCTGCACCGCGAAAACCCCAAGGTTCGTGTATTGGGCCGAGTGCAGGGGACTTTCAAACCGACTTTCGGCGATGTAAGTGTGCAGAAGGGATCGCAATGACTGTTTTGGGAATGTCCATTATGGTATTTGGAGCAAGAAGAGCAGATTGAACAACTAAAGTAAAGAGATGTTCGTGGCCAAGGATAAATATACCGACTAATTTTTGTGCAAAAAGTTATGCCTAACTATTTGGAATCATTGTGCGTTAAGTCAGAGTCCCAGCACAGTTTTTTTTTGTTTTGTTTATAAAATCTGAAGATGATATTATTTTATTTTTGTCCATATGCTACTGTTGATCAAATTAGCATTGTAAGAGCATGGTCGGAGCAAACCCATAAAGTTAGCGTCGGAAGAGCAAGGTCCTTGCAAGCCCGTCAAAGGGAACTCTTGGTGCATGATTATACTCGTTGTTTTTATCGGGGGAGAAATACAATCTTGTATTCACTTGCGATATTAAGTGTTCAAGTGAGGATGGGGTTGAAGGTAGAACCACCAGTGGTGTCTTGCTTAGGTTTGATTTCCTGTGGGGTTTACAGCCTTTCAATATCTCGTGTGACCATGTTGATAGTCTATTTGTCGCTAGGCAGATCATTCTTCTATTCAATATTAAGGTTGGCCCCGGCTTGTGGGGTTTACTACCTGGTTGTGAAGTTAACAATGCTTGTTGGGCAATCGGGTAGGTTCCCCTTGGTTCGAAAAAACAAACAAACAATGCTGCTACATTGTTAATTCCTTGTAGATTTCCCTCCTTTTCTTTGATTTTATGAATAGAAGATAGCAATAACCACCAACCAAAATACCAATAGTTATCTCTAAGGGACTCAATAAGATTTTATCTTGAGGTCTCCATGAACTTTTGTCCAAGACCATAGGGCTCTTAAAATTTGAAGAACATGAGGGTGGGCTTTGAGCCACTTATGTATGCAAAGGCCATGAAATAGTTTAATATAATCCCTTTGGGTGCAACCACACATTTGACCACTACCTCACGCTAACCTCGTGGTTCTAGGAAAAGCCCTCATGGGAATTGAACCTTGCCCACTAATGAAAAACTCATCATTCTTCACCATTGGATCTAACTCCCTTAGGCATGGCTTATCTATTAATGTTGATGTTTGTGTGTGAACAATAAAGTTGATTATGCCATGAATGGCGCCTTGCAAATTGTTCGGCAACTATAAAATTCGTCGACATTATCCCTTATATTCAATTGTAACTCCATGCTTATTAGGCACCTACATTCTTGTCATAGCTTAGAAGGTTTCAATCAATTGTAAACAAATTTTCAATCATCACATTCTTGCTACATACAATTGTGCCCATGAGATTGTTATGACTAGTGATTCATCTACTTTGTATAAAGAAAATGATATCCTTGAACCTAAGCGTTAAAAGAGCCTATGAACATGCCCTCATTGGAATGGAGAAGTTTTAGGGCCTTAATTATATCACATGATGGGTTAGAGGGGTTGTGATAAACAAAACATGATTTTTTGAATTCTTTAGATGTTTGGTTTTCCTCCTCTATTCAAGAAGATGCGCTTACATTTGCTATAATATTTATGAGGTTTAAACTATCCCAAAACTCCATAATTTGAAGCCCCTACCTTTAAGTAATGTGATTGATCCCAATCAAAGGTTGGCTAATTCTAAGACAATTTAGATTCATGTTGAAGAGAGATTCAACACTAATATATCTAAGTACTAGTGCACAATCTCGATAAAGGATGTTCCTGCTCTAATCCCAAACCCACTTAGAGGTGGAACCCTCCATAAGAAGGTTAGATAGAAATCAATTTTGATGGTGCCTCTAGAGGTAATCTTGGACTTGTAGGTGCAAGTGCAAGTGGAGTAATGAGAAATCATGAACGAGTCTTAATAAGCTTCTAGTTGTGATATGTTCCATGGATAAACAATAGAACCTGAGCATTGACATCAATACATGGACTCATAAAGGCTTTAAAAGTCAAGGCTAGTAAAGTGGTAATTGAAGGTGACTTTGAAATGTTGATATACTTTATCAATATGAACTAATCAATTCCTCCATGGGAAATGGAGGCCATCAACCAATGGTGCAATAAGACATTACCAAGCTTTTAGTTTATTCAACTCTCACATTTTAGAATGTATGCAAATCAAATTGATGGTTGAGTAGCAAACATGCCTAACTCTCTAAAGATAGATCCAAGAATCAAGAGAAGAGGAAGCAATGCAAGTGAGGAATCTCATTTGAAATTTAGGTTCACAACCTGGACAGGAAGTGGAAAGGGGGCAAAGGAGAATAGTAGATCAGTGCAGTAAGTAGCTCCAAGTCAATCATAAAGATAGAAAAGACCTAGGGAAATATAGGGAAGAGGGGGAATTTATTTCTTAAATGATGTTAAACCAAGGTTATAATACAAAATGGAGACATGTTTGGTAAATATCCTACAATCTAAGTTCATGTGTGCTTCAATGAAATAAACAATGATTGGACATAAATGAAATGGTAAAGATTGTTATGGATATCCAAGTCCATGCAAAATGTAGAATAGGCCAAATGGCATCCCTAAAATCTCAAACCTTTCATCTCACTTTCCACAAAATAATGTTAGATTGGAGGATGTAGATATAATATTATCAAGAAATGGAGAAGATAAGCAAATCGATAGCATGTAGATCATGGCCTTACAATCGATTTGAGCTTCACTTTGGGCCTAATCATAATGCCATGGATCTTATGCCAAGTGCTTGTGAGAATGAGGTGTGCATGCCCCTGTATGCAATGTGCATGTGTGTGTGTGTTCATCAAGTTGTGCTCTAGAGACAACTTAAATTCATTGTAGTGAGGAGAACTTAGTTTCAAATCCTTGTGGTTTTCTCCCCCTGTGGGGTGAATGGTAGAGTGTATATTTTACTGTGGCTTTGTCACAATGAATGTAGTAGCTTAGTTTTAAGTATTATATTGTTCTAGATGTCATTGTTACTTAGCCTTTGGGTTGTGGATATATGAGTGAACCTAGCCTCTACCAGTGATAATCCTTTAGGGAAACCAATCATGATCGTGTTTCCAATTTGTTTGTGTGTGTGTGTGCGGGCACGTGTGCTTTAGGGAATGTTGTAAGGGCTAACATTTCAATTCCTCGGTGACGGGGGTGGGTCCTCATTGACAAAGCATAATAGTCTATATAGTATTATTTCCAAATTAACACTTTTATAGATGAAATGACGAGAAAGGGAGGAAGAATATCTAGTGATAGTAGTCTTGCTTCTTTGTTCCAATATCTAGTAAGTTAGATAGATGTATAGTGCAAAGCTCCTCCTAACGCCTGCACACATCGAGACAAGAATATACCTTTCTTGTTCTTTATAAAACATTTAATTTGAAATAAATTTATTCATAAGCATTTATCGAACTAACATAAAGTTTGTAGTCGTCGCATCCAATTCCACAATATGAGCATGAAAATAATAACTATGAATTGTACTATGATTGTAATGTACCGAGGGAGAATAATATGGGGTAGCTAGGGAGGTACCCAATGTAACACCCCGTTTTGACATTACTACCTCAACTACTATTATATGTTGTATTTGTTTGACTGTGAGACCTCGTCGGTTGACGACACTGTGGACATGGTTCTATTATTTTGCCGATATATATATGTGTGTGTATGATGAAAGTATTATGATCGGTATTCATGTTTAGATATGTATCATGTGTTAATTGTGTCAAATATATGGAATTTACTGAATGATGGGTACGTGGATACCGTTACAGTTATATGTTGAAATAATGAATGTTATGCCAGGTGCATGGCAAATGAATGAGTTTATTGTTGTTATGTTATGATGAAATATATGTGTGTACATATCAAGGATTTATGCACGATATTCTATATTGTATGTCGAGGACTGACTTACAGGTTGAAACGGCTAAGTGATAGCTGGATCCTACGAGGTGGGAGGGCCTCGGGGACACGGACTTCAAAAGATAAAATGGTATGCGAGTGATGCATTATTTACTTTCATATGGTTATTATGCTGTTTATTATGATGTATGTTATGACATGGGTGGGGTAGGGTTTCAGGAAACTCAACCGCCCAGATCGGTTATACGATGACAGACCGAGTACAAGTGCAACGCTGTTGTTATGTCGGGGTGGACATGGTCCCTTGTTCCATTAGGGGGGTGGAGGCTTTACCCACCGTTTATCCCCGAAACCCAGAGTCATGGGAGGGTTGTGCTATGGTGCGCTCCCCAAGGTGTGTGATGATGACTGGTGGTTGCCTGCTGGGGAAGCTTGGTCGATGTAGTCGACACTTCCGCTTACGGGTTCTAGCTGGAACCGATCATGACTTGACATTTCAGGGTAGTCCAGCAGATGACAGGATAGGATGTGGAAGTTAGTAATGATGTAGGTAGATAGGTGTAGTGTGAAGTAGGGGTGAAAACAAGATCTAACTGTAGGCGTGTAAAACCCTTGATTAGTATGTGTCAAAATCAGTGATGTATGAATTGTCGTAACTTGGATTTCAGTAAGCTAATGGATCGTACCTTGTAAACTATGTTAAAACATGTGTCGGTAAATAATAAGTTCTTTGATTACGATTGATGTATGTGAATTATTACTTTAGTGTACTTACGTGAGGAATGTAAGCAGTAGCTGCGCTTACATAACTTGCCTACATATTATGAATTACATGAAATATTGTTGAGTAATAATGTCAATTAATGTCGCTTAATATTAATTACTGTCGTTTAGTAATTAACTATTGTTGATCAATGTTAATAATGTCGATTAAAGTTAACAATGATGATTAGAGTTAATAATATTGATTAATGGTCAATTATTGTCCATTAATAATTAATTATTGTTGATTAGTAAACAAAGCTATGATTAACCTAGGTAGTGACTAATGCAATTGATTAGAATGCTTGATTAATTATTAATGAGTTTAATTAGCCAGGACTAAGAGTCGAAATGTAATTATAAGGCTCAATAAGTTGATAATAACTTGATCCCTTAAATTAATTATGTGTTAATGATGTTAATTAATTTTAACAAGACTATGCTTATCTTTAGTAATGATTGTTAATTAGCTAATTACAAACTAAGGTGTAATTAAAATGGAAACAGGTATATGAGTCGATTAAATCTTAGTGAATTTTATTTAATTAATATAATTACACATTGATAGTGTTATGATTTACATGGATAGGATTATTGTTCATAATTGATAAATTGAATTAGTGAATTTATAATTAAAGAGAATTTACATATTATAAACATTAGAAACCATTAATTAAATGATTAGGTTAATAATAGTTAATCAATTGACCATTATTGTTAATTAATTGAAATATAAGGATGAGGTTTAGTTTATATATATATTACTAATTTCTTATAAGTATGTCGTAGTTGTTTATAACCAGGATGTCAATTACGAACAATGCCATATACCATTATGTAACAAGTTATAAAATGTGCTTGGATTAATTAATTAAAAGATTAATTAAATGGTTAAATATTGGAATATGAGTAAGGAAATGATTTAAGTTATTATATGAAATAAAAGGATTAAATTTAATTGAATGGGAAGTTACGGTGGGGAAGTGACCCCAACCAATCCCTTTTAAATATTAATTTAAATTATTCCAATACCTTTTAATATTAATTTAATATTTAAAAAGTCCAAGTCCAAGTTGAGGGCTCGAAGACTTACATGGTAGATGAAGGGGTTGGATGAAATTTAAGTTAGGAATAGGGGTAGTAATGAGGGGGAGAGTCGGCAAGTGAAGGGGATAAAAGGGAGAAGGGAGGAAGGAGTAGGGAGCTTTTACCTTATGATCCTTTTTACCTTAGGATTTTGGAGAAATTGGGAGAGAAGAGCTGCAAAGAGGGGATTTGTTGGAGTTTGTTTTTTTTTCTAAAGGGATACAACAGCTAGGCTTGTACTCGGTTTGGGCTCGGGGGTCCAAAGGGGTACCTTTGGAGCTGGGTGGTTGGCGAGACCTCGCCAGTTGGTAGGGTGGCAAAACTGGTTCGGTTGGTTGAGTTTCAGAACTGTGGGGAAGGCTTTTGACTGCAGGGAAAGGCAAGGAGAAACGGCAAACGGGGATAGCAACAAAGGGGATCTGCAAGCTACCTACAGGTATTTTCCAGCAGGTATGTTGATTATTTCTACCTTGTCAAATTCAGTTGTAAGTTAAATAAAAATGGTTATATGCTGAAATTATAACCTGCTTCCCCGCACAAACAGAATTGGTAAATTATGTTTGTTGTTGACAATGAAAACCAGTAATTTATGTTAGAACAATAACTAGAAAATATATATATATTTTGAAGCTGTAAATACTGTTTTTATAGCCAATAGGAACAGCAGAAATTAAAAAACATAAATTTAAAACGAAACGTAAACAGTAGAAGACAGATTTTATTTGAGAGTTGTAAAACAAACAAAGGACCCTGGTTGGGGTCTTACACCCAAGAAGATAATGATCGTAATGTGGTCATAATCATGGAATAGGTTCACTTTGTAGTTGGTGGGTAATAAATAGGCCCATTAGGTAGTTAGAGAAAATGATAAAATAACATTTGAGGGCATTATCAAGTGGCCTTTGGTATAAGAAAAAAAAAGTCAAGGAAAAATAATAGAGAGACCCTAGAATTTAGGAGGCTAAAATAAGCAAAAATAACAACAACATGATTCAACAATCTCTTTGTTGTTGTTGATGCAAGTGGGACAAGCCAAGCCAAATCCAAGAGCAACTAAAGTTAAGAAACCCTGTGAGACAAGAGTTAAGTTTTCACAGCAAGAGCCAAGAGCAAAATTTGAAGTGTCGAACTTGTGAAGAAGGACAACTTGTAACAAGTTTGTTAATGGGATGAGCATTATATAGTATGGTATTGAACCTAAAAGTCCAATCCCTTCACCATCTTGGATAAATTTTAAGGTTGTACGAATAACTTTGTAGGGGCATTAAACCTATAATATATTATGTGCATTTCTTAATACATTATGTGTTTTTTTCCCTTTCCTAAAAGTGTTTTCCCTAGTTAAATCCTTTACATGTTGTGTAATGGTCGATGGTGTGTGTATGCTTTCAACTAGTTTTACTATTATTGTCATTTGATGAGTTAAAATAGTGGAAATGGCATATAAATTGCAAAAACAAAAGGGATGAGTTTATAAATTCAATTGGTTTTAAGATAATTCATTTCGCGTATATTGGGCAATTTTGACAACGTTATTATATACTAATCAAAGATGCTCCTGAATATCACTTCTTGGATTTAAAATCTTTAAAGCCTAAAAAATGGAAATGACAGAGTCAAAAGCTTGTGATGTGTTTAAGGAAGAAGTAAAGTGTGCTTGCATTCTTGCCTCTCATAGGCATGTCAACCTATCATGTGGTGAGGCACTAATTCTTACTATCACCACATTGAGAGTGTGTCAACTGGGCATGGGAAGGGCTAGGTGGTTCCTCACTTGTGTTGTTGGCAGTCTATTGGTATCCTACCCTGCCCTTCCTACTTTAGTGGTACTTAGGAGTTAGTCAATTAATGTACACAACCATCTTCTTTGAAAGCCCATTACATAGTCACACAATGTAAAAGGATCCTCTTTATCAAATAAGGCCCATTAGATAGTCATGTAATGTAAAAGGGTCATCTTTATCAAATAAGGCCCATTAGATAGTCATGTAAGGTAAAAGGGTCATCTTCATCAAATAAGGCCCATAGGGTGGTTAATACTCATTGATGATGGGAGCACAAACAGTCAAATTTTTGATATTAGGAATATATTTATAGAGATATAAGGCTAAGGAATGTTTTATTGAGTATTGATGTAATTAGAGCTCTATTAAGTGAGAAGTCATTCGTAAACATTGCTCTCTCTTTTGGAATTCATTACTACAAAGGTTAGATTCCACATATATCATCGTGTTGTCTCTTGCATATGCTTTTATGCATCTATATTATTTGAATGCCTCTTTTGTGGTTCAAGTCGAAGGGTTAAGGATCACTATAGGTGGTACCAAAGATCTTTATTGAGCTAGCTTGCACTCATATTTCAGCACAAAAATGTTAGGCCAAAGATGTGTTACAACATCCTTAAAGAACATTGAGATCTATCATTTGGTGGGTAAATCTACGATTGGTAAAATAATAGACACATAAACTACAAGTGTTGCCACCTAGTTGGACACCCCTATAACCTCTATTGGTACCTTTTTTAGTAGTATTGCATCAAACAACACTAGTATATGGATTCATCTTTACCCTCGAGTCTATCAAAATCCCTCTAGGCGTAGATTAAATCGTCCTTACATAAACATTTAGTCATCTTGTTGATATAGTACACCAAGAACAACACACGGTGAGATAACTCTCACATACAAGGGAATCGGCTTGTATGACTAAGGATATGGTCTATCCTCCTTAGTTGGTGTTGTGAAATATTTGGTTGAGTACTATTGATGGAAAAAACGCTTCGGCAGATGTTCCTAGACAAACATTAACATGTATTTGAAGCATCATGTGGCTTACTACCTTCATGTGGTCACCATGGCCATGGTACCCCCATGGTTATATGTAGTCAACCACCCAAATGTGTGTCCTTATAGGCACCCTTTTTTATGAAATTTGATTTAGCTTTGATCCTTAATTCTTTTAGATGCAGAGACTTGAAGCAATGAGACAATTCAATCCATGAAATTCATACAACCATAACACAAGATATACCTTGGGGAAAATCCTCAAAATCATGAGAACAAAAACCCCAACAATTATTCTCAGTATAATATAATGGATAGCAAAGAATGCTTTCTTTTACAACATAGCAGATTGCTTTCGGAAGATAAGAGATCACCGAACTTATTGGTGAAGATACAAAAGCAATAGAGAAGAGAGATCAATCAGATGTGTTCCCAACACAACAATAACAAGCACGAACAATACCCTGCACAAAGAGAAGCGCCTTGCCTTCAATGGAGAAGAGAATTCGCTTCACACTGGATTCAGCAATCCTGTATAACATATTTATACATTATTCTCTTCTATTTTTAACTTCTAACTTCAGGATGAACTCGCCCTCAAACTGGATGTATTAATCTTGCATGGAGTGGTGCGCCCCACTTCTCATGTAGTGCTTCATCTCACTGAGATGTCACTTAGGATGGACTCGCCTCTTAACTGAATGCTTTCCCACTTAGTTAGGTGGTTAAATTAAGTGTCGACATGCAAGTGTCACAACTCACGTGTCATCTTTTAGTTTAACATAAGTGTCGTCATGCAATAACACTTAGTTAACTAGATCTTCTCTTTAACTGAATTGTCGTCTTTTAGTTTAACTAAAGTGTAAATACTTTAGTAAACTAGTCCCTTTTATTTAACACTTAGTTAACTGAAATCATGCTAATTGATTTACTTGAAGTGACCACTGTGAGTTCTTTATTTAACTGAGACATATCTTTAACTGATGCTTTAATTGAAGCATTGATACTTAACTGAAGCTTTAATAATTCGAGTTCTCTTTAATTAGTTGAAAGTGTCTGCATGGGAAATTTCGAATTCTCTTGATCTATATGCTTTATATTTTATTTCTTTATCTCTTACTGCATGGTCAATATGTGCTAACTTTAATTATCCATCACATTACATTATGCTAAGAAGAATTATCGGATGATGTGATCATATTATATTATTCCGGACCAAATGATCATATGCTAAAGTAATTCACTTTAGAGGTGATCAATCTCTAAAGGTGACTTAATAGCAATATGGTGATCATGGTTAATAATATATCACACAAAATTAAATGCTTTTAACAAGTAAAGCATGACCTTTATACGGAAGGTCCACCTCTATACGAGAGGTCCATCTCATGGATACCTTTATACGGAAGGTTCACATGATAATCATGACTTGATACACACAAGTTCATAGCCTTGTCCAACAAGACTTTACAACATCATTACTTTGATCAATTACCTCTATACAAGAGGAATAACCTTTACACGGAAGGCAATCAAAGTGCTCACCTCTATACGGGAGGATCAATCTTGGCTACAGAAGATTGCTTTGGATAATGTCTCCTAATGCTATATATTTAACACTTTTGCATATAAGAATGAGATTGAAAATATCATTCAAGAACTACTGAAGGTTAGATTCATATGTTCCAGTACAAGTCCTTACTCATCACCTATGATCATGGTATTAAAGAAAGAGGGTACTTGGTGCATGCATTTTGGTTCTCGAACTCTCGATCAATTTACCATCAAAGACAATTTTCCCATTCTATTTCTCAATGCTCTCTTGGATGAGCTTCATTGAGACAATTTTTTCACTAAACTAGACAAAAAAATCAACCCTTGCTACACAATTTTGTGCTTATATTCTTTGATGATATACTGATCCACAACAAAATGTGGAACTCCCATGTGGAGCATGTTAATAGAGACTTGCAATGCTTGTGGGACCACTAGTTGTTCCTTAAAAATTCAGAATGTGCTTAGGGGGATTCAGAGGTTGATATCTTAAGTCACATTATCAGTTAAGAAGGTGTACACATGGATCCCAAGAAAGTTGTGAGCTACCCAAGATTGGACACACCCTAAGACCGTGATGAAATTATGTGATTTATTAGGACTTAGTAAGAATCTTGTATAAACTTATGGAAAATTTGTCATCCCCTCAACAACCTTGCTTAAAAAATGCCTTTGTATGGAACAAGGTTGTTGTGTAGACCTTTTTAGCTTTAAAGGAATCCATTTGCACCACTCTAGTATTAACAATGTTCAATTTCACTAAGTATTTTGTTTGGAATGTTATGCCTTGAGAAGAGGTCTCGACATGGTGTTGATGCAACAAGAGCGCCCCTTAACATTCACTCATAAGCAGTCGTTCGACTGTAATTTGGGAAAATACACTTGTGATAAAGAGATGATGTCCATCCTTCATGCAATTGAGACTTGCCACCCATATCTCATTGGATGACACTTCCAAATCAAGACCACTCATCATAGGTTGAAGTATTTTTTGGAACAGAGGTTATCGTCACCAAAGTAGCATAAGTGGATCACTAAAATGATTGGGTATTATTATGAGATCATATATAAAAAAGGTAAATAAAATGCGGTGGTTCATGCTTTATCAAGGCAATGTGAGGAGAATGATTCCTCTTTGCTTTATCCTTACCCATACTTGATTGGCTTGCTAAATCTCATTAAAACTGGATGCCAAATGACACTATGGTTCTCATCCAAATATTTTAGGAAGATCCTACCCCCTTAAGGGTTATACATGGTAGCAAGATACCTTGAATTACAAGGGGCACATGTTTCTGGTGAAATTTTTCGTTTTAAAACAAAGGGTCTTAAAGGAGTTGCATTGATCGCCTATAGTGGGTCACTCTGGCTTTTGTAAAACCTATGAACAAATGAAGCATTATTTCCTTTGGAAAGACATTATAACAAACATCCAGGATTTTGTTGTGGTATGCGACACTTGTGAACGAAATAAGGGTGAGGTGGTGAAGACTCTCAAGGCATTGCAACCACTACCAATCCCAGTCACTATTTGGACTAACATCTCCATTGATTTTATAGTGGGCTAGCTAAAAGGTGGTAACATATTAGTCATAATGGTGGTAACTGACTACCCTTCTAAATATGCAATTTTTTGTGCCTTAATGCACTCATTTACACCTTCCATAATTGCCCAAGTCTTCATGGATCAAGTTTTTAAGTTACATGCCATGGCCACCTCCATTATTATATCAATATCCCACATTCACCATCAAAATTTGGCAATGGTTGTTTAAACTTCAAGTTACCCACTTGAAAATGAGCACCATTTATCCTCCCCAAACTAATGGTCAAACATAAGTGATACACAAGTGCTTATAAACCAATTCTAGATGCTTCACTTTGGAAAGGAAACACCAATGGGCAGAGAGTCTATGCCTTGTAGAATAGTGGTGTAATAGCACTTATCATGGCATTACCAAAATGACACTATTGAAAGTGGTCTATGGAAAAAAACCTTGTGAGTAGCTTCATATTTAATAGGTATATCCAAGGTTCATGTAGTGGATTGCACGATTCACACCAATGAATCCATTCTCTACACATTCAATGACAATTTGGCTCTAGGCCAAAATAGAATGAAGTGACAAGCTAACCAACATAGCTTGGAGCATTCATTTACAGAAGGGGATTAAATGTTCATTTCCCATCTTCAACCCTATAAACAAACATATCTAAATGACAAAATCCACCAAAAGCTCGAGTTGAAGTTCTATAGACCCTATATGGTCCTCTAGTCCATTAGATAAATTGCCTATAAATTGGCTCTTCCAACCCAATTCAAGATACATCTAGTCTGTCATGTGTCTTGTCTAAAGAAGGTAATGGGATCGAATTGCATGTTGCAAACTAGCCTTGTAGAACTTAATGAAGAAGGGTCCATTTGGGTCCAACTAGTAGCAGTATTGGTTACCAGAGAGCATTAATTTTAGCAGTGCATGGTCTAAAAAGTATTGATCCAATGAAAATATATGCAGCCAAAAGATTCCAAATGGAACCAACAATGATTCCACGACAATTTCTACACCTTTGGCCTTGAAAACAACAATATTTTTCAAGGAGGAGGGCATGTCAGGGTTTTACCCTAACCCTCCTACTTTAGTGGCACTTAGGAGTTAGTTAATTACTGTACACAACCATCTTCTTTAAATAAGGGACAACATATATTTAGTTGATAGTTACTTAATGTAAAAGGGTCATCTTTATAAAAAACAACCCATTGAGTGGTTGGTACTCATTAATGATGGGACCACAAGTAGTTAGTGTTTTGTTATTAAGAATCTATTTCTAGAATTAGAAGGCTAGGGAATGTTTTGTTGAATATTGTTGATTGGAGTTCTATTCAATAAGAGTTCTCCCAACCTTGAGGGGCTCGTGAACACTACTCTCCCTTTTGTAATTCATTCATACATGGGTTACATTTCACATGTCTCGTCTCTTTTATTTGCTTTTTTGCATTTATATTCTTTGAATACCTTATTTGTGGTTCAAGTCTAAGGGTTAAAGATCATTGCAAGGTCCCACCTCAATAATACAATATATTTTGTAAATGAGCCATCTCCATATGAATCTTACAACCTTTTACTATAATTTTCCAAGACAAGTTCACACAAATTAGTGCATTATCGCACCATGACAAGGTTCATGAAATCTATTTGTCAATAAATAAAACTTCGTTGCATTTCTTCCAATATTAAATGTAAAGAAATTGAACACAAACAAGCATCCAAGTAGATTGAAACTCAATATCTACATGAAGATAATATGTTAACAAGTTTTCCTTCCACAAAATATAGGTTGGAAGGTATTAACGACGTAATGATTCCACCTAAGCCCATGCAACTTGGCTAAGGGGAAAAATTGGAACAAACATTTTGGGATTTGAACTTGTCCACTCTAGAGGGATTGTGGGTTTTGAACTTCTAGGTATGATTATCTCTTATCAATAAGAAACACTCCATAACTGTCCAATTGAGCAAAAAAGGAAAGAGTTGTTATCCTAATCCTCGCTTATATAAGATTCATTGTTGTAAGAACTAGTTTTTATGTTTGGACATGACACACTAAAGCTTGTTTAAATTACCAAGATATGCTTAAAGTTGAGCCAATTGTACCCAAGTGTAGGATTGCATTTGGAAAAGTCTATAATGTGACCTTGTTTGTAGCCTTGTCACTATGCACAGGGTGATTGTAGGCCTAGTTAAGGAAGATATCATCCAAAATCAAGCTTTGAACTCACTCAAGGATAAAATATCAAGGTTGTCCAATCTCTATTTTAGTTAAGGTTCGACCATGGAAGACAATCCTTGTAATACCCCCATTTTGACCCTTAGGATTGTGAGAGCTTGAGAGACACAGATTCAACTTGGAGGAGTGGCACAGGAGCAAATGGTGGCGAATATAGAACCCTTGACGATAATAACCAACTCGCTTCCTGAGTGTTATCATTGGCCAATACATCACTTGGTATGGGCCCGTACTAAGAATGGTACGGGGCATAATCACCATTAATGGCAATGAAGAACTAGATCATTCTGGGGTAAATTGTACAAAGGACTATTGTTTTGCTTGGGTGAGTTGGCATTTCCAAACAAAGTAATGATACCAGATAGGAGGAAGCCCACCAACTTAATAAAAGGGTTGACAAACCATGCACTTGGTGGTTGTCCTTGCATATTGACAGGTGGGAAATTCTTGGCTCATCCATTTGGCCTGGTGAAGAGCAGCACCCAACATGGAGAATCAAGGAATTCCACTTAGGTGGGAATATGGAACTCAATAAATTTATCTATTTTGAAATTCTCAATCTAGTGAGAAACATGACCAACGTGTTGTGATAGAGAAATGACCTACCTTGCATAACAACTATGTAGCTCATGACTTCCCTAAATATAAACATAAAAATTCCTTTGGTCACAATGTGCATGACCTTGATATGCTAACCATAGCCCCCCATGCACCTCTAATTCAATCAATATTCATATTCTCAAAGGATATTTTCGCCCACAAAATAGTACACTAAGGCACGTTATTTATCATCAAAACATACTTCCTTATATTCATCATAAATTTTTGAATAAAGGATCAAAACTAAACTCGCAACTATTACCTTTGTAATTTATTGGTTTCAATGGATCGTTTATGATTATTATCGAATAATAAACACTTTGGATGTAAACCATTTTTAAATTATCTTTAACAAGAACAAGCACCAAGGCAAGACAAACCACTAACACATGTGAGAAACAAAGATCTAAAGCATACCAGAGTAAAGATCGTTTAATGACACATTAATATGACAATACACCATTCCCACCACTTAGAACCCCAAAGCCTCTCATGTAAGCTTGTCATTGCGTATTTATCTTTGCTGCAATTTTTCAAGCAATTATATTGATACAAGGAGAACTAAAAATGTTTGAACGGAGAAATGCTTTTTATTTCCTCAAGTATATCATCTCCCACTTTGAAGAAATTCATGAAGTTCTTGTACAGATAAAGTTAAATTTGTGGGGTTGTTGATACATTTGCCTATGGTATCTCGCTGCCTTGCCTTGCTCTTTTCAAAAGCCATGTCTTTGAGTGTCAAAGTCTTGCAAATTATTATGAGTTCATAATGTATTCATATCAGTATAGATTCGTTTAAATTTTAAGTCAAATATTGTGATGAATAAAAATATTAAGTAAAATTTTAATCATTTAATGTTTTTTTGAGTTAAGATGGATATATATTAATTTAATTTTGTTTAATATTATTTTTGTTTCATTTTAATTTATTAATTTTTTTAATAATGATTTTTGATATAATAGAACAACTTATATAAAAGTATAAAGGTTTTGGTTAGAACAATTGTTCATATGAAATTGGGCAATTTCCTCTAAAGGGATATATAGAATTAAAAAGCTCTGTTTAAATGTGACAACTATATTATTGAACAAGCTACTCTAATTAGTAAACAGAGGAACAAAACATAATACTAAAAAGAAAAGGGAGTACTATATATCAATCTTCATAGGACATTCTCCTATTTGGTGTTTCTTTGCTTCTTTTGCTTTTGAAGCCCTACTATTTTGAATCTCAAAATTTGTAACTTGAAGAATATTACCTTTGTCCAATTCTAGCATGGGGGTTGTCTAGGGGATTTATAGGGTCCTGCAAAATTATGGAATACAGCAGATCATTGAGCCTGAGAATACCTAACAATGATAGGATTAGCAAAGAGGAAGAATTACAGTGAAAAATGCAGTGAATTGAGTAGTTAAATTAAACATGCATTGAAACTAAGATGTGCACAAAAAAGTGTTTCATATTCCATTAATCATTTTAGTCAACATATATGGTACAATAGAGAGAATTTGAATACCAAGGGAGAATTCGAATCCATGTCAGTCTAGCATAGGAAATATCACCACTAGAGTGCTCCGGAGGTTCCAAACTCAACTGATTGTCAGTGAACTGAACCTAATGTCAAATAACTAAGCATGAAGGGCGCATCAGTGAGTTTTGCATGCAAATCAGGCTAGAGAGGGCACATTTGATCACAGTCATTTGCAGTTGGAGCTCAAACCCCCCACTAGAGTCAGGAACGCAGGTGGAATGAACTAGATCAATGAGTTACCTCTTAAAATGTAGGGAACTGACTCTGGATGGCCTAAAATCATGCATACAAGGCGCATCAAGTGGATAATGGGTCCTAGATGACATTTGCACACCACTAGGGGGCCAACAACATCATCCAATACTAGGAAAAGTGAAATAATACTAAGGTAGACAAGGTTGGAGTATTAATTATCTTAACACCCCCCCTTAATCCAAACTTAGACATCTTGGGCCCTGTTTACTGAGACCAAAGCTCACCCATACAATCAATAATAAAAAATAATTATTCATGAAACTAAGGAAATGGGGGAAACCTCATGGGAAACCCCCCCCATAAAAAATGAACAGCAGGGAACTCAAGCAGCCTACACACTGAGCAGAGATCTAAGATAGGAAAATATCTTATGAGTGAAAGACTTTGTAAAAATGTTTGCAATTTGCTCCTTTGTAGGGAAGTAATGCAATGTGTTGGTCCTGTTGTGCACTAGTTCCCTGATGTAGTGCATATGAACCTCGATTTTCCATCTTGGATCATGGAAAGCCTCTTTGAAGGATTGTGGATCAGACCCCACCATCATGTAGCACCTCTCTGGGAGAAGTGGATCTGCATGACATAGTGCAAGGTTTGCAACTTGATACTGAGATCTGGTTCTTCTATGGTCAGATGGATCCCTAACTATGTTCCCAGCAGCTTCAAGGACTTTGTGAGCCCATTTTGGCCTTCACCATGGATTGGGAGCAGGTGTTGGTTTTGGATTTGGCTCTACTTGATCTTCATTCTCAACATCAAAATATGATTCAACTTGGTCCTCATTGAAAGAGACATCATTCTGATTATCATCTTGTGCAAATGGAGTATTCAAATTATATATACCTTGGTCTTAAACTGGTTGTAGATCTTGCAATGGATCTTCATCAAACATGGCACTTCTTTCGATGAAGCATCTTTTGGTTGCAATCTCCATCAGCTTGTATGCTTTTGCGCTACTTTGGGGTTGAAGATCCTTTCTTTTGTCATATGGGATTCTGGCCCATGCCTTGGATCCCAAAACCATTAGGCGAGAGACATCAGGTTTGTGTCCCTTTGGTGCTTCAAATGGAGTGACCCCATCCACAGATTTGTTGGGTGCCCTATTCTGAATATATGTGGCACAGTTCACTGCTTCTGCCCAGAGATATGGTGGAAGATCCCTTGCTTCAAGCAGACAGGTAGCCATCTAGTTCAATGACCTATTCTTCCTCTCAGCTACACTAGCTTGTTGTGGTGTGTATGGGACAAAATGTTGCATTTGAATGCCCTCGAAAGCACAAAATTGTTGCAACTCCTTCTTGATGTATTCCCCTCCTTTATCTGATCTAAGTGCTTTGATCTTATTCCCAGCAGTGTTCTCAATCAAGGCCTTGAAGACTTTGAAATTTTCGAATACCTTAGACTTCTGATTAAGAAAATTGATCCAACAGAACCTAGAGAAGTCATCTATGAAGGTCAAAAGGTATCTGGATCCATTCATAGAAGCTGTGGGCATTGGTCCTGAGACATCACTGTATATCAAATCAAGTGGGGAGGAAGCTCTCTTTTCCTTCCCAACATCAAAATTTTGCTTTGAATGCTTCCCTACCAAGCAACCTTTGCAGATTCCTTGAGAGAACTTTATGTCATTCAATCCTTCAACCATATCTTCCTTGTGCAACTGTTGCAAGTGCTTGAAATTGAGATGTCTGAATCTCTCATGCCAGAGTATGCTAGTCTCATTGGCATGGTTCAAGAGGGCACTTTGATGTGAATATGGAAAAAAATGGGAGAACTTATATGCCTTTGAGGCATGGTTTGCAACATCTTTAGCTATTAGTTTCCCATATGAGATCTCTGTAATCTCAATTGTGTCAGGTCCAAAACAACTTTCTTCGATGAACCTATGTATGTCATATGCTAAACATATAACAAGTTTGCTGCCAGAGAAGGCACATACAAAACATTATTGAACTTCCCATGCTCCAGTTGTATTGTGCCCTTCCCTTCAGCAGAGATCTGTGAATCATCTCCCATGTGAATACTAGGACCATCAGTGAGATCTAGAGAAGAAAATGATTCTCTGGAGGCAACCATGTGGTTGGAGGCTCCATAATCAATGACAAAGGCTTCTGATTGTGAGAATCTAGCCTTCAGTGCATGGCATCTCTCATGATCATCTGTCTCACTTATAGAAGCAGTCTTCCTTGCGCCTTCTGGGTAGCAATGTTGTGTTATTCAAGAAGTTTGGTCATTTGATCTATCTTCTTCTTCATCATGAACTCTCTTGATGGTTTCCTTTCTTGCAATAGGTACACTTGGTATTCTCAAACCTCTTTTGCTTATCCTTCTTGGAGTTGGAGGCTCCTTTTGATGGATTAGGCTTCTCCTTTGATTTGGATTCAAATTGCTTCTTGTCCTTTCCCTTCTGCTTCCCTTTGGAATTTTCACTTTTTGACTCTCCAACCATAAGAGCATGATTCTTGGAGGCCTTCAGGGCATCCATTTGAATCAGTTTGTCTTGTTCTTGGATGAGATATTCAATGAATGCATCTAAAGAAGGCATTTTCCAATTGGGGATTGACAATCTCCCATAGTGAAAGGTAGAGACAAATATTGAAAATTCAGGACCAATCTTGCTTAGGATGGATAACACCAACTACTCATCCTTCTTGTAAATTCCACATTGTTTGCACTACATAACCAAGGACTTGAACTTTGAAAAGAACTGTTGTATGGTTTCGAAACTGTTGGGTTTAAGAGCAATTAATTCATTCTCCAAAACGTGGCCTCTCAGCTCATCTTCCTTGCCAAAGAGAGTTTCAAGCTTCTTCCAAACCTCCCTTGGGGTCTTCAATCCATCAAGATGGAATAACAAATATCTGGAGATGTGAATACACATAAAACCAAAAGCCTCATCTAACTTGTTCATGTACTTTGATTTCTCAACAGCTACTTGAGGTTCGACCTCCTTGCCCATTGTGACCCTGTATAGACTCTTGTTGTGCAACACTATCTAGATACCTGCCCTCCAATCCAGATAATTGAAGGGTGTCAGTATTATTGGTGTCAAAGAAGCATCCTAAAGTCCATCAGTAACTGATGGAGCGAATTCAAACTCCTACTACTGCTACTGCTGCACTGAAAAATTCTCAAAATCCTGTAAAAAATCTCAAATTGAAGATAAACCAGCCCTGTTGGGCTCTGAATACCATGTGAAATTTCTGGAACACAGCAGATCATTAAGCCTAAGAATACCTCACAGTGATAGGATTAGCAAAGAGGAAGAATTACAATGAAAATTGCAGTGAATTGAGCAGTAAAATTAAACATGCATTGAAACTCATATGTGCACAGAAAAGTGTGTCATATTCCATTAATCAGTATAGTCAACCAATATGGTACAATAGAGAGAATTCAAATACCAAGGGAGAATTCAAATCCATGTCAATCTTGTTAGGGTTAACCTTGACTCGGGATTGAGTCAAAGTTGGTTAGGTCTAGCACATGTTTTGGGCACATGGTTTGTTGTAGCCCATGGTATTGCCCCATGGTATTGCATGTAAGGAAGCCTTTATAAGGCTTGAGGAGGCTCCATTGTATAGTGGCCTGGAGGTGAGTGGGTGAGCTCACTTGGCCCGGTTGGCCAGTTTTGGCCAAGCTAATGAAGATCTTCATTGGGTGCTGGTTTTCCCCGCATGGGGTTTCCAGGGTAAATTGTGTGTCTATTATGTGATTACTTGTTTATGTTTATTTCTCTTGCAATTTATTATGTGTATGCTCGTATAAACCTAACAAGTCTAGCATAGGAAATATCACCACTGGAGTGCTTTGGAGGTTCCAAACTCAACTAATTGTCAATGAATTGAAGCTACTATCAGTTAACTGAGCATGACGGGTGCATCGATGAGTTTTGCATGCAAACCAGGCTAGAGAGGGCGCATTTGATCATAGTTAGTTACAATCGGAGCTCAAACCCCCCACTAGAGTCAGGAACTCGGGTGGATTGAACCAGATCACTAAGTTACCTCCTAAAATGTATGGAAGTAACTCTGGATGGCCTAAACTCATGCATGAAGAGCGCATCAAGTGGCTAATGGGTCCTAGATGACATATGCACACCACCAGGGGGCCACCAACATCATCCAATACTAGGAAAAGTTAAATAATACTAAGGTAGACAATGTTGGAGTATAAAATATCCTAACAGTTCCAAGGAACTTTTGCTGAGGGAGTGGAATATGACATAGATGAGGATTTGGTAGGCATTGAACTTTTTGTGCTCTGCAAATTCACGTGGTTTTGAGAGTCAACCTTCAAAAATATTCCAGGCGG
This sequence comes from Larix kaempferi, assembly GCA_027924585.1. Lineage (NCBI taxonomy): Eukaryota > Viridiplantae > Streptophyta > Pinopsida > Pinales > Pinaceae > Larix > Larix kaempferi. Next base: position 6,778,852 of record BSBM01000410.1, read on the forward strand.
CTAGGGTTTTGTTATGGAAAAAATTGCACAACTGCGCTCTTCCACTTAGTGAGGGGCTAAGCCTTGTAGGTTGTTGCAAGGCCTCAGTCCGTGGAGCCCTTTTTTTGGTGGTTGGTATTCCTTCAAGTGATCTTGCAAGAGATTGTTAGTGTAGTTCACATCCAAACATTAAAATATTGATAAAAACAAAAATGAAAGAAATGGGGGGGGGAGAATGCAAACTTGAACAACAACAAAAGATATGTTAAACCACTCTTCTATTTCCCAGTGGAATAGTTGTACAACACCTAGGAGATGTGGGCTTCAAGGGAAGCCAACAATCTCCCTTAGGGAGGCCTTTCTTGTCCAAACTAAATGCTAAGTAGGTGGAAGAACAATGGAGAGAGATACTTGCCGCTTGATGGTAGGTGGAACGCAAGCTTGGGAATGCTCACAATGGTAGGAAATAATGGGCTATGAGGAAGCTCCAACTCAAATCCAGCAGCATAACCTTGCTCTAATTTCTCTCTACCAAATGCATGCCAAAGGTTTCCTTTTATAGGCCAAGAGGTATCCATCAAACAACTAGATCCAAATGTGAACTCTCCTCCTTCATGAACTAGTTCCAAGGTACACAAGGGGGGTTGATTAATGCCCCCAAGTGTGTGAGGAGCCGAATTCTTATCCTTGGGGAGGATCGAGTCTTTAATGTGCCGTTGGGCATGATTGGTCCCATCGTTTTGATAGTAGCGCGAATATTAAAGGAAAAGTCGCGCGGGTGTAGCGCGGACATTCTGCAGGTAACCTACGCTATAGCACGGGTAAACTATGCAATACCCGCACTACCCTTTGTTTTGACTGTTTCTTGGCACTTGTGGACTCATGTTGTGTTTTGGATCTGTCGAGGATGCCTGTGGTGAGATGCATTCTTTATGTTGATTACGCTTTATTGGATGAATCGCCAAAATGTCGCATGTGTGTGACGTTTAGGCGTTAATAGGTTCCTTCCCTAGCCGCCCTCCCCTTTGAACCCGCGAGGCGACAAGCATAGGCTGGGTGTTTCTAAGTATTCTCGACGGCGGGTTTAATTATGGTGTGGTGGTGGCTCTCGATGGCATGGCGATGGTTCTTAGTGGTGCTCTCCTATGGCATGGTGGCAGAACATGAAATGGGGCAGTGCAGGGGTTTGAGAAGCGCGACAACAATTTTCTTTTGGTGTGATGGTATTTTTGTGGCATATGGGTAGAGTCTCCTCCAGTGGTGGTGGGCTCATATGATAGCTACTACGGAGGTAGCTAGGTTTTCTCCTAAAAGTTTCCTACATTTCTATTGCCCCGTAATAGGGTGTATTATAATGAATTATATGGCTTCTACATGCTCTTTGAGCAATGATATTTAGTGCTTATGCACTCATTGTAAGGTCATCAGGTCTTTGGATAATGTGTTTTGTTTACATTAATAGAATGTGAAATATTTTTTGAGGAAAAAAATGACATAGGGGAGGATTTGACCACATTTTCTTGTATGCTAAGGTGAATTGCAATGCATTCCATAAATTACTTGAGCATGCTAACTTGGGTTATAACTTCCAAATTCCTGCAACATTATAGTTCCATGAATCTTTTAACTTATTTATGTCATTCTTGTAGCTCCAAGACATGCCTTGAAGAGTGTATGGCACAAGTATCCCTATTTGTGTTTTCTCTCAAAAAATGATTGCCATTTGTCCAATGTGATTCTTGCATTTATAATGCCACATCAAGCTTCAGTGACTTCCTCAAGGCAATACTTGAGTCCCTTATTAAATTCCCCGAGTTCACAATTGGCACAGAAACCTAAAGAGAGTGGCATTGCACCATGGTTATATTAACCAAAGATATGTTCCAATTCTGACCTCGAGATAAGTAGGGGATACACCACAAAATAAGCATATCATGGGATAGACACATGGTGTGAGAAACATACTGGGAATAAAAGAAACACCCAGAAAGAAACCATGTATAGGGAGGCCAAACAATTACAACTTACATTCAACATTGCACTCTCCTAGGACCCTATAGGCCCTTTATTTGGAGAGGGGAATGACCATAACTCAAGGAATGTCAACGAGGGGCAGTTGTCCATCAAATTAAACCCACACGGCCCACACAATGATGCTTTCCTATGATTCATAACTCTTTGTGTGAGAGGACGGGGATGCGTAATGAGGAGACATTGAGATATTGCAAGGGGGGTCCACGTCATATTTAAGGTTCCCATCATGTTGAATGGCACCACCAAATAAACCAAACCATAAAAACCTTATTGGGGGCGAGGGTTGAAATGAGATCCCCCTTTTTACCTTGCAATTTCCAAATCTTAGTTCAATGCTTAGGTTGGTTTGCACATTGACTAGATGAATTTGGTAGCATATGACATGGTAAATTGTTATCTGATTAAAGTTTCTAACTCTTTGGAGAATTAGTTGCACTAAACAAGCTAGATTGGGATGATGGGGAAGAGTATATCTTTAAAGAACTCTTAAAATGATTAGTGATTCCCCCACCATTGTCATCTCACGAACCCCTTACACTTTGAGAATCAATAAGTCTTTGAAAGGTGCGAGAACCTTAGCTTCGTATTTGTAGATGTCCCAATCCATTAAGCATGGGCTCTTTATTATTTTCCTACAAAGTTAATAGCGACCCCCTCCACCCACGCTACCCCAATTTTAACTTATTAGTATTACACCTTCACATCTAACACATGTCATTCGAATTGAATTATATGATGCTTCTTACTTTTCTTAGTGCAATAAATCCAACTATTAACTTAAAAAAATCCCTTTATTACATGTCCACTTTACATCGTTATAAATTCGAGTGGCCAATCTTAGTGAACTCCAATTGAGAAAATGTTGATATAGCTTGCTAATCATATTGCACTTTCAAACCACAAAGTAACCAAAATCCTTACACCTTAATATTCTCAATTTCACTTTAGTGAACAATTGAGATGGGAGGAATGGGTCATTTAGATGCATAAGCAATTGCTCAATTATCATGGCTTCAAACTCTACTTGTATTCATGTCAAGTTAACCCTCAATCACGAGTCCATTATCATGCTTAACGATTCCCGACCTCAATGGATTGATAAAGGGAACAACATGCCTCCTTCATAAGGATGTGCACAATTTAGTCTTCACCACCCACCACCATTCCCTTCACATGATCATAGCCCACTCGTTATGTTTGTTACATGATCACCATTTATTTCTTTCATTTGGGTGATTCGAGAATTGATAATTTGATTCAAATCTATCTTGACTAAAGTAGTAAGAGCAACACCCTAAAAAATAAATTAACAATGGTAGACATAAAAAACCTTTATATGTTTCCTTAACTAAAATAAGAGACACATTCTTTGACAAGTCACTCATGCCATTAATTTTATATTTTAATATCTACAACATTCTACATTCCAAGGATGCCAAGGGAGATAGAAATCAATGAGTAACTATAACTTTTACCCTAACTTATCAATTAGTCGAAGCATTGTAATAGAAACATTTTCACCACATAAAAAAGAAAGAAGTCTCCGTGGTTTTGAAGATACGTGCTTATGATTATGATTGTCTAATAAACTTAACCCAAGGGTCCAATAAATTCTAGTATAATGATACAATGGTGGATGTTTACCATAAGAGAGCTAGTTCCAATTTTAATTATTACTTTCCGTAAGCCTCTTCTACAAGACATAAAAAACTTACAAAAAACTAAATCAAATTATTGAAATTTAATTTAGTAGTAAAAACTAGATGAATCTTTTTATTAAACTTCGGTTTTCTAATTTTATGGATTATAAAACTACATCCTAGTCATTTTTAACTATTTATTTAAAAAACAAATCATAACCAACTTCACCAACCAATTGAGTCTAAGACATTAATTCTTACCTTTAGAGTTGTCTAACAATCAGACAATTTTGACTTTTCGGTAAATTTTTCACGAAATTTGGCGATTTGAAAATGGTCAAATCATAACTTTCATTACTTAAAATCCATTTTTTATTGTAGAAATTGATTCAATACCCTCAAAAACTTTTATACCACCCAAATTATCCAATTTTAACACCTTATATTCAGGATTTGAAAAATTACAACCAAATTTTAAGGAAAAATAATTAGAAAATATATTGAAAAATAAACAAAATCATCTAATCTTTAGACTATACCCTTACCTTCCAACAAAGTTCCTAACATATAATACCAACATCATTCCACTTCGTATTGATTGAACAACATATATAGTTAATTAATGAAAACTCTTTCCCACGAAATAAAAACAAAACTCTTTCTCCACAACAATAAAAATAAAATATCATATCATGATACCCCACCCAAAGTCAACAAAGTTAATAGTGACTACCTCACCTATGCTACCCCAATTTTGACTTATTAGTCTTACAACTTCACATCTAACACATGCCATTCAAAGTAAATTATATGATGCTCTTTACTTCTTTCGGTGCAGTAAATCGAAATGTTAAACTTAAAAGGATTTTCCTTTTATTAAATGTCCATTACACATTGTTATAAATTCAAGTGGGGAATCTTAGTGAACTTCAATCAATAAAATGTTGACATGGCTTATTAATCATATTGCACTTTCGAATTATAAAGTAACCAATTTATTTTTTTAGTATCAATCACATTGTTCAAAACCAATTTATTTTTTTAGTATCAATCACATTGTTCAAATGAGGTCAATGGCCATACAAATAACTAATCATGTGTTCAACAGATCATAAAAAATATGAATCTCATAATGTGAAAGGCTCCAAAAAGGGATTAAATATTTACATATATATAAGCAAAATATCATATACCGATTTAGTATGTTCAAATAAAAATAGCTAGAACGAACATATCATATAGTTTTCAAGCTGGAAAAGGCGCTAAATTTGTTTCATTGATGTTTTCCTTTATGCCTATCCATTGCTTCCAGTGACCATCCTCAATCTACACACCTAATTTGGATAGGGCGTCAACTTCCTTGTTCCTTTCCCTATATATATGATGGAAAGAGATAAACTTATACATACGATGTATCCAAGGATATCTTCATACAATGGTCTCAAAAGGAGGTTCTTTGGTGGTTTCCTTTCTTTGAACCAATCGATCACTAAGAGAGAATCACCAAGCACCTGTAATTTCACCACCCCTTTAGATAGGGCCAGTATAAGAGCCAATTTTAGGGCATTCATCTCTGCAAGATTGTTTTTTTCCCTCCCAATCCCAACAACAAATTTATGCCAGTGGTTGTTTGAAAATAATATAATACCACCTCCTCCCTTGTTTTTGGGTCTTCCTTGAGAAGCACCATCGAAGTATCACCAATTGTCGGTTTTATCAATCTCTTACCTGTATGATTCTTTGCTTAGTATTTTCAGTTGACCGAGGTAAATCTTCCACGATGGTCACACTTTTTGTGGCATATGCCATGTGTGGAATAAAAGAGTCCTAAAAAATAGCCTTGTTTAGAGCTAGCCATACCCCCTAGATAATCACAGTTGGTAAAGCCTTGTATTCCCTATAGTTTTTTGAATTAATCCAGTCTTGAAATGCTTCATCGAGGATTTCACCTTTCCAGTTAAAATGTTGTCCATAAAAATGGGAGGGCATAATTCCACATGTTGAGTATATAAGGACAATTGACAAATATATGAGAAATGTTTTCAGAGTCATTGCAACATAAAGAGCACCGACCGGGGCCACATCCTAAGAAGTGACTCTTTCTATCCCACACATAAACTTTTCCGGTAAGGGCCAACCATAAAAATAATTTTTCCTTCAATGGGCACTGGAGATTCTATATAATTTTGTTCCTCCAGGGCGGTTTTGGTAAGTCGTCCTCTTCCGTGCCACAATATAACCCAATATTGGATGATATGTGCCATCAATGAAATTACGTGTCCATACTCGAGAATCCACTCTATCATTGATGCATATATGATAGCCCTGTAAGTCTTTAATGAATGATTCTTATAGTCTTTTCTGACCTTCCACAAATCCCAGCTCTTCAACATTTAACCATCTTTCTTGAGTAGGGGTAGTGTTGTGGCAGTCTTGTATTTGGTGTAAATATATGATACCTCGATCATTTAATGATTATGTCATCTCTTCCGCCAAGCTGTGTGCAACTATATAACCTACCCATGGGTCTTGACCAATCCTGTTGTGCCTGCCGTTTCCAACATCCCATGTTAGCCATTTCCCGATGATGTGAAAATATTTTATGATTGCTTTCCACACATTTTAAACATTTTCGATAGAAAGGTTCCTGGATCTGATCCAATCTTCTGTAGATTGTGGGAGGATATACTTATGTTGGATGATTTTAACCCATAATTCGTCATCAATTAATATTGTCCATATACCTTTCACAGCTAGGGCTCTTGTGAATCGTGGGAAGTCTTTAATGCCCCATCCACAAGAATCTTTTAATTAAGACAGTTTCCCCCAAGAGGTCTATGGGAAAGCTTTCTTATACTCTGTTCCTCTCCATAGAAAGCTAAATCATAACTTTTGAATATTATCCATAATGCCAGTATGTACGTAAGCAATGGATGCCCAATACACACGTATAGCTTCAAGCACAAAATGCACCATAATAAGTCTCCCTCCATGCGACAACCATTTATTACACCATAGGTTGAGCTTACTTTCAATTTTACTAATCATCCATACCCAATCTTTTCTCATATAATCATTTGGTGTGATGATAAAACCAAGGTATTTGAACTTGTTGTTTAAATCAACTATCGAGTAAGCAAATTGATCTATGATCCAATCTGAAGAAACTTGGTCCACATTCATAATTGAAATAGTATATTTTTTCTCTTTAATAATCATACCTATAGCTACTGAAAACAGGCGGAGAATCTCCTTGATCTTCATAATATCCCTCCTAGAGTTGTTGGTAAATAGGAGAATATCATCTACAAAGAGTAGATGGGTAATTGATATTGATTCACCGATCCAGATCCCCTTCAAGATTCCCAAATCTCCAACATTAATGATAGATCTGTTGAGGCCCTCCACAATCAATTTGAATAGGAGAGGGGCAAGAGGACAACGTTGTCTTGGTCCTCTACCAGGTATGAAAGATGATCAAGCAGATCCGTTAATAAGGACAACTAAAGATACAGATTGAACACATGCGAGTATCAAATTCACCATAGGTAATTCGAATCCCACTTGAAACAGAACCAATTGAAGAAAGGTCCAATTCACCCGATCGCAAGCTTTGGAGAGATCCACTTTCAAAATTATAGGTGGTATATGTTTCAATTTGGAAGAACAGGTAACTTCTTGTGGGATTCGGATTGCATCATGGATTTGGCATCCTTCGAGAAAAGCAAATTGTTTTGCAAAGCTGCCCTTTGATAGTATAGTTTTGATCCTGTTAGCTATAATCCTTGCAGTCAGTTTATATATGCAGTTGCACAATGAAATGGGCCCGTAGTGATCCATAGTAGTAGAATTGTCTAGTTTGGGAATAAGGGTAATTAATGTGGCATTGAAAGCTTCCAATATTCTACGCTTAACTTTGGACTCTTCAATCATGTCATGTAGATCATTCTAAAATCGATCCATGAAGCTAGAAAAAAATTCAACTAGAAATCCGTCAAGAAGGCTGAATGGAAAAATGTTAATCAGTCTTCAATGGATCTCAATTCTAGATCCCATGATATTCTTCTCTCTACTACGCAAGTAATCCTTATGGACTTGATAATTTTTAAATTGTTTAGGAACTGTGCCGCAGTAGATAGGGAATTACCTGGATCATATGGACACCATGCCTGCTTAACTCGCATAGTATATTCCTCATTGTCTAACCATGAGGCATTGAATTTAAACAGGATTAGAGGTTTGCTTAGGTCACCTTCCATTTCCATAAATATAGGTAAGTGATTAGAATCACCCCCTTTCCCCACCCATTTTTTGATGCAAGGGACCTAGTGCAAAATACCAACATTGATCAAGAATCTTTCAATCCTGTTTGTTATCTTGTGTTCTCATGTCTACATGTTCCTCTAGGTCGGTTGTAGGGAGACCGACGAAATTTCAAAGAGATTTGCTTCCTCTATTTTTTCATGAAATAATCAGACATGGGATATTTATCATCATGGGATCCCTAGGATCCAATTCACCAAGTGAGAAGTTCATATCCCCACCGATAAGAACCCTGCCAGTTCCCAAAAAATTGTATCTGAAAAATCTCTCCCAGTAGACCAATCTATGTGCATTAGGTCCATAAAGGTTGAGTACAAAAAAGGCCCATCCAAATTCTCTTGAGAAAAAAAATTTCCCTAGACCAGAGAGGAAAGACCAGGTATTGGTGCATAACAGATGGTTGGTTTTCCAACTAGTGACCAATCCACCTGATCAACCATTTGCATCCAAAATAGAGAAGTTCCAACCCAAGAGCAGAGACATTAAACCAACAACAAAAGCATCGCCCTAGGTGAGGGTTTCATGTAACAGTATCACTTGTGGATGATGAGCAAGTACTAACCTTTTTAGAGCATATTTTCTGGAGGGGTGCCCCAACCCTCAACAATTGAAGGACATCAATAACATTAAGTAACCGTTGTCTCAAGAAAACTTGCTCTAAGGTTCCCATTAATATTCTTTTGTTTACTAGACCAAATTTCCATTGCTGCTATATCCCTCGTTGATGCCATTATGAACCTTCTTCCCCTCAATCTGAATGATGATGATACAGGGGAAAAATGAAGACTTCTACCATATCCAGAACCCATAATAACTTTTTTAGTAGATCAAGATCTAAGCGACTGTCTATATCAGGTTGGAGGCCTCCTAACTTGCCCAATTCCTCCTTATTTGGATCTATAAGTGTCCTTACTTCCACTAGTAACTGAGGAAATGTTAATCAATAACATAAGTGATATGAGGAGTGCTTAATAAGGAGCACACTCAAGCATTTCTTAGGATGGAGGATGGATTGATCTGGAGCAATTGTTATAACTTTAAACAAAAAGTAAGGTACTGGTCCCGAGCTCTTGGAGTTCAGGAAGATATTAAAGTTCAAACCTTAGCTCTATGCAAGGGATAACCTTAGTGGCTTAGACTCTTAGGTTATAATTTAATGTCTTCACGCATTATTGGATGGGCATGTTAGTAACTATCACCTTGGAGTTGTTGGCTTTACATTCCGACTTTCACAGAGCTTGCTCTATGGCTCCCCCCCAGCCTTAGACATAGAATCCATAGAGGTATAGATTTTATCGCATTGAACATCCACTAACACGTTTGCTAGGTTCAACCCACCCTTACTTATAGGTTAGCCCCTTTTAGGTTCCACTCGTATATCAAGAATAATACATGACAAGGAGGATAATCCAGAGACATGAGTATTTTTCGGAGGTCCCATTACTTGGTCCAAGTTTGCAACAAGATCCAAGTCATCATCCAAGACAACGCCTGTTTTCCCATGTCCACCAGTTCCTATCATATAAGGGTCAGGTAGGCCCGAACAACAGTCCTTCAGATTCCCATGGGTCGGAGGGTTCGATGGAAGAGTTGAACCCTTTGTTGCTGTAGTATTTATCTAGATCCTAGCTAAAGAAACTTTATGAGGCAGGGGGACACGAGGAGGGGGGGTCATGTCCTCCAGGGAGATGTCCTTTGTATAATGATCTTCAACTATCTCCTCCATAAAGGATAAAAGCTTAAGCGGAGAGGATGAAAATTTGGGTGGGGTAAGAGCAAAGTGATGAGGGATGATATGATAGTGCTTCACAGATGGAGAGGTTGAGGAATGAAGGAGACGAGGTGAGACCAAAGAAGATAAAAGGAGGGTAGGCAGAGACCCCATAAAATCATTCCCAAGTAAAGTAGGTAAGGATAAATTTGTAATAGGGTGCGGGTGGAAGGAGGAGAGTCCTGGGGTACCAGAACTTTCAAGACCTATACAAAGAGACCTATGGGACAAAGGATCTAACGGTACATATTATTTAGGAGGGAGCCTCGTAGATGGAAGGAAATCAGGTAAAACATTCATAAAGGATGTAAAAGGAGGACACTGATACATACTCGAAAGAGCATAAGAAGAATTCTGGGGAATGACGATCTCATCTATTGTTCATTGGTTCTCCATGGGGCATTCCTTTTTCTCGTTTGATTTCCAATGAGAGGAGATGGTAGATCGACTCTCATATCCGAATAAACAGCAGGAGATACATCCCCATAATGAAGATCCTCGGAAAGAGGAGCAACAGTCATTAATATCAGATCCTTGGTCATGGCTACCCCGAAGTCCTTGACTTTCCAAACAACCTTGGTGAATGGTAGGTTGCAATCTTAGACTAGATGCCCGTAGATGTGGCATCTATTACATTGGTAAGGTATGCTAATGTAGTCCAAGTATTGGGTGACAATCATAGATCCTTTAGTAATGACCACATGATCTAGTAATGTTTCCCGCAAATCAATATCCACAAGAATCTTCACTACCATCATAATCCCAGTTTCATGGAAAGACATGTCGACTGAGAGGTAAACCCCCAAATAATTACCAATTCTCTCAAAGTTTTCAAAAGACCATAGTTCGGGCGAAAGCCCCAACAACTTGACCCAAGTGGGGTGAATGAAAACCATTTGTCGGCAAACATCAAAAGAAGAATTCCATCTTCACAGGTTTAAAACTGTGTGGTCTAACATCCATACCCCTCCAAGAATATTCACCGCATCCATCGGGGAGCGTAAGATTATCCCCAACCATCCCTTTGCTTGGGGATAGACTTCTAGGGGTATATCCCAACATGGAGCTCCATTTATCCTTAACCCATATTTTGAAGGTATCGAAAGAGGTTTTTCTCCCTCTGAAGCGTCCAACTATGGCATATTTTGAAAGATTACAGACTTCGAACATCTCCACATCATCTCGCACAAGGTTGATCGGTGCGGGTTTCTTTTTGATACAACTATTAGGTCTCTTATGCTTAATGCGCTCAATAATAATAGAGAGTGTTGCCTCCCTAATGGATGGTCTCTCTAGATTATTTACCTTACCAGGATTGACAACGGGTCTCTTGGGCATTCCTCTCCATTGATACCTTCCTTGTGGGAGAAACAAGATTTATCGAAACCTCTGTCCCCAAACAAAAATTCCCTGTAGTCTCTTAGTGTTCCTACAGAAAAAGGTTCCAGATGAGTACCATAAGGGAAGGAAGGAATAATGGTCCCATGTAGGTTAGAAAGGACATATAACCCATTTTTCACCAGCATACTCTTCGGGGGATAAAGTATGTTTACGTGGAGAACTCATCGAGGAAAAAATACCATCATGCAGGACCATCATGTCAAGTACCTAGATCAGTGATAAGTCATAAGCGGACCAACTGTCTCCTACCAACCAAACAACTTAAATAAAAAACTCATGCAGCAGGGATAAAGACAAAAAATAAAGACCTCAGGCTTAATCAATGCCGATTAGACGAAAAAATGGGGTAATAAGAAAGGTTATCAGTCAAGACCTTCATGACTCAATACGCCTTAAAGGATGAGCCCGTGAGTCAACTAACCATCTCATCTTGGGTGAGGGCCCAAGCCATTATGGGCCAATGGAGCTACTACAAAGCCGCTTAGAATGAGTGCTACACTTAAAATCATATGCATTCTACACCCTTACCACATGAGAAGATTTGACAAAACCCTAGAAGTTCAGCTCTGTGAACCCTAAACGTTTGGCTCTTGAAACCCTAGATGTTCGACTCCCACTCTTGATGTTAATCAAAATCCTTACACTTTAATATTATGAATTTCATTTTCACTTCAGTGAATAATTGATACGTGAGGAACGAGTCATTTAAATGTACAAGCAAAATGGTTCAATTAGCATGGCTTCAAACTTTATTTGTATTTGTGTCAAGTTGATACTCAATCACGAGTTCTTTATTGTGCTTAATGATTCCCAACTTTAGTGGATCGATAAAGGAAACACAATGCCTCCTTTTTAAGGATGTGTATAATTTCGTCTTCACTACTCACCACCACCATTCCTTTTCATAGCCTACTCGTTGCATATGCTACATGATTTTCATTTATTCTTTCATTTGGGGGATTTGATGAATGATAATTTGTAATAAGTACACTATTCTATAAATCAATCAACAATAAAAACATTTACATATTTCTTTAACCAAAATAAAATACTATTTTTTTTTTGACAGGAGGGATCGGCAACTGGCCGGTTTTGTACTCTCGTGACACGGGGTCGATTCCCACCGCTACCACTATAACCTCCAAGAAAATACGCCTGCCCCACAACGCACCCTCAAGGCTGCAACGAGGTCTGAACCAACGACTTGCTTAACAGCCCGTATGCCTTAACAAGCGCACGATTGCCAACTGGTCTACACCCCGGGGGCAAAATAAAATACTAAATTACTCATACCATTAATTTATATTTTAATATACAACCCAAAGATACCAAAAGAGATGGAACTTATAACTAACTATAACTTTTATAGTAATAAAAACAATTTAACCACATAAAAAATGTCTTCATGGTTTTGAAGATACATGCTTATGATTGTCTAATAAACTTAACCTAAGAGTCCAATAAATTGTCATATAATGATATAGGGGTGGGTGTTTACCAAATTCCAATTTTAGTTGTTACTTTATGTAGGTATTTTTTAAAAGACATAAACGAATTAAAATTAAATTAAGGAAATTTAATTTAGTAATAAAAATTAGATGAATATTTTTATTAAATTTATTTTGTCTAATTTTATGGATTATTTATTTATCTGTCTAATTTTATGGATTATTTATTTATCTATCTCTTTTGTACAAGGATGTAATTGTTAAGGTTTACAAAGTTTATAGAGGTGTATATATATCCTATCCCTCAGCATTTGAATCTATGATTTTTTAAGATGAAACACATGTTCTTAACTCTTAGGCTTATTTAGACTATAAAGATTACACATATTATAAATTTATAATTGTTTATTTAAATAATAAAAATCATAATAAACTTCACCAATCAATAAAATCTAAATTATGAATTCTTAAATTTGAAGTTGTTAAATAATTAAATGATACCTATCATAACTTTTTATTAGTCAAAATTCATTTTTAATTATAAAGATAAATTCAACACCATTACAATTCAAATTATACAAACTTAACATAATTCAAAAAATTACTACAAATTTTAAAAATAATTAAAAAAAACCCAAAAATAGACACAATCACTAAGCCTCTACCTTCCTACAAAGTTCCTAGCAATACCAATACCAATAACAATACCAATAATTTTGATATTGCTAGTAACTTTTTTTTTCAAAGTTGGAAAAAAAAACGTTCCTAGCAATACCAACATCGTTCCACTTTGCCTTGATTGAGCAAACTATAATGAAAGCTCTTTCCTATCAAATAAAAACAAAACTCGGGGACAAAATCCTTAATTTACTCCGAAGCAATAAAAAGAAATATCATACTATATCCACTGCTCATTTTCAAAAGCTTTGGCCGAAGTCCAGGGTTTAACAAAGGGTTTAATGGAATCCCATTAATTCATCAATCTATTCTGCCATGGAGATTCATGGGACGGGGACCGCGGAAATAGACCGGACGATTAATAAGAAGAAGAGGCGAAGGAAACCCAGAGGCAATGCCGGTCCTTCCGAGGAAAAGTCTCAACACCGAGAAGAACATACCGCTAAAAAAGCCAAAAGGAAAAGAAGAAAATCCAGAGATGGGAGTTGTTTGCCTCGAAAAGAGTTTAATTGCTCTGCTAAATCACCAGTGTCTTCAGAAAAGCAGATTCAGAATGGGATGCAGACTGAACCCACAAAACCCAAGCAGTCCGCTTCAAAACCTAGCAGCCTCCTTGACAAGGTAAGTAGCCTGTAACAGAACAATTTGGTAGTGCTTTTAAATACCAAAATGGGACCTTGAAATATATATGTGATAATTTGGGCTCGGTCATGGCGTTTTACACTGGTTTTTGTTAACAAGCAGATTATTGGTCCAATTATGCTGCTATAAAGTTTATTGTACAATCCTATGTCACATAGAAAATTGTTCGTTGAAGTGGGTCAGGGTCTAATCATTTAGGGGGATTGACCTAGCTGTTAGAGGAAGGTCTTTGCGAAATTGGTGATCGGCGTTTCAATTTATGCGCCATCAAAGTGCTCAAGTTCAGCTAAATTTTTGAAGTTTTCTGGTCCTATATGAAACCCAGTCAAAGAAAAGTAAAGGCCCTTCGCACACCCACATATGTATATGTAATCATTTTTCTTCTTCTTTTAACTGAGAAAAAAGTAGGTAGTCAGTTCAAAAATTGTGAGAAAAGAGTGTTCAAAGAGCACTTCGGTACCTGCCACCGACATCTTTAAAAGAAGGCCAGAGAACAAACCTCCAACACAAAAGTCTAAAGCATAGATCACAAGGGTCAAGGCTAGAAGCCTGTGACTATCAACAGACCAAGACACAGATCAATCGGTACAGAACAGAGGAGCTGAAAGAGGTAACTCCATTCACTGCAGAAGAGAAGTGGGGTATTACCAAATTTGGCCGTATTGGCTATAAAAAAATTCTCCAATAATTCATTACAGTCGAATTATTTGGTTTAAATTGTATGAAATCTGGTTTCCATGATCTTTGACCATTGAAATTGAACAGGGGAATTAAATGATTAAATTTCAATCATAAAATTGCTATGCTCCTTCATCATGTCCATGCTGTGCCCAGATCGAGGTCCACGGAGGCTGATTGCTGTTGAATTTTTCATCCATTGGGATCTGTAAGGGAGGCTGTGGAAGCCCAAGGGCTCAACAAACTCAAATTTTAATATGTATACTGCTCAATTAAAGAGGTATACTGTCAATGTATTTTGTTGTATTGGAAATTTTCGATCTGTTTTTTTGGTATCATACTGAATTTGAGCATGGAAACTATGATTCGAAGTACTCTGTCATCCAAAGCAGCAACCAACTTTGCTTCACCATCTGCCTGTGAACTTTTTGTTGAAATTTCAGGGCCTTGCAACCATGACAAATTTCAGCCCCGAAATAAGGCCACAGATTTGCACTCAAAATGTTTCATCCCTATGCTGAATCTGATTTCTCCGGAAACCGCTTTCAAACTATGCTACAAGAATGTGGTCTATCAGCAAGCAGCGAGGTGATCCGGCTTATATTAATGTGGAGACCCGGGTTCAAATCCCTGAGTGGGTATGATTGTAAATATAAGAAGTATTTCTCAAATTAAAACTATGCAACAATAAATCACCATAAGCAACATACAGAGTGTAAACACTGCATATACATAACTGTCAGATTATTTCAACAGCCATTATGGCAAGATCTAACACACAAATCAGATCTGGAAATTACATCATTAATCAACAGCTAACACAGCATTGGATATCGGATCTGAAAGTACACATCATGCATGCAGAATCAGTTTAGCATTCAGCCAACTGTTACTGTTGATTACACCAGTGTAAATC
The DNA here is from genome assembly GCA_027924585.1 of Larix kaempferi. NCBI lineage: Eukaryota > Viridiplantae > Streptophyta > Pinopsida > Pinales > Pinaceae > Larix > Larix kaempferi. Next base: position 6,794,362 of record BSBM01000410.1, read on the forward strand.
CATCTTAACCCTGGATCTATCAAGCATTGAGAGTGAGAGGAATCAAATCCGTTGAGTTGTAAATTTTTTGATCATTGAAAGTAAAAATCGGCAATAAATGCACCAAAAAATAAGATCTCCAAAACAGATTTGCGGCACAATTTGGGACAGCAAACACATCTCTTTCTATTTCACATTAAAGATGATTACATTACAACAAATCAGCTCCTCCCAAGTGGGAATTGGGAAACCCTTTCAGCTCATGCCAAACAAAGCATTACAACATAGCAATTCAGCACATCCCAAGGTGGAAATGCAACACTCTTTTAGTGTATCCCGAGCAAGACTTCTCACAAGCAAAACATAGCAAAACCTAGCTATAGCAACACATGCTGATCACTAGCAAGACAAACCCTAAACATCTCTTCACTCTCTAAAAGCTACATCAACACCAATGAAGAACTACTCAACAAAAAGATACTAAAGAAGTGAAGTGCTCTCCTTCCCTGTTCCATACTAAGAGTGATATTACAAGTAACCTAGACTAGGTCCAACAAGTGGATCCTACAAGTGGAGCTCCAGGCAAGGTGTTCACATGTCAACAAGCAAGGTCATCTCAACCTTAAGGTGGTGTGCCCTCCAAGCATCGATGTCCTCATGTTGAGCACTCCTTGAACTGTGTGCCCAAGGTTTGGGATGTACAAATCCACATGTGCTAAGCATCCCTACTACTCCAAGCACACAACCCCAAGTATCCCATTTAGGTGGTGCACTCTGCAAGTGTAAGCGTAAAGCAAAGTAGGTGTTTACAATATACATAACCATTGTGGCCAATACACTTCTCTAAGCAACAACCCAAGTGGGCAATCCTACATGTAACAAGGTGAGCATGTATATCAATATGTCCACGTGTGCCAACTCACGCACTCCATATATTTTCATGCAACATGTGTGCCTTCTTAGCCAATCATCTCCAAGTAAGTGCACCCTAATTGTCCATATGTCAAAAGTATATGGAAATGGGCTATGAGACAAAACAACCATCATTGAAACTCTCTCCCATGAAGCACTCTCCCTCCAAGCAAAGTGCTTGTCACACATTAAGTGCTCATACAACTAAAGGAGAATGGAAAATAAGTTTGAAGCAACTAAAGCTAACATTTTTCTCCCTGAATATGTGTTGGAATGGGATGGAACTAAAGGATGAAGCCTATTCTTTTGCCCTTAAAAGGGTGATCTTAGAGATATTTTCCTTTGTTCTATGGATCTAGAGAGTTATCCACACATTGACTTAGAATTTCCAAAATAGAATCAAAGCTTCCACCTTATGGTCCAAAGCTATACTCATGATGGTAGTTGTTGTTTTTAGTTCAGGCACATTGTTGTGCACAAACTTGTTCCAAGCTTGAAAGAGAATTTGGCATTCGATGAAATTATTAACATGTCTTTTGATTCTCCTCTTCTCAGATTCCCAAGTGAGGGCCCCTTAAGGAAGCCATGAGGAGATGGGGGCCTAGGAGGAGCAACACCCACCATCCTTGGAATTTTCATGATCTTGATACTAGATTGGGGTCCAAATATTTCCACCCACGTTCGAATTTAAAGAAAACTCAGGCCGATGTTCTGATAATTCGTTTGAAAATGCTATCCTTCCTACAAATCCATAAGGAGAAAACAACCAGGAAAGGGATCATGGGGATGTCTTTGTCTTTTTTGTGCTTCAAACCATCCTTTCAAAGATTCCTCCATTGAATCTCCTACTTGTCACCAACGTCACCCTTTAGAGTATTAATGGGGGTCTAGAAAAACTTAGCAAAGTGACATTGTACTAATAAGTGATTGATGTCTTCATCCTATTCCTAAAAAATGGCACATTAGCTAGGCTCTTGCTGTTAATTTTTTGATAATTCCATTCAAACATTATCTTAGGATCCTACTAAGAGAATAACATGCACAACATAACAATCATAAACACAAGAGACAGAGTTTCCTCGGGGAAAACCAAGAAGGTGAAAAACCCCGCAACTTCCTCAGAGATAGAATAAGCCACAATACAAGATCACAAAGATCAAACCCAAAAGATAGATGTCTCCAGCAACTACTCCTCCTCCACTATTGCGCACTCCTCTCTTAACTAATGCGAGTTGGATGAGTGAGTGAATGAATAGAATGAGAGACACAACCTCTCTATTTATACACTGACTTGACCTGCCAATAACCTAACAGGGCCGACTTCCTAAGGAAGCCTAATAACCCACCCACATGACTCAACTAAGGCTGACCCCACATTGGTGGTCTAATAACCCATAAAATATAAGTTGCGACACTTGCAACACTTGCGACACTTACAAATACAAATGACGACACTTCTGATTGGAGGAATAATACATCTCCATCATGAATATAATAAGGTACAAGTGTAATACATAGAAGAATATCTTCCGAAGTTACAAATACATCAACACTCCCTCTTAACTAGGAAGGTATTCTCTAGACACAGGTTATCAATACATATCGGCGCAAGTCTTCAATTCTGGAGCTGGATCATTGTCATTGGATCACGGAGCATCATCGTCACTATTGCTATACATCGACATCTCGATCACTAGGCTATCTCATAATTCTTCTCGTCATAGGAAGTTCTACAGAGCCAACCCTTTTTCATGCTGGTTGTAGGCCTAGCCTCCTGTAGGTCTTCATCATCTTTGGCCATACTGTGGAATCCTCAGGACTGATTACGTGCGTCAACAAAACCTTGAAAGAGCATCCTAGCACAAACTATAGGATCTCCAAGGATCTTTTACATGTGACTGTCACAAAACCTCGAAAGAGCATCCTAGCACAGACTATAGGATCTCCTAGGATCTTTTCTATGTGACCACTACCACAAAACCTCGAAAGAGCATCCTAGCACAGACTATAGGATCTTTCAGGATCTCTTACATGTGGTTAGGCAAAACCTTAAAAGAGTGTCTTGCAACCTGCAAGAACTCTAAAGAGCATCCCAGGACTTTTACGAGCACATAGTTCAACCTATCGGATCTCCAGGACTGATTACATGCCTCTAGTAGCAAAACCTTGAAAGAGCATCCTAGTACAGACTATAGGATCTCCCAGGATATTTTCTATGCTACCTGTAGCAAAACCTCGAAAGAGCATCCTAGTACAGACTATAGGATCTCCCATGATCTTTTCTATGCTACCTGCACAACCTGTCCACGACCAACCTGTAGCAAAATCTCGAAAGAGAATCATAGCACAAACTATAGGATCTTTCAGGATCTTTTACATGCTACCTGTACAATCTGTCCGCGGCCAACCTATAGCAAAACCTTGAAGGAGCATCCGAGCACAAACTATCGGATCTCTCAGGATCTTTTACATGCTACCTGTACAATCTGTCTCCGGCCGCAGAGTATCATCCTGATACTCACGATCATACTGATCATCATCATATAGTACATCATCCTGATGCACATCATCATCACATGATCACCCTGATCATATACACAGCATCATCCTGATGCATATCATCATCAAATGATCATCCTCATCATCATCACAACAGAAACTGGAGCATCGTCCTGATGCTCATCACACAATGCTTACATCCACAGCCATGGGAAGGATCCTCCTACCACCATGCTTGGAATGGCTCCTGCAAATGTGTCCCATCACTTCTTCCTCGAAGTATCTTCTATCTGAAGAACACCAAGCCTCTCTCTGAAGTACTCAAACTTCACTCTGGCTAGTGGTTTGGTCAACACATCTGCAATCTGCTCATCCGTCGCAACATATAGGAGCTTCACTGCTCCTCTCTGCACCATATCCCTGATACAGTGATATTTGATCTCGATGTGCTTCGACCTGTCATGGAACATCGTGTTCTCAGACAACTTCACACAACTCTGGTTGTCACAGAAGATACAGGTAGCATCCAACGGGAGATCAAATAACTCAGACAGTAGCTTCCTAAGCCATACTGCCTCACAACTGGCCAAACAAGCTACGACATACTCTGCTTTGGCTATACTCAGTGCTACGCAGGACTGCTTCCTGCTAAACCAAGAGATCACACCTGATCCCATACTGAAGCAGCACCCCGAAGTGCTCTTCCTATCTGCAGCACTGCCTGCCCAATCTGAATCAACATAACCCTCCAGATTAAACTTCTGATTCACATCATACTTGAGCCCATAATCAATTGTACCCTTCAGGTACCTTAGAATATGCTTTACAGCAATCAGGTGAACATGTTTAGGATCTGTCAGAAACTGGCTCAAGGTGTTCACCGCAAAGCAAATATCTGGTCTCGTGTTCGTCAGGTACATCAAGGACCCAATCATCTGTGAAGAACCTGCAATAATTAATTAATGCAAATACACGAGATATCAGAAATAATAGAACTCAGAATCACTTTTATATTGATCACGGGCCACTTCGAGGGGGCAACCTCCTTTGAGCAAGCTCAATACAATTAACTTCACGGTGCCTTCAATGACTTCAACACACACTTATATACTAAGTCCATGCCCAATACTATGGGTCAAAACCATGGGACATATAATACTACGGGACGACTTACAAAGCATATGCGTCCAATACTATGGGCTAATATAAACTATGGATCAACAAATACTATGGGACGACTTACAAAGCATATGCGTCCAACAACAATATACGAACATAGTAAAGAGAAGGGTTGACATGGGTTCCTAACATCCCCTCTCCCTTAGAAAAAGCTTTGTCCTCAAAGCTTTGGTTGGAGAAATTGCTGCAGAATCTGAAGGAGTGGTTCCCCGGTAGCATCCTCGGGTTGCATTTCGGGCCACGAGTGTTAGGGAGGATTGCTTGGAAGGCTGTAGACAGAGAAGAACCCTATCAGCTGCGTGGAAAATGCGCTTAGAACGGTGCTGATCGGCTTGTTGTTTCAGGTGAATTCTGGCCATGTGAAGATTGTCCTGCAGAATGAGAAGAATCTGATTGCGGTTGCGAAGAACCGAGTCAATTTCCTGAACTGGGGAGTTGCTAAGGGTGTATGGAAGTAGAACTAGCGGTGTCTGTCCATAGACTGCTTCATATGGTGTCCTTTGAGATGTGGTATTGTACCACCAGAGCGCTGCTAGGAAATCCATAGAAATAGTTGGCCAAAGCTGTGTAGGGATGGGCAAGGGTTTGAGAAATCCCGAAAGGAGTGTCGTTTCACCCTTGTTGACCTGGAAAGTATCACAGTTAGCCACCATCTGTTGAATTGTCATTTTCAGTCCCTGCCAAAATAAGTTACATTGTTCCCGGTCATACATTTTGAAGAACCCAGAGTGCTTTGTTGATGAAGAAGCATGGATTTCATAGAAGAGATAGCCCTGTTGAACATATTGCAACCAATTTGGAACAAGCAGAGAAAGAGCTGTAAGAGAAACTGGGTCACCAATTGTGCGAGAAGGAGCATCTGCCACCATATTGTCCTTACCCTTCTTGTAAGTGATCGCATAAGGATAACCCATTTCAGGTGTGTTGGGTAGGAGACCCATTGTTCCATAAAATTTTCCAGACTCTAGAGATCAGTCTTGATGCAGAAATAATTCCCTAATAGGTATGGCTGCCACTTCTGTACTGCATGCAAAATAGCCATCGGTTCTTGCTGAGAGGTAGATGCGACTAAATTCTTACCGGAAAGGTCTCTTGAAGGTGGCAAGCTCATTGGTTCAACAAAGACACCTGCATATCTATCCAAGGAAGTAGTGGAGACCGTTGATGGGTGCATCTGAATGGAATGGAGTTGAGCGATGACACCATGTGAATTCTTCTTAAGGATTTTTTCCAGGCGATGTGAACTGATGATGCGAAGAGACCCTGGTTGTACGCCCATTAATTTGTGTTGTGCCCCATTGAGTGAAAACTGCATCCAAAGTTCCGCAAAATCCCATAAGATGGGGCCAAGTGTGCGTAACCATTGAACACCCAAAACCACATCACATCCGCCTAAGGACAAGGAAAACATGTCAGAGCGCAGATTATAATCTTCCATAGAGACACGCACATTGTGACACTTCCCCTTGCAAGGTAAGGTGCCCCCATTGGCAACCATGACTTCAAAGTTGGAGCAAGGATGGAGAAAACAATCAGCCTGTTTGGCAATCCGAGGGTCAATGAAGTTATGAGTGCTACCAGGATCAATGAGTATGGTAAGAGGGAGCTTTTTGAAGTATCCCCTGACTCGCATTGTTTGTGGGGTGGTGACGCCGGTTACAGCATGGAGAGAGATCTCGGGTGGGTCGTCCTGAGATGGGGTGTCAACAGGCGGGTGTTGAATGTCGACCTGATCATCTACTGTATCTGGAGCTTCTTCATCAAGTTCTGAGGCAGGCGGAGAATCCACATCCAAGAGATAGAGCTTTTGTTGAACACATCTATGTCCCCGAGTGAATTTCTCATCACAATTATAACAAAGCCCTTTTTCTCGGCGTGCCTGCATCTCTGTTTCAGACAAATGCTTGATAGGAGTTGGTTGAGGAGTAGGCGTGATGGGGGGTCGTTGGGAACCCATATTTCTAAAGGGAACAAAGGTGGTTTTGGAGCGTTGTTGAGTTGCGATCTTGTCCTCTGCCAACTTAGCCAACCCTAGGACTTCCATCATTGTGTTGGGACAAAACATTTTGACCTCTGAGCGGATTTCATCCTTGAGACCACTGATAAAACAACTCCTGTAGAATTCATCAGATAATCCTTCTGTGTGATTGGCCAGTTTCTCAAATTCTGTCTGATACTCTCTCACTATGCCAATTTGGTGAAGTTTAGTGAGTGCTCCTGTGAAGTTATCAAAAACACTAGGACCAAATCGTGGCAAAAGGAGTTGGCAAAAATCTGTCCAGTTTGGTTCGGGATGAGCTTTGATGTACCAACGGTACCATTGAAGGGCTTCTTATTCCAAATGAAAAGATGCAAGTGGAACTTTCTAGACATCAAAAGTATTATGCAGATTGAAATATTGTTCTGCTCGGTATATCCATCCAGTCGGATCAGTACCATTGAAGCGAGGAAAATCAAGCTTCGACCCACGAAAATTGCTGGAAGAAGAGAACCCGGTGGCTGCAAAAGATTCTGGTTGTCGGTTATTGTTCATGGCTGAATGCTGAAGATGGAGGCTGAGAAATTTTTCATCCAGATCTTGGAGTTTGGTTTGGATGACTGCAAGTGCTTTCTCCATGGTGTTTGCTCTTGCGCGGGTGACAACCATAACCACGAGTTTTTTTTTTTTTGGTTGACTGGGTAGAAAAACAAAAACAGAAACTGCTTCAGTAAAGGAAAATCTGGATTTGGGAAAAAATCTGAAGGGTAATTGGGGTTTGACTAGGTTTTGGACACTATTGAATAGACAGGGAAACAAAAAATGAGGATTTCAGAAGCGGGGTGAAAGAATGGGAAAATTTGGCAGAGGGGGACAAAGAAGCAGAATTCCGAAATGAACTCTGTGTTAAAATTTGAAGGTGATTGGGTGAAATCTGAGGAAGTTATGGCAAACCCTAAAAATAGACAAATGTGGGATTTCGGGCTTTGGGAAGTGGAATTGGGGATAGGGTCCTCAGGAATGAAATATGCAGAATGGGATGACAGTGGTTCCCCGAAAATTTAAAGGGAAACAGAGTGAAAACAAGGGAGATATGGAGAAAAAACTGTTTATTTTTTATTTATTCAGATTGGAGCAGCTACGGCTCAGAAGGGATTTGAAACAGATAGATCTGCAGCGGCCCGGAAGTGAGCGAAAATAGAGGGATCTGAAACGGCGCCGAATGGATTGAAAATGGCTGGATCTGGAACGGCTTTCATAATGGATCTGAACGTCTGGATTTGAAATGGCGCAGCAGTGATCGACAACAGTTCAACCGAAAATAGATATGGACCCCAGGTATGTGCGGCTTCCTAACAGTTCAGGGGTTTCACTCGGCCACCAATGCTGTCTGACGGCTTGCATATTGGGGCAGTACTCCTCACTCCACGACTCAGGTAAAACTGATAACCGCTTTGCCACAAACGACAGCTCTTGGTTTACCTCACGGGTGGGAACTAGTCAATCAGGTAGGGGTCATTGCCCTTTTCGCTGGCAGGTCCTCTCAATGGGCCAGTTACTTCGGGGTTCCTGTGGTACTCCTCACAATGAGTTTTAGGGCTTATGCCCAAGTACTTCCCATAGTTAAGCGGATAGGGATTAGTCCCAAATCCGAACCTGCAACAGATGCAAAAAAAAATTTGGCAGAAATTTCACCCAGTGAGTCCAAGAAAGTGCTATGATACCAGATGTGAAGAACCTGCAATAATTAATTAATGCAAATACACGAGATATCAGAAATAATAGAACTCAGAATCACTTTTATATTGATCACGGGCCACTTCGAGGGGGCAACCTCCTTTGAGCAAGCTCAATACAATTAACTTCACGGTGCCTTCAATGACCTCAACACACACTTATATACTAAGTCTATGCCCAATATTATGGGTCAAAACCATGGGACATATAATACTACGGGACGACTTACAAAGCATATGCGTCCAATACTATGGGTCAATACTATGGGCTAATATAAACTATGGATCAACAAATACTATGGGACGACTTACAAAGCATATGCGTCCAACAACAATATATTAACATAGTAAAGAGAAGGGTTGACATGGGTTCCTAACATCATCTGACGATACACCGTGACATCAACCGACTCTGATGAAGCATCACTAAATAGCTTCAGGTTCGATGCCATAGGTGTGGTCATGGCCTTGCAGTCCATCATCTCGAATCGCTTCAGGATCTCTACTGCATACTTCCCTTGTCCAAGGACGATTCCATCTGCACTATGCCACACCTCTATACCTAGAAAGTAATGCATCATGCCCAAGTCCTTCATCTCGAACTCGGCAGCAAGCTTTCTCTTCGTGTCGGCAATCAATCTATCCTCACTTGTCACAAACAGGTCATCCACATACAATAGAAGTATCACTGGATTGCCTTTCTCAACCTTGTAGTAAAGGTTGGAATCCGCTTTACTCTTGGTAAAGCCCAAACTGGACAGGAAGCTGTCTATCTTGCCGTACCATGCCCTAGGAGCTTGCTTCAAGCCATACAAGGCTTTCTTCAATCTGCACACGTATGACTCCCTGTCATGTGTCTCAAAACCAAGTGGCTGCTCCACATACACTTCCTCTTCGAATACACCATTCAAGAAAGCTGTCTTGACATCCATCTGGTGTATCTTCCACTTTATCGCTGCAGCCAGGGCAAGTACTGTTCTGATGGAAGTGTATCTGGCTACAGGAGCAAAAGTCTCTTCATAATCTATCCCCTCTTTCTGGGAGAAGCCATGAGCAACAAATCTTGCCTTGTATTTCTCTATGCTACCATCTGCAGCATGCTTGATCTTATAGATCCACTTGGAAGTCACAACAGACTTCCCATCTGGTCTTGGGACTACATCCCAAACATCATTCTTCATGATCGATTGGTATTCCTCGACCATGGCATCCTTCCATTCTTTTTTTTCTGCAGCTTCTTCATAACTGGAAGGTTCTTTGTTCATAATGTCACAAAGTAAGGAAACATAGCTGGTGTGAGATCTTGTCCTTTTCCTTTCTCTGTGTTCCTCCTCTGGAATACCACACCTTTCTACATCTTGGATGAGCTCTCTAGCCCATGCAGGTTTCCTCTTGTGAGAGTTCTTCTCATAGGGTGGATCTATAGGTTCTTGTGGATCTTCTATTTCACGATCCACTTCTGGTATTGCTTCATTCATAGTGGTGTCTTGTGTTTTGGGTATCCTTGGTTCTTCATAGTTTTCAACAGGTGTCTTCCTTGATTTGATGTAAGCTGAGTTTTCATCAAAAGTCACATCCCTACTGATGTCAATTTTCTTGAATCCTGGAAAGTAGATTCTGTAAGCCTTCGAGCTTTCACTGTACCCCACAAATATACCCTTCTTTCCTGAAGGATCTAACTTTGTCCTCTTTTCTTTTTGGAATGTGTGTGAATATTGGACAACCAAATATCCTGAGATGGCTGACTTCTAGTTTCTTATCAGAGAAAACTTCTTCTGGTGTCTTGTTGTCAAGTACCTTGTGTGGTGTTCTGTTTTGTACATATACTGTTGTTCTTGTTGCTTCTGCCCATAAGTGCATGGGTAGATCTTGGTCATGAAGCATTGCCCGTGCTGCTTCCATGATTGTTCTATTCTTCCTTTCTGCAACCCCATTTTGTTGTGGATTGTAAGGAGTGGTCAACTCCCTCTTAATCCCTGAATCACTGCATAACTTCTTGAAGTCCCCTGAAGTGAATTCTCCGCCATTGTCGGATCTAAAGATCTTGATCTTCTTATCAGTTTGATTTTCTATCAAGGCTTTGAATTCCTTGAACTTATCAAACACTTCATCTTTGTTCTTCAAGAAATAAACCCAAGTCTACCTAGAGAAATCATCAATGAAAGAAACATAATATACATACCAACTCAGAGAGCTGGATGACATTGGTCCGCATACATCGGAGTGGACAATCTCCAATATTCCTTTTGCTTTGCTTTCACTGCTTGGAAATTCCTTCTTTGTGTTCTTTCCTTTTGCATACCCTTTGCAAACACCTTCATGCTTTGACTGGATTTCAGGAAGACCTTCTACTGCTTTGCTTGCAATTGGTAGTGCCCTATAGTGCACATGAGCAAGCCTTCTATGCCAAAGTTCACTTGGCTCCATGGATTCATGTACGATGGCATGTTCAGGTTGTCCCTTCAATTTGTACAATCCTCCCTCTTGCTCTCCAATCACTACTGCATCATCAATGGTCTTACCTTTAGGCCACATAAGTACTTGGCCATCCACAAATGCAACTCTCATCCCTTTTGCATCCAAAGATGATATGGAGAGAAGATTCTTCTTGAGTCCAGGTACATATAGAACATCTTGCATCTTTAAAGACTTCCCAGAGCCTAGTTTGTAGGAGGCTTCGCCACTTCCTTTTATAGGATATTGGTAGTCATCCCCAAGTTTCACCTTATGAGGTGACTCATGTTCAGATAGATCTATAAAGGATTCTTTAAACCCAGTCATGTGTTTAGAAGCCCCACTATCAATAAGCCAATCATCACACCCATGGGAAATAGTACCTGTGAGAGCAAAGATTAAGACATATTCATCGTCACTTGATGAGTCTTCACTTTCTGCCCTAGCCTTCTTTCTAGGAGGTTCATCATCCTCAACAGCATGAGCATGATATCTCTTGTTGTTGTTGTTGTTGTTGTTGAAGCTTTGTTTATTCTTGGGACATTCTGAGGAATAATGTCCTTTCTCATCACAAGTGAAGCATCGAACACGGGAGAGATCTTTCTTCTTCTGATGGAAGTGATGGGGTTTCTTGTTATAAGATTTCTCCCTCTTGAACTTACTTCCCTTAGTATGTGCTGTGAGGGCTTGGTCTTCACTTCCCATCTTTTCTTCTCAGGCCACAAGCCTAGCTTCTTCTTGTGAACATTCCTCCCATAGTTTACTGAAAGAGATCAATTTCTTCCTAGCACAAATACCTTGGATGAAGGATTCCCATAACCTAGGTAGGCCATTCAGTGTGGTCATGACAATTTCTCCATTCTCCACTACTTCATCCACAGCTTCAAGTTGTTCTTTGATTTGAGAGACCTTAGTAAAGTAGGATTGGATGGTCTCTCCAGTCTGGAACTTTACCCCTTTCAATTGATTCCGCAGAGTTGTCTTCCGATTTATGTTCTTTCCTTCAAACAACTTAGACAAGGATTCAAACATCTCCTTAGGTGTCTTTAGGGAAGACACATGAGGTATGAGATGGTCTTTTATAAAATCAGCAATGATCCTCTTGGCTTTGACTAAGTTCTTCTTGTGTAAGACCTTAGCCTCATCTCCCTCTGGAACTGGAACCTCTTCTTTTATGTAGGTGTCCAAATCATTCTCTTCTAGGATTAACCCAATCCTATACTTCCATGCTCGGAAGTTGTCAGCTCCTTCAAGCTTATCCTCAAGCTTGGTGTGGTGAGACATCTTAATGAGAAACTCAAATGGAAATAAAAGATTTAGGTCTTACCACTTGATTTGCTGAAAACTAGATCTGGAGCTGGATTAGGATTTGTCAGAGAAACCCCAAAAATTCAAACTTTGAATTCCAAACTTCTAAAAGGATAGAAAGATGCACCTTGCTGAGTTGATCAAGCTGGTATACTTCAAATTTGAAATCTGCAAAATTTGACCCCTCAAAAAATTGCCTTGTAACTTTCAAATCTTCTGGACAAGATCCCAAACTAGGGTTTGATAAACTCGGGGTTCTACCTTGCCAAAAAGTTCGATCTTGTGCTTAGAACTTCGATTTTTCTGAGGAGCATCCAGCCGTGGTCACAGATTCCATAAATTTCAACTTTTGTAGAAACCCTAATTTTCCACCTTTCTGATCAAAATCCAGATTTAGGGTTTGATGAAGCCCGACTTTCTGCCCAACCAAAAAGTTCGATCTTGGTCTCTAAACTTCGATTTTTTTGAGGGGCATCCAGCCGTGGTCTCGGATTCCAAAAATTCCAACTTTCTTCGAAACCCTAATTTCCCGCAGCAGTGACGGGGCAAAAACTGAAAGTGCTCAGAATTGATTTTTGTCTCGACAGAAAGATGCGCCCTTCCAAGGAGAGTCAGCCTAGCATCCTGCCTTTGATGATTTGAGGAGAGAAACCCAAAAATTAAGAAGCCCTAGCTTTCGCAGCTGCATAGTGTCTTCTTCTTAGCACGACTCTGAAACCATGTTAATTTTTCGATAATTTCATTTGAACATTATCTTAGGATCCTACTAAGAGAATAACATGCACAGCATAACAATCATAAACACAAGAGACACAGAGTTTCCTCAGGGAAAACCAAGAAAGTGAAAAACCCCGCAACTTCCTTAGAGATAGAATATGCTACAATACAAGATCACAAAGATCAAACCCAAAAGATAGATGTCTCTAGCAGCTACTCCTCCTCCACTAGTGCGCACTCCTCTCTCAACTAATGCGAGTTGGATGAGTGAGTGAATGAATAGAATGAGAGACACAACCTCTCTATTTATACACTGACTTGACCTGCCAATAATCTAAGAGGGCCGACTTCCTAAGGAAGCCTAATAACCCATCCACATGACTCAACTAGGGCCGACCCCACACTGGTGGTCTAATAACCCATCAAATATAAGTTGCGACACTCACAAATACAAATGACTACACTTTTGATTGGAGGAATAATACATCTCCATCATGAATATAATAAGGTACAAGTGTAATACATAGAAGAATATCTTCCGAAGTTACAAATACATCAACACTTGCCACCATTTCCTATATAACTTTTGTTAAGTAAGAACCTAGTTCTCTAAGGAAAGTCACATGGATATCCAAGTCTTCTATTGTACTTAGCTTTTGCACTTTCTTCCACCACTGTCTCTTCCCTCCCATCGTCTTCAAAGAAATAAGTTTTTTAGCCTAGCCTTATTGTTTATTACCTTATGGAGGGGTTGGCTTCCCATCTAAGTGTGTCTTCATCCTCTTAGAGGTATATAGGGGGCCTTTGAAAGTTGTGCCCTTAGAGCATCCCGCCATTCCAAAAATCTATCCTCCAACCTAAGAGCTTCACTAGTTAGCGAACTTGAGTCCCACTTGCATGGTGGAGTTTGACCATACACATGTGTCAAAGTAAATTTACTCGGCAAGTGTAAAGTATCTATTGGGTCCCATGACATTCTATAATTGTGATTTGTATTTCGATATACTTTATTAGATTATTATTGTACATCCTTCGAGAGCAATTATTAATTTAATTGATCATGTAAAAGATCATGAAAGAATCAATGTAAACCTTGGGTGAGAATTACCCAAAGGAAATAAATAATAAATGTAATTTTGTATTCTCCCAAGACAAGTCGGCCCATACAGTTAGAGAAGTTGGCCCAGTTGAGGAAAAAGTCACTTTGTGACTAGTATAAATAGAGACGTCGCACCTCTCATTTGGTCATTCATTCAACTCAAGCAAGTTCATTCAAGGAGAGGAAGGAGTTTGCTACTGTAGCTAGAAGAAGACTATTTGGGGTTTCTATACTTGGAGAAGTTTCTCTTTCTCTCTCTTTATTGATATCTGGATGTACACTGATCTCTGAACTATTTATCTCTATATGAAGGTTGCTGGGTATTTCTCCTTGTTGGGTTCCTCAGGATAAAACTGTGTCCATTGTCTCTGTGCTTGGTTATTCTTTTAGTGATCCTGTTTTATTATCTGCAAATAATTATACTGCTAGAATTGTACAAAAACTAACATGGGTTCAGAGCAGTGTTAAAAGAAGCCATTGCCGAAAACTAGGGTTTCATATTCCAAAGCCCTCCCACCTCAGTTTGGCTTGAAAAGAGCATTGGAAATTTCGCCCTAGGGAAGGCGCATCTTTCTGTGGAGGAAAATTCCAGTTCCGAGATTTTTCAAATTTTGATCTAATTTTGCAGTTGCTGCAGTTTTTGCAGAAATTAGGGTTTCCAATTTTTAAGCCTTTTGTCCACAGATTTGGCTCGATCTTACCTCTTCTCAACTCGCCTTGATAGGGCACATCTAAGGTGCAGGAAACAACCCCCCCTTTGTCCTGACAATGTTTCTGTACGGACGCATGCAGTTACCTGTATGAAAATAGGTTGCGCCCGTACGGAAACGCATTTCCGTACAAGAAACGCGACCGCACAACTGTTTCTGTACGGTCCGCGACTTTCTGTTTACGAAAGTAATTTTTTTGGCATTTTTTTTTAATTTGGAATTTAATTAATCACTTGAGGAAGGTTCTAGAGGCCATCTAAACGCTATAAAGTGAAGTTGACCCTCCCATTTGGCTCGCACAAATTTGGCATAGCGATTTCTCTTGGAGTGAGACTGTTTTTTTGCAGGGGTTTATTTCTTTTTGCTGATGTGAAGAGAAGCCACTTCAACAAGGGCGATTTCACCATTGTGAAGGGCAGATTTTAGCGTTGAGGAAGGCAGATTTGAGAGGGAGGCTCAACAATAATTTTTTACAGAGGTTTAGTGGTTTTTTTGGGCAGCTACAACCATCAGTGTGGGGTTTTTTTTGGGTGTTATGGAGCAACTTAACCTACAGGAAGCAATTTGTGGTGAGAAGCATGCTTGATTCAACTTCTATGAGCACTATTTTTTACTTGTTTTTAATTTTTCTAAGGATTTATGCATCCAATATGCATTTTATTTATGTCTGGTCTGCTTTTTTATTTGTTTTGTAGCAGCAATAATGGCATCCAACCAAGCTCTTGCTTCATCCCCCAAGCCCAACAAGAGGGTTGAGTACTACCCCCTTTGGGCTCATGTTGAAAAGATTTCAAGATGTGGAGGTGGTGCATCATGGGAATGGAGATGCAAGCTTTGCAAAAATATATATAAGGGCTCCTATCCAAGAGTGAAAGGGCATATTTTGCATGAAACAGGAAAGGGTGTTGAACCTTGCTAAAAAACACTTGACCAAAGTGAGAGAAGGAAGTATCAAAATGAGCAAGATGAGGTCGATTGGGTAAAGCGAAGACATGACCAGCTTGCTAATGCAACCGTTCAAGCTCCAAACAGTGAGCCAAGGATTGTGCATGAAGCAAGGAAGAGGAAAGCAGCTCGCCAAGAACAAGCATAACCATCCAAAAACACTATTGGGTCTAGTTCAATTCAGCAAAGCAGAATAGCTAAGTTGCTAAATGTTCAAGGCAGAGAAGAAGCTGACATAAGAGTGGCTAGGGCCATGTATGCTTGTGGTATACCTTTCAATGTGGTTCAGTCTCCTTACTGGCAAGATCTAGTGAGGGCAATCAACACAGCTCCTGTAGGGTACAAAGGTCCCAACTATGAAAAAATCCGCACTGATTTGCTCAAAAAGAAGGAGGAGCTTGTGGAGGATATCTTAGCATCGATTCGTTCTTCATGGATTAGCTCTGGGGTTACCATAGTATCTGATGGATGGACAGATACTAGGCGAAGGCCATTAATAAACATCATATTGCCAGTTCACCAAAAGGAGCAATGTTTTTAAAAAGCTGAAGATTGTTCAGGGGAGGTGAAAGATGCTCCATTCATTGCCAATGTTTTAATTAAAGCTATTGAGCAAATAGGGGCTAATAAGGTGGTGCAAGTTATCACGGATAATGCACCAGTTTGCAAAGCTGCAGGGTTAATTGTTGAGAGCAGGTATGAGCACATTTTTTGAACACCTTGCATTGTCCATAATCCGAATCTGATATTGGAAGAGATTGACCGTAAAGTTCCATGGATAAAGAAACTCACAGGGGAAGTAAGGGAGATAATAAAATTCATCACCAACCACCACCAATCCCAAGCAATATTTTGAGAATACTCCAAATTGGAGTTGTTGAAAGTTGCTGAGACACGATATGCCTCCAACTTCATCATGTTGTGTCGCCTTGTTGAAGTTAGGCAGGAATTGGTTTCTATGGTGGTGAGTCAGCTTTGGGCTGAGTGGAGACAAGTAGATACAGAGCGGGGATATATGGTGCGCAGGGTGTGCCTTAATGAGGAGTGGTGGAGCAAGATAGATTTCTTGCTCAAGCTCACAAGCCCAACATTTGAGCTTCTTCGAAGCGCTGACACAGACTAACCTTTCATGGGAGAGGTATATGATGTCATGGACACCATGATTGAGAAGACTATGGAAATAATTTCACAGGAGTCTCCCAACTTTTGTTTGTTGATGTTGGTTTTGCTGATTTCGTGTAAAAAATCATGGTTGATAGGTGGAATGGGTTCAACACTCCCTTGCATACTTTAGCACATGCATTGAACCCTAGATTTTATGATGAGGAGCTCATTGCTCAAAGCAATGGGAAGAGGAAGACACCCCATCAGGATAGAGAGGTGGCTAATGGGGTGAAAAAGGCCCTTATGCGATTATTTCCAGCTCATCTACACAGGGAGGTGAAGGAAGAATTTGCTAGTTTTGCTACAGGATTAGATGATTATGGAGATATATCCGCTTTGGGGGAGAGAAGCACCATGAATCCAGTTAGGTGGTGGATTTGTCATGGAGAAAATGGTATACATTTGCAAAGCCTTGCCACTCGTGTTCTTTCACAAGTTGCAAGCTCTTCATCAGCAAAAAGGAATTGGAGCACATATGGCTTTATTCATTCTTTGAAGCGCAACAGGTTGGGTTCATAGAAAGTTGAGGATCTTGTTTTTGTGCACTCCAACCTTCGCCTTGCATCACGTAGGTGTCAATAATATAGCAACGGGCCTTATAAAGATTGGGATGTGGATCCATAATCCCCTGACTTGGACCTCTCTCTTGCTTCCCTGAATATCGAGGAACCCAGAGGTGGAGCTGGCACTTCTTCCACTCAACACACTCAACAATCCACTGTTGGACGTGCTTCTTGTTCCATTTTTGAGGAGGATTCCGAGGATGAGGATGTTGATTAATAGTCTTCATTGTTCAGTATTTACTATTTACTACTTTCAACATTGTACTTGTAGCCTCATACATGAAGGCTGATTTTGGATATATATGTACTAGCCTCCTTTATCTAGGCTGATTTTGGATATATATGTACTAGCCTCATTTACCAAGGCTGTTTTTTGATACTACTACTTGCATTATCGAGTCATTTATGAATAAAATGTGCTTTCTTTATGAAATCATGAATAAATTGTGGTGTTACATGTATGATTCATTGATTTGTAATATTTATTTGCAATTTTTTAAATGTCCTATATAAATTTATAATATATATATATATAATATTATAAATTTATAATATATATATATATAATATTATAAATTTATAATATTATATATATTATATAATATAAATATATATAATATTATATATATATATATAATATTATAAATTTATAATATATATATATATATCGCGTTTCCCCATTTCCTAAATTTTGGGGGGTCACGTTTTCGACGCGTCCCCGTTTTGGAAATGCATCCCCGTTTCCCCGTTTCGTGCAACTTAGGGGCACATCTACATGTGGAATCAATTTTGTAAAAGTCCCAACTTCAATCTTGACCTAGCTCCTGCTAGGGTTTATAATCCAGCACTACAGTCAAGATGATTGGGATGAAGGTTGAAGATAGGCTTGATGGGGCTTCCAATTTCAGCTCTTGGAGTCTAGGGTTCTTCTTATATTAGAAGAAAATGATATTTTGAAGTTCGTCAATGAGAAGGTTCCAGAACCAGAAGCGGAAGATGACAAGACTCAATGGAGAAAGAATGATGCCAAAGTAAGAAGAATCTTGGTAGATTCAATCAAAGATCATTTGGTTCCTTGGATCTCACAGACGAAGATAGCCAAAAGGATGTTCAAAACTGTGAAGAAGTTATTTGAACATAGTAACATCAATCGTACTCTTGCATTGAGGAATCAACTATCAAATCTCAAGATGTCAATGTGAAAATAATTGCTTCGTACTTCATGAGGATCTCTGAACTGAGGGACAAGCTAAGCACTAGTGGAGAATCCCTCGAAGATAGGGAACTTGTTATAACAACTCTTAATGGTCTTCCTCCCTCTTGGGAACCATTCATCCAAAGTTTAAGTTGACGAACCAAGTTGCCCAAATTTGATCGATTATGGGCAGATTGCATCCAGGAAGAAACGAGAATTGCAGCAAGAAACAAACTACATGGCAATCAATCCGAAGAGAATCAAGCATTTACATTTCATGCCAAGAAAGGCAAGGGAAAAGGAAGAAAGTTTCATAACAATAGGAACAAAGATTGGAGATCAAGCCCACCTCCAGATCAAAAGAAGAAGACGAAGGATCTCTCTCATATACAATGCTTCAAATGCAATACGTATGGCCATTATGCCAGAAATTGTCGAAGTTCAAACAAAAGGAAGCATGAAGCCTCAACTGCTGATGTTGATGAAGACACTTCTCACAAGAAGCCAAGGAATGATGATCGTACAAAATTCTTCTTCATATAAGCTTTATCAGGTACTGTTCCCACCACTAGTGATACTTGGTTAATAGATAATGGTGCATCTAGGCATATGATTGGTTATAAAGAAAAAGTTTTAGAATTGTTTGAGAAAGAATCGCATCTATGTGTTGTACTTGGGGATGATGCTAAATACACTGTGAAGGGATCTGGGGCTACGTCCCTTTAGTTGGAGTCTAGTGATACCCTACACTTAAGTGATGCGTTATATGTACTTGGTATGAAAAAGAATCTTGTCTCCATATCAACTTTGGAGGACAAGGGTTATAAAATTGCATTCTCTAATGGGAAGGTTCTTGCTTGGGACAAGAACTCAAGCATGAATTCAGCATGGGTGATTGGTGTACGAGAGGAGAGCTTATACAGGTTGAGCACACCACCAGCACAGGAACTGGTACATGATTCTACCAGTATGGGTGAGCTATGGCATGAAAGACTTGCTCATCTTGACCATAGAGCTCTCCCGTCATTAAGGAATATGGTGACATGTCTATCGGTACTTCATGTAGACAGTGATGGAATATGTAGAGGATGTGCACTTGGCAAGAATGCCAAGGGTTATTTCCCTAACAGTGAGAGCAGATCCAAAGGAATTTTGGATCTAGTACATTCTGACTTGTGCGGACCCATGACTGTTGCTTCGTTGGGTGGCTACTATTACAATGTGACATTTATTGATGATTATTCTCGGAAGACTTGGATTACTTTCTCAAGACCAATGAATCTGAAGAAGTGCTATGCAAGTTCAAAGAATTCAAGGCACAAGTCGAGAATTTGTTGGGAAAGAGGATTAAGATCTTGAGGTCAGACAATGGTGGAGAATACACCTCTACAAATTTTAGTGATTTTTGCAAGGAAGTAGGAATTAAGAGGGAGTACACAGTTCCCTACAACCCTCAACAAAATGGGGTTGCGGAAACGAAGAACATGAGATTGTTGAGGCAGCCAAAACCATGATACATGACCAGAGTCTGCCCATGCTCTTATGGGCAGAAGCTTCGTCTACCCATGTTCTTATGGGCAGAATGTAGTGTCCCTTTTTAAGAATTTGCACAAACTAGGAAAAATTGCAATTTTTAACCAATTCAACCCTTAGACTAGTATTAACCCAATTGCTTCCGAATGGCTCCAAATGCTTCCAAATGGGGTCTGAATGAGTTTGGAAGGTATGCAGACATATAAGTGAGGATGATGGATGCTTAACAACCCTTAAAACACTTCTGCAACATTCATTTACAATCTGTACAAAGTAGGGAAATGTACTAGTCAAATCGAGCTTCAATCCCCCAGGGGTAGTGGTCAAAGATGGCTCTCCAAATGATGTTAAACCTTTCCAAATTTTAGAATAGAGGTATGGTACTTATAAATGACTTTAATGAGCTCCACAATGTATCATCAATTAGTTCTTATGACCTTCTGCAACTCCCTTAAATCAGATGTTTATATGCAAGTCTTCACATAGGGGGGAAAGCTAGTAATTTTCACCATATGTTATGAAATTTGAAATTTAGGTGCCAAGGACTTGTGCAATGCTAATGAAACTTCTTCAGAACATTAATGACACTCCATACATCAACAAAATCACAGAGAATGAGTGATACAACTTGAAATAATGGCTCTTCAAGCTCCAACAACAAGACATAG